>CM060900.1:373258631-373936131 GCA_030762935.1 Hymenopus coronatus | reverse complement strand
ATAAGCTATATGAGAAAGTATTGCAGAATAATATATTGATCTTAAGCAAAAGATTGGTAATAGTGCTTTAAGCTGAACAAGTATTCCCTGTATTTGGAGCAATTCTTTTACATATATTCTGAATGTGTATTCACCAAATTACACTCTAATCTATAGTCAAACCTAAGTATGTGTTATTCATATAATGGGGTTATTTTCAAAGACAAAAGGCAAACAAATAAAATAAGGAGTTAAAAAAATTATTCAATTTAATAAACTTGATTGGAGGAATCAATAATTGTATTAGGTTTATGAAATAATAATTATTTAGCTTTTTAATATTTAAAGAAAATTTGTATTGTGCTAAATATTCAGATAAAATATCTCTTTCAGTATTCTTATTTCTGTATAACTCCTCAAACGTTTCTGCTGTATAGAAAATACTGGTATTATCAGCAAAAAGTGAAGGCTCCATAAGAAGGTAAAGACAGTGTAAATCACTGGCATAAATAAAAAAGGATAAGACCTAGTACTGAGCCCTGAGGCACTCCACAGTTGATAACAGGGTGTTTTCAATTCCATTCACTGAAACATATTGGGTATGATTTTCTAAATAGCTCTTAAACAATATCTCTTGGGCCAATATATTCCAATTTTTTATAAGTATTGAATGATTTACTGTATCAATTTATATTTTTAAATCAATAAATATTCCTGTACAAATGTTTTACTGTTAGAAGTAGCTAAAATATTCAATGCCACAAATGGAATTTCAACACAGTTCTCCTGCCCTCCATGTGGCTGCTTTAACCATTGAGCTACTGTTACAACATGCTGGTTTGACATCCAATAATCCAAGTGATTCACATTTTTTACCTGGTTAACCAACCAGTATGTCCCCTTCACAGAACACCTTAATGACAACTTATATTCATAAGTATTTAGTATCTGGCCAATATTAACATAGTTATGCCAAATACTATTGGGCAATTTTATTATTGTATTGGTAATACAGCTATTTGTATTACCACAGACACACTTTTTTACTGTTAGAATCTGCTGAAAAATTCAGTGCTACAGCTGGATTTGAACATGGTTCTTCTGCTCTCCTGTGGTTGTTCTTACCATTAGGCTACTGTGACAACATGCTGGTATGACATTCAAACCTCCAAACTTTTTGCTTTTTACCCCATCAACCAACTGGCATGTCTGCCTTCAGAGAACAGCTTAACGGCAACTTAAATTCATACGTACTTAATATCCCAGTAATATTAACATAGTTATACCAACTATTATTGGGCAATTTTTAAGAACATAAATTGGTTGGAGGACTGAATGTTGTACCGGCATGCTGTCACAGTAGCTTGGAGAGCGGGAGACCATATTCAAATTCCAGCTTGGCATTTAATTTTTCAGCTGGTTCTATTGTATCCATGGTAGCATAAACATAGCAGCATTACCTATACAGAAATAAAATTCCTGTGCAAACTTTACTGAATCCAACACTGATTCTATATAAGTTATAATAGGTTGCAAACAAAATTGATGATCTTTCTTTACCTGTAGAATTCTTTCACATTTTCTAAATAACTGTATAATCTTTCATTGATACATTTTTCTAAAATCTAAGAAAGTGCAGGAAAATTGAGATAGGTGTGTAATTTCCCTGATTTGAACTATTACCTCCTTTGCCTCTTTTAAAATAGGATTACCTCCCTTAAAAATAGGGTTGACTCTAGCAACTTTATACATTTTTGGTACATTTCCATTCTGGAAAGAATAATTAATAAACTCTGGAATTCCATGTTTTAATGAATGTTTATTTTGCTTTAAAAATATGCCTAGTATTATTTTTATTTTTTTAACTGTTAATATATTTTTCAGAGAAGCACCATGGCTGAGTGGTTAGACCACTGGCTTCTCACCTAGGTGACCCGTGTATTCAATCCCAGGTGGGATTTGTGGTGGAAGGAGTGGCATCTGGGCAGGTTTTCTCTGGGTTCTCCATTTTCCTCTGTTATTCATACCAAAATTTACTTCATAATCATCTTCTCTTTCATGTATTTCACCATCATTTCATATCATCCACTTTATCACTTTCATACCAAGTATTAGACTGATCAGTGATCACCCATCCTGACTTGCCTTTTGATCCAGAGTTCTCTGCTGCTCAACAGACATCTGACCTTCGGCACTGATTTTTAAGTCCAAGGTTTACATGAGGAATAAAAAATTACCTTTTTCAACTTCATCAGTTACAACAAATCTTGAGGGCACTGAATTTCTACCCATTGCAATGCAAGTTAAACATATCATCATCATTGCCGTCATCATCACAGTTGTTGTTAGCACGACTGCTGTTATTGTTGTGGCCATCATTGTTGAAAAAGCAGCATCAACAAGCTTGAAATTCATATTGATAAAATACTGATTAAAACCTGAGGAATTTTGTTAAATTTAATATTGCTGCTAGCTGTGTTCAAGATTTCAATTTTTCACCATCATTATTGGTATCTTTTCCAAATTGTATTCATCCTTTCTAAAATATCCTCAGATTCCCTGTTGCAGCCTGTAACATGTTTTCATTGGCCTTTAATTTTCTTCTCTCAGTGGTAATAAATAATTCTTCTAAACCTATTGTATTCATATAATGTATAATGATTTTCATGAAATTTATTTTTAGGAGCATCCCTCCTTTGAATTAATAGAAGCAAATGATTATTAAGCCAAGGATAACTTGGTTTTATTTAGTTTTATAAGCGTATATTGTCCTCTTTTTTTTTTCTGGGCATTTGATGTATTCTAAGAATTTATCATACTACCCTCTAGCATGAAGTAAACTTCATAAAATAGTACTCATTTAGCTTATAATAATCTTATTTATATAATATCATCGTTAAGTTGTTATGCTCATCAGTATATCATCATCGTTACTTCTTGTTCTTTTGTTGATTTAAACATGTTCAATATTAAAATATTGTGATAAATTAGAATAAAATTGCCAGTAATTAATACAAGCTAGTATGTCTACATTTTTTCTTTCTCTAGTATGTACATACAATGTACATAGTAGGTAGAGAAGGTGACATATTTTATACTGAGTTTCACTGGAAATACACTTTTGAGACCACTCAATCCTAAAAAAAAATTTTTGAAAAAGGTCAGTGTGTATGCCTGTGAGTATAAGTTAAAATACTATATATTAAAGATATTAATATCACAAATAAAATGTCTTTCTTGAATTTGCTGGAAATAGCCTCTGAAGACCACTTGATTCTGTATGACTTAATTATAAATATAAACATAATTATAAACTATAAAAGTTAGACAAAACTTACTACACAAAATATGTAGATCTTGACAGAACACACAATTTATGTCCTTTACATTTTTGTTGTGAATCTAACCATATCCAAGATATTTACCGTTATTGGTTTTTATTTTAAAACATTTATACTTTTCTGAAACAGTCATCTGTGTTTCCTGTGTTTTACTCCTGGCTATGCAAAGAAACAAATTTCAATGATAACCGCCTTTAAAACATTTGGCTATTGCTTCAGCTTGGTGTACACCCTTGGTTTCCTTCTACTTAAAAGGAACTAATTAATAAGATAATTCTGCTAATGTTTCTCTTGATTACTATGAAGTAGAAAACAGAATAATTCTTTGTAAGAAGTTTATATATAGAACAGGTAGATAAAATCATGTGAATGGAACACATCAGATTTCTTAAGTAGTACAATGTAGGTGTCATGTAAATAATGTCTGATGATTTATGTCCAGGTTTCCTTAGTCTTCATAATTGCAAACGCCAGGGAAGTCCCTAAAATTACACTTGGAACATATTTGTCCCAAATTTCCTTTTCCTAATTATCATTTCATTTCATGTTTTATCAGTATCACCTCCCATGGTGCTGTATGCAGTAAGAATGGCACAATTCTACTAAATGTTTTTCAACCCCTAAACCTAATTAGTTCATAGAGTAATAGCAGCACCACCAAATAAAAGAACTGCCTTGTTTTGTCATATAGATTATGTTTTTCTGAGTGTATGGCAGTGCTTACAAAGCAAAAATCCTAAAGTTATTCATGGCAGGGAAAACTACTTTTTGCAGCCCAAAAGTGTGGTTTTACTGGGAAGTTTAGATGAGTTGTTACGCATTTATATATTAAACACGTCATACAAAATATTAGGGACTAATTATTATTAGTATCTCATTTTCATGATCATAAAGCACATTCCTAGATCGTTTTATGGTGCGAAATGATCCTCTTTCAGATTAGAAACCTTATTCTTAAAGCAATTTTAGTTTAGAACCAGATTTAAATAAGTGTGCACAAAAAATTGGGCTCATTTCAATGCCATTCTCATTGATTTTAATACTACGATAAATGACAGATACTGAACACACTAAAAGCAAGAAAGAAACTTTGTATTTCAACACAAGACTCTATATGCATTTTTGTGTAAGTAAGTTCAGAGTTACACTGAGAACCACAGTAAATCAGCATTCTCTCTAACAGTTTTCTAACCATAAGCATATGTTGATAAATGGTTTGTGAAGTTTCAAAAATTATTAACATTCTATATTCTAGAGCATTTGCTTATATTTGCATTAACAAATATGAGCAAGGTAATTTTTAATGACGGTTTTGGTTTAAAACACTATTTATTCAATTTAATAAATTATAAATATATATGGCATAAGTATTAAAGACTTCTTTCCACCTCCCTCACTTTATTTACTGAAGTATAGTATTGCTACCTTGATATTATTAGTGTCCATACTAAAACTTTTTGCAAAAGAAACCAATACAGTACCTACCAATTCAGTATTACAATATTAAGGTATAATACATCAATTGGAGAATTTAGTGTCATACCAAAATGTTGTTACAGTAGATGGTTAGAACAACTGCATGGAGAGTAGCAGAACTGTGTTCAAATCCTGGGTTTGGCATAGAATGTTTCAGCCTGTTCTTAATATAATACAAATATTATCACCAATGATATTATAGTATTTTCATGAAAAATATTGGGTATCTGTACATAGCTAAATGAGCTACAAGTTATAAAATGCATTAAAGCTCTTAATCCAGAAATTTGTAGCTTTAGTTAAAAATTGAAGTAAATTCAGTAGAGTTGTAGTTTAACTATGACACAAATTCAGTTCTCTAATATTATCTCACACACGGAGGTATCATTTATAGCCCCCCCCCAACCTATATAATTTATTTCTCCTTTAATTTTAACAGATAATATGCTTGCTTGATAATCTGAAATATAGTAGTGTTCATAGGCCTATGTACACTAAGCTTCCTTAGAGCTCAAAGAATAAAATGGGAAATAACATTAATGTTAAAATGCTTATGTTAACCAGGTTTTCTTAATGTGCATTTTAATTTAACTTTGCACTATTTTATACACCAAAAAATGTTATTCAATACAAATGAGAAGGATCATTTGCATTGATTTTGATATAAAATTTCATAGGTCTATTTGTAACACATGCATATTCGTTTCTGGTACTTCCACTGTAATGGCTTTGAATGAGAAGTAATACCAAGATGGCTAGATAAGTTATTGGTTGGTGAGGAATTATGTAAAGAAAGTTCTGTTAATAAATCATATTGCTGATGGCAATTGTTTGTGAATGTGCCACAAAGAGGAGGAGTTGCTCTATAGCTACAACGATTCATTCACAAGAGTTAAATAGTTGGTACAGTAGAGCAACTGGTAGAGCACCTGTCTGTTATGTGAGGGGTCCTAGGTTCTATTCCTCGCTTGGCGGAGGGAATTTTTCTCTAGCCAAGAATATTTCATATCTTTCCAAGAGTCTATAAGTATGAATGAAAGAATGAATGTGTGTGTGTGTGTGTGTGTGTGAGTGAGAGAGATCTAATGAAGAAAAATAGAAACCAAATGACAACAGTACAGAGTACACATATTACAGGTGAATGCCGCCAATATGATGATGCACATAAATAAAACAATTAGAAAAATGACAGAGGACTGTTACATTTTTGCTATATGATAAAAATAAGACATCAAAATGCTTAGATATTAATGATAGGCAAACAGAAGATCCTTTTTAATGATTTGAAATGTTTCTTTCATTCATTCATTTACTCATTCTTTCTTCATTTACTTTCTTCTTTCCTAAGTGATGTTTGATTGATTAAACTTTGTTTATATCTGAAATTATGTTTATAACAGCAAGAACATGTTTGTGGCTCTCTTGTTAACCCCACACACACTCTTGGAAGTACTTCAAGGTTTGAACTTGCAACCTTGCAGTCATATAATAAATTAAAGTTAAGACATTAAGCTTTGCATGTGTGCAGACTCAAACAGAAGTTATGGCCTAACTTGAGTAAACGTTTTCTAATGGGCGAGAAGGTTGTAAGAGAAAGGGGAGAAGAATTTTATTACCAACTAGTTGCACCTGGGGCAGGACCTTGTAATCTCAAAGGTTATTTATGTTTGCATATAGTGCTCTTATTTGGGGTGAGTGGGGAAAGTTGTGCCAAGGAAAGAAGAAACAAAATAATTTGTTCTATTCTATTCTATCTAAAATAAAGGAATGAGCACATTCTTTTCATGTATTTAAACAATTGAGTCATCAATATTATCATCACTATATTTCACATAATAATAGGTAGTAGAGGGCGTATACTTTTTGTTTTGGGTATTCATTCACTTCATTGTTTCGTCCACTGTTGTGTCTATCTTAATTTTGTGTCAGATTATTGCAGCACATTCATGTTTTTTAATGAAACTTAGTGGCTCCCTGAAATACAGCATTATCATATAATACACATACAGAAAACTGTAAAAATCCATAATATGTTCCTTTACAATTTGGATCTAGGTTTAATATTAAATACAAGATAGTTTTCTTTGTGTGTGTTTATGAGAGGAAGATATGGTGAGAGAGGTATTAGCGATTGTCACCAATAATTTTTGGTGAGCACTGTATTCCATTAGAACTTTGATATCAAAGTTTTGCATTATATTCAGAAGTTGGCATCCAGTGAATATAAGCAACTTGGATAATTTCCAAAACATGTGCATGTGTATGCCAGAATAGCTAGCATAAATAAAATCCCTTAAAGAGGGTAAATGCAAAATTTCATTCTTGAGCCAGCATGCCATGCAGTGGTGTATACTTCCAAGATATTGACATGGAAATATTTTAGTTATTGTTTATTTTCTCATGAATGGCTTTAGCAGTGTTACTTAAATAAGACACGTTTATTAGGTACTTTAACATAACAGACACACTCTGACCTGCCAACTGTTCATGACTAGTCTCTAAAGTGGTTTTAGTTCACACTGAGCTATAAAACACTTAGGTCCTTGGTATAGGCATAATAAATATATCCATCTAAGATGTGTTTTTAATCTTGTTCAAAGAGAATTACCAAAAAAAACTATTTTCCAAGGTTTTTCCCTGTTTTTGGTATATCCTAGTTCAATGGAATTTATTTATTAAATGGGAGATAAATACTTGTATGTGTATATATAAATGGAGAAGTAATAACAGAATGTCATAAATTATATGAAACTTGTTAAAATATGCAATTTGTATCAAATAAAATTGTCCATAGCAAATACAGTTATGAAGTATTTGTCAACTTATATTTAAGATTTACAGTGCTGAGACTAGAAGACTATATAGATACATACTTTAAACTACTAAATATGTTTATTGAAAACAATTTCAACATGTCATATGAACAGTTGCATGTTTTACAGCAACTTGTATGAAAAAAAAAAAAAAACTTTTTCTTAATTTGAAATTATTTACAGGAAATTACTTCATTCATAATCAGGAAAATTCATAAAAGAATGACTTTTAAATTTAATCAGAACATAAAAGACATAGATAGAATTTGTAATTGCTAAACTAAAGAACACTGAATCCCAGGTAAAATTCACAAAGGTTTTGTCTAATTCCTTAATGGAGTATAGCTTTTATAGTGTAGAAGAGTTCCGACACCATAAATTACAATAAATTGTATATTTGTAAATAATTTATTTTATAACTTAATTCTGAAGTCTTTTTTAGTATCTTTGTATTCTTTTCCTTTATATTTTAAAATTTTGTTGAATCTAATATCTCTGTATTTCTATCCTTTATAAAGTTTCCTTGTATTTGAATATTGGCATGTACTATAACGTATGTGTCATGTTTCTATGGATGAAAATAAATACAATATAATAGTAGGTAAAAGGAAATAATGCATTCCACTCCAAAATTTTACATCAAATGTCAACGGAAATACATGAATTAAGGTCCCCTGAGTAAACAGATGTAGAAAAAAAATGGTTTATGAGTATAAGCGTATGTGTGGGAGGGAAGGACAGAGGGCAGCATAAATATATGATCATACATGAAAGTGTAGCCTAAATAATTCCCTGTTATTTGAAATAATGTTTCTGGCAAAAGTCCTTATTATGCTTAATAATGATGATGATGATGATGATGATAGGATAGGTAAAGAATTTACCGTAACTGATAATCAGTAGCAAACTTTGTGAATATTGGAAACCAATAGTACTTTTTGTTTTAACACATTCTTTATTATAACATAATATGTGTTCCCTAACCATGAAAATTTAATTACCATATCTGCTTATGTTGTTCCAAGTTCCTTGTGGATTTATAACATTATTGTTGTTTTCTATACAGTGAAATATTTTTCTTACAGGCAAATTTAAGGGAAATGTGTTGGAATTATATTTTTTTAAGAACTAAAATGAGTTTAGAGCAAGTAAGTCAACCTTTGAGTGTACATTCAACATAATTTCTTGATAATGCTTGTCTTATTGCCCATAGCTAAATGCATGTGGCCCAGAAAGCATTTGGAATGTTCTGTACATCATTTAATGTAGCAGCCATTCTGATATTGAAATACCTCTATTCTGTGACACTTACTTAAAAGTAAATGTTCGTTTGTAAACAGTGTGGTCATTTGCCAGGATCATATCTGTGCCAACTTTGTGCCAGTATTTCATTCTGCTGGAGTACTTCTATATGTCAGTAAATCTACTGACATGGGGTCATAGATTTTAAGCACGCTTAATTAACCATTGAATTTGACCAGATTTGAACCCCCAAACCTTGGGATTAGAATGTCGGTGCCTAACCAATTGAATTACACAGACAGGAACTCAATTTCAAGAAATGACAGTATCACTACATATATCACTTGGCTCTGGAATTTTTGGTTTTTATAAAAGGTATTGTTCCTTTAGTATACTTCTGTGTTGTAAGGTGGCAACTTGTCATCTAAAAATTGAAACTACAGCAGTTTAGTTACAGATTTCAAAATTAAAATGGATTAAAAATGTTGTATATCTTAAATTTCAAAAATTTCAAAGGTTTAATTTAGTATTTTACTTTGTTGTAGAAGTCTCAAATTACATTCCTGTGATTGGGTTTTTTCCTAAAATGTGTGGAAATCTAAAATATTTGAGAGAATCTATTAAAAACTGTGTTTTATGCAGAAGACCTCTTTAGCCCCTTTTAGGCAATCCAACACAAGTATCTCTTTTTAAGTTCTATAGGATTCATGCAATCAGAAGTAAGAGACATAAAATGAAAAATTATGTTAGAAGTTTCTAATTGGAAAGTTGGAGAAGAATAGATTACAACCTTCAAAACTCCTCACACATAACCATGTATTTAGAGGTCGAAACCTATGTTACCTCCATTAGTGGTTATACTTTCAGTTCAAATACATCCCACATTTCAGAACATGACATTACATTTGTATAAAGTGTCCCTAAAAATAAAAACGTGATTAAGAAGTATATTAAATGTGTATTAAAGGAGGAATTTTAAAACAACTCATTCAGCCCATCCATGGACAAAGTACATTTTTACATGGATTCCCCCATGTTTTAATATGTATATTCTAACTGAATGTTCTCTACATTTCATACAGTACTCCTTATAATGTTTGAAATTCCTTTGAACTCCATTGTTGATTCACAATGAATGGAAGACATTAATTCAAGACAAAAACATGCCCTCAGCAAAGATTTAGTTAATATACTAATTTGTATTTATGTACTGATAACTGTGTTTGTGTTCTGTAGAATAAAATGTTATGTATGCATATATTTGTGATATACAATATCAAGTCTCTAATTCTCATGCATTGTCAGTAACATAATGTTATGCTGAAAGAATGAAAACAATGAAACTGTTCAGCTGAAGCTCCATGATAGCAAGTTGTGCCACAGGGTTAACACAATGTGGAAAAATAAATACACATTGCACTATAGAAGTATAAAAAAGAGTAATTAAAACACAGAAAATTAAAAGAAAATATTTAATAACTGAAATACATTTACTTAGATTATGTTATTCAGATATATTCTGTATATTACCTGATGCAAAGAAATAAAGGAATGTATAAGTCTTTAAGTTCACTTTCTGGATCTGGGTTTGTTTTTTTGTTTGTTGTTTTTTCCCCTTGTGAACCTTTCTTGTTACTATAGCTATCATAAAAGGTTAGCTTAAACAAAAATTGGGAACCTATTTCCCTGCTTGCCCAAAACATGTGTAATGCATGATGAGCAGCTACTTACACTAAGTGGAACTGAAATTTTCAAAGTATGATAAAATATAATTGCTGTGCCAACTTTCCTTACGTATAGTAATTGGTTCAAGATGTACCAAATACAAAATGTTTTTATACCCAAAATTATATTGCATAGAGGGTTGTTGTTAAGATAACTATATTTAGAAGAGAACGTTTTGAACTATAACTTAGAAGGAAAACCTTTAAAAATCTGCCAAACGTTTAGGAAATATTAGCTTTCATCTTTCCTATTATGAAATGACTGTTTTTTAGTTAAATATTCCTCATATACCACTCATACCATAAGCATTAGAATATTTTAACATGCATTTTAAATGTTTAATTAGTTTTATTTATTTACATGTATGTCTTTTAGGTTTTCTTAATTTCATAAAACACAAAATGATGATGAACTCACCATCCAATACTTAGACTTGATCCTCTCCCAGTAAGAAGATAGAATAAAACTGAAAAAGTACTTACATTAATAACATTCAGCATATGATAAACAATATTTAATTATATAATTACAATTGCTTTTCCTACATTAAAAATATATTAATATTAATCCAAAATTGTATCCAGTCTTGAATGAAGTGAACTTACTTATTCCCAAAATGATACAAGAAAAAGAAATCAAAAAGGTTTTGGCTATAAAGTTTTTCATTTTCAAACAGATGAACACCAATGCTAACTTCCATTACTATCTTAATGGATAGATCTTGTAGCCCTTCTTAGAGATAATAGTTATCTAATCTAGAGAGCAAAGATGCTTGTTTATCAAGTTTAACAGCTGTGTGATATTACTACCTGTCTCATGAGAAACTTTTCAAATCAACACTCTATGGCTTAGGGGTGGACACAGGCCCAAGTCTTAAGAGAAAATGATTCAATATCTATAAACTAGGAGTAAATATTGGCCATGAAGATATCACTTATTCAGATACCACTTTTATTATTTAGGAGGGGTCAAACTTGTCTGAAATTAAAGAAACACCCCTAAATTATAATAATAAAAAAAAAAGATAAACTAGGGTTCAACATTAGCAATAAAGATTAAAGATACTATTTATAGAGAACTATTTTAGAGGTGGTTAAAGCTTGTCAAAAATAAATATAGATTCAAGTAAGAAATCATTGCATTATAAAGGGCAATAGTCCACATTGTTTTAACAGTTTAGCTGAGTAACCACTTTACCTACATATTCTAGAGCTACTTCCAGCCAATATTTCCAGAAAATCACAAGTTCGGAAGAAACTGATAAATTGGCTACTTTTGTCCAAAAGAATAAGGTGCTTGCTTTATTTCCAGATTGAAATATTTTATGCTAGTATTTTTTTTAAGCAAACAGTTTATGACAGGACTTTTCTTGTTAATACCAATTTAGAAACTTTCTAGTATAATGAACAACTATGTGGTTTTCAGTAGAAACAATTTTGTATTTTAAATTAATATTTAGTTTATGTTTTGCTTACTATATATAAGTGCTGAGAAGAATCCCAGATTGGTCTGAGATTAAACATTTCCCATGTTACCTTAATATGTGGAAAAGGCTATATTTGAATCATTTCTTCAACAAAAATTACCTTTTCTTGCTCCACTTTAGATTTAAGGAGCCTTATTTTTTTTTCATTCCATTTAAAAACAAATAAGAGATATGTGTGCTTACATTATAACTTAATTTTCACCAGTTTATTTGAGAGGTCCTTTTTATGCCTTCTAACCAATCAGGTCATATTCTTACTAGCTCAGGGTACCTACCATGCATCTGCACACCCAAAAGAATGAAAACTTGCTGGTATCAGAAACAGTAGTTTATGTGGGCAACAAAATATTATGTCTTTAGCCAGTATTTATTTGGTTCTAGCTATTCACTTGTATTGATTAGTAGCTCACACTTCCTTTTTGTTCATGTCAGGTAACTACAAGTGCTTTTGGGAGAATGAGGTCCAGACTGGTAAAAAGTTATGTTTAAAAACTGATAGACTGAAATAAAACTCAATTAATATTTGTAATTAATCTCATACATCTTCATTCATTATGTCTTATTCAGATGGTTAAACATGGTACTAAGATGCCCTATGCTGTCCCTAAACCTATTGATGGGATCAGCATAAGCACTGCCAAAATCTCGGTAAAAACATGGATTAGGGAAAAACACCAACTCAGGTGAAAAACCCAGCCTGTACAAAAACAAGCCTGGAAGCTCATCTGAGATCCATGAAATACTCTTTCCTAATGTCTCCTAAGATTGAATAGAACAGGAATAAGGAAAGTACTTGCATTCTTCTCTGAATATGGTAATTTCAGGAAACATCTCTACAAGGATGAACCATCTGTAAAGTGTGCAAAGAGGATGAACAAACTGCCTCACATATCCTTCTGGTCTGCCCATTTCTGGCAAGAGACTCACTATTACTATAACTAGGGAAGATACTTCAACTTGTACCTATCATAGAACACATTTTTTTGAACTAATGAAGGCATCTTTTCCAATGGAGTTGCACAATATAGGTCTTTTGTTGATATATGGGAGGTCAATGGAACTCCAACTAACCGATCTACCCTACATACCTAACCTCTATTCTTTGTGATTTACTAGATACAACTAGTATTCCAGTTTCTTCCATCTGTATAGAAAGTTTTTCTTTTCTTTGAGATTATACCAATTGAATATTAGACTATAAAATTAGATATAATCAAAGTTAGTTTTACTCTCTTATACTCTCTCTTACACTCTCTACTCTCCTACAAATCATAATTATAAGTATAAGTTATAAAAAAACAACAGTAATATAAAAATTATATTATGCAATACAGATTTTGTCATCCTTCTCGCCACAACTTTAAGCTATGGCTTTTAATCAAATTTAGAGTTTAAACAAATAGTGTCTATTAATACTTAGTGTCATACATTTTCTATACAAAACATAATAAAAGTATTAAACAGAGTTATAAGTTATTACTATATTGCTCAGCAGCTCTAATCTTATTTCAATAAGTGAAATAACTTTTCTATTGTTGCCCATGTTTAACTTATAAAATTACATAAATTAATCAACTTTTATAAGCACCACTGTCCAGCCTTTGAAATAAAATACCTACTTCAGTAGTTAACCCTTCTCATTTTTTACCTGAAAATACGTTCTTAATGGATGAATGTTTATTCATTATTCTTTTTAAACCAATAAGATATTGACAAATTATAAGTATGATTTAGATACCAATTGAAAAGATGTCTTTGCCTATAATAGATAAATAAAAATGCTATAGAAAAGCAGATGCATTAATAAGTTTCTGGACACCTGAATGTACATTTGTTATTGCTCCACTGAAGCTTCAGTTTGATCACTAAGATAGTGAGTTTGTAAACACTGTATACATCATTCACCATGCATGTGCAATTGATATGCACAGCATCCAACTTGGATGGAAAACTAACATTGTTACCAATCATTTATTTTCCTTTATTTATACTCATCAATTTGTTCGGTGTAGCTGTTATTACTATATGAGCTGGATTCCTTGTTACTGAATGATCTAAGAAACACTTAATATTAGAAACAATGAGATTATTTATCCTGTGATAATAAGATGCAGGTTCACAGCAGCTACCTAAATATAACATGATTCTGATAACAAAATTAAAACATGATTCCATCATAACATTAAAACTTTAGATTCCAATAAAAGTTTTAACCAAATCAGTGGTAGTCCATATGAAAGGGTACAGGGCCAAAGTGTCCATTAGTTCAAACAATTATTTTGCAACAAGTAAATTTCATAAAGTGTATTTCTTCTTAAAAGCAATTTATAAGTCCCTGGTGTACCCTAAAAATCACAACAAAACTTAATTTTGTGTTTATCCATTGACCATCATTGTTTTCTGTTATCTCAACATCACAATCTCTTGTACCCATGCTGTGAATTATTACATATCAACTGCTACAGTGGAAAATGGTTATCCTTAAGTTGTATCAATTTAATCAATGTGACACAGCTGAAAATACCAATTCATATAATTTGGCTTCCAGAAACTGAAGTCAGTAACATTAGTTACATTGGAACATAGAAGGATTTTAAATCCTGAGGTAAATAGATGAAAGGATCTTCATAAATGTCCCATTGAACTGAATTTTAAATAAACTGAAGTTCTGTTGTCAATCCTGCTGTGCCATTAGTAGTTAAAGTGGGCGTTAAACACTACCACAAAAAAAAATAAATAAAAAAATCCTCCTATCAGAGTAAACACATGCATGTAATCCAATATTATCTTTGTGATTGCGGATTTATTATTTTGTATGTGACTGATTAACTTTGAATGCTGTGCACTGTGCTATGTGCTTTTGGGTCAGCAAAAATGAATATCCTTAAAGAGTATAATTTAGAAACTATTAAGCCATCAGAGCAGGCTAGAAGTAAAAATGTTACAGTCACATACATGATTTCTCAACTGAATTCACACAGGACACAAAACAGAGAAATGTTATTATAATTTTAAACTTCATTCATTCTATCAACCATAAATGTAGTCAGCTTTGTGGATGTGAGAAAATTAACGCATTCTTGTTTTTTATCTGCTCTCTGTTTGGTAGGCGACCAATGGTGTTACTGATTTAAACCATACAATATGAAAGCTTAACTTGCAGAATGAAATAACAAACTTGGCAATTAAAAATGGATTCAATCAGATGATGGGTATAGGGTATAGCATGAAGTGGCGTACAAAAGTAGATGGGCATATTCTCTCTAGAATTATAATTGCATTGCATAAAATTTGGTAGAACTCTAAACTTGTGCTGCCTGATCAGGACAACAGCCAAGCCAGTTAAAATCCAGACATTTTTCAAAGAGTAGTACAGTTTGTAGCTTCCTTGGATATAACAGTACAAAAAACAGTAAAATAAATATATTCCAAAAAATTTCAAAGTATGTGTAAAATGATATGTTGCATGCATATGCATATTTTACCTATGACATGCTAATCAAGGTAAACATTAGCAGAAATTGTCTAATTACCTGCTTTCTTATAAATAGAAGGGACCCTAGGCTAAATTGATTGTCAAATCTTTTAAAATCTGGTCCTATGTGAAACAATTGAAGTTCAGTTGACTTTGCATGGCCTGCAGTAAAACAAGGGACATGAAAAGAAACATCAATTCCAGTTTGAGAAAAGTTTAAGTAGTTTAAAATTGAAACAAATGACATGGAATATTTCAGCGGAGACGATGACTGAAGTAAACTCCAATACATCAGCTTCCTGCAACCTAATGAGGTGGTGTGAATTTTTGCAGAGAGCCAGCTTGTACTATCCCAAGTTCTACATACTTCCTTTAATCCTCTCACAACTACTTCATTCATTATCACACCTGAATTCTCCAGAGCCGAAATAAGGCTTGCATCCTGGCCCCTAATTCTCAATGGCCTTAGATCCTTATGGCCGGCTAATATATTTATTCCCTGAATACACAGGTGTAAGAGCAGAACTGGTATACTTTGTCATGGACTTACCTCATTTTCCATCTTCTTTTCCTTTTTGTGGAGGTATTTGTTCAGTATGGCCAGAAGTCAGAACCTGACACTCTGGGCTTTCCAGTTAGTGTAAAAGGTAGACTTTTTCCTCCACACAAACATATCAAACACACTAATACCTTCTCCAAAGGGACTTTGATCATGCCATTGAAAATGTCCACTACAATTGTGAACAAAACATCTGGAACATCTGCCTCCAGCAGACCCCGCACAAAAGCTCAGAAAAACTTCAAGATACATTGACTCTGGCCGTTTAAACCTATGTTCTCTTCAAATAAAGTCTCTGTTTTGTTGCACCATTTTCAATGACTTTTAATTTGTCCTTAAATGGTAAGAAGTAAAGGAAGCATTAGGGAACCTTTCTACTGAACATCTGCATATATTATCTTGAAACTGTATACCAGGTGTAATTGTGTCACTTTTTATATGCAACTAGCCAAGTCAATAGAGCCAATTATAAAGTGATTTGTTTGCAACATACAAGGTGTTAATGAACTAAACCAAAATATTTTCAGAGAATAAGGAGGGGTCTTAAACAAGAAATTTGAGACAGGACACCTATGACCTAGGTGTTCAAATTTTGAAGTTAGGGGAATAAATTTTTCAAGTGCCTTCTGCCAAGAAGTGGAAGCTACAACAAAGGACATCTTTGCCACAAGAATGTACAACAAAATATGGAAAAACACATCCCTCTGATCTTAAATGGATAATTTCACATCTCAATGGCCACAAATCCCCAGGCCAGGCCAGATACCAAACTTGGCTCTGAAAACCTAAACCCAAATTCCCTCAAGTTGCTCGCACAGTTATGTAACTATTACCCAACATAGGTACCTTCCCAACAGATGGAAGCAGCTCACAGTTTTCATGTTCTCCAAACCTGGCAGAGGCAAGAAAGACCCACAAAACTACAGATCAATTAATTTTCTTAACACCAATAACAAAGTCTCCGTAAAAGTAATCTTAAAGTGACTAACTCAGCAGATAAAAAAAAAACACAACATAATTGATTAGTACATTAAGCTTTTGTTGACACTGAAATATGTAATACTAATCAGTTGTAGGGAGGGCTTTAAAAACTAGAAAATGGTGAGTGACACGGCAAAATCTGTGAAAACACTCACATCACCATATGCATAGTAACTATTACCAATGACTCTACCTATAGCATTAGCAATTAATACCAATTACTCTAGAGACACGGCACAGACTGTCAAAATGCTCATCACTATATATTTAGTACTTAATGCCAATGACTATTGTGGCACGTGTTGGAGTCACACTCCAATCGTTACACATAGTAGTAAACAAGTGCTTTTGTAGCTTTTATATTTCAAGTTGATGCCAGACACTCAGCAGGACATCTAGATTAAATCAATGGCCACCCTTAAGGGTAGACAGGGCAATAACTGGCTGAGGTCACATGCTACACTAAAACACTGATAACTTTATACTTTTGTTTCAAGCTAGCAGAATTTCAAAAATAGCTATATGATGAGACAACATCTTTATTCAGGGACATTTCTTTTCAATTCCATAATCCCATGCCCAAAGGGTGTCAGTAGGACCTCAGCCATACAACTGTGCTGGCCTCCAGTTTTTCACCTGACTAGTAACTATTTGTGAACACTCGGTTTGCTCACATGGTACCCTGCATCGTACTGCCCCAAATTCACCAAGATAAAGAGAAACAACACAGAACAATCGTCCCTCAAACAATTACAATTTCCTTCCAAAATACTGTTATCCTTTAAGACTTTATTCGCTTTTCCTAATTAACAAACAAACAAAAAAATACTTATCAGTTGCAGGGATAACTTTGCCAAGCAGACTTTGACTGTGCCGCTGAAGATGTCCACCGTAATTGTGAATGAAACGCCTGGAACATCTACATCCAGCAAACTATGGCACAACAGCCTGAAATAACTTACCCATATTCTTTGTTTGAAAACTAAGCTCTACTCAGCATTTCATTGGACACATAATGCAGTTCACCTGGTTTTCGGCTATAATTTTCCAAAATAATAATATACTGGTGGCTGTGACTAAATAATTTTTAGAAATATTTTCAAAGTAGAGAATCAGTGGAGAAATCCTTTTGCTCGTATTTATTTTCTTTTTATAGAAAAACTCCAAATGTTCCGAGATAAAAATAAAATTTAGTTTTCCTTATGAAACAACGGCATGCAGATGCATTAAGTAGAATAAGCAATCCAGCTATCATTTAACAGAATCACAAATAGGATATTGTAACGGAGGGACACCTTGCTCATTGCAACATAATTGGGGTATGCTGTGGCTACACCCTCGAAAGGTACCGATGAAGTGAAGCAATATATGAGGCTTCAGTCGCAGGCAGACAGGCTACAGAGATATATAGAGGTCCCTAACATTTCCAAGCTTCAACACCTCTAAACCAGTAGGGAGCTATCCAGGGAGGCAGCTTACCTGACAGCCAAGACAATATATAATATTTTCCAGAGGGCAAGCAACTCTGCTGAGTGGTAAGTCTGAAGTAATTCATAGGGTAGAGTCTTTCATTATAGACCATCTGTTCGATCCTGCCTAAGAGTTGGCAACACGAACATACTGCGTTGTTGACATGGTTATGCCTGTGGCACTCTTGCATTCTCAGAGGAGTTGAATATAGGGTTAATTTACTTCCTAAGGGAAATTTCAAGGGACAACTATTATCCAAGAAATCTGCTTTTCCTCACATCCACATAAACCCACAGAGAACATCGATCACACTTTATTTCCTTTTGGCTAAGTTATGGACTTAATCTAGAATGATATTCAGATTATTCGTTTCAACATTTTAGCATGGTGGCAGTGGCGGTGGTGGTGGTGGTGGTGGTGGTGGTGGTGGTGGTGGTGGTGGTGGTGGTGGTGGTGGTGGCGGTGGCAGTGGCATCAGCAGTGGTGGTTGTGGTGGTGTAGTTGTTATCATCATTATTATTATTGTTATTATTATTATTATTATTATTATTATTATTATTATTATTATTATTATTATTATTATTACTATTATTATTATTATTATTATTATTATTATTATTATTATTATTATTATTGTTGTTGTTGTTGATATTATTATTGTTTATCTTTGTCCTTAGTATATTGTAACAAAAGTGTTTTTTCACTACTTCAAATAATTTTTATTCCAATGATTGTACAAGAATTTCTCTCCCGTCACTGCTGTGTCTCTCTCCCTCCCTCCCTCTCTCTCACTCTCTCTCTCTGTCTCACACGTAACCATGTGCCTAGAACTTATTGTTGAAACTGAACTCAACTGTTATTTTTTTGTTTTGTTTTTTTTGTTTTTTAGTGGAGGGGGAAAATCCACCTTATTGACTAACCCGGGCTGTCTAGCCCGGAGTGTCGGGGTGTTCCAGAGTGGGCATACCGATCAAAAAACTGCTACACCGGAAGTGAATGGTGAGGATACTGCGGTACCGCTGTTGCACCTGCGCAGTTTAATGTAAAGGTGAGCTGGCCCGCTGAGCGGCCGCCAGGGGGAGAGGGTTCTGCCAGCAGACCGACTTGACCGAGGCCCAGCTGGCCACCATAGCGAAGTGTAGGTGATGAATTGTTGAGGAAGTAAGGTTGTGTTGTTTGCAATTTGATGGAGATAGTGGGATAAGGAATGCAGGGAGAGCTGCCACCCTCTCCCTGTGGTGATTAGGATGATGATGATGATGTTCCAGTTACCGGTGCTGTTTCCTAGTTCTATTGCTGATCGGTGATGTAGGCAGCGGTTTATGTTGCTTCATGAAGTTCCGGATGATGGTATGGCCTTGCTGCAGTTGCTGGAGATGTTGGGAGATGCTGGTGTGTGCTTCTTGCTGTAGCTCTCGAATCCTCGCGACTAAAGCCTCGAGAGACCCTAGCCACGTGGACCGTCGTAGCTGCAGTCTTGGGTAGTCTGATCAGCAAGATGACTCGATGCGTGCCAGCATGAGCTGGACAGATGCAAGAGCCCCGCCATTGTCGACTGCTGCCTGGGATGATAATCGTGCCTCCATTGCCTCGAGTCGCTCGTTGGTTTCCCGCCAAAACTCCTCGAGGCGAAGGACCAGTTGCCCTGTTGCCACCTGTACGGAGGCAATGCTGCGCTGTAGTTCTTGCAGCAAGGAGATGGCTGGCAAATAAGTAGGTGGTGATGCCTGCGGTGATGGTAGATGGTGTTGCAGCTGATGTGGTTGAGATGGTTGCCTACTCCGGGAATACAGGGGGCACTTGTCTTGCCCTGTGAAATGTGTGTTCCCGGAGCAGGTGGCACAGTGGTGGTGTCAGCGGCGAAGATCGTGGTTAAGGCAAGCTGCTGTATGCCCCGCAGTAGTGGCACCTAGGTGCGACATGGCACTCCTCCAAATGGTGTCCATAGGTGCAGGAGCGTCGGTAGGGGACCGGACGTTCACTTCTGCTGGCCTCGACATGCAGCTACTGCCCCAGCAAGGGCTGGCGTGAAGTCAAGGTAGCTTCGGCTTCAAACGCGGACCCAATTGGAGACGGACCAGCGGTGTGGGTGCCCGAGGTGAAGAAATGCAATTGGCCCTCAATGCAGAGGACCAAACGCGGCATACGGCATCCAGCACGAAGGAGCCTCGAAGATCCCGGTTAACCCCGGTGATGACCACTGTGTAATGGCCATCGAGGTGAGTTGGCGTTGACAAATTGCCCGGCTCCAGTGGAGCAGTGCAGCTCTCCATTTTATAGCCGTCGATGACGTGGCTAGAAGCACCAGAAGTAAAAGTCATTATTGCGCGAGTGCATAGCACCTTTAACCCAGGTGCGACAATACGACTTTGATGTAAAGAGCTCGCCAAATGCTCACGTGTTCACTCATTTAAGAGTAACAAAGGATGCGAAATGGAAAATAAACCACTAGTAACAATTAAATATGACGATCAATAGTTAGCTACTCACGCATGTGTGGCCATTACGAGCCGGCAAGGTACAGACGCGTACATTGGGCGCATAGTCATACTGCTCCCTCCCTAGAGCTGGTTGTCCCGGTCAGCACCGTCGCAGTGGGGTAGGCGATCCAAATGTATTGCCAGCCTCTTCCCTTGGGGCAGCCTCTAGATGCGGTAGACAATATCGTTAATTATCTTCACTATAATGGTTGTTACTCCTGCTGGGGCAGCTTGGCTTGGTGCGGGTAGGGCACACAAAGATCACCTTGTTGGAAACCACAGCTGTTGGCCTGCCGTTCTTAATGGGTCTTCATCCGGTCGCTCGTTACCTGCATGTGTTAACTGGCCATCTCGTTCATGCTGCGAAGTCTGTCTAGGAGATTCTTCGTGTGGTTGACTGTTGGCTGTTGTACCCCAGTGGGACTCCCAAATCAGGTCGCACGATAGATGCAGTTCTGTGTCATAGACCAAATTGACCGGTGTCAACCCGGTGATGTGGTGGGTTCAAGAGCGGTAGACCATCAAGAAAAGTGGTACACTGACATCCCAGCCTTTATGATGATAGGCCACGACTTTATTAAAATGTTATTCTAGTCTTGAAGTACCATTCAATCATGCCGTCTGACTGTGAGCGAAGAGGTGTTCTGCGCTGTTGCGCCTTCCAACTCGTCCCGGTGTTTCCCTCAAGAGGTTGAACTCAAAGTTTGTACCCTGATCGCTGTCTAACTCCAACGGTACTCCAAAGTGGTACAACAGTTCTTCGATGAGGCAGTTTGTGATGGTCTTGGCCTCCTGGTTAAGGAAAGTGTATACCACCGGTCATTGGTGAAGTAATCGATGGCGACAAACTATTATTTGTTGCCCTGTCTGGTACCGGGAATGGCCCAGTATGTTAATGGCTATGAGTTCGAAGGGTGCTCCCACATTATGTTGATGCATACGAGCACAGCATCTGGTTTGTGGGCCGCGATTTGTCTACACTCGACATTAGTGGCACCAAGTCTCAGCGTGTGCCCGTTGCCTCAGCCGGTAGTACCGTTGTCGGAGCCTGCCAGTTGTTCGGTTGGGTCCCAGATGTCCTCCCGAAGTCTCCGCATATATTTCCTCCATGACATCCGTCACCTTACTTTGTGGGAGAATGAGCTGCATTGTGTGAGTCTTCCTATTAGGCGTCTCCCATACTCTGAAGTACTATGCCATCGTTAGTCTTCAATGAGCCCCACTGGAACTAGTAGTACTCGTAAATACTACTCCTGGGCGCAATGTCCTACCAGATCGGTCTGGTTCTTGCATCCACTTCTCTCACGAGTGGCCCCAAGGCAGCGTCCCTCAGCTGCTCCTCCTCAGGCCTGTTCTATTCTATCCAGCTTCAGGCGCCACCAAAATCACCCGGAGAGCTGCGGCCTACTCCTCCTTCAACTTGGTGCAGTAGCCGCACTCCTCTGAACAGAGTCGTCGTGACATGGCATCTGCATTGGGGTGGTACTGATTTTCTCATGTAAAGTTGGGGCCTCTGGACCCAAAGGACTGCCTGGCCCTCCAGGTTCTTGAGACCCAACAGCCAGGCAAGGGCGGAGTGGCCAGTCCTTAGTGGAATGGCTGACCGCTCAGGTAGTGCTCCAGCGCCTTTACTACCGCCAGGTAATGCAGTTCTTTTCCGCCGTGGGCAGCGTCTTACTGTAGTAGACTTAAATTGCTCCTGGCCACCCTGGATCTAATATAGAATGCCACCAATGCCAGTGCCGCTGGTGTCGGTGTCCAGCTCGCCACCAGATTGTGGCAATCCTAAAGGAGGCGCAATATAGGGTGCTGACTTAAGCGCCAGGCTCTGGCCACATGCAGAGGCTCTTCCATCAGACGAGTGAGGGGTTTCGCGATATTAAAGAAGCCTCTGACGAATCGGGTGTACTAGCTGCACAAGCACAGGAAACTTCACAACTCTCATTTGTCTTTCAGGCGAGGCCGGTATCTCACTGTCCGAGCCCTCTCTGGATCCGTGGTAGCCCAGATGGTGAGACTATGTGACACAAATAGTTCACCTCCTTGCAAAGGAGTAGGCACTTCTTCACATGAAACTTCAGTTTAGCTTCCTGCAGCCTTTGCAGTATCTTCGTCAAGTTCTTGAGGTGGTTTTCGAAGTTACTGCCAATAATGATTACATTATTCTGATATAGCAGGCAGGCATCTTAATTCAACCCCTTCATCATTGATTCCACGAGGCATTGGAAGAAGGCTGGCATGTTACAGAGGCTAAACGGCATACTCGTGAATTGTTGAATCCTTTATTCTGTCTGCAATGCGGTGTTCTCCTTGTCCTTGAGATCTAGTGTCCCTTGCAAATATTCTGGTTTCAAATATAAAGCTGAGAATACTACTGGACACCAGCAAGTAAATCCAGAGTGTCGTCAATTTGGGGTAAGGGGAAACAGTCCTTTCTGGTGATGGCAATCAACTTCCTATAGTCCACTTAGAAGCAGAGCTCACCGTTATGTTTCTTCATCAAGACTAAAGGGGAGCACCAAAGTTTGTCGAACATTCCTTCAGCTCACTTTAAATATTCTTATAAATCAACTTAATCTACCTGTCCTTAATTCTAGCAAATATATGTCACCTTTGTATTGGAGTCAGGTGTCTTATCAAGGTGTCAAAACCATTCCTTCTCTATACCAATTATCCTCCTTGGTCTAGGGGAAACACACTAGCCTCTGGTTCCCAAGGTCACAGGTTCAAACCCAGTGGACGGCAATGGGTTTTTTCAGCTGTAAAAATCCTTAGCATGGTTTCCCTCAGAAAAGAATTACAGCTGTTGGTCCTATGTCATAGATTTACAGCACATAAAAGAACACCAAGCCTTATAAAGAGACCTTCAAGCAAAATTAAGCTGTTTTTCAAGCCCGATATAAAATGTAATGCTGAGAACCACAGTAGTTAAAGAGCATCCATAAATAAAACACAATTTCAATGTTCTCTTTAGTTAACAATTTCCTAATTTAGAGAGTCTCTGATTAGTCTTAAATATATTTTAATTTGTTTCAAGGTACTCATTGCAGATTTGCTTGATACAGATGCCACAGGGATCATCAGCATTAGTTTGAGCAGTTTTGTTGTTTCTGTATATCCATTCTGAATTTCATTGTTAAATATATAACACAATAATAGGTGGGTTGGAATGTAGTTTTCAGGATCAGAATAAATATTTATGAATTGTTTTGTAAGCTGAAGCGCGTCAAACTTAGAATAATTAGGTTTGAATTCAGAAGCCATTTTGACACACACACACACAAAAATGCATGTGAAAACACACTATTCTCTCTGACCAACTGAACACACTAAAACACCAAAGCTTACTAGGTACTAGAAAAATTGCAGCAAACCACTTTCCTGTTAAGAACTTGCTTTTGTTGTGTTCCCTCACTAATGTTGGAGGCAAAAATGCATGTGCCCACCTGGGTAGTGTGGTGGTAGCATGTCTGCCTCACATTCAACAGGTCGTGAGTTCGAATCTCGCTTAGGGCGAGTTACCTGGATAAGGTTTTTTTCAGGATTTTCCCTTATCCTGAGAAGACGAATGTCGAGAAACTTTAAGTTCCATGGACCCCGAGATCATTTGAACAACATTTCACCAATTTCATTCATCATCCGATATGACCAGCCAGGTTAAAGGACGTTAAGCTACCAAAAAAAAAAAATGCAGGTCCTCTTACAATTTAAACTATATTTGTCCATTATCTACAAGCTAATAATGCTTTGTGTTTATGGAATGGTAAGTCATTTTGTACAAAATTTGTTTTAAAATTTAGTCAAATACTCAAATTAATTGATACAACACGTTTTAGAGATAGCCAATCAGAGCATCTGGCTCCAACAACTTAAGTCCGACAGCTAGTCACAGAATTAAGAAATGCTGGCCATTCTATCTATTGGGCAGAGAAATCTGCTAATAGCTACCATGTTAAGATCACATGTCTGCTTCCCTTATTCACAAAATCTGGCAAAATACACAGAGGAAAAGTCAGAAACATGCAAATTCCCAAAAAGTGTCTAAGACTTGTAAAGTGGTAAGTATAATGGAGCTCATTAATGTGAAGGGTAATTAATGACAATATCTCTATGGAATTAAAATACATCTTTTCATTTACAAGCACATCTTGGGTAGATGCAGTCTACCCGTCTGCCCTAATTTTTGTCCCTGACCATAATGAATGTAATCAGTCTTCAAACAGGGGAAACTACTTAAATTTGTACATAAATTGGAGCATTTTGATGCCTAGCTCATTCCCAGATTTAAAGAAAGAAAAGAAAAACACTCTGTGGAATTTTCAAGGAAAAGTTAGGTTTTTATCTCTAGTATTGATTTGTATTGAAAGAATGAGTCTAACATAAAATATGATCTTAAATAAGGATTGAAAATATCAGTAATATTTTTGCACCAGAGCTGGAAGATTGATATAGACTCCAAGGTAATATTGATTTTTGATAAAATTGAGTCATCTTTCTACACCTTTAGGTCCACTTCTTATTTGTTTAGGAAGGCTGATTTCAGGGCACCTTTACTCTATCTTCAATTTTGAGGTTGACTGATGCTACAACAGTTGGTTGTTTCCAGCTCAGTGTCATGCTGTCCTCTAACCTACTTCTAATCATGCTATCTTGTCAGTGCAATGACATCATCTATGGCGAAAACTTCAAAACTCATGCAATTCCAAAGGTTTCTTTGCACATTTTATTAACTCTATATGTTCCTTTGTGCGTTGATTCTCAGACCAAAAATGATATCCCTTCATCCTAGTTTCCAAATCTATCTTTGTCTTCCCAATATAAATCTTACCTCAGTCTTAGCAACTCATTTTATAAACCCTTGATTGCTGGGTTTTTGTTGTGGTGTCGTTCAAAGGGTGATTCAATAAGTTCTGATTATTATATCTATTTTGAGAAGCCAGTTTAACGTTAGACTCTTTAAAACTCTTCAAATTTCCAGAAAAATTGCAAAATTTAACTGATGATTTTTCCAGTTTTTCTAGAGTGGTGATTTCTGAGCTAAAAGTTTAAAAAGGTGATTCAATTTTATCAAAACTCAATACAATGGTGCTCCACTGTCTAAAATAATTCTTATTGTTTCATATAAGATAAACATTGTTTTAGTCACTTAGGAATGATAATGATTTTATATCATGTTTAAGTTACAGGTTCCCTAAGGTAGATCTATATGTAAAAGCAGTGAAACAGGCAAGAACAGCTTGGAGACTACTGAAGACACAATTAAAAATGCAGTTTAAGTTCTATATGTTTTAGTTGTGTTTTAATGCCCATTCTTACCACATATCTACTACATATTTCACCGCAGGAGTTGATTTATGCAATGAAATTATATTTGAGAAAGGAATTTTTGAAGGAAAACATTCTAGGCCTAATTTTAGGGCATCTTTGGCACTTGCCAGCTAAGAAGACTGGGGAAAAAAAATCCCACTTTAGGAGGATAGTCCTGGCAGGATTTGAACCACAGACCTCCCAAATGTAAACTTCACTTGTTACTACTGAACCATCTTGCTTGGTAAGAGAGTGGAGATCAGGGTGGAAAGGTTAAGGTTTCATCATAAGCTAAAGTGTGTCTCAACCTTAGAAGACAGTACAGATTAAATGGAGTGCAGTAATGCCATATGTACTGTACGTGCTTTAAAGCTTTGGCGCTCAGTTGCGATAGTCTAGAAATTCAATGTCATCTTGTGAATTATACATCACCAAATAGTGAAATATGTGCACTGCTATTTAAGGACCCTGTAAGACATTTATTTTTCACCCTCACTTTATCTCTCCTTTTTATAGTTTTAGTACATTCAAATACATTTAATATGCATAAAAAATGTTGAATATGGAGGTATAAAATGATTATGGTTTTAATTTTTTAAGGTATCAACTTGACAAAATTACAATCCAATGGGTGAAATGCTTCAAAAATGCAAAGAATGAATATGTCACACTGTATTTTGTGCCATTACACTGTGTTGCTTTATGCTAGCATGTTTTTCTTTTTCTCTCACCCTTTTTGCTTTCTATTTAATGGCAACATTTTATTCATATCTTTTTTAACCTACACACACCACTGTTTCTAAGCTTCTGATAGCTTTAGCTGTTTCGGTTATTGCCTTACTAACATTCATCTTACTTGAGTAACCTAATGGATTCATGAGATTTTTTGTTAATTTACCAACATCCGTCTCTTCCAAGTTTCTATAACTTTGCAACTATAAATATTTAAATAAACTACAAAAAAATACCTACATTAATATGTCACAGTATTCCACATGCTATAAACACTTTCTTAAAAACTTGTATTGACCTTCATCAATAGCACACAATCTGCCTTCTCCTTGTGCCTTGAGTTGAATAGATGGAGGAATAATTTGTCATATATAATGAATGCAAATAGTTACAGGAAAGCAGCTTGTTTTACAAACCCTTGTCAGCATTTTCTCTTGCTTGGTCCCCTTTGGAAATACAACAACAAAAAATGTCCCATTGCTTGACTTTTCTTTTGCATTGTTACAGAATTTCCTAAAATTCTTTGATTTAAAAATCATAACACTCACATTTTTACAGTTAGACAGTTCAAACTAGGCAGATATTAGCAATCTAGTTTACTCTATCTAAGAAAAAATATTGTTGCATTCTAACCTTTAGTTTTATATTATTGTATGATAAGTATGGAAATAACAAATACTGGACTTTTACTGAAAACAAGTTTTCTTTATAAATTGGGGCCCATGGATACCTAAAATGATCTAAAAGTATGTAATGTGATAGAGAAATAAATTATACATAGGATAACTAGTTTCAAACTGAAAATTATAATGCCTCAATATTTACAATATGCTATTAGCAATTTGGCACAGCATGAGAGTAGAAAAGAATGAAGCTAATGGCAACATGTATTCATTAGATAGAGGTAGAGATATCCCATTTCACTCCATGCTGTCTTTAAAGGTTGAAACAAGCTATAGGGGAAGGACAATTGGTATGGGCCACTTAGTGTTTCTCATGTTTACCGCTAGATAGCAGACACATACTCTGCAAGGTTACAGCTCCTTCATCACTCCATTGTGCAACAGAAGTTTGTTGGTGTAGGTGCCTTGTGTTGGCTGGTGCAACATTTTATTTGCTTTCATGTGATCAACTTGTTGCTGCACGTAACCTTTACTATCATCCTTTACTGTTAAGGGTAAGGAGTAAAACTATGAAACTAGTACTAATATTTAGCTACACTAATGGGGATTGCACTGGAATAATGTAATTTTGGTTGCTGAAGATATTTCTGGTACTTGCCATGTTTAAGTGGACAATGTTGGTTGAGTAGTATGGGCCAAACAAAAATCGGGTGGTATGGACCATGTAAGTAGATTGCAAATTTTATTTTTAGGGCATGATGCATAAAATTCAAGAAGAAGCCTGAAGGTGAGGGTCATGGACAATGGAAAGAGGAAGATATGAAACTGGCAGTTTCGTGTCTCTTAGAGAGTCAAATGACAACAAGAGCTGCGGCCGATAGTATTATGATTCCTAGAACTACACTCCAAAGAAAAATAAAATCTGGTTTAGGAAACCACAGATGGGTGTTTTCAAACCAACATTTGAAGAAGAGTATGAATCAATTTTACTAGAGCATATGAAAGATTTGGATTCAAGGTTGTTTCCCCTAGCAAGAAGCAAATGCTTAAAGCTAGCTTATGATTTGGCAGAACATTTAAAATTGCCTCACAGATTTAATGCAGAAAAGAAAACTGCAGGGAAAGACTTCTATGCAAGTTTTATAAGGAGGCACCCAGAATTGCCTTACAGGAAACCTCAATCTACAAGATTGATGTGCTGTGTTGGGTTTAATAAACCACAAATTGAAGGTTTTCTAACCAACTGAAAACCTTGCTTGACAAGCACTCATTTTGACCATCTAGAATTTTTAACGCTGATGAAACAGGAGTTACCTGCAGACATGAAAATGACAAGGTCATAACAGTAAAAGTGAAGCACCAAGTTGGAAAAATGACATCAGGTGAGAGGGGTCATAATATGACACTGTTTTTCTGCATAAATGCGACTGGGCAGTTTATTCCTCCACTTTTGATTTTGATGAACAATTGCCTAATAATAGGTGCCCCAGCTGACAGTTGTGCTGTCCCAGCTCCAAGCAGATGGATGACAACTGAGGCTTTCCTTAAACGGCTCCAGCACTTCGTGGCTTTTACAAAACCTAATGCAGAGGATCCCGTTTTGCTCACAGTTGATGGTCATGGAACTCACAAGGAGCTTGACAAAATTTCTTATGCTCCAACAAACCATATCTACATGCTATCTTTCCCACCACATACAATGCACAAACTGCAGCCTCTTGACAGGTCCTTCATGAAACCATTCAAAAACTGCTACAATCATGCTTGCAGTTCATGGATGAAAGCAAAACCTGGAGCTAGAATCAGTGACTACAACATCGCAAAGCTAGTTGCAGATGCCTACAAGCAAGTATGTTGCCTAGATGTAGCAGAAAGCAGCTTCAAATGCATTGGAATCTACCATTTGATCCACACATTTTCACTGACTTGGATTTTATGGGCAGGGCCCCTACTGACATAGAACAACTGTTACACCCTGAGACCACTGCTGAAACTAATGTTCCTACTCCATGAACCCCTCCATCATCTGGTCCAAAATCCCCTCCTTCAACTAAACCAACACCTATTCCACCTACTACACACCTACTGTTCCTACACAACCTAGCTTTTCAAGTGTTTTGGAGCAGATATCTCCTTTGCCCTCCTATTCTGAAAAGAGGTTGACAGGTCAAAAAAAAAAAAAGTAGAAAGGCATGAAATACTTACCTCAACGCCCATCAAGGACAAATTAATTTAAAAGAAAAATATGGAGCTAGAAAAAAAGCTGCAAAAGAGCTGAAAAGACAGTTAAAATTTGAAAAATAACAGAAGTTAGAAGAAGTTAGGCCTGAAATCTAGATTGAAAAGGAATTCAAACCCAAAAGAGATAAGAAACAAGAAATCAAGCCTATGGATCACAACGATTCAAAACCAGGCAGATGCAACATATGACAGTGTAGACTGCATTGTCTGTGGGGAGAGTTTTGAAGAAAACTGGATCCAGTGCAAAGCATGTGAGGGTTGGACTCATGAACTTTTTGCGGTAATTGAAGATGTTTTGTATTACTAATGTGATTATTGTAAAAACAATAACCATTAGATAAAGCTTATTCCTTTTTAATAAAAATAATGATGTGGTTTTCATGACAATTTTTGTCAACCAAAAAGAAAAAAAAAATGTATTTGTTTAAACACTTATAATAATGACTTTAGTTAATTAAATTTTCACTTTTTTATTTTGAATCACTTTATATGTTAATAAATAAACAGTCTGTATGTTGTTATACGCCAAAATTATTTTCTTTGGTTTAAAATCCTTTTTCTTTATATGGCCCATACTACCCTACCTTTTCTCCGGTCACCAAATATAAAACTTTTTAAACTTTCAGTGTGAGTGTGTTTGTTTTAGCTGACATAACTTTTTTTAAAATCATATACAAAAAAAAGAGCTTAAAGAAACGTTTTAATATAGCTGTGACTTTTTCAAGCAAAATCAAAAATATTATGGCCTTTTTTCCTTAAGTGGCATATACTATCTGCCGTTCCCCTAACACATAACAAGAATGTAATGCCATTCTGACATATCTCCACAATGCATTACATCACTTCCAACTTATAACACAACTCAAGTCTCACTTAGAACCACATCCTAAGGGCAGGGTGGAATATCCCTGATAATAAGATGGAAAAATTATAGAAAATCATTTCAATGGCATTTGAGAGTAAATTAAACACAGATGCTTCAATGGCATTTGAGAGTAAATTAGACACAAATGCATGCCAAATTAATAACACATAATGAAGTTAAATTAAGTTAGTTTTCATTATCTGATCTACAAAAATCACATACATATGTAAAATGTTTTAGTATCTGTGAAGTCTGTACTCCTTTCATGGGCACATTTGTTGCAAAAATTGTATGGAATTCAATTTCCCTATTTTTGCTACTAGAACATTGCTCATTACAAAGAAGGCTTGCCACAGCTGCTGATACCTGTTTCTGAACAGAAAATTCTGTGAATTTCAGTTTGATGATCCATTTATGCTTCTCTTCTTACCACAAGACTCACATTAAATTTTTTGTATATTTCCTTACTTCTTTTTCTGCAACTCTTTCTTGAAGGAAAACTTGTTATATTTTCAGACTTGTAAATGTTACACTTTTTTATTCTCTTCCATTTTTCAGCCTTGCATAAAGGTAAAATATCTTTTGAAGATACAATGAATGAAGATTCGGGATGTTTAGTGGTAGGTCTAAAAGATGGACTGCATAAAGCCTTGGTTTCACTGGTTAAAGGTTGTGGAGTATTGTAAATTTAAGTTAAAACTGCAGAGATATGGTTGCTAGAAACATGGCTATCAAAGGTGACTTTGATACTTACATTTATTTACAAATTGTTAATGAATTTACTGCATCCTTGCAATCCTAGGATTGGATTCTGTACTAGACCTGCACAAATTTCTGCCTTTGGCATTCAAAAAAATCTCTGCTGTAGCACTCTGAGTGCTCATAATAAAATAGATCATGGATAGAACAAAGCCATTGTCTGCAAAGTGTTCTTTTCGAATGACCATGTCACACACTTCTTAAAACCAGTTGCAGCCGAGCTTATAGTTGCACCTTTTTTCACAATTAACTGTAATAAACCCGGGCACAACTTATTGATTTATTCTTCTAGCTGGATGCTGCTTTTGAAACATGTCTATAGCTCTTTAAAACATGGTCTTGAAGAATTTAAAAATGGGCACATCAGGTGGTTGTGGTTTATGTATCATATGAGGTGGCATTGAAACCATAGTGACACCCTCATGAGCCAGATGCAGTAAACTGTATGGCTATTAGGTATCAGAAAGTAAGGCTGCTGAGGAGGACAGACACATTCCACAAAATAGATGAACTAAGCATGGAATATAAGGAGCCATCAAGAACTTCCTCTGCACCTTGCTGCTGGCCACCTCTCTATAAAAGGTTGGCATCCCTAGGTTTATCCCATTCGATTGGGATGTTATGATTATCGGCAGGATGTTATTATTATTGGCATTATCAACGGCTGCGAGCACATGAGTTGTTTATAGTACTGGTTCGTATGGTCTACTATGCTGTGAGTTCTGATGTGTGCCTGAAGCGAAATCAATGTATTCTGCAGAGGAGCGTGTGTTTCTAATGGAAAACGTTTTTAGTGAACATGGAAATTATACTGAAAAAGAGAAACAAAATTTTGTTGTCAGGTTCCCTAACTCAAAACTACCGCACTGAGATAATGTGCGTGATTTAATTAATAAATTTTGGGAGTCAGGTTCTGTGCATGATGCTGTTAGAATGGGAAGACCTAGTGTGCTAACAGAAGAAAAACTATCGTATAGAATGCTTAAAAGTCCACAGAAATCAATAAACAAATAAACATAAACAAATTGGATATTTCTTACGGTTCTGCACACAAAACAGTCAAAAAAGAACTAGGTTTGTTTACATAAAAGGTATCAGTTGTCCACGAATTAAAACCCACAGATCACGGGAAAAGAGTTCAGTATTGTGAATGGTTCCAGAGGTTTATTTTGCACCATGGAATTGACGTGTTAGATAGGACAGTTTTTACTCATGAAGCTTGCTTCCACTTATTAGGATGTGTAAATTCACAAAATACGTGAGTATGGTCTACTGAAAATCCCAATGCAATTCAGGAAACCCCTTTACATTCAGAGAAAATTGGTGTATAGTGTGCGATCTCTCACTCTCGAATTATTGGGCCAATTTTTTTCCATAACTCAATTAATTCAGATGTTTATTGCTTGGATATTCTTTTTCCATTTATTTCATAGCTAAATGAAGATGAAGTGAATGGTGCACTTTTCCAACAAGATAATGCCACTGCTCATACATCACATAAATCCGTGGGACTGTTAGTGGAATTTTTTGAGGAAAGACTAATTTCTAAAGGTCTGTGGCCTCTGCAGTCTCCTGATCTTACCCCTCTGGATTATTTTCTTTGGGGAGCTGCTAAAGCTTCTGTCTATAAGGCCTATCCAAAAACAATCGATGAGCTGAAAACGGCAATAAAAGATTACATAACATCTGTAACAAAGGAGACATTAATTACAGTGTTCGAAAATAAAGTAAAACGAGCGAATTTTTGTCTTCAAGAAAAAGGTAAACATTTTCAACACCTTCGTTGAACAGGTTAGTTGCATATTATTTTTCTACATTACCTTTCATACATGAATATAGTGAACCTAGCAGTTTCCTTAAACAATGAAACGTTTTCACCATATGCTCATGTCAGCCATTGCTGCCACCAGAATTCCCGACTCTAGGGAAATCTTGGTTACATGGAAGGTGCTCAATGACCCCGTTATCTTAGTTTATCCAACCTGACTCACACATCATGCAACACTCAATTGGACCACTATCAAGTTTTCTGTCTGCTATTTGCTTTCTTTGCCGGCTTATCTTTTTCTTTTTTAGAAATTACTTTTGGAGGCCTACTTGATGAAATTTTTATACTAGTTTCATCCATATTATAGATTTCTAGGGGATGATTAACAAAGTCGTGTTTTGTAGATCTCTTCCAAATTACCAAAGAGATTGCTGGAACAGATTTATTAATTATTTATAATTTCTGGCGATGCCAGTGGATGTATTACATATGTGACACATTAACCATTAATAATCTTCATAAATAAGTCAACTGAGCTTAATGTTTAATAAATTCTAGAGTTGGAGGCAAAGATGGAAGGCGTTCCATGTTGCCCTAAACACAGTTTTCAATTTTGCCCTCGTAACCTTAAACAACGCCTTGACTCTTGAAAGTTGGTTATATTCATAACTCACATTTTTAGTATGGTAATTTATTATTCACAGGTATTTACTTACTTCAAATTCACAGTTCAACAAATGGCAGGAATGTAACTCATTCTTGAGAAGTCACTGCCTACACTGCTGTAATTTCCCCAACAATGTCCTCCTGAAATAATATCCTCTATGACCAGTTATTAGTTCATGGCTCCATCTGTTGATAATAACGTTAAACTCAAAATTGGTTGCTCAAAGCATGTACAAGCCCTTTTGTCATTGTTGATTTTATATAATGTGAATTGGTATCCATTGAAACCCTGTATAATATAGAAAACCTGGTAACCCTAAATAGACAGGAAAGGTATTGCACAAGATGAAGGGGCACCAAGGTATTACTCGACCACAATATGAGTGCACTTGGAGAAAGGCACCACCATGGTGTTTTCTGACATCCTCAAACCATGGGAAAAGAGGTGACTGAGGGGAAGGCAACAGAGGGAATATGCAGTTGCAAATGAAACTGTTAGGAACCTGCTGCTGTCTTCACATTGCTTTCCTTGGAAGCAAACCTCTGCATATGTTTTCTCTAACTAACTGTGCTTCTGATTCTCTGCCAACTTGTTCCATAACCCTTTTCTTCTTAAACACCAAATGCACTCATATCAAGGTCGACTAGTAACTCCATGTCTGGGTGCAAAATCAAAAACAATGCAAGAACTGTAAGACATTTGTTTAATATCACTGAAATAATTCAAGAATATGAATACATAAGCAACATGGAAGCTATCACATAGCACTTGTTCATTTTATTAGATCATTACAATTCTATGGCCACAAAATGCAATATTGCTTAAGTTTCTAAAACAAATGTGTTAAACACATTTAAACATAGTAGCCAAGAGAGGACATTATGGCTGGAGAAAATGGAAGAAGCTATATGGAAAAGGAAAAAAATATGAGGGAAAAATCTTTCAATGATTATTGCTAAGTCTGGAAGAGAAAGAAAGAAGGATAATTGGAAACAAGTTTAAATACCTTTAATGTTACAAAATCACTTATTCCTAAATTTTGTAACCAAAATACAGAGCAAATTATACTTAATTATATATTTACATTATTAACAAATGACGTTGGACGTTTCATGGAATAGGCCCGATTTCTTCCAATATCCTTCTTTTAAAATAGTTTATCACATTTTTCTCAATTATTAAGTATATTTTTCACAGCATGTTATGAAACTCTCTTCCTTAACTCAGAGTAAATGCCTCACAACACATAAATTTAATCCTTTCGGAATGCATAAACACTTATTCTTAATAATCACATTGTAATGGAATAGTGATTAAAAGTAAAACTTTTTGTTTCACAAATTATATAGTTCACTATAAAATAATGAATGCTTAGAAACAAATAATGATGATGATGATGATGATGATGCAAAATGGTACACTAACCAAAATGTATAGGCTTTGAGTTTAGATATCGTTTCAAAATTTAGAGAAAAATATTAATTTTACACATTAACACCTTTGAAAAGAAAGCCAGATATTTAGTTTCAAGTGTATAACCCTCATACCACATTGAATACAAATATATTCCTTGCATCTAATATATCACATTCTGGCATTTGGTTGTTTCATTTGTACCTAGAAAGTATAGGTGAATGCTGAGGCAGGCTTAAAATAGTCCTCTTTCACTAAATGCATTTATTTATCCTCTCACTCAGCAACTTATCACATTTGTAATAAGCATGCTCTGATCATTCATTCATTCAGTGAATAGACTTCTACTTAGTTTATTATTTTTTTTTCCTTATCTTTTAAATGTTGTGTGTAACTTGATGTTTATAGACCCACAAAATTTATGATTGTTGAATTAGTGAATGACTGAATGCTACCAAAACTATATGAAAATGGTTATAGAGCATTACATTAATTAATTAATTAATTAATTGTACTATTAAATCAATTATTCATGTTACTTGAAAATTTTCATAATTTCATGAATTTGTACCATTATTTATAAAAAACAGACACTTACAAAACATCTACACAATTTTGTTTTCCTCTCCCCAAAAGTGTTAAAATGAAACAGCATGAGTTTCATCAAATACATTGTGCTGCTTAATTAGTACAAGTACATGATGTTTGGCTCCCTTGGGATCTCTTGTTCTAAGAACTGTGAAATGGTAGAAAAAAATATGTGATCACAACTGAAAGTACATTCTCAACTAATGTTTTTTCAAAATTAAAACTGATTTAAAACTTAAACATTTTAATAATCACCCAAAAGCAGCTTCAGTTTCTTTAACTTTTCAGAAGATTGCCGTTTTACTTAAGACTTCTGCTGTGATTATTCAGAATGTATGGGCAATTCGTACAAGAATTTTCTGGGTCTCTAATAATTCTCTGATATCGCTGAACTGTTTATTTCTTAAGACATTAGATTATGCACTGAAAGGCTTAACTACATTCATGTGTTATTGCTCAAGTTGCATAAAATAAAACTTCAAAATGTTACGGCAATGTGTTGAATTGTTTGGACATGCACACTACTAGGAGATTAGAGATCATTTTTGCTTTGGAATTTCAAAATCCACTATATTCCAATTACCAACCAACCGCAGATTTATTATCAGCTTCCAAAACATGAGGGCTGCAAAGCCACCATTTGCAATTCACAGAATTAAGTGTCACTTCACTTCTTCTGATGCCCTGGATGTGGCATCCAATAACTTTTCATCTAATACAGTGACATAAAAAGAGTAATAGGGCATTACTCTTAAGACACTGGGGTTACAGAATTTAGTGTAATATTATGATAAATGGCATCACTAAAATTACATGAAAATGTAGTTAACATGCATAGAATCTAAAGGGGATATCATATTTTGAAAATAATTTCAGTATTTAAAATATTTCTTAGCACCCATTTTATAAATATGCCTCGAAAAATGACATCAGGAATATATTGCTCAAGTTTTTTGCAAGAATATGTGCAAAGTGTTGAAGTAAATAAGAATATTACTATATCCTGTTAAATGCTTTTTCATTCTGAAATAGCTGCCAATCAGAGCAGTCATATAAAAGAAATAAAAAAGATATAAATATCACAACACCTAAACATATAAACCTTGCAATTCAAATTTTTAGAATAGAATTCTAGTTTTGCTCAGCAGTTCTTTCCTTGCTAGTTCAATTGTATATTTAAAGAATATTCTACTTATTCTATGCAATTCATAAGAATGTAAGTGTACTTATGTATTCTAAGATATGAATTTTTATAATGTTAAATAGAACATTATGAACCACAACAGTGACCATGATTCATCAATGGTATGTGAAACACAATCTCCTCATGATAGATCCCCACATGGCAACAGACTAAACAGGGTTGGGGGGAGGGGGGAGGGTTGTTTTCTATGATGTCACAGTAGGGGTGAAGGCTTGTGTCACGTGCTTAGCATGCAAGCAAAACTGTTCACATAGGTAATCTCTCACTTTCTCTGTGCCATATATTGGTAATTATTATGAAGAATTACCCTCAACAGCCAGAATATAAAACAATAAGTCAAGATGCTGGTTAATGTTTTTGGATATATGTATACACTCAAATTCACGATAACAAACTGAGTGAAAGAAAAATATGCTGTGCTTTATCTTACTTTTTCTATTAAAGCAGTCATTCTGAAAGCAAATCTTTTTCACAATATAAGAGTATCACATATAACAGAAAATAAATCACTGCTATTTTGCAAATTGCACAACAACATTTTATCTAAACACCAAAGAACTCAGGTTAAAACTTTAACAATCACAAAAATGTGTGATTGTTTCATCGTTAAGCAATATCAAAGCAGGTGTTTAAAATAGGCCTGCGAGTCTATCCCTGCCAGATGCTTCGCATTTATTTTTTTTTATAGTGTTTAATGCCTAATTTTATTACAATGGCACCACAGTCAATGACACTGATGATACATGGAGCAAAGATGAAGCACTGATGGAATGCAATGGAGGGAGAAACCAGAGAACCTGGAGAAAACCTGCCTCTGCACTGCTTTGACCACCACAAATCCCACATGCGGTCACCTGGGATTGAATTCAGTCTGCCTGGTGAGAGGTGAATGGTCTAACCACTTGGCCACGGTGCGGCCCCAAATTGTACCTCTTCTACCAACTTTGATATTCTAATATAAATATACCTAGATTATTTCTAATTTCTTCAGCTGATTGGAGATGGATTACCTATATCACCCACTGCCAAGATGCAAAGAGCAGGAAAAGTCCTGGTTAAATGGCAATGTATTGCAGAATTTGTGTGTGGTGTTGTGCCATTGTGAAAATACCTATTTGTTTTTCAAGTGTTTAAGGGTACATTCTCCAATTGGCTGGACAAATCATGTTTCAAAAGTCTATAATAGTTCACACATTATATACTGTGTGCAGGAGTAAAAGGTCCAATGAGAATGTCTTAGATTAATCCAGCCCTGATGTTCATGGAGAATCTTGCCAAAAACCCCTTTGTTTTATAATTTGGATTTTGCAAGCCCAAGTGTGCATATTGTGAAAGTTTGTAATACTGCTTAGGGTGTGGCCATGCCACTTCCTGCAAAAGCTAAGGCTAATTCTGTGCACATTTATACAATAGCCATCCGCAGACGCTCACACATAGCAGATAATCATTCAGTGATAAATGCTGTACCCACCGGTTATGATAAAGGTACAATACTTATTTTCTTAGCACAGTCCAGTGAAACTCCCAACATGATAGATATCAAGACTACTACTAAGAGTTGTTGTTCCACTAGATTTATAGTTTTGTTAGGTCATTATTGACCACAATTTTGGCATTTTATACTTTGTATTGCCTTAAATTTATATCATGTCCAGGTATTATGCATTTGCATATTTAGACATTTTTTGCACTGTACATCAGTAATCAGTTTAATCTCATTTTGTAACCCTTTAGCATACACTAACACTGGTAAGACAAGACTGGTTGGCAGACCTCAGATAACAGCGAAGACACAATTGCAGTTTTATCAGAATTGAATGTCAAATACTGAAAGTATTTTAGTTAATTTCTAAGAAAATTATCTATTTCATGAGAAAATTTTCGAGGAATAATATGCTGTTTATTAAACACTCTTATAATGGAGCTCAAAATCAGGATTGACCACATAATACTTATCAAGTTAATAAGACAAAACTTTGCAGAAAAAAAATATTGTTCTTCAACAAATGTGTACAAGTAATAGCAATATAATTTTAAACCTTTTTACTGGTTTTCACCTGGAGAATACACTGGTGAAAGCTGCTTACTTATTTCACTTCCATGCTGTTTGCAGCAAAATTAAACCATTACTCTTGGAAGCAGAGTTCATTGAGAAACCCCAAGGACTAAATAAGGAATAAATTTAATAAGGCTTTTGAAGCAAAACAAGATGTTTAAGTATGAATCTCTTAAACTTTGGTAATTAATAATCATTTTCCTATAATAGAAATTTCTTAAATGTATAAGCTATAGGTAGAAATATTGCACAAAACCTGCACATGGACGGAAGAATGTTATAAGATTAATTGCTCTCAAACTTCATACTTTTCATTATTTTAATGAACTTTTTTTTTTTTTTTTTTTTTTTTTTTTGTAGTATGTAATGTATTGTTAGTTGTAAAGATGTTGAAATGAATGAACAGAATATAGGCAAGTCCAATTTATTTTAGTGCCTTAACTACTACTTACTGTTCATATCTACGAGTATATAGTAAGGTAGAAACAACATAAGCTGACTCAGGAGACAACACCACCAGGATAATCATTCATGATACCACTTTTATGAACAGAAATGAAAGTCAATTCATTTATCCTAGATTCAACAATATTTTGTGTTTTTATAATAATAAGTTTTTATCATTTCAAGGAAGTTGCACAAAGGTAAGGCAAAGTTGAAATACGCTGTGTTATAAGTTGAATAGAGTAACTAAAACTCTGACATTTTAAGACATCTTCATAATAAAATTCTTATTAATGGCAGAGGAAGTTCCTGTGCCTCTGAATACATCTTTGAGTGCCTTTTTTTTGTTAAGGTAATCCTTTTCCAGAAGCTGGATATAATCTCTTAATCTTTCTTTGTCACTTTTAACACTTCTGGAATATTCTGGAATGTTACCAACCATTGTGTTTAAGATGTGCCTTCATTTTATTATCATTCCAGTAGACATAATTGCTTTTTCATAAAATGAACCTATATAATTCTTCAGCTTTAGATTTGATTCATTCACAACATACAATGAGGCTGATCAACTTTTATTCACAAAATAACGTTATGCATAAACGTGTCAAGAGAATTAGTGTCCTGCATGCATTTCTGCATCATTGCGGTAAATCAGCAAAACAGCTGATGTACAAACCACACAGTTCTGCATACAACTACAAAGTGTGCTCCAGAACAGGCCCGGAAGGCTAACAGCCATGTTCTCTAGTGACAAATGCAAGGGTTTAGTGCAATTAGTAGACCCATATGGATCCACCTGTGTCACATCCCCTAAAATAAATGATACTTCCTTATAGGTAGCATTAGTTAGCATTCATGTTTACCTTTTTATCAATTTCCTCAGTTCAGGGTTGCCATGTATACATAGTATAACTACACAATTAACATTTTTTAAAAATAATTACAATGATAAAAATAAATTGTATAGAAAACATATCAAATTAGAAATGATAAACTTAAAATCTAATTCAAATAGCACATAACAATCCTAACATAATAACATTACATTATAGTTTCAAAATCATACAACAAATTTTAATGAAGTTACATAGCATCAGCATTAAAATGAATACAAATAATTTCTGAGGATGAGAATAGATCATCTGATTGCCATGATTGCTATTGTATGCAGCAGGTATTTATCCAGACCATAATCTACCTAAAATTGGTGTAACTTTTTTGGTATTGTCCCTCTGCCCCCTATCATTAATCCGGTGACTGATATATTTTTAATATTATATTTGTCCTTGTAAAAGGGAATGGTAGATTCATAAATTGCCTTTTATTCTGTGTCCACTTCTTCAAGTTATTCACAGTGGGACTCAAAGAGAACAGTAGGATCAAGGATTACTCCACTACCATCAGATGTCTTGTAGGCAATGATGTTGATGCGCCTGCTGCTACCACTGCTGGACAAACCATGCTGTTCCTCATTGAACTCAAAATCTTTTTGTTTCATGCTTGTCGCAATCAAGCTCCTGATTTTATGATGTCTGCTGTTTCGCAGTACCCCTCCATAAGGGCAGGCATCCACATGTGCAAGTGTTTCGTGCTCCCTGCCACAGCAGCAGCAGAGGGTATTGTTCTGGGACCTACCTGGTAAGGAACATATTGCAATAACTCCAGCAGTCATTTTGAAGGTGTCTCTCCATTCAGAGCAGGAAAATCCGCAATGATCTCAGATCTTCTTATCTGCAGGTGCACTTATTTGTAGGATGAGTTTTCTGTCTATTTAATCATTGACTCAGAAAAAGGAATTATGTCAATCTGAGTTTGAAGGTAAGAATACTTATGAAATTTAGACATATAAGCAATATTTGATTATGGAATTAATGTCTGAAATCACAATGCTTTATGCTTAAAAACATGCAAAAAGATGTTTATTATCTTTGTTCTTCTTATAAATTGTTTGGTGCAATTTATAAGCTGTATTAAATATTAGCAAATGAGGTAATGAGTTATTTTTATGATATGAGTATGTGAAATAGCATGTTTATAGACAACCTAATAATGCAACCTAGATCTTTGAAAGCAAAAGGGAATAAAATGTATAAGTGTGCTTTTGGAGGATTACATCCAGCCCTCTTGAACTTCAGTCTGTTTTTATTTTAACATCCTTTAACCTAGTAAGTCATATCAAACAATGAATGAAATGGGTTGAAATGATGCTCAAATGAGCTTGGGGTCCAAGGAGCAACATTTGTCTTCTCAGAAATAAAGAAAAACCCAGAAAACATCTTATCCAGGTAACTCATATTGGCCAAGATTCAAACCTAGGACCTCTTGAATTTGAGCCAGACATGCTACCCGCAGACCACAGAGGTAGGATGTAACTTGAGCCTTATTTGATGATAATTATGACAGCAAACAAACCCGGCTAATTATTGTATCCTTTGAGTCCATGGCACAGCTCACTATGAGCCTTGGCCAACAGCCCGGCCGCTGCATCCCCCATCTCGGCCCATTACAGGCATCATGGATGGGGTACAGAATTGGGGGGTGAGACGTGGTCAGCACTTCGATCCCCCCCAGGCTAGTTAATGCGGTCTTCACGACCTGGAGCCACTACCTCTCCATCAAGTAGCTCCTCAATTGGCCCCCAGGGACCTCACAAGCCTGAGTGCACCCAGGTCCAGGTCTCCCAGTGAGGGAAAAATCCCCACGCCGGTACCCAGGTCTCCCACTTGGCAAACAGCAACGCTTTCACTGCACTAAGGAGACGACCACTGTATCCTTTACATAGAATATTTAGTTTTTTGCAAGCTACATAGGACTTTGTATACTGGAGCTTATTCCTAATAACTTGAATGTATATTCCTCCTCCTCCTACTCCTCTTCCCCCTCCCTCTCTCCCATCCCTCCCCCTCATTCAATGTTGATAAATTATGAAGGGAGAAAGAAAAAAACAAACAGGATTCTTAAGCGTCTCTAAGAACTGCTGAGCATACATAATTACTCATTCATGCTATATACCAAACTTAAACTTTATATAAGTACCTTCCTCTGAATAAATTGTATTAGCTTTACATTCTCTCTCATGAATTCTCAGTTTAAGAAAGAAAATATAGTTACTACTTCTTTCACTTAATGCTACAAAACAATTTCTGTCAATAGATTATTTTTATGTAAATTTTAGATAAACTGTTTTAAATTTCAAAATTGAAGTATTAACGGAAAATCTAATGGAGAATTATATTATGATATATACCATTTTTTTCATGACACATGATAGAAAATCATATGGTCAAAATATCAAGCATAACATGGAGATAATTGCTATAAGAATTCTACGTATTTTTCATCTTAAAACTTTTAATCAGTGAAATAGTAAATGTACTGTAAAAATTTGCTAATATCCAGTTTATTAGCTTAGAGACTAAATTATATATTCCTTTCTATATGTTAAATACAAACAAATTCTCTGCTGCTGCACAACTATAGTACTTTCTATTTCTTCAAGCTTTCAACACTATTAAAAAGATGCTCAAAACACAAGTTAAATTTGAAATACTTCATCTAACTCTTTTCTTACTATGAACGACAGCACAAAGTTCATCTTTAATGGTAAATATTTTTTATATGAATCTATCATATTATTTGCATCAATAATTGGTACCACTAATGAGAAATGTACAAATACATATTAAATACCCTTTGTATTGCATCTTATACATTTGATAATAACATCTAAAAGTTCAGATATAACAGAAAGCAATAAATTCTACAATTGAAATTGTTTCAGTTAAAACAGGAGAAAATGAATATAGCATGTATATATCTCATGAGGATGGCAGCAGAGGAAGAAACTGTGATTAACATACAGAACAAATTATAATTGCTTACTTACCACGCATATTAAAGTAAGAAAAGGCAACAGAGTCATATAATGAATTATATATTATTATATAATTAAGAAAGTAAAAGTTTAAAACACAGCAAGTTAAAAACTGCATTCCAACCCCTCTTTAGTTTTGCAGTGGTCATTCGGCAACTTGTGTAAAAAGAATTTCTTACACATGAATTTCAGAAAAAATTGCATTGATCTGAAACTTATAATCACTTACACTGCAACCACTCAATGCATGAACTGCAATTTCCTTTGTTCTGACAGTATTAATTTGATTCCTTAATTCCCACATAAGTAATCCTTTTCATGTCCAGGAATATGTAATTATGTAAAGGCACAGTAATGAACAATCTCTGATAAACACAAAGGTGAACTAAGTATTAATAATAAGGATAATATCATACATATGCTAGCCTGTGCTAAAGAAAAATAAAAGCACTAACATCATCATTGCAATTTACATAGAAACTAAAACTGAAACATATTTAAAAAATAGTTTCAGCATTTAAAATCCCTTTGTGCCATAATTAATATAAAAACTCAGTGCTAAGATATTCCACAGAAGTTTATTAACTCATGTAATTTTCCATTGTTGTTTTTAGGTATGCCTGAAGTAACACCATGCCTGGTGGAATTATAAGATTATTTCCTAACAATCTGAAGAAGATGAACTGGAATTTCAGTGGCTGATAAACAGATATTTTGTAAAAATATCACCTGGGTTAGCTGGCAGCTCCTGAGACAAGCTATACATGTTCCACTGTTATGGTAACTTTTTTATTCTATTGGCTAAATGATTTGGGATATGTGTGCATCTGTGCATGATCAATGAAAACATTTCCGTTTCAAAGCAGTGGTACAACATAATGCAATAATATCTACTGAAAACAAAACATAATTACTACAGCCCTTTTACCTCTTAAAAGATTTCTTTCATGCAAGAAATAAATGCCAACTAAACAAAACAAAACTAAATAAAAAATGTAATTTCAATGAGTATGTTTCAGAAAATGGTGTCCAAAGTGCATCTTGTTTCCTGCATTATGCATACTTCTATTTGTAACTATTATTTTATTTAGGGAACTCTTCCATTGCAAAAATAATTTTCTGCTTCAAAGATCTCTTTTTGGGTACATTTTCTGAATAATGGATTATTTATTGTCTGTTTTCAATATATTTGTCCTCACCATTAATTGTTACTGTTCCTATAGTAAATTATTTACCTCACATTTCCACATTTATGAAAATGTATCATTGCCAATGTTTATATGAATTATAATACACTTTACCATTTTTCTTTTGTACTCAATGGTGCAGAAATAGAATGAATCACACTTCACACAAAACTAATGCACAAGTGTAGCCTATATCACTAAAGACTAAAGAAAAAGCTGTTTTAATGGTAGAGTGAGAAAAAGACATTCCTTTATGCTGATTTTACTTTATAATATATAGGATCTATTATCATACTTGAAATTCAGTCATATAAGTAGTAAACAAAACATGTTACAGTACTGAAAAAAAGATATACATTAGTTTAAAACAATTCTGATTTTTTTCTTTTTCTCCTGGCACCCTTTCTTGCTGCTAAGCCCTTCTGTTGGCAGCTGACTAACAGCAAATGTTTTTTGTGCTCTAGCCATTATAATTAAAGAACATGATGTCAGTCAGCTCCCAGATTCATCTAATAAAATCTTCAACACACTAAATAATTGGTTTGAAAGTAGCAAAATTCACATAAACTTTGAGAAAACTAAGTACATTGATTTCTGCACAAAGCATAAAAACATGACAGACCTAAGAATAGAATATGAAAATAATCAGATTGCAGAAGCCTGAAATACAAAATTCCTGGGTCTAATGACCGATAGTAACATGAATTGGAAACACCATATTTTTTATATCTAACCCAAACTGAGGTCTGCACGTTTTGCCATCCCATCTTTATTTCAGCTTGTAGATAAGAGCATACTAAAAACAGCTGATTATGCATATCTTTATTCATTGATGACCTATGGAATAATATTTTGTGGAAATTCAATAAATGCTAAAAAAAGTGTTCATTATGCAAAAAAAGAAAATAAGACTAATGACAGGGGAAAGACAATCAATTCACTGCAAATCACTTTTCAAAATATTTGGAATTTTACCATTAGCCTGTGAATATTTTCTAGTCATATTGTGATTTGTAATAAATAAACACGAAAAGCTAACAAAAATGTAGATATTCATAACAAAGAGACAAACCTAAGCAGTACTTACATAGACCAACAAATAATTTGCCATTATTCCAAAAAAGGGGTTCACTACAAAGGAGTAGTTTTGTTTAATTCACTTCCTTCTTCTATAAAAGAATTGCAAATGAACAAAATCAAGTTTAGATCAGAATTAAAAAGATACCTTATTACACACACCTTCTATGCAGAGGAGGATTACAATCAATCAAAAAATACTGGTAATAATGTAACGTTGTAAATTTAATAAACATGAATATTCTAAGAATGCATGTGTACGAGTAGGTTTTATGTATGTTAAGTAATGTAATGTAATTTTTGCTTATTTCTTCAGCATTTCAAAACTACTTAGATGTAGATAAAGGGATATGCTATGAGTGGTGCTCATAAAGTTTGAATTATCACCCTGAAAAAATAAAATTAAGTACCTAATTCTTTTTTTTTTTTATGTACATGTCTGCAGTCCTAATACATTTTAAATGCTCTGCATCACAGTACTGCAGCATGCCAGTAGAGGAGACAAAACAATATAATGCAACCCATTGATAAAGTGGAGTATCATGTGGTAATTCGTTTTCCGTCTTTGAAGGGGGACAATGCTGCAACAATCCATATTGAGTTGGTAGAAGTGTATGGCAACAATGCAAAATCATATGACACAGTGGTTAGATGGGACAGATGCTTTCAGGATGGTCAAGCAAATCTGAATGACAAAGAACAAAATGGAGGCTAATGCTCTGTGAATAATGGGAATCACAAGTGGTATGGAGGCCCTAATGCTCGAAGATCAGCATACCACAATCAAGGCAATAGTGCAAAAATTGAAAATCAGTCATATTGCATGGCATATTAAACATGACAAGGATCACCACCTGCTGGGTTCCATGGCTACTTACACCCATTCAAAAGGCCTGCTGAATCATGGCAGTAGCAGAAATGTTGCTGCTTTGTCAGCCCAACCCAGATAACCTTTATAGCCACCTAATCAGCATGGATGAATCCTGGGTGTATTACTACGAACCTGAAACAAAGGAGTGAAGCAAGCAGGAAAAACATGTGAATACACCATTATCAAAGAAGGAGAGGATGTGCTGACTGTTTTTTGGGATTGCCATCATGTGGTTCTAATAGATTACATTTGTAAGGGGTAAACCATCACAGTAACTTATTACCAAAATCTCCTGACAAGGTGAAGCATTGAGGGAAACTGTCCAAGAGGTTTCTTTTGCTCCATAACAATGCCTCAGCTCATTCTACACAGGATACAGTCACACATAAAGCTTCTTTGGGTTATCAAAATTTGCCTCACCACCCAAATTCTCCAATCATGGCAACCTGTGATTTCCTCCTCTTTCCTTGGATGAAGGAACTATTGCCTGATGGGCTTCTTCATAATGATGAGGTGATTTTCAAGGTGGAATATTTCCTGAACAATGAAATACAGACTCTACAATCAAGATATCAGGGAAAAATGTGTCACATTGAAGGGTGAACATGTAGAGAAGGGACTAACACCATCATCAAGTTTTATGATCACAGCTTGAATTATTTGAGGTAATAATTAAAACTTTATGATCACCCCCTGTATTCTTTATTATCCCCAATGGCTAATAGTAATGGATTTAAAAATCATATCACTAACATAGAACTATTTGTTTGGTATTACATTTTGCAACAAATTTCCCCAACATATTTATAGCTTGCAAGTGTATGTCACCTACAAATAGCTTAAAATTTAACAATTGTTGAAGGGAAGCTTTAGAAATGAGAGATGATTGTGAGTGAAAATTGTTAAGTTATACTAATTAAATCATATACACAGAACATTACAGAAGAGCAAAAGGAGAATATTCGGAATATGAAGTTGTTTCAAACTGGAGGATATTGTTCTAAAATACAAAAAGGGATTCAACCAGAATCTCTAAGAATAATGAAAAAAATAAAGCAGAAATTTAAGAGTCTAGGTAGCATTATTTCCATTAATTCCAAAACACTTATTTAAAAGTGGCAGACATTGTTCATTCTCTCAAAGCTGTAAACTTTCCAAAGCTTTTCAAACTGTAAACTAAGACTATATTAATATTACCATTTAACCAATGGCACCAATTCAGAAGATCCCTGGAATTTACTAATTGGAACTTCATTTTAAATGTGATGGCATCTGAATGTGTTAAGTCATTAATATCCTTTGCTGACATTCATAGGATTATGAAGATTGTTTAACACCTCAGTATACCTCTATAGAATGATCTGCAAATGAGGTAAATACTTCACTGGAGTAATATTTTTTGGAATGTTTAAGTTATTCTTGAATTAACAAGCAGAAATTGTTTAAAAAATGTTGGTTTCCTTTATTAATAGATACCGAGTAAGTCAAAAACCTCCAAACTGGTAGCAATGGTTTTCTACTGGGCCTGTGGACACATGATTCCACACTGCTGCCTTAAACAAGGTCACACTTTTGAAGCAGTTTTGTTCTGCTCTGGAAGTGCAGAATTGATTTGACAGTGATATAATGTAGTTCAGTTATTACGAGAGATTTACTATTTTGCCCTATACTTAGTTACAAAGTATATCATGGCTCAGTATATGTTTTCTACTGCACAGTGTATATTTACTTATGATTTGCATGTGTTAACTCAGCTCAATCAGCTCGCCATGTGAAAGTACAATTTGCAGAAAGATTTCCAGATGTTCCAGCCATACAACAATCCATGAGCTTTACAATAAATTTCAGGCCACAGGAAGTATTCAGGCTAAGAAATCTAAAACATGGCTTATGGTTCTTACCGAAGAAACATTAGACGACTTCAGTCATTGTTTAAATAATTTCCCACAAAAATAGCTTAGGCATCTATCACAACAGGTAGGCACTTCTTATGACTCTGTGCAAAGAGGTACTAAATTGCTGAAGTTAAAAACATAAATAAAATAACTGTGGCACATGCTCTTTAAGCAGGTGATACTGTAATTCTGCGACATTTTGTGAGTGGACTCTCAATAACGCATACAATGGCAAACTAGATCCATATTTAATATTTTATGGTTCCACCTTCATGGATATGTGTGTATACAAAATAATTGTTATTGGAGCTCTGAGAAACTTAATATTGTTCATGAAGTACCCCTTCATGGTGAAAAAATTGATGTATGATGTGCCATTAGTAGAGAAAGAGTTATGGGGCTAATCTTTTTTTTTGAGTCAACAGTTAACACTAGTACATACATGAATTTTTAGAAAATTATCAGACAGGGAGCATGATTTTTCCTTTTTTCAACAAGATTCTGCAATAGCTCTACACCAATCTTTCAATGAGAACAATTAAAATGTGTTTCAGTACAGAACTATTAGCAGAGATTTATGGCCCCATGTTCCCCTAACCTAATTCCCTGCAATTTCTATCTCTGAGTTAACTTAAAACATAAAGTGTACAAAACAAACCCTCACACCCTGGAAGAATTAACGCAAAAAATCTGCAATGGAATTGCCAGTATTTCTCAAGGTGAACAATGGCAAGTGATGGATAATATCTTAAAGAGGTTCCCAAAATGTATGGGCAACAATGGTGGCCATTTTCAGCACCTCCTTTCACAAAGTTGGTAATTAAAGCCTTTAAAAGTAGTTTTAAAAATATTGTATGGTTTCATCTGTGCCTTTCTATGATAGCGGCAGATAGCAATGAGTGCCGAGGATATGGACAGGTAAAACACTGCGCAGCAGGTTCGTACTTTTTTAAATCACACATTATAAGCAATATATTAATGATGCTCTCTGCAGAACAGCATATTTGGTGCATCTCTACTACCTGCATGGATTTTTCAAATGGCTAGAACATTAGAATGGAGGCATTCAACTTCTTTATGGTCAGTGGTGCCTTAAGGATTAAAAAATGATGAAGAGATATCAGAAAAAGGTAATTTGTTTGTTTATTTGTTTGTAAAGGTTCCCTTGCACTAGGGAGAAATTAACAGACTTAATATTATTCTTTACATCTTGATTGTTTGTATTAAACCTTGCAATATTTATAATGTTCCTAATTAGTATTATGAGTCAAATATGTGCAAAAATGTCTGCTTCATTGAACTTATCACCCGCTTCGCTGAAGCAAATAAGAAGCCTAAAATTTAATTAGGAATCTTATCTTTGCCCTTCATTATTTGCTACCCCTTGTTTTGATTTTTATATTTGTTAAGGATATGTATTTATCTTTAAGTAAAAAAAAAAAAAAAAAAAAAAAAAAAAAAAAAAAAAAAAAAAAAAAAAAAAACTCAACAAACAGAAACAAAAATGATCTTGCCCCTTAAACAAAACTCCTTAATCATACACTTAAAAAAGTCAAATCTGTTAAATTCCTTGGCACCTGGGTACACAGTAATCTGAAATGGAATGCTCACAGCATAATAAATAAGCAATTTAGTTCATTGTAAGAAATACTGACATCGGGGAAAAATTAAAAGTAGAAAACATAGTGGATGACATTAAAAATTATCAACAAAATTGGATACAACATGTCGACAGGATGGTGGATCACAGATTACCTAAAATGGCCAGGGACTACAACCCACAAGGGAAAAGAGATACAGGACGTCCACGAAGGCGATGGCGGGAGCAGTATCACCTATTCTGAGTTTCTGAGTACAGGATTTTCTAAATCCTAAATCTCTCAATGTTCATGATGATGATGAGGAGTTCATTGTTCAACATGATAAAGAGTATTGACCACCTGCACGAGAACAGAAACAGTCAGGACAGCACATTTTGCAACTGTCTATTCACTATTGAAATAAGGCACAGTATTCTGGGGTGTCCCCAGCAAACAAGACAACCTTCATAATACAGAAGAAGATCATTAGAATCATGAAAGGTGTTAGCCCAAAATCATTGTGCAAACCCCTATTTAAAAAATTAGACATTCTCCTTCTTCCCTGCATTAATATTTAAGAAACAATTATGCTTGTACTTAAGAAAATTAATTCTAATGATGCACCATTTGCAACAAATAATGCTGTACATAAACACAATACCCAGACAGATATACGAGGGGCATACTGAAAGTCACGAGCAACCCATTGTAAAAATTTAAATTCCAACAATGTAACGAAACGAATTGCAGGATCGTAATCTACAGACTTTAAGCCACATGTTGACATATTGTGACTCATTAGCCTCTATCACGCGACCACAGATGGTGTTTGAAAAATGGCTGACATTGATGTTTCGTTTCGACAGCGTGCTGTCATTGAATTCCTTGTCAAAGAAGGAAAATCTGCTCCTGAAATTCATTTCAGACTTCAACGTGCATATGGAGGTGTCTGCATGGGTGCCAGCAGTGTTAGAAGATGGGTGAAACATTTCAAAGATGGAAACACGAGTCTGCAAAATGCGCCTCGTAGCGGGCGTCCTCGAACTGCCTCTACAGAACGCAACAAGGAAAGAGTTGATGAGCTCATTACAGGAGATAGGCATTTCACTGTGAATGAAATTGCTGCGCAACTTGGAATAGGACATAGTGCAGTGCAAGAAATGATCCACAGCTTGGGTTATCGAAAGGACTGTGCCCGTTGGGTCCCCCGTTTATTGACTGAAGACCACAAACTTCAGAGAAGAACCATTGCACAAAACCTTTTTCAGAGATTTCATAATGAAGGTGATGAATTTTTGATGTGTATTGTGACTGGAGATGAGAGCTGGTTCCATCACTATGAGCCAGAAACGAAACGTCAAAGTATGGAATGGCACCACTTGAACTCACCATCGAAGAAGAAAGCGAAGACAGTGCAGTCTGTAGGAAAAGTTATGGGAAGTGTCTTTTGGGATGCACAAGGTTGCATTCTGGTTGACTTTCTTGAACCTGGACAAACCATAAATTCTGCCCGCTACATCAAGACACTTCTGAAGCTCCGCCGAGCTTTGCGTGATAAACGCCCTGGAAAGAGGATCATCCTTCAACAGGATAATGCGCGTCCACATACTGCCCATGCCACTATGGAGAAGATCAGGGCATTAGGGTGGGAAACTCTTCCACATCCTCCCTACAGTCCCGACTTGGCACCCTCCGACTACCATCTTTTCGGTTCTGTGAAGGAGCAGATGCGTGGCCAACGCTACGACATGCTGGAGGATATTCGGAAAGCAGTGCGCCAGGGTCTGCGGTCAGCTGGAACGGAGTTCTATCACAAGGGCATTTTCAAACTTGTAGAACGATGGGAAAAATGTGTGCAAAACAATGGAGACTATGTCGAAAAGTGAAAGAAAGTCTGTAGATTATGATGATGTATTTGGTTTGACTTAAAAATAGATATTAAGATTGTAAAACAGTGTTGCTCATGACTTTCAGTATGCCCCTCGTACATTTGCACATAACCAGTCACAAAACCACCTCACTCTTATCAGAAAGTATTCTGCACAAGAGCATCAAATTGTATAACAACTTGTCAAGCTAAATCAAGACAAAAAAACAGGTAAATAATTTCAAATTGTGTATTAAGGTACATCTAGCTAACAACTGCTTTAATTCCGTAGATCTATGTAAATGTGAACCATGAAGTATTGACTGCAAAATGTTAGCAACGTAATACGTATTAGCTTAGAGTAGTGTTTGTATAACATTGTTTAAATTAATAATTATAATATTTGATGACGGGGGCATACCATAAATACAAATATAATCAACAACTCCTAACTTCATATGGTGTGTATTATATGATACTAAAATTATGTTTTCTCAAGCCATTCAATATCATATTAGGATAAAGTCAGAACAAGTTACAGTGTTTCAAAGATAGTCTAATTCGTTACACAGATGGCTCTAAAACAGACAATGGTTCAGGAGATAGAATACATGGGGATGCATCAAAGTACAAAATTTATGTTGTTCTTGTTCACAATACCATTGTATTTCAAGCCAAAGTATTTGCAACTGAAACCTGTGTCAGGGAGAATCTAAGAAGGAACTACAAAGGTGGCAACATCTGGATTTTCTCTGATAGTTAGGCAGTCTTAAAAGCAATTGCAAATTATCAAATAGCATCTTAGTTACTCTGGAACTACCAACTTGCAAAACACAAGATTATTCTTGGGTGGGTGCCAGGACAAAAGGGAATTTTAGGCAATGAAAAAGCAGTTGCCTTGGCAAGAAAAGACTCTGCACAATTATTCACTGTTTCTGAACCAGTTTTTTGCACCCTTAAAATTCTGTTTGAAAAACAATTGATATGTGGATTAAATATTAGCACCAAAAAAATGGATGCAAGCACAGTAAGATGATGATGAGTAGAGCATCCTCTTTATTAACTGAAGATATACTTAAACTCAACAGATTCCCAAACAAACCTGGCAACAGGGCTATTCACAGGAAATTGTAGATTAAGAAAACATCTGCATACAATGGGAATCTTCAAAGAACCAATAAATCGGTTGTGCAATATAGAGAAATAAACGATCTCTCATATAATCTTCAAATGCAAAGCTCTGGTTATGAAAAGTTATGAACTACTGGGTTTAATATACACAGAAGGTAATCCTCCTAAAGAAAATTTAGTTAATAACCCACCTTCTCTCATTATACAGAGCTAGTTAACTATAACTTAAGGAGATAATACAATATACCTTTGGCTTTCAGTATTAAGGGCAAATAAACCAACTCCTTCTTTATGAAAAAGCCAAGCCAAGTCAAGTCTGCAGTTTTTTAATGAAGAACCTATCAATTTATCAAGACCTTTACAGCATCCATATGTTTAACTAATTCCCAGATACAGTCCAATTCTTCATTAATTGCCCTGAGCAGGTCATTCAACTTCATTTTTTCCTTCTCTTTTTTTCTCTTCTATCTTTTCTATTACTTTTTCTTCTTCCTGTTTGACAAATAACTCTTCACTTCCTCCAAAATTAGACACGCAGTCACATTCTTCTTTTCATAAGTCTTCTGTTCTCTTGCCATGGCTTATGCTTGGAGTCAGAAGTTCAACAATATTGGCGCACAGATAGCACACCACTTCCGGCTTGAATTTTATATCATGCATGGATAACATTTGGCCATTTAAAATTCATTTTGATAAAGCATTTTCTTTGTGCTTCTTCATTCGTTCTTCTGAATAACAAAAACTTCTGTAATTTTGTGACATGTATACTTTTATCTTCTTTGTCATCATATTGAACATGGAAAAAGGCTTCAATCAATATGTTTAATCGTTGCATAGTGCTTCTTTCAAATTGTGTAATAACTTGTCCTAAATTTCACTTGTGTGGCTGCATGTCAACTCAAGCTCAGCAATGACTTTCCCAAGCATACTTAAAAACAAACTTGCCACTTCTGCATCACCTTTCCACCATTTTCTGATGTGCTGTTTGTTTTGCCACAGCCACATTTTCTGCAAGTTCAGGACAACATTGATATAGGCCATTTCCGTTTCACCCTGCACCACCTCGGCACCTTCAAGTTTATCCACTTGTATTTTTAGCCACTGTCACCATTGGCCATTTTTGTTAAACACAGGGTTTTCAGCTTTTATATAACAGGTAATGTAATATTGGTTAAGTAAGAAGAAAATGAAGAGGGGGAAGGTTGTTAAGTAGGTCTCTGCATTTAAAAAGCCTCAAATTTGCTGTCTAACATGCATTTCTCCTCAGTGGTAATACATTGAAGCTGTGATTGATAGTAATGAATATTGGACTGAACATTGAAAACTAAAGTTCTCATACATCGAGAAAAAATAATTTATTTTTACATTTCTTTTCTGTTGTTATCTCACTCTTTTTTAAAAGTCAGATGTTTTTGCATTTCCTTACTTGTCAATGGAAACATTGATTCTTACTTCATTTAATCTCATAGCTAATAGTTTTCCAATTTTTCGTTAGTCTAAAGACACACACCTTATTTTGTGTTTAATTGTTATCAAGTAGGGTATTCAATTCATTTCAATGTATTTCTTCCTTTCAATCATACACTGAAATTAGATACATCAAGATAAAAGTAATTTAGATATATGTTAGGTAGTTAAGCATATGCTTCTATGTGTGAAGATTCTAAATCTGTTTTCTTAAATTTATTTCCTTCCATCATCCAAAAGTAATTCTTGTGTAGATCAACTTTCAAGGAACCATTCAAAACTGGGATTTTATTTGGGTTGCAAGTAGAGCTAAGAAATTCAAACGGTTATGGCCCAAAGTAATATTCAGTGTTAATTCTGAGCAGTCAGTGTTGTGCTTGCCATGCAAAAGAGAATGTAAAAATAGGAGAAGCCGGTGACACAAAACTACAAAAAGATTAGCAGCATAGCACTGGCTCAAAAGGCTGACCATAGAGAACTTCAATGCTCAAAATGCTTCAATGTAAATATCATCATGGGACAAAAGCATTTCCTTTATAAGAAACATACCACCTCAGCTAGCTAACCTTACAATGCAAATGAAATCACAGTTTCAAAAAAGTGAAGTGTTACTTATTAGTGAACTTTCTGTTGGCTATTTCCGCAAATGATGGCCAAGAATGAACTAAATGCATATACAGAACCAAGAGTAAACCCAGAAAAAATAAATAGTGACACACTAATTTAATTCTCCTTTTAATACTACTATTGTTTTGTCATTCAGCACACTAATGAAAGCAGATGAATGCTACTGTGCTCACCTAAACACTTGTTTTCTGTATGATTTTGGGTGGGTGGCAACAATGTTACCCATTTAGCACCACCCAGGGGGCACCTGTAGCTTTGGTTGTGCTACGGAGGCGAGTAACACTACCCCCCTTTATTTACTTATTTTATGTGCTAAACAAATATACCAAACAAGGGAGTAATTTTCTGTTTCCAATAGCAATAAGAAAATTGTCATTTTGAAACTTTGTTGAACAGAAATCATTATTACATGAATTATGAAAACACTTTTGTTTTGAATGTTTTATAACAAAGACATGTTTATTCTTCTTTCATCAGTATGAAACTTTTGACACTGAAAGTGAACATGTTATGGAAATGGTTCTGAAAATTGTTAAAAACCTTCATTCATATGTTCATCCATTCATATAATTCAAAATCCACCAAAAATTTCAACCTTTCTCAGAGGAAATTGGCAATAATGACATGTGGCCTGATGATATATCATGGTACTGCTTAGCAAAATGGCTGAATATAAGTAACATTCTTAGTTGGTTTTCCTCATTACTATAACTATCAAAACATTCCCTTAGGATATGTGTCAATTAGAATGGTCAAGATTTTGATTTGTATGTTTTCTTTTCAATTTGTTATCTGATGTTTAAATAACATGTCCCCCAAGTTTTATTTTGAAATTCCAATAGAAAATGCCTAAGATGCAATAAAAATGTTGAAATTACCTGCCACCTTAGCCACAGATATAATTTTACTATTGACAGTGATTTCTTGCTACAGAAGTCATAGTAGTGGTGGTATTGCCGGAAAGTATTAACAGGAGAGGGTTATTTATAGGGATCCAATTTTTAAATAATTTGTATAAATTCAATGAATTAATCCCGGTGTGCATTACTGTTATGTCTATGTGGTTTACCAGTGGTCAGCATCTGGTTCTACTTACACCAATTTTCTAAACAAAAGTTATGTTTGCTCTCAGGAGGGTAGACCGGGGGAATACCGACACCTTAACACATTTTTATTTTTGTAATTTTTGGTATGATAGTTACGTTCTGCATATTAGAGCACAAAATAATTTGGAATATAACCTATGCATTGCGTATATAATGCTGATATATTACTATAAAGTTAAGTGTGTTTCACACGTTTATTGTCATTGCTACTATGTGTCGGTATTGCCCCGCATGCAGGGGCAACACCGACACCCTTGCCGGGCAATACCGACATTGCCTGAAGCTTGAGAAATGAGCTGTTTAGAGTTGAACATAAAATTTGTTTTATTAACACAACATCAACTAATGCATTATACAAAGAATAGGAACAATATGGATAAATGAGCTGATTTGTGGTTTAAAATGTAAACATCTCAAATTCTCAAAGAGGAAACACCTAATAACCCATACAACAAAAGTCACATGTATAATTCTTAGCAGTATCAGATCCACTACATTCAGCATGGGCCCACCTGCCACAAACCACACATCTAAACCACAGCTCTGTTGCACCAAACTCACCACAAACTAAGCACACCTCTGAATCGTTTGCAAACAGATCAACATTGTCATCTGAATCACTATCATCACATAACTCAGCTTCATCTACATCTTCTTCAGAAGTTTCTTCAAAAGATATTTGTCTGCGGCATGTTTTTTTCAGTTTCTTAGGTTTTAAAGTTGAATTTTTTTCACCCCTGTTGGTTTCTTCGATTTTTCCAATCACGACCTTTTTGGAGTTCTTTTCTTTTTTAATTCTCTTAAGTTTGTTTGATGAGGCTATCTTTGAGTTTTCTAATAGCTTCTCTAGTCTCAACTTCGCTTTTGCATCTTTTTGCGTCATTTTCTTCTTTGTTTCTTCCAATACAGCTTTCATAGGAGTAGCAGTCAAAATTACTGAGTGTTGTTTTTTGTTATCATTTGATTTGTGTTGACTTTGCTTTTCTGTTGATTGCAGAGGGGATATAGATTGAAGTTTTTCTTTAAACTTTTCAGCGCTAGGACCACATTCATCTGCGATTGTTGGCTTACAATTTCCAGAGTTGAGACTTTTCTCAGTAGTTTCTTTAGAACTGGAGTGTCCAGAAGGCTGTGAGGCTTCAACATTTAGGCCTACAGACTCCCGAATGTAGCATTACTACTAATGTCACCAATTTCGTCAGTTATAATTTCCTGATCGATGATGATTGGAGCCTGAATCTGCCCTTCAGGAATAAAATCTTCTTTAGCAAATTTATCAGGGTTTAGTGGAAGAATTCCTGCCTTTCTGAACCCAGAAACTCCTTTCTCCATTGTAGCTACTTTCATGTAAGCTACATTAAAAATTGATGCTATATTATAGACGGTTATCCTTTGGAACCGGTTAGCCTTTAAAAACCTGTCACACTCCGCATTAAATGCCTTCTTAAGAGGTCCATAAAAAGTCAGATCCAGAGGTTGCAGCCTATGTGACGTGTGTGGTGGTATGGAAACGACATGTATGTGATTGGCTCTACAGAACTCGTAACTGTCTAAGGTGATATGGCTGCCATGATTGTCCATAATCAACAACACTGGGTCCTCCTCGGTAGGTTTAGTATTGTTCTTACAATGTTTCAGCCAATCATTGAATAATTCTTCATTGGACCAACCGTTGTGGGAACACTTATAGACTGCACCAGCTGGTCCACCTCTTTCTAATAGAGGAGACATTCTCTTTCTTGGATAAATGAACATTGGTGGAATGTATGTTCCAGAAGAACTAAAAGCACACACTACAGTAATATTTCTCCCTCTTTCCCAACTTGTTACAGAGCCCACCTGGTTTTGACCTTTTGCAGCTAGTATTTTGCCCAGCTTTTGCACGGTTGATATACCTGTTTCGTCCATGTTAAACACTCTTGTAGCCAGAAAGGTGTGTTTTTCATATACCTCTACCAAGTTGGAATAAAATAAATCCACTTCTGATTTATTGAACCTAATAACTCTATTCACACTTGTTGCTGAGGGCTGCCTTAAGCTGATGGTAGGATTTCTTTTCTTGAATCCTGCAATCCAATCCCCTCCAGCCATTCGTTTTTCTTTATTAAAACCGTGTTTTAATTGTAGCTGCTCTGCAAGATCATAAGCAAGTCGACGTAGCTCAATCAAAATGATGCCATAGAACATGTCGGCTAATTGTTTAACATGATTAGCCAATACAGCTTCTTGGTCGGTTGTGAACACAGATCTTCTCCCTAAGGCTGGTTTTTTAGCAGAATTGGATTTTACACGGTCATGAAGGGTGATTCTTGGGATATTTAATTCAGCTGCTACACTTTTTACAGATCTACCACTTTGCACTAACTCAATTGCTTTTTTAAGGGTTTCCTGGCTCCATTTACCCCTCTCCATTGTCCTCTTTCTTGATCTAACCATCTGAAAGGGGATAAGAGCCAACCTTTAGACTTTGGGAAACCGATTTGGAAATAAAAATGGGTTGGGGTAATACCGACACCCTGTCGATATTTCCCCGTAGTGAAATGTCGGTATTACCCCGGAAAGACAATATGGCGAAAACAAAAATCTGGCGGGTAAATAGTACGTTAAGCTCTAACAATATATATATATACTAAAACGTTCGCAATTATGTGTAGTTTGTGGTGATATATTAGTTATACACATAAACAAAGTGGTTAAAAGCTTACCTCTCTTTATCTGTAACCCTAAATTTACTTCAAAGTCAGTAGAAATTAACTTTTTTACACCACGAGAAAACTGATGTGCTTCAAGAATAGCAACGCAGTGTGCACTAATTGTTGCGTTATCCGCAACGTAGCAGCACTATCCAACTGCGACTGGAGTTGAAAATAGGGCTACAACACGGGGTGTCGATTATCCCCCGGTCTCCCCTACTTATTCATGTGAAAGTTTCTAAAGTTGTTCTTCCTTTTTTTTTTATTGTCATGTGTACCTAAACTTTGCCCTTTATTAACCAAAAGTTAGATATTTCAAAATGTATGTACCTACCCACATTTTAATATGTGATAGATTTTGTTGAAGCTCTGTAAATCATGAGATTCTGAGTGTAAATCATGAGATTCTGATAGCTAAACTAAATTTCTATGGAATAAAGAATAACATATTAGATTGGTTCATTTCATACCTAGAGAAGAGAAAACAAAGGGTCGAAATTAATAGTTCCAATGGGTATCAAAATAGTGCCTCAGAATGGAAGTCAGTAAAACATGGTGTTCCCCAGGGATCAATCTTAGGGCCTCTTTTGTTCTTGGTTTACATAAATGACCTCTCATTATACATTAACAGTTTTGCAAGTATTTATTTATTCGCAGATGACACTAGTGTTCTAGTAACAAAGATTTCAATGAATGTGTAGTTAAATTAAACTATGTTCTAAATTCTATGTCAAATTGGTTCAAAGCAAACATATTCTCAGTAAACCTTGAAAAAACAAAAACAATTAAATTTATAACTACTCGCTCACCACAAACGCACATAGAAATAGGAATTAATGATACATTGTTAGAACAGCTAAATGAAGTCAAATTTCCTGGCCTTCAGGTAGATAAGCATTTGGACTGGAAGTCACATACTAGCTACATCACACCTAAACTTAGCTCAGCATGTTATGCTCTCCGTGCACTGGTTAAATTTCACTCAATCGATACACTTAAGTTGATGTATTTTGCCTACTTTAACTCCATCATCGAGTATGGAATAATATTCTGGGGTAATTCAGTAGATAGTAAATGCATATTCCGGATGCAGAAGAAAGCTATACAAATAATCAGTAATGCTTATAGCAGACAGTCATGCAAAGAACTATTTCAAAAATTGGGCATCCTCACCTTACCTTGTGTTTATATATTATCCATTTTAAAATTCTATGCAGTTAATCGACATAGTTTTATAACAAACATGGAAATTCATAACATTAATACTAGACAAAAGGGATTGATTCATCGTCCCAATGCCAATCTTCGTTGCTTTCAGAAAGGTGTATATTATGAAACAATCAAGATATTTAATGCTCTCCCCAGTAATCTCAAAGAAAATGTTGGGAATTTCAGGGCTTTTAAGGCCTCTCTTAAGGAGTACCTTTGCAATAAATCATTTTACTCTGTAGATGAAAATTTAAGTGACGAATCTGTCTGACAATACTGTTAATAATCATTGTATTTATAAATATTACAATGTATTGCATTTTGTGTATATTAGTGTGTGTGTTTTATATTAAAATTAAACTGATTTATACTTTGACTTGCACGAATGTGTCAAATGATTTTTTTTTCTTTTTTTTTTGAGTATTTAGCAATGACACAAGGTCTGTAAAGCCTGATGTTTTGATATTTTACATTCTAGTACATAATTGTAAATCTTTGCATTGGAAATTCTATAACATATTTGTAAATATGTATTGTAATTTGTTGATATTTATGAAGAGTACATAATACAATAATCATGTTTTAGTTTATATAATTACTACTAGTAACTATTATATCGATAATTTGAAAACTATCATCTGACATAACATTAGTTTTACATATAATGAAATTATATATATTTATTTATTTATTTATTTATTTATTTATATATTTATTTATACATTTTAACACTATATTTTGATACTCTTTGTTTTTATGTGCATGCAAAAAAAAAAAAGTATTCTGGTGTTTTTGTAATCTATGCTTTTAGCACTAGAGTTTTATACATTTTTTTTTTCATAGTATATAGTATATGAACATATGTATACATGTATATGCCTTGACAAGTTCTATGTTCAGTGGCTTTTTGGCCTAAACGAACCCACAGAATGCTTTCTAATCTAATCTAATCTAATCTGTGCACTCATATAACTATGCATAATCTTCATTTCCATGTAAGGAAATTTTAAATTTTGATTTGTGTTATGTTTGATAAATGAAATCACTGAATATGGTTTGGAGAAAACATTCAATTGTGAAGTATTATTTTTAAAAAATCATATCAAATAAACCAAGAGAGAGGAAAAAGTGTTATACAGAATTCATCATAGCTAAACAAACAGTATGCAACATTTCAATGTAATTATCTCTGCTGGCTGTTTTTGGAAAGGTACAAAGGAAGTTTAAATTTTGAAAAGAAATACTTATTTCGTTTTCTCTAGAATTATATGCTCAATTTTATTGAAATTTACAAAATGCAAGTATTGTTATGGTGTAAAATATATCCAAAATTCTAAAAGCGTGAATAAAAGTGTTGAACTTATGAATTTTTTTGTACTACATTGGATTTTAATTGGCATCTCCCCTAAAAAAAGGAACAGAGACAAATCCTTCTTTCTCAGTAGTTGCTAGATATGACATTTTTCACAGATGTTATTCAACAATTGTAATCATTAAACCTTTTCTTGCAAGTCCAAAATAATTTTATTTAACATCTAGCACAAACTGTATCCAGCTTCCAGAGTAAAGACAACTTTCAGAAAGACCTTGAGACTATAACATTTGCATACTTCACTTCTTTATAAAGCCTTTCTGATATTGAAGTGGGAACAGAAGAATGCATACATAAATTAAATGCTCCGATAGAAGAAATGAATGAAACATTTAGTGATCTTGGAGTACTTAAACCTTCATTTGCTTTTTTGGAAAATTACTTTGTTGTTACCACAATGAAAATGGTAGCCTTATTTCAAGGCCAGTTGTGGTTGATTCTGGAGCTCTAGAGTTAGAGCTACTGGAGATTAAAGAGGATCAGTGATTGAAATATTTGAAACTAAGTGGGTGTGTGGGTACGCACCATACCATTTTGAGAGAAAAAAAAGTACTTGAATATATGTCCAAAATTAAGAGAATGTGCTAAGGTACTTATCTCCATTTTGGGACAATTTACTCATGTGATTCATTGTATTCAACATTTATGTTCATTAGATCTAGCATCAAGCTATTTTAAGAGACAAACATTTAAGTAAACTTGTTCAAACCATCTTAACTAGTCACCAGGTTTCAAGCAGCTGACCATTCAAATGAACACTCAAAAATTGCAATGCAGTTTGTGTTGTTTAAAAATGTTGAGTGATGTATTACCTACCTATTCAATTATTTAATACATTTAATTATACAATACTATTACATACATTTTTAGCAATTAAAATCACAATTAAGGTTTAATTTTAATTTGGAATGCCCAAAATTAAATGTGGTTCTCTTCAATGTCTGGCCCTTAAATTGCAACTTCCTAATGGCAGTAATTGGCCATCCCTGGATCAACAATTTACCTTTACCAGTAATGCATTTTGTGAAATACATGCACAATTTTACAGTTAGGTTGTATCATTAGGCAGTTGTTCTCACAATTCTGGTGCCCAGTATTAGATGTCAGCAGATTACATTTGTTTCTAATTGTGTTAATTAACACCAGAACTAGAGTTCCAAGTACTCCCTAAAATGCCCATTGGCATTTGACCACTACTACATTCCTATTCATACTTTTACCATTTTTGCCCCAAAATATGTGGAATTTCTTGCATATGTCTTCTAGCATACTGTGATGTAATAGAGTGGACAACTTTACTGTTGAACTACAAGCCAGGTTTGAATCCAGTTGGCATTATTGGCTTCCGGAATGAGTTTATGTAGTATATACATGATTTCTTCTCACTATCAGGTACTAAAGTCTTATTTTGGCTCAAGTTGATGAAATGTCTTACTTTACTTGCCAGACAACAAATTAACTGTTGTAATAAAAAAACATATAAATAATAAAAATACTGATTATATCAATGCAAAAAATCTGTTACATTTAAATATTGTTACAGGTGTTAGAATGACACTTTTTGCAGACCTTTTTGCTTATACATGAACCACAAACAAATTTTTTGCAAGTCACACTACTGTCCTTTGTTTTGTTCTCCTTGCACAACACTATTTGAAATGTCTTGCATTTATTGGTCTTAGATGTTCCATCATTACTAACATAAGTCATTAGTGATGGTGACAGAAGTCGACATGGATGCGAATTCCTGTATGGCGTAGCCAATTCCTCCACAACTTTCATTGTGAAAGACCGTCTAGATATTGTAGACCTGGTCATCAGCTTATACAAAGTATGAACATTGATCATAGCCAGGTCTAGAATGTTATAGAAGACATGAATTGGTGAGCACCTTGTCATAGCTCTAGCACTGTACTTGCAAGACATCTGATCTATAACATCTATTCCAGTTTTGGGTCATTATACAAGCTCACCATTTCAGGGATTTTCTTATTGGATGATTCAATTACAGTCCCACTGGAATGCCTAATGCTAAGAATAAGCACATTTTCTTCTCCTTCCCTTGGTAAGATGTAAAAGTAATACCATCAGTTTGGTAAATGATGCTTGAATGAAGACTCTTTTTCATAGGTGGAGGCACTTCTCATCTAGCTCTGTTCAAAGTACCAATGATGATTGTATTTCTCCTTTGTAGTTCTCTTGCCAGTTTGACAGAATTAAGAAATTATCAGTTGTTACATTTCATCCCTTTCCTAAAAATGGCTCCATGAGAGAGTAGCATGTTTTCAGAGGCTGGTATTTGCAGGTCTGGTTTCATCTTTAGCCAGGTAAGGAAATCCATTTAGAATATATCTCACTTTAGCATCAGTAAGCAACCAGTATTTCATGCCATTCTTATCGGACTTGCTGCTCATAAACTGAGCAAGCAATTTAATTTTCAATGAATTTGGTCCAGATATCAGAGGCCAAACAAAACTTGTCAGTTTCTTAACGTTGCTCATGTGTAGCTTTGATAGCAAACCAAAGAAAGTGCATGATTTCTAGAAATATGCTTCTTGCCATTGTTTGACTGCAAAAATAAGGTTCCCATTCATGGTTCCATAAATCTCTCAATGAAAGAGATCTTTCTGCATATGCTCCTCAAGCACACAGTACAGGTATGAATCCTTCTAACTCATCCAAAGTCTAGGAATTATCAGTGAGGACTGTTTGTGCCTCTGTTTCAGTGCATTAGTCAGTTGCAATATAGATTCACTAATGAACAACTGAATGCGCTGGCTGGAGAGTCTTCCAGGACATAGTATTTTGCATACCCTGTAGTGCCAGGAGCTTCAAGAATAACATTTTGCTGGCTTCTCCTATCTGCACAGTTTGTTTGTGATGCATATCCATGGTGTACCAGCAGCACCAAATTCTTTGTCACCGATGTCTGTTCTGCTTTTAGAGGTGAGTACTGTAGTACCTGAAATCTTTGTCACATAAAATATATAGATATTATTCATAAAATAATATCTAATAATTGTAGTCATTACAATATTTTTCTTACCTTCCCCCCTCTCCCTCTTCTATGGAGAGTAACAGGTGTATGTTGGGTATCCAAATAATCTCTAACACTTGGTGCAGTTGTTTCATCTGTGTGTACGAGAAATATTTGGTTAGTATGACCATGAAACTAAAACATGTCCACACAGTTTGTGTTATATACATGAATGAATGAAATAAGCCCATTTGATACCTCTAGGGCAAAGGGCTGACTGCTCTGTAGGGGTGGCTTGCTACAACTTCCCTCTAGGGGAGCACTAGGTTATAGACGTACTATAGCAAAATAAAATTATAAGAGCTTTTCACTTAACAGCTTCATCAGCTGTTTGAACTAAGTTGTCTTCAGTGATTCATTATCACTCTCCCTTTCCAAAGGAAGATCACACTCATTATCAGAACTTTCACTTTCAGAAATGAACTGTCAGCCAAATTTGCCCACTTCAGATTTCATTGGAGATATATTCCGAAGAGCTTCCAGAATTTCAGTTTCAGAAAGGCCATGACTGAGTGTGCTTAGTTCTGCTTTTAATGCCAGGAATGAGCTGGACTATACCATGAAAGCACAATGAAAAGCTACGCATAATTTTAGACAGGGTACAAGAGCTGATAATCACTCATACATTACACTACCTGTGCTGGAAACATGTTTGTTGTGCAGTAATGATTATTGCCGTTTCCTACTACACAATAAATGGCATAAGAAATGCCGGCAAGGGGGTGGTGCATTGACCACCTTCATGAACCAATGATAACTTTGCCATTATTTTAATAAATTACGTTTGCAATGAAAAATAAATATTGATGGGATAAATGTCATTGAAATGGAATAAAAGTCACAAAAGGTGAGAAAACTGTTTACAAAATCGGCAACAATAAGAGCATTCAATTTACCACCTTCGGGCATTCTAGTATTAATGTTGCATTGTTATGTTAATTGTTCTAATTAAGTCTTCAATAGAATTGCTGATATTTGCACAATAAAAGCGCTCCAATCTTATTTTTAAAATCTAAGATATCTAGTATCAGGAGTCTGATGAAGCACTAAATACAAGTATTACTCTGCAATTCAAAGTATGCAGAATATCATCAAAAATCAGAATCATACCAATCAAATTCATGTTTTCCCATGAAACAGCACATAGTAAGGACATGACTATTAGTGAATGAATTTCAATAGGTTTAATCAAGCATTATTTGATTCCATGTGATTGATTTAGATAGCAACAGCAAGAGTGCCTAAGAGGGAGCCCAATATTCAGGAAATAAGTTATATAACATGCTATCTTCCCAGCTGCAGTAATATATTCTACCTCTTCATGATAGGAGAATGTTTCAACTATGTTAGGCCTCAGATGTCAGTCATCCAGAGAGATGGGTGATTTCTCATTCCTGTACCATACCACTTTGTATTAGGGTACCATCTTGTCTAGCTGCATTCCCCACCTGTGAATAAGTGGCAATGGACAGTTAGCCTTCTCTTTCCCATACTATACCACCTTGCCTTGCACCAAGCAGATGGCATTAGGACTGTCCAGTCTAGTTGCTCTCTCTGTGGCTAGATGGTAGCACAATCACTATTACTATCTACTTTCATCTTTACTATTGTTTTAGACTTAAGGTGGAGCTTTTTGTCATGGTATTAAATATCTAATCTGGTATTTACCTTGGTGAGTGAGGGAAAAAAAATTAAACACCCTTGATTTATGGGCCCATGAGATTTGAACCCAGGGCTCTAGAATGCAGGCCATAGATGTTACCACCTGAGCCTCCTGTTCTGTAACTTAAAAAAATTTTAGAAGATTTAGGAGAGAATTAATACGTGGATAGCCTACACTTCTGTAATGCCAGTTGGCTCAGTAGAGGAAATATACATCACTTTTTTCAAACTCTGCTACATGACTGTAGCCTACTTGCGAGATATTGTACATATGTCTTTTAAAAGCATGAAGTTCTACATTTTGCTAGTAGTCATAGCCATAGTAGTAGTTGTTGCTGTAATATTATTTATTACTCAGAGCAAAGAACCACTGCAAATGGATTGTGAGGAACGGATACTGATGTTAGTTTTCTCATGAGCTTTATAGAATCTGAGTGATTTTAGTCAATGCTTAGCTCACAACAATAATATTGTGAATATGTATTTTGTGTCCTTGGATTGACATGCTGATGATCAAGAATGTTATTATTTCAAATGTCTGCAGACTCATAGCCCTATTCATGAGGAAAATCTGTAGAAGTAGAATCTTGGAGTATATAAAACCAGAATTCACTACAAGATGGTTTAAAGATTTCAGAAAAGTAGAAAGCACTTTGTTTCCATTTTCAAATCCATTCTCTCTTGATCCTACAGGTAATGAAATACGGTTCCAGGCAGAAAATTAATTTTGCACAGAGATGTATTGTTAAAACTGAAATGTACAAGTTTAGTAGGTGCAGATATTTCTGAAATGCTAAATGCCACTAAGTATTCATAAGTAGCATTAGTTGAATTTACAACTGAAGCCATATGTGCATAAACTTACATATGTGAGAAGTTATTTTCTAAATTAAACATGGTTAAATCAAAATGCAGGTCATAAATAAGTAATACTACCTCAACTAGCATTGCAACTTCTTCAGTTTTCACTCCTCATTTTCATTCATTGATATGCCCAAAGACAGTCTAAGTGATGAGATCTCTACAAGATCAGCAGTAAAATAAATGAAGTCCTCTATTTGTTAGCAGACCACTTCAAAACCCACCAATTTCACATCCACTTCCCTAGGCATTTGCTTTAGGCCAAGCAAGTTGCAGAACCTAATGTGTTGGGGTTTTCCCACCATTGATCTAAGATCAGATACTGTGGTCTCTGATGTCAGCAGATTTGAACCCAATAGAAATAATAGAATATTCAAAACTTGCAAATATGCATAGAAGCTTGTGACACTAATGTGATTAAATAAAAAATAAAAGCATTTGATTCCGTTTTTGTAACACAAACATCACTTATTTTTACTTACTGGTGACCAGTTTCGGGTAACAGTTGTTCCCATTTTCAACCCTTAATAGCCATATCATGAATTTTGATTTGCCACCTTACAGCAACCTCTGGAAGTTCATAGATCCAGCAACAGATGCCTCCACAGTTAATACACCACCATCCCCATCGTCACCAACGAAGAAAAATTTAGTCGGAATTAAGGGTTGAAAATGGGAACAACTGTTACCCGAAACCGGTCCCCAGTAAGTAAAAATAAGTGATGTTTGTGTTACAAAAACCGACTCAAATGCTTTTATTTTTTATAATAGAATATGTTTGGGTGAAAGTAAAGCAGAGGCTTTCTCGAGGTCCTAGATTGACTAAGACTGCATAGCTTTGTTGCATCATGGCAAACACTGGTAGTAACTAGCAAAAGATGTCAATTATTTTAAAACACTTGTAGACTCCATGCTCTGGACATTGAGGGTAGTAAATAGAAAATAACGGAGACCAATAATGTATTACAATTTTGTTGTTTTCCTTTTTCTCTTGTTTTATTTGCTTTTTGATTGCAACCGAAGATCCAGTTGCATGTTTTTTCTTTGTTTTGTAGTTTCCAAGAATAGCAAATAAATATTTCACACATCATAGAGTAAATTTTGTATTATATAACCTAACCTACATAAAAGGTGCTATTAAAACATAGGCATCTACAGGTTCTGAATTTGAACCTACTTACTGAGTAGCTCACTGAACTTCATAAACAAAATGCTGGCAATGAGCCATTTGCATCACAGTGAAACCTTTATCTGTGTATACAAAAGCGTAATAGACATTTAAACTCTTAAAGTATGGTTTAATTTATGAGTATTTACAATGGTAACACTACGGCTGAGTGGTTTGACCATTTGCCTCTCACCAAGGTGGCCCAGGTTTGATCCCAAGGGACCACATGTGGGATTTTTAATGGACAAAGTGGTATCTGGGCAGGTTTTCTTGGTGTTTTCCTGTTTTCTCCACCATTCATTTCACTGCCTGCTCCATATAACCTTTCCTTTCTTACATTTTACCATCACTTCATGTCATCCACCTCCTCACTCTCATTCCAGGAGTCAGGCTGATTATCCATCCTGGCTATTCTCTCTCTGATCCAGAGTCTGTATGCCCCTCAACAGGCATCTGATTGTAGGAGCTGCCTTGTGAGTCCTGAGGGGGTGAGTAAGTCCTTCCTCCATACATGGAGAGTAAATAAAGGAAGAAGTATTTACTATGAATGTTATCAAAGAACAGTTCTTTTAATTGCTTCCTGATTGTCATAAGTTCTATCAGTACTTTCAATGCATATACTACTAACCAGTAGTAAATCCATTAATATACATATATTCTGAAAGAACACAAAAAATGCTACAAAATGAACATACTCTCATTTGAAATGATCGTCATGTGCAGCAACACAGTGGCAACTCATTAATAATTGCATGAATCGTGTCCAGCGGAAGTTTCTTGGCAGCTGATGAGATGATTTTTTTAGCATCTCAATATTGCAGTGCTTCTTTTGACATGCTATTGTCTTGAGCTTCTGCCACAGAGGATAATCCAATGGATTGAGGTCCAGACTTCTGCTAAGCCAGTCAGCAACAGAGATGAACCATGGGAAACTGGTTGCCAACCACTGCTGCACGGTTTTTGCTTTGTGTTTTTGCTCTCCCCATATGTCATTCACAAAGCTTGGGATCAAATTTTCAGTTAGCAAATGCCTAGTATATCTTTTATATGCCCTAATATGTAAATCACTCTTTTAAACAAAAATGTGACCTTGTTTGTGAAGAGATGTTCATTTCATGAGACAAAATTGTTTGTTAGTTTACGCAAAGGATTGCATCGAATCCAAGCACGAACAGAGTTCACAGCTTCTTTTGTGCTTTCAAATTTTTACAGTGTTCAATCATTTTTTTCATGACTACATATGCATATAACAATTTGAATCACTTAGTCTTTAGTGGTAAATATAAATGTGTATTATCCACTTGTATGTGTTTTCAGTTTTCGTTTTTGCTCCAAACCAGCACTGAAATTTTTTTACTGTGCACATTTATTGCAAAATTAATGTACAAGTCTATTGTATTAACTGCCATACTCCCAATCCTGATGAGGAGGTGGAGGAGAAGGAGAAGGAGAAGGAGAAGGAGAAGGAGAAGGAGAAGGAGAAGGAGAAGGAGGAGGAGTAGGAGGAGGAGGATGGTTAATTTAAGTTTTACTGTATGTATGTATACTTTCTTATGTTTAATTTTTGCAAAGTATTTATGGGCTCATACAGTATTTGGTTAAGCTAGTAACAGCGATGTGAAATATAAATTAAAGGGAAGGTTTGAGTCAGAACAGAAACATTTATATCACTTACATTTATTGAGTGCCTGACTAGTTTTGAGAACTATTAACAGATATAAATAATCAATGCTTAACAGACACCAACAGCAGAAGCTGTTAATGAGAACAAATAGTTCTTGAACTAGTCAGACACTCAAAAAATGTAAGTGATGTGTTTTTTTCTGAGTCAAACCTTCTCTTACATTTAAACATTTGTACTGTATTTTTAAAGTTTTAGATTGTACTTATCCTGTTATTAGCTGTATGTTGCAGAATAGTTTAAAATTGTATGTGATATTGTCTACTTAATGGGAATTGATGCTATTATTGTTATTATTGGTACTTTTATTCTTCTAACCCATTAACCTTCATGTGAGAATTTGATGGAAATCTTTGTGGTTGCAATTGAGCTTTACTTTTGGATGTGAGATGTATTCATTCTGGAAGACAGTTTTACAATTTCAGTTCAGCAGCTAGTATAGTTACAGAGTGTTGAGTTTACAGGGCTCTATAATGGAACAGTATTTTGATTTACCACAAGCAATCAGGTTAATCTATATGAATGTATCCATCTTCACAAATGAGAGAATATTATTTCCCTTCATTTTACCATGGTAACCATAATATGTCTCTATGTACTTTCTAAGTAAATGCCTATCTCTTTATAATTCATCTGATTATAGTAACAATATTTACTCCACATTCAACCGTGTATCCCTAGTAAAAGTAAACTTATTCTCAAATCATATTTTTGAATTTTCAAATGCAAGATTCTATAACTATAAGCATTATTAAAAACAGATAGTATTTTCATTTTGTATTAATACCCAAAATAAACTAAATTACTGGAATAGATATTAAATTAACTAAGTTGTTAAAAAGTAAATCATGAAAAATGAAAGCTACTGCCTGAAACTCATTACTCAGCACATGAGCTATGACATAAAAGCTTTTGCAGTTGCTGATGAGAGCATGTAAGAGATGGATGTGTATGCGAGGAGTTCCCAGAATTGTGCGGTTATAACAATATTTGTTGAGGTAGCAATCTATAGAGCAAAAATTGGCATATTCATTTATGAGAATATATTGTGAGCAATTTCCTTCATTCATACATAAAAGCTAAGCTTTCTTGCATGTACATATGTCATATTTTATAAGTATAGCAATAAGTTAATTCTTGTATATTTGAAGAACTTTTGTATCTAAATGCAAAGTAATTTTATCTTTCTATTATCATACAAAATATAAAAACATAGCTGTATACCTAATGATGATATACGTATGTTATTTTATCGTTCATATTAACTTATTCATATAGTTTTATATATAGCAACCTGTGCTATTAATTGCAAGTTTATTTGCCACAGATTTTTCATAAGTATTCAAGTAGGTAAAGCCAACTATAATGAGTCAAGAATTTTAAAAGTTAGAACCAGCACGTTTTTTGGGTGCTTTGCACCCCATGTACTTTTAACCTTATTTTCAGTTACAACCTGGATGTTTCTATACGTTCAACACTTCCAAGAAAGTTTTTCCTAAAGTCATACATTAAAATAAGATTTCTCTGATAAAAAGATATAATTTTAAGAATGCATTAAATGCCTTTAAAACTTAGAATCTTTTGTGGTCATTCTGTATTTCAAACTTTTTAAGCATATATTAAAATGTATGCCTATTTTTGCACTGAGTTTAAGATGACTTAGCTTTTACTTCTCTATATGCAACAAATAGATTTTAGTTTTACCTTCTGTGGATAACTTAATTCTACAAATATACTGTTAGAGAGTACTATCACCATACTAAGAGCAAAAATATTGAGAAAAACAGTGGTGCATATCAAAAGGTTTCCATATACCGTATTACTTTTAATAAATTGAAAACAAAATGTTAAAATACTGTTGTACACATCTCTGAGAGCTAAACAATAATTGGAACTCTCTATTATATTATTTTTCTTATTTTGGTGGTCTTTTTAATGCACTTGCATTTTTAACTAAGTAATTCTGAAACAGAACATTAGTTAATATAGATGTACTACCACCAGCAGAGCTTCAAAAATAAATGTCATCATACCGCAAATGTGCCATAATAGCACTTTAATTTTAGTTAGAGTGAGCACATACAGATGGAGTCATCTTCATTAGTCTCTCTTATTCCTCTTGTAAACACCTGCAGCAACTGGCAATGTACTCTATAACAGAAGAAATAAAACTTGACAGCATTCCATCATTTTCTGCAGTTTCCACTATTCATTCATTTATAAGGTACTACAAAATGAACCTTGAGTTTGTGTCAAATCTGCATATGGTAGTAGGCAATATGAGCGCACTACAACATAGCAAATCATGCGCTTGTGCACAAGAGTTACAGATAGTAAGTAACATGCATGCAGTGCAGCATGTTATTGAAGGCTAATCAGTGGAACTGTGGATTAAAACCTAAGTAAAATTTGGTTATTTAGTAAAATTAAATAAAGGACAATAGAAATTAATGTACATACTTATTCCAGAGGGATGGCCAGTGGCTCATCATCACTCATTCTTAATGTGGAAGAAGTAGAACATTAGTATGATATACTTTCCCTTAAAGAAGCTGTTATCTTTCTTGTAGTAGGAAATTTGCTACTGTCATAAAATTCAAAGACTGAGCTATGAATTATCTGTTTCTTAAATTGTCTAAGTGTGTCATTCTTTTTGATATGTTAATATGTTATCTAAGTGAAACAAAAACAGCAGCAGAACCTGACTAACTTTTTTTTTTTTTTTTTAATGCCTCTGAGCAGATCCAAGAAACTGTGGATTGATTGACTCCACGCACTATAGCAGTTAACTCCTATGATTTTTTAAAATCTAGTTTGCACATTTCTTGGTCATTTGAGTTCCTTTAAAAATTCATACACTATAAACAACTTGTTGTGCTTCACTACGTAAAACACCATATTTTGTTTCTCTTTTTTCACTAACCCAATCGCTTGCTTTACTTAGGGACATGTCAAAGGCTTCAATTCATAGAACTGCTCATTAACTACTGGATTTTTCCCCTCATCAGAGTGTTTAGAGGTGTATTAGGAGAAAAGGGAAGCATAATGGTACATTAGTACCAGGTTGACCACATCTCTGTTACTAGTTCAACTTCATTTTATTTCTGACACAATACATGCTAAACATAATTGCATATATATATAATCGAATGGCTGAAGCTAAAATTATGTTGTTTTTTTCGAAAATGCTTGCTTGATCATTCTCCCTATATCCTTTCTTTCAAAATATATGGTTAAAAGGGAAGATACTTAAGAAGTGTAGAGTAAAGGAGTAATTATTAAAATATCCATAAAAGGTGATTTTATTAGCGACTACTGACATGGCTTAACTTTACTATCCACTCCAAGTAAAACTGTTACCAGGGTCATCCTGAACAGAATTAGAGAGGCAGTGGAATCCATACTTTGGAAGAAACAAAATGATTTTACACCAAATAAATCTGGGACTGATCTTATTAAAATCTCAAGGGTGATAATGGAGCAATCTTCTGAATGGAATAAACTGCTCATTGTACCTGGTATTTGTTGATTTTGACTTGATGGATAGAGAGTTTATCTGGAGAAGGTTAAACAAGATTGGAATTCTGATTAAAATAATTAATATTGTTAATGCTATTTAAAATAATAGTATTTTCTATGTCTCACATAATGGGAAACTCTCTGCACTCTTTACTGCTGAAAGAGGAGTTAAACAAGGTTTGCCTGTTGTCTCCACTACCGTTTACATATTTGGATTATGGATGAATGGTCTAAGTGGTAACAGATGTTGTGGTATACATTGGGTATTAAAAGTAAGATTAGAAAGCTTAGAATATGCTGATGATGTTTGCCTATTACTCTGCAGATAAATTGGCAGCTAGTGCTGAGCTGAAAATAAATAAATGTAAAACAAAAGAAATGAGAATTCATTAAAGAGTAGATTTTCCTCTTATGTTAGAAGGAAAAGAAATAGAAGTTACAAATAAATTTACATATCTGGAAGGTATTATTTCTATGAATGGCACCTCAGATTAAGATGCTAAGGCCAGAATAAGGAAAGCAAGACACACCTTCATTCAATTGAGATCAATTGAGAGATCGAAGAAAATATCCTTAAAACTCAGATTAACATTATTTGACTCAAATGTATGATAGATTTTACTACACTATGAATATGCCTTGCAGTCTTAATCGCTATATATGTGTGAGCAGCTTGCTTCAGAAGTCATAGCAGATTGTTGCCATGCATTGTTACACCTGTGTGAGTATACATATGTACCATCGGCAAGTTCTTTAATATTGAAGCTGCACATTGTTACATCTGCATGAGTTACATGAATTTGTGCCACTTGCTTCTGGAAGTTTCCTATCACAACATCAACAGATATAAAATGGAGAGAACGAACCTGCAAACAGTCAGTTTTCAACTGGGACTACACAGCCTGCAGCAGCTGAGTCCGCTTTCAATGGAAAGCTCAGAGCATGCAATGACCACTGCCACAAGCATCAAAAGCAAACTGTATGGCAGAATTGTTGCCAAAGCATCAAATAAACACATTTATTATGAACAGAGTCTAACTGTAATCAGAAGAAATAAAGAGCCATTTGTTTGAGTAATACAGGGCAGTTTTGTTTCACTTGTGTCAGAAGTAGGATTTATCTCCAAGAAGGAGGAGATGATGAAAGCCTTACTTGCAGAAATAAAGAACATAAAAACAGGAATAGACAATATATTTTGCAGCTTGTTCTAACATTAAAAAAGTATACCCATGGTAACATAAATATACCATTATTACTAATACAATAATGAAATCAGACTGATTTTCGAAATGAGTTCTCATGAACTGTGTAGAGAAATACTTAAAGATAAACAGATATTAACATTATATTCTTTGTACATTTATAACATAGTAGTTACCTATGCAGTACAAGAACAAATCATAAAATATAGTAATATGTATAGTCATTACACCAGATATAATGATGATTATTTTAGGCATGAGTTTAAGAGGAACATTCCCAACAAAGGTTCAAAAGTCATGGGTTTATTGCCTCATGCAAAACTGCCCACATACTTAAAAGTGGTTAAAGAGTAAAGCAATTTGAGAGTACTCGGAAGAAGTATTTGATAACAAAAACCATGTAGTACCATTGAATTGTATTATCATCCTATTGAGCTGAAATTGCAATACTCAGGTATATAATACTGTGTACTGTTAAAATTGTGAATCTATTTAGGTTACCAAATAAGTACCTTTGTAATTTTGTTCCTTAGTTTATATTTTATAATTGTATTACACTTACATGTGTAACTGGCAATGTCAAAAACTGAAAAGTCTAATGACAAGAAAGGATATTCATTTATTTTGTCATTCATTTGTTTGTCTATTCATTCATTTGTTAATTAATTTGTTAATTCATTCAAATTTTTATTCACTCGTGCATTCATTCATTTATTTGCTTGTTTGTTTGTTTATTAGTTTATAAACATATTTATTAATATTTATTTATCAATGAGAATCAATGAGTTTATACTGTATTGAGTAAGCATAGATGATGCAAAGCAAGGACAATGAACAGATACAGTTATAGTTTTCTTAAATAGTATGCAAATCCTTATGTTTTTATTTACAAAAGAACCCCAAAAATGACAAAACAATTGTTATATACTCTCACCACTATAATGCACATAATGAAGCTGTCTATGGACTGACAATAATCTGTATATTTTTTTATCATTTCCTCCCCCAATATTTGAGATCTCCCTCTCTACTATGCCGAGTGGAAAGGTCCTTTAAACTATCGCTCTCCTTCATGCATTTTCTGAAAATCTTTTTGGAAAGAGATGTTTTATATGCATATTAGTTGCCTGCAGATGAATTATAGCTGCACTGAAGAATGTGCTAAGGGTTTGACAAGCACCTATGATTAAAGTCCCTGCATTACAGGAATGACATCCTTTACAAATGAGATCTCCTAATGTGTTACTGTGAGCATTTGCAGCAAAATTTCTAATCTTTACTAAAGTCAAAACATTTGTCTTAACAATACAATACATATGCTTTAACTTAAACATTTACTTATACATACTGCACCCAATTGGTATGGCAACTTCAGTTATCAGAAAGAAAAGTTAATGTGTTTACCCAAATATTCAACGAAAGATAGTAAAAGCACAATGGTATTTTATTTAACAAATCTTAGAAATACATTAAATCAAAACAAATTATTTTCCTTAACATTAATTTAGTAGATGAGACTAAAGAACCAATATATGTTATTTATATTTAGGCCTACAATAAAAGAAAATTACAGACTTACAGTATTAGTTACATGTAATGTTGCATGCAACTAATACTAACATTATCTGTTAAGTAATGGCAGTGCTTATCCTCAGTGCCTACTTGAAATTTGTTATATAAATTGCAATTTTCAATAACCTAAGACAGAAATTCTGGATGCTGGCAAAACCATCATTTAAGAATCAAATGATAACAAAATATGATAATTTGATAATAAAAAAAATCTAATAAAGAATATCTTCTAATTAAAAAAATAAATGACAATGTGTTAGCTTCTGCTCTGTCATGTCAGCCACCTAGGTACAAAGCACAGAATACAATCAGTTTTTTAACCACTTTAAGCTGCAAGTGCGTTTATGCATAAATTAAGACCTCCAGGTTTATGTTTAATGAACTTCCAAAACCCATGAATTTATAATATAATTATAAGCTGTAATTTTTCCGTTAAGCAAAAATCACAAAGTCCATTGACCTCCAGCACCTAGATACCACATTGACCTATGGCACCCACTGCCAAATCCACAAGATCCAATCATAATCATCTTGCATTTCAAAAGACACAGTTTGACAGCTTTTTCCATACAGTTTTAACATGTGTTAGAATATTATTTTGTAACACACAATTGAATTCATATATACTTTTCAAACAAAGTGAATATGGCCAAGAGTTTTATTAATGGAAGTCCATGCGATTCAGGCCAAGAATAGAAGCTAAAAAGGAATCCTTGCAACCAGGTACTATATGCACACCTTTCCTTGGGCGCTCAGCTCCCTAGTCTTTATTGAGCACGTTCACACAGTTTCGGAAGCAGAGCGCTGCAACAACCTTGAGACATTAAGTATACTATATGGCCTGATATCTTGTGGCTTCAGTGCTAAGGTTTCATTCTGTCTGTAGATCCCTGAGTCCATGCACATGCACATGAGCTGTATTTTATTTAATAATTCAGCAAGTTTGCAATAACTTAGATAACCTATACACAACAATGCTGAGGGTCTCAAAGAAAGAAACTTTCTTTGGTTGATAACACTGCAGAAAGACAGGTGAGCCAGATCTCTCCTCTGTCCCCTGATCATCGCTTTCCCGTAAAAGTAGCGCCCAAGAAAAGGTGCATGTATATTATGAAAAAGAGAGAATTTGCTTAAATTATTAAATATGACTATTCACTCATTCACACATCCTAACCAATTTGCCTGTAAAGAGAATGGGAGAGAATGTGTGCCTGACCTAAGAATAAAACAAAATAGAAAAAAGAGAGAGAAAAAAAAAAGAAGAGACAAATTAATGATACCTAAATCAGCTATAAAATTGTCAAAAGCTCATTTTGGTTACCTACAAATTATTTACAAAGGATGTTTTTGAATTTTTAAGTATAATAAATTTCTGTATTATAGTAAGAATTCATTATTAACCAAAATTACATTTTAAACAATACCTTTATCTATATTACAGAATCTTTAATTGACAATTAGCATAAAGTCCAAAAATAAATTCTTATTTACTGCAACAGTTGTTATTTCACTTTTAATTTTGTGATTCTCAATTCCTTGAAGTGTTATTAGTGTAACAAGAATATGTTTAAAAGAAAATAGAAAGCATAGGTGCATTTTTCTCCTTTTCAAATTTTTTTTAAAATTTAGGCTTGACAGGGTTTACATTTGGATGCATCATATAGCACAATAAGACTTACTTTAAGCCTTTCACGTTTGAATTCATTTATTAAAATGTCTTTTATTGTTCCATTTATACTCCACCTTTAACTGCAATGGTCATGTTGGCAGCCTTTTGCCTTAGGAACATAATGTCTATCGGCAATGGTGTTAACTAATATACAGTTGTCATTAAATTTTGGTCTTTCATTATGTTTTATACATTAGATCATACACACACATTCACACTTTCATTCATAGTTTCAGATCCTAAGAAACAAACCTGGGGTTCTTGTACAGCAGGCAGGTGCTCTACCAGCTGAGCTATGGGATCAGCTCACATTTGAATTAGTATGCCATGGAGTATGTACAAAACCTAATTTTTTCTTAAATCAAAAGAATTTGAGTCAGAATTAAGGATTGAAATGGGAACAAGTGTTCCCGAAACTGGTCCCAGTAAGTAACTACTGAGTGATGCTTGTGTTACAAAAACAGACTCAAATTCTTTTGATTTAATTTTAATCACATCACTGTTACAAGCTACTTTGTATGTTTGGAAGATTTCAAACTAACTTTTTCTGCTGTGGTATTAAAGCTCATTATTTATTTATGTTCATAGAATTACCCATAATAGGATGAATTTTATACCATTCTACCCAGTATATATTGTATGTGTATATAATTTTTAGAAGGTATAGCCCCATTAGATCTGCTGAAGTTAAAATGAGTCAACATGATATCAAAATGATATGAAAAATTACCAATCCTCACCTTATTCTGACATTTGTTTCCCATTGAACTTCTCCATCACAGTTCCATACACTAACACCAGGAATAAGGCGGGGTGAAGAGAATTCTGACTGGGAGACTGGTGTTGGAAGAGCTCGAAATGTGAATTCTTTAGCTCGATGTACTTCCACAAAAGGCAAATCAAACTAAATAACAACAAATACCAAAATAAAACATTCTTGCAATACAGAACTGCTATATAATATAAGCTTCAAATGCTTTCATGTGAAGTAAACATAATATGGAAAGTTGAATTAGTTTTCCAAAATCCAGTGCCATAGCCAGAACTTAAAACACTGATCTTTCTTTGTGAATGCCCTATTCCTGATCCATAAAGAACAGACATTTGAATAGGCATTAAACTTCTGTCATTTTGTCAACTTGCTAGCCTTGGCCTACATACAGCTAGTGTGAGAGAAGAAATCAAACATATATTAACCCAGGTATTATGGTTAACTAGAAGACTGAAACTTAAAAATTACATGTAATTTTGCAAGGTGGTTTTAAGGTATACTTTGGAGGAATTAAGTGTCTTGAAGGTTCACCAGAACAGGTGAATCAGATGAGAGAAGTTTAATACACATCCAAACATCTTATAATATGGTTCAAAACATAATGTAATAACATAAACACTAAGGGCTGTGATGCAAACTTAAAGCCAAGTAAAGTGATGTTATGTTGAGTAACTACCTACTACATTAAATGGACAAGAAAGATTAATGATTATTTTATGCATTTTAGAACCATAATTTGAAATGTATGCCTTGTATATGTGAGTTTGAGTGTAATAACTAGCAATATAGTAATCGCACAGCTAAATTTTATGTACATATTTAATATTTTAAGAATGTAGATCTTAACTTTAAATATGGACACCATTGTATTTAAGGATGCAAGTACTGTACAGTGACATAGACTATAAAAAAAAAATGTATATTTTTTTATGTTTTAATGTACTTGAACACTTATGATGCCTACTATTAACTGTAAAGCAAGAACTTAAAAGTTGTATACATGTGTATGTTATTTTATATGATTTGACATGTTCAAGTACTGCTTGGCCGTCACAAACTTACCAAACACAATCTAATCTAATCCAATCCAATCCAGCATCAACATAGAAAGTAACATGCCAGCCTCTGGTTTCCAAGGTTGCAGGTTCAAACCTAGCAGAGGGCAATTTTTTTATTCAGGGGGCAGAGGATTTCCTTTGGAAAGAAAGTAAAGCCAGTAGTCTCATATCATAGATTTACAACATGTTAAAGAACCTCAAGTCTGATAAAGAGACCTCTGATCAAAATTAACTGCCCTTCATGACCAATATAGAGTGAGATTTGTTTATTTTTTTTTTTATAGTGTTTAATGCCTGCTTTTACTACTTGTGGCACTGCAGGTGATGACACTGGTGATACATGGAATGAAGATGGAGCACCAGTGGAAAGCAATGGCAGGGGAAACCGGAGAACCCAGAGAAAACCTGCCCTTGCACCGCTTTCACCATCACAAATCTCACATGTGGTCGCTTGGAATCGAACCCGGGCTGTCTAGGTGAGAGGCAAGTGGCCTAACCACTCGGCCACAGCACGGCCCTATATAGAGTGAGATGCTGAGAGCTATAGCAGTTAAAGAACATTCATAAATAAACTCAGATTAATTTTAATTTCAGCACGAAAAGCTGAAATTTGATTGATCAAATCCTGGCCATGGCATTGGAGTTTCCAAATCTGATTAAAGTTTTCAGCCTCCCTCTACACAGAGTCAATATGAAAATGCTATCATGATATGATTTGTGATTTTAGCTGAGCTGAGCCTATGGAAACTATTCCTGAAAAATAGATAAAAAGGAAACTTCTAACTCTAAGCCCTAGCTGTCATATTCTTAATATGATGCAGACTAGTTAAGCATGCATTTAAATATTAATTTGATTTTTCTGTGCTAATGATTTTCCAGCACATTTGGAAATTCAAAACTATATTCATGGCATAATTTTGGATATTCTTCGGAAACTTGAGCATGTCTATGTGGCGTATGGTGTGGGGTTTGGGGTTTGGGGTGTGGAGTGTGCGGTGTGTGTGTGTGTGTGTGTGTGTGTGTGTGTGTGTGCATGTGTGTGTGTGCATGTGTGGGTGTGCGTGCGTCAAGCATGCAAATGCCAAGTTTGCTGTGAAGTTATTGTGTGTTACTTATAAAGAAAATCTGTTTTGCTATTCAAAGTTTGAAAATTTGGCCAAAGATTTCAGAATAAGTTTATCTACTGGCTAGCCTTTAAGGCCTCCTAGTCTTATATTTCCCTCTAATAAGGTTACTTCTGATATTTGAAACAAATTAGAAAAAAATTCACAAAAAATGCACAATAATTTTATCACAAAAAACTTTAATAGTTGAAAAATAAAAAAAAAATCACAAATGAACCTACATCTTTTACCTACTTTTTGACATAGTTACCAACTTTCTCAACACATTTGTCCCATCGTGATACCAGTTTCAATATGCCCTGTTCGTAAATGTCCATTTCTCTGGAGTATAGCCATCTGCGGACTGCTGATTTCACTTCCACCTCTGTTGCAAAGCGTTGGCTGAACAGGAATTTCTTCATAGGACCAAACAGAAAGATAGTATAAGGTTCAGACTGTATGGTGGATGCTGGAGCACCTCCCAACCAAATTTAGTGATTTTCTGACGAACAGTAGCAGCAACATAGGGGCGAGCATTGTCATGAAGACGTTTTACACCATCAGCATTAATGTTGTGGTGATTGTCATGAAGGGCTCGATGCAATTTCACCAAAGTTTTAATGTAGGCTGCAGCATTCACAGTGGTCCTGTGTTCAGCAAAGTCCACCAATAAAACACTGTGCATATCCTTGGACACGTTACAAGCACTTTCCTAGCAGATTAATTCACTTTGAATTTTTCCTTTACTGGGGAACCAGCATGTTTCCACTCCATACTTACCTGCTTTGTTTCAGGCATGTAGTAGTATGCCCATGACTCATCACCAGTCACAATTTTTTTCAGAAGGTATACCGCGTTTGCTGATCCTTGTCTGTTAGGTTCTTAGGCAACTAGCGAGCACTAACTTTATGAAATTTCAATGCACCATGAACAATATCATACTCTGCGCCATAGGAAATGTTGAACTGCTGAGATAAGCTTTGCAGTTGCACATGCCAGTTTTTCAAAATTGCTGCCTCAATGCCTCTGACATTCAGCTGTTACTGGTTTCCAAAGCATGGCGAATCACTAAGTTTCACACGGCCCTCTCGGAAGAATGCACACCACCTGGAGACATTGCACCCCTATACATGCCATGCATATCCTTGTGAATTTCACTTGGTTTATGCCCTTTGGCCCACAAATATCGAACCACACCTCTCTGCTGTTCACATGTTTACAACAACAGCATGCATGCCATATTTTTGCATAGTTCACATTTCTCTCACTAGAGCTGCACATGAAACAAAGAATGCCCTCCATAGTGAAAACTTCAAACTATACTTGTGTGAAATAACCACCTTCCAGCTGCGCTACAAAGGCAGAAAAAAATTATTGTGCATTACGTTTCGATCCGCCCTTGTATATAATACTTTTTACTTGTATCTATTACTTATGTTAGAGAAAGTAAAAAGTGAAAGCACTAATTTAATACAGATTATAACCAAACAATGTTCTATGGTGAGGGCTAAGATGAAGATATCTTAACATGCTGATGCAAGGTGGAATCCATACAAAATTAAAGTAATGTAACTAACAAAAATAAAGGTAAAAAATAAATAAATAATAAAAACAAAAGCCCTTGCAACATAGCTAAAGTTGTCTAAGGCTACCATTTGAAGATTGAAGTCTTTGTCAAACTTCATAGCTGGATGTGTATGCATATCTGGTGAGATACACCATTCATTTGTAAGTACAGTAAAGCCTCTATATTTGTACACTCCTGTATATAAGATGCCTCATTAAGGTAGACATATTTTTTGGAACCAGTAAAATTCCTATGTTTTTGCATGTGTATGAAGACCTGTGTGTTGGGCACCCCATATTGTTCTATCTTGAACAATTCCTTAGTTACCACCTCTGTAGTGTGGAGGGCAGCATGACTGCTTGACATTCAAGAGATCCCAAGTTTGAATCTCAGAGTTACCCAGAAAAGCCTTTTTTTTTATTTTCCTTTATCCTGAGAAGACGAATGTTGGATTAACTTTAAGCTCTATGAACTGCGGGATCAATTGAGTATCATTTCATTAATTTCATTCAAATCATTGTCCAAATGACCTAACAGGTTAAAGGATATTAAGTAAACAAAAAATAATATTCCTTTTGTGTATATCTGCTACATATGTATGTACCTTCTAGGGTTAATTGCTGTTCAACCTTCTGCGTTTTATGAGGATATTTTGCTAAGTTTAATGAGATTGGTTTTTTTTCTTCTCTACAACTATCAACCTCTTTCCAAAATTACTGGAATTACTCATTTTGTTTTGTTTTTTTGTATCTGTATTGTGGCTAAATTTGAGTGCAGTACATACTGACTATTGCTATAGTCTTGTAACTTTAACACAATTTAATGAGAAGGGGTTTTCCTTGAAAATGGGGATTGGTATTTCTAATTCCTAGAACATGTGCCCATTTTGTTCTTTTGTGTGGTTCTAGTTGAGCATTAAGCACGGGTTTTCAACCAATAACAAGAATGAAGAAATCTTCAGATGAAGATGATATGATTTCTGAACCTGAAAACCAACCCACTCATTGAGCTCTTGAGTTTATTAAGGACTTGGGGAATTACATATTTCAAATCGCCAGCCACAAATGACTGAACTTTTAATTGGATTTAAATGAGATATTGAGAAAAACGGGCACTGTGAGAAATTAAAAATAGCAATGTGCTTTAAGATAAATGTTTTTTCAAAAAGCAGTGACAATTAGCAAATCCGATTCATACTATCATATATGTACGTGCATGCATTTGTACTGCATTTCAACTGAATGTGGTTCAAATATGTATTAAACTGTAACAAAGTGCATTATTTTTTTGTATGTTTGTAATATTTTTGCTTTCTTTACCATGTACAGTATACGTAGTAGGCAGAGAAGGTATTGCATCCCAACCAAAACAAAAATTGCAGAGATTTCACCAGAAATACATGTTTTTAGCACCCCTAAATCAAAAAAGAGCAGTTTTATGGAGTTTTTTTTTTTTTTTTTTTGGTAGTGTTTAACGCCCGCTTTAACTACTAATGGCATCGCAGGCGGTGACACTGATGATACATGAATGATGATGGAGCACCGGTGGAATGCGATGGCGAGGGAAACCGGAGTACCCGGAGAAAACCCGCCCCAGCGCCGCTTTGTCCACCACAAATCTCACATGCGGTCGCTTGGGATCGAACCCCGGCCGTCTAGGTGAGAGGCTAGTGGTCTAACCACTCGGCCACGGCGCGGCCTCGTTTTATGGAGTATATTCATCTGTGTGTGTCTGTGTGTGTGTGTGATGAGAGGGGGGTGGGAGAATACCATAACTCAAAAACAAAAAGTCAGTTAAATACTAAACTTGGTGTTTGAGTTCAATATCTTCCGAGGATGCAATATGAAGATTTTAAGAAAATCCCTCTGTTCCATACTATGGAAGATTTTTTAAAAATTTTCATTTTCTCAAAAATGACTGGAGATTTAAAATATTGTATATTAAAGTTATTTATATGACAAATAATACATATACATATCTTGAACATCCAGGGAATAGCCTCAGAAGTCCTCCATTATAGATGATTTTTGCATAACTTTTAAACCTTACTGTACAAAAAATGTAGATCTGGTCAAAACACACAATTTATGTCAAATACATTTTATTTTGAAGCTAACCATTTCTGAGCTGTTTCTTGTTAGTGGTTTCAATTATCCAATAATTATACTTTTCTCAAATGGGAAGTCGTTATTCACATGCTTTCATCCTCATCAATCAATGCTAATGGAATTTCAATTCCCTCACATGGCGACCATTTTTAAAAGGTTTGATAATTGCTGTAGCTTACTGTATTTCTTTATTTCTATTATACAAGGAAATAATATGTAATAAAACCATTTATGCTAATGTTTATCTTGATAATAGTGAAGTGCATAGAAGAATAAGCTTGTGTAAGAATAGTTAGTTACAGCATAGGTACAGAAAGTTATGTGAATGTACCACATCAGATTTTTGATTTGATACATACAACAATTGCTTGGCATTATGTAGCCTACATACATTTCTTTTCCACTGAATGCAAAATAAATCTACCCCCCCCCCCCAATAGGTGTCCTAGTTAGAAAGTTTTCACTGTATAATGCTTCTAGGACCAATAGTTTCATACTTACAGAGTACTCCCCTACATAATTAGATACATAGTTTGCATCTGTAATGGTCTGTCCTTCAATTAAGGGTCTTTAATTTCAACAAATGGCACAAAGCCTCACCTCTCACCCACACCATAAATTGCACACACAGAAAGAAAATTCAGAACTTTCCTGCTTGGGAAAGGATTTGTCATATTGAAATTGAGCACTATCAGCATTTTAGTAACTATTGATGGTCACACATTATTACTCAATACACCACCACCGCCACCGCCGCCACCACTGTTATTGTTATTGTTATTATTATTATTATTATTATTATTATTATTATTATTATTATTATTATTATTATTATTATTATTATTATTATTATTATTATTATTTTTATTACCATTATCATTATCATTATTATTATTATTGTTGTTGTTGTTAATTTAACATGTTTAAAGAGCTACTTTTAACATCAGAAAAAGTTCTCTGACTAGTTCATGGTGTTTTTGCTGTTGTCATTGTTGGGCTTGTTTCGGTTAATAGTGGCAGCATCTTTTAGAAATGAAAGTTATTTTCAGAGTGGGCTTAGTGGCAAAAAATCAAAATGCAGTAATGAAGACTGATGCCTAATAATTAAAATATATACTGACTTAGTGTATGCAAAGCTCTTTCTGCCACCTTAATTTATAAAGCCAGGGACATTGCTGGAGGACATTATCTCTCATTAAACAAATAGAAAAAGAAAACTTTTTAAATAGACTGATCAAAGTTGCAAATGATTACTTTTGTTTCAGATGAAGAGTTCAACTTCTAAAACAAAAGCATTATATGTTTTGGTTAACACCAGATCAGAATTGGAGCACACAGATATTGGATTGTTCTTGTGTTGGTGCATCCTTAGTTTCATCTCCTATTATATAAAAATGTGTTGCAGCTTTCATATCTCTGATCAGCTTTTGAAGTATGGTGTGATATCAAAATGTAATTAATTTCTTTTTGTATAACATGAAAAGCCCATTTATATGAATCACGTTACATCCATTTTTCAAGTTTCTGACTATCCTCACATCTAAACAGTGTCAAGCTTTTAAAGTTTATTTTGCTATTTTTGTGGCCACAGATTGAAATTCCTTCTTTCAAAAACTAGAATATCAGATTGCCTCAACAAAATAAATTCAGTTTGAGGATTTATTAAATTAACCCCTGCAGAAGAACACCATTATTATGATTTGAATTCACACATTTGTCAAATTAAACATGATGATTGCAATTAATCTTATATGAGAATGACCAAGGACAATTTTATATCAGATTGAAAGAGCATAGAAAAAACATCAAATTTAAGGAGAAAGATGAGTGAAATTTAGGTTTTCCATAGTTTTGATGCTAGAGACATCAGTTTTGATACACACACCAGGAATATAAAAAGATAATGTTCTGCTGAGTTTCAGTTCTCTAACTCCAATAATTTTTGAGTTATTAAAATGTTTGCTTCCAAATATATGCATTTTTTAAAATCTATCTCGTCATACAGTTTTTTTAATAAATTTTACAAAAAAATTAGGCGGTATGTATCAAAGTTTTAAGATTGATTTTTTATATATTCATTACAAACAGGGGAAAAAATTATATTCATTGTAAAGCAAGATTTCTAACATGTTTACTGTTTCTGCACACATTTTATTTTTTATTTCAAAAAGTAATTCTATCATAAAAAATCCCATACTTAGTTTTAGTAACATTAGTTTTGGAAAAATGCAATAAAATATCAGCTTACTAGCATGTATTTTGTGTTTGCATTAAGTTTTGAACATACAAAAATGTTGTAAAAATTAAAGTCTAGAAAAATGACTTTTAAATTTTGCATCAATTTATAAAAGACATTTAACTTGCAGGCTTCTTTAGAAGTGTCTAGCTTTATAGGTGGTCCCTTCTATTCCCCTGGCAGCTTCCAGGATTTAACTGCAAACTGTATGGTAAAAAACCATGTGCGTTTGAACAAAGAAAGCAAATAGCATTCAAACCAAAGAGAATATTTTCCTTGATTTGTTATTGAAAAAAAAACAACAATAGATATTATAGCTCCTTATGCTGCAATCTACCAATGCTTTGCCATTATTATACAGACTATAATATCTCTATGGATAAAATGAGAATTTGAATTATCACAAAAATCTTGACAATCTGCAAAACTAAAACAATTTTATACAAATTAATCACAATGGCAGGACCTGCCATAGCCACCATGAAATAATAATACAAACCTCAACATATGGTTTTATGGCCATGCAATCTAAGGTACAACAGGAGTAGCTAACCTATCAAACCAAGGATCGTGGGATTGAATTCAGTCAAAATGTATGCTCTGCATTCAGGAGAAACTGTGGAAAAGGGTAGGGAGGGCCCAACTAAAGCAATCAGTATTCTTGAACAACTGGGTATCCTTAATGGGTTACTAATGCAGACCTTCAAATATGTCATATAATTAGGTGGGGGGGGATGTTAAAGAAACATCTTTTGGTTTTTCAGATAAGAACGATACCCAGTGTTACAAATATGCATTTTAAGCTGTAACAAATCATAATCACATATTTTGATATTACATTTTTATGCATTTTTCTCCAGTATGACTTGAAAAGGCAATATTTCATGTTATTTGTAATTTTTAGGACATTTTTTTTTTTTTATATTTTTGGATTTTATATTTTAAACTTGAACTAAATAATAGTTCTCATAACTTAATAAAGCAACCAGCAGTAACCAGTAGATATATAAACATAGTTTAAGTAGTCACAGTTCTAGGAAACAGAACCAATGCTCTCCCCTTTGTTGTTCAATACAATTACAAAATGAAACTTAGCATAAGAGTGATATGGAGGTTTCAGAGATCACAACAGCTGAGGGTAAAAAATCACTGATCTTGTTATACATAGTGTGTTCCTCCCAGGAGAATGTGTCTGAAAAGTATGTGCTTGCATCAGCAACATGAGCATTATTCTGAGAGAGATCATGGCTCAACTTCCCATATATCACAAGGCTTAGTAGTTTTTAGAGAACATGAGTTCATGTGCTAGCAATGCTAAATACACCAAGTACATGCTGAGATACTAATGTTGGACAATGCATTAAATGTATTTATAACATTCTTTATGAAAATTCTCAGAAATGCTAGCGACAGATGACAGTGGAGTCATCAGTCACGCACCATCAGCTATACCTTGATATGGAGAAGTTTACCTTCAGTATAGATAAATCTTTCTAATAAAGTAACCCAATGCAGTAAAATGCTGAAAATAAAGCCGAGGAAAGATGTATTTACAACAGATGGAAGTGTTCTATTTTGTAAATTGTGCAACATTAAAATAATTGCAGAAAAACTCTTTGTTGTGCAGCAGCACCTTAGATGTGAAAAACTTACAAAAGCTGTAATGAATGCTAAAATAAAATGTGTTCTCAGGCTCTTCTAGGGCAAGTTTCTAACTTCCCATCCAGTAAATCCTCTGCATTTTTCAAAAGAACTCTGTGAAGTCATGGTTAGTGTGAACATTCCATTGAAAAAATTAAGCCAACCTAAGTTACAAAATTTTCTAGAGAGCTGGCAGCTCTTGACACTTTTCATGCCAAGCGTTGAAGATGTATCCTACCATGTTGCTAAATACTGGGAAGCTAGAAGGAGAATGACTTCATTGTCAATTCCTGTGCATTAATATCTCTCTTCCTCATGCACGCATGCGTGTACATGTGCGCACATCATAATTAAGTAAAAAGAAATATTTAGAATAAGGTGTTATAACAATGCAACAAGAAGTTGAAACCTCTCCTCATACTTTTAGAACTGCTTACAAAATTGCAAAATACCAGAGACCTTATCCTGATATGCCAGTTGATATAGAGCTCTGATCTCTTGATGGCCTCAACATGGTAAGAATCGTTCACACAAATTTCTCTTGCACTAATATCACATCTCATATCAATAAAAGTATGCAGAAAGGATCATGAAACTTATTGCAGAAAACAAACGGAAAATAAGTATATTAATAGATGCAATCTACTACATTAAGTAAAAAGCAGACATTGGTTTGTGTTTAAAATTTTCTAAGAAGGACCATGACAGTTGTCAAACTATGTGTTAGATCTGATTAAACTAGAGAGTGAAGCAGCTTCTAGCATTACTACTGCCCTTCTTAAAAAAACAACTTCTTTGGAATGAATGAATGAATGAATTAATTAATTAATTAATTATATTTATCTAAAAGAATGTCTTAAATGTTTTTCATATATTGGTACCCCAACATTGATTGGTAGAAACAGTGGTGATGGAGTACAACTTAAAATTTTATTTCCCTCTGCAATAAGCTGGCATTGCAGCTACCATGGACTGTTAATGATTCCATTAGAGATTTCCATGGAACAATTACTTTCAGATATTTGTAGAAAAACTGTATACTCTATACAATTAATCTCCCAAGAATCAACACCTGTGTATAAACTTTGGGGCAATGAATGCTACATATTGGTAAAACTGTCATAATTCAGTTAGGTTCATCAACTAAAGAAATATACAAGCTGTATGGGAAAACCTTGAGGGTTTATATTACCATTTTGACAGAGCTGAGAATGATGTTATAAGAGATCAGAAAGAAGAGCCAAATATTCTGGTTTACAGAAGTATTTATGAAGTACAGAGTATATACAAAATTTATAAACAATGTTGAATGCATTAATAGAATTAACTGATCTTTCATATGATCTTCAAAAGAAGAAAATGACACTAACACAGCAAATGAACTGATAAAAAGAACTGATAGGATATTTCAATCATTGCAGCAAAATCCTGGCCATTAAACCAATGCAGCTAACGCTATGACTAAATTAAATAAATTCAACCTACACCTCTGTCAAGATTCAATAAAACAGGTACAAATCAGTTTGCAAGACAGTTTGCAGAAGTCTCTCTGCCATCTGTAATCAAGATTGTTAACTACTCAGTCTTCTTGCTTAGGAATGACTCAAGATTTGCAAAATAGTAATAGCTACAATAATGTTCTCCTCTGTCATTTAACAATGTTAAGTCCATTTGAATGGCTCGAGAAGCTAGATATAATGTATGAAGAAGAAAGTATAATTCCTTCTGCAAAAAATTTAAAATCTCAGATAACAGGAAAGTTATAAGAGCTTTCAGATACTACAAAGAATATAGAAATATTGAAAGGAAATCTCATGATCTACTGCTACTGCATTGTGCTTCAGACTCTATTGATACATCATCAGCAGAGCAAGAACATTCATTTAGCTCCATGAATGAGACTGTAAACCCATTAAGAAGTGCCCTTTTGGTGGATTGTGTGTCTAATTCAATGTTCATTAATTTAAATGGACCTCCACTTTCCAAATTTGACCCAAATCCTTACTGGCAACTGGAAGGTGATCAGCAGAGGAAATCTCCTGTCATAAAAGAAAAATGACTGTAGAGCAACATCCTTTTGAGCCTATCTGGAAAAATTTGCAGGATTAGGTGAGTACGGGAAGTTAAAATTTTCCAACTAAAGCCCTGCATGTTATGCACATTTTTTTTAAATGACTGGTTTTGCTGCTGCTTTTGGATACTGAGGAAAATATATGAATCAATGAACATCAGTCTCCATTAATGAATGATTTTCTGTCACCTCAGAAAGTATATTTCACCCCCACCACTGCCACTGCTGCCACCACCATGCCACCACCACCACCACCACCACCACCACCCATAACTTCTGATGATGGAAGTAGGTGGCTCTCAAGACATGTTAAGTTAATAATAGTAAATTATATTTGTGTTTCTACTTCTGATTCATCTTCGGAAGTAGCAGTTGGAAAGTCTCTGATGACGACCGGAGGTGGCTCTCAAGACATATTAAGTTAGTAATAGTAAATTATATTTGTGTTTCTTGTGACTCATCTTTAAAAATACTAATTTAAAACACAACACTGTTTCTAGCTTCTTTTAAAATACATAATCCTTTTTTGTTCTATTTTCATACTTTTGTACAAAAATCCTTTGAACTGTAGAGACATTTGGCAGCTGCATGAGAAAACCACACAACAGCTGAGATGCAGGGTAAAATGTAAATTATTTTCCCAATGCTGCTGCAAAGTGCATAATATTAACTTTGCTAAAGGTGTTCCAATCCCAAGATTTCATGTGCATTCAATAAAATGTTTTATTTATAATGAAACCAATTAAAACTGAAATACATTTGTTTCAAGTTTAAATGAAATATAAATGAAAATACTCTACACGTTCTCGAGCTTCTAGCCAGGTGAGGTGATGTGGAGACATTGACCTCACCTGACTTGAAACCCAAGAACGTTTAGAGCATATTCGTCACCAGGAAAGCTTCAACTCTTATTTCATGAAAATACATGTTTTAACCTGTTAACTTATTATGCACTTTCCCATACAGAAGGGGTTTCAAACCCTTCAGCTGCTGGGATGCAAGTGCTGCAGATCCATAGCGCTAGTGGTATTTCTGTTGTTACCAGAAGAACAGTAGGACAACATCTGAGCTGTTTACTTCACGAAACTGCTCAGGCTGAGTTAGTCTCAGTGGGGTAGTAGTTACCAGCATCTATAGCAGATTGGGTATGTCTGGGCAGTTATGTCCAGAAGAGGTTTTCAGAAACCTCAATGTCCCTCAGGACCAGCCTGGAGAGCCAGAAGCACTGTCTGCCCTATTCAGATTTTCAGTACTTATTTTCCCACTTAGGATTGATGTGTATAAGTGGTGTATCCCTTCTATTCCTACAACATACAAGGGCCTTTTTAAGAAACCAGGTATTGGCCTAATGGGAAAACCCCTGGGGAGGAAGCTCACCTGGTTGTTGCCTTTCCCTCGTCAAAAGAACTGGAGCTTTGGCTGCATGTAGATATTTACTCAAACAACTATTATTTTTGTAAACATCAAATAGATAACAGTGATTTGTACCATCAGGCACAAAGCTGGTAAGATGTTTGTCAAATCATTCAGTAAGAAAAACTTAATTACAATGAATTTCCTTATTTAACAATTTAATATAAAATGAATTATTTTAATTAAAAATTATTTTAATTAAAAATTAAATGAGATTAAGAACTGAACTATATTTCTTTCACTTTAAACATTCAATAAAAGGAAGTAAAAAGTCAATGTCGGTAATGATCTTTATACTGAAGGTACGAGCATGTCACAAACAGGAGAGTGATGAAAACAGCTAACAAAAAATGTAAATTAGTTGCTGTTCTATCATTTATTTAAATATGACTTGTCTCAATATTTTTTATGCGAAATATAGCATAAAAATCAATTTGATGTGTTACATTAACATAACTTTCTCTATCCACTCTTTTACAAACAAATCCTACAAGAGTATATTTACCTAACTGCTCCATATTAATCCCTATTAACATTTGCAGAAATTATTTTATTACACATGTTGCTGCAGGTACAAGGGAAGTATAGTAAGCTTAAGCAATAGTCATTTCCATCAGTATGAGATATCTTTGAAATTCCATTGTCTTTGCATGAACACCAGCAAAAGGCAAAATAAAGGTTTTCCACTTGAAAAAATAATTGAAAAATTCAAACCAATAACAAAGAATAACTTCAGAAAGTACCTTATTTCACATAAGTTGTGTGGTTTAATGAGATCTACATTTTCTGTGCAGTAAGATGTTGTCTATCTCTTACAGCTTACCAATTATGCGAAAATAACTCAGAATGAACAGGATTGCCCAAGCTATTTCCAAGAAAAGATATACATTTTGTTTTTCCATGAAAACATCTTTTAACATATGCTATTTAATAAAATAATTCACTAAAGTCATTTTGTAGATAAAAAATAATGAAAATTTTGCTATGTAAAGGGTAGTTTGGGGTGGAGGGGATGCAGGTATGCACATGCATACTTGCCTTTTCCTAATTTTTTTCTAAATACAAGGCATGTCAAACTGTGTATTTCTGGTGAAATCTGCAGCAAATGTTTGGGTGGAGTTCAATAGTTCCTCTACTTACTGTAGGTCAATTGTAGAGAAGGTTAAATAAGTATAAAGCTTGTTTCTGCTGAAATAAGCATTAACAGGCTAAAATGAGGATGACATCCCTACCCTTCCATATAGTATATTGTAAAAATATGAAAGTAAATTTAATTGGAAGAGTGATTTGTGATCTGTATTTTACTTACAACAGTCTTCACTTTGCTTGTAAGTGTCGAAAGAAGTCTTAAATTGTTCAGCAAATTAGTATGCTTTATCAGCAGAACATCAACACATCCATCACCCAGATGGCAGTATGGTGAGAAACCATTAGGACTTCTTCTGCATGCACAAGATACATTAGCACCATTGACCATGAAGAATTTACCACGAAATGTTTTCCATTCTGAAACAAAAAGGCTCTATTTAGGTCCTCAGTGATATTCTAATACTCATACTGCATTAAATTTGCAGATAACGACAAGCAGAAAATTGGTGTCATAAAACACTTATGACTTAATTGGAGAGCACAAAGGGAAGTTTAGATAAAGCAGAAGCTTTCTCTGAAGTGCAATGTGATAATAATGAATGTTTTATTTGAAATTCTCCTTCCAGCACTAAAACATTCTATTCACAAAGAGTTCAAGCCAAACAAGCTAATTTAACAGAATCACAACCACAATATTAACAAAAAACCTAATGCGTTCCATTCACATGACTTTCTCTATCTGCTCTGCAAATAAACTATTTTTACATAAGGTTATTCTTTTATCATATCATGTTAATCAAGATAAATATTAGTAGAAATAGCCTTATTACTTATTTTCTTGTAAGTAGAAGGAAAATAAGGCAATGCACTAACCTAAAGCAACAATAAATTCTTTTAAAAGATGTCACTATTCAACTGACACTGAAATTTTGTTCTCTTTTGAGAGCCAGGAGTAAAACAAGTAGTATGAAATGTATGTGGACTTTCTGCTTGAGAAAATTTTAAGTATTTTAAAATTGAAACCAATAATAGGGAATATCAAAGAAGAAAAAAAATTACTTAAATTGTATGTTTTAATGAGATCTATATGTTTTGTGTAACACACGCACGCGCGTGCACACACACACACTCAACCACCCAAATTCGCGCACATATGCACTCATAGAGACTTTTTTCTACAAACACTACAGAAAGTAATAAATAGTATATGTAGTAGATCTGTAAGTATTACAAGTATTAGACTTATCAAGTAGAAACAGACCAGATACTGTATATCAACAACGCTTATGGCAGGGAAATTAGATTAAACAGTAATTGCATTTTGTTTGTTCTGATATCACTTTTCTTTAATTGTTCATGTAAACCTTCTACTCTTGTAATTACAGTGCATTTTTTGAGGCAGCATTTAGTAAATATTTTTTGTATATTAAATTTATGACTATTTAAACCACTAGCAGCAACAGTAGAGGTTTAAAAATGATAAATTATGTGGTACTACAGCCCTTAAAGGGCCTGAGGCTGCCAACCTGACTACTGGTCTCATGTCCCAAACTGTTAGTTCATTCAATTCAAGTATAATAACATGAGTCGAGATAGTGAAACTCACCTCACCTAAAATGAAATTTACTAAACATGTTTCAAGGGCATTTACCCTCTTCTTCAGTGAGGTCCAACTGATGGCTGGGAGTTGTGCTCTCTAGTCCGTTATGGTGGAAACATCTGGTATTCTTAGCAAAAGCTCCTATTCATGTGGTGGTATTTCAAAGTTCATGAACTAGTCTTGTGTTGTGTGAAGAAATATTCTCCAAAACTGTGAGTACTGCCAGATTGTTTACAAGTTTAAGCAACTTTATGTCACTTTTTTATTTCATAGCGGGATGTTCAAAAATGGTGTGCTCCTGCCAATTTATCCATCTGTTTCTGTTTGATGTGTCTGAAATGTTCTTTTAACCTTGTTTACAGTCTTCTTTTTGTGTGACCAATGTAACATAATTTGCAGTCCTTACAATCAGTTTTTTAGGTGCCTGATCTCTGGTTTGTAGGTCTTTGAGGTCTGTTTTCAGTGCAGTTTTATGTTGAATTGGCTACTTGAAGCTAAACTTATGTTGTATTTCTTGAACATTTTTTTTAAATTTATCTGCCATTTGGTGATAAGTGAATTTTTTATATGTAACTTTTGGTTTTTGTGTGGACAGAGTGATGATTTGTTGTAATGTTAATTTCTTCTTATGTTTTTCAATTCTTTTGTCAATTATGTCTAGGTTGAAACCATTGACTGAGGCTATGTGTTTTAATTGGAGGTATTCTGTGTTGTACTTTTCTGCACTGAGTGGGATGCTGAGGAGTCTGTGTACTCAGCTGTTGAAGATTGCATGTTTGTGAGTTTCCAGGTTGAAACTATTCCATTTTATGTAACTGTCTGTGCGTGTGTTCTTCCTGTAGATGCTATATGTGATCTTTTGTCCTTTCCGTGTTAGCTATAGGTCCAAGTACTGTAGAATTTGGTCTTTTTCTATTTCCATTGTGAACTGTATATGCCTATCTGTTTAGTAATTTTAGAAAATCTTCTGCTAATTTTTTGGGGACCACTGCAAACACATATCCACATATCTAAACCATTTTTTGAGCATATTAGGAAAACTGAAGGTTCTGTGAATCTCAAGTTGTCCCATGTACAAATTTGCTAAAAAGGGTGAAAGTGGGTTTCCCATTGCTTAGCCTGAGGTTTGTCTGTAAAATCTGACATTGAATTGGAAACAGTTCTGATTGATGCACATTTCTGTTGAGGTACAGAAGTCTTCTATTGTTTTCTTGTTTAAGCCTATGTTGTTTGTGAGCCATGTTTTGAGAGTTTTAAGTAGTCTTTTGGCTGGAATGCTGGTGAATAATGATTTCACATCAAACATGACCAACAAATCATTGGTCAAAACTGTGTATGGTTCCTGATATTTCTTTTTATTTCCAAGGAATTTTTAATGGAAAGATTGTCATGTTCCGGGACCCTATTGAATTTGTTGACCAACCACTTAAACAATGTTGTAAGTTTTGATATACTACAAACAAATGATCCCATCAGAAAATTCATCTATGTAGAAAAGAGATAACTACAAGTTGCTACCATGAATTCATTGGTAAATCTCTGCTGAAGATGCAGGCAATAGCAGCCGAAACATGTTTGAAGAAAATTACTTATTTTAATTAGTGAAGTTTGAGTGTGATGCCATATTTTTACTTTTAATTGACTAGATTGTCAAATCTGTGGTGGGGCAAGGTTTCGCATAGGGCACTTTTTCCCAATGTTTCAGATGACCCAGAACAACCATGCAGTTGGTAATGCAGCTAACTGCCTTATCAACCAAACCTGTATGCACCTGCTGCTAGACCTGCCCATTACTTTTAAAACCCACAGAAGCAAACTAAAAGAGTACAAGTTTTGAATAATATCACCAATGTTTTTAATGGTCTTCTCTGGAGAGAAAACAATTAAACACACACTCATAATCTGTACTCCTTTCACTTTCCTTACTCATCTGCTAATATACTGAGATTATCATTTCTGATCTTAAAAACTGATAATGTTTTTATTCATTTTCAATGAGGTGGGGGAAAATAGGAAAGGATGTGGTTTGTTATATTATAATATTATATACTAATATTCTTTGTATACAGAAGGTTACCATTCATTCATTTAAAAACCAATAATGACAAAAACATCATTGATTTGCATTCTACAGAAATATACAAATTATAACAATAATGATATCTCACCATGTACACCTGTGGACACAAAAAATGAGTCATCCCCAGATTCCATGAGTCAATTGAAGAGTTTCGGGTATCTTCGTAAAAGCTGTGTTCACAATGCATACAAAAGAAGTGAGCATTGGTCTGTGACGGACAGTGTAATTAACTTCTGAGTACTGAAAATCTATCACGGAATAACATTATGTTGGATGAGAGGTTATGAAGACCTTGCTTCCAATCATAAGTTTCTAGGTTCAAATCTCGCGCTGCTTGTCATTTGTTTATGTTTGCTAATTTTATGACTGGATATGTAGAACATCATATTGCATTAATATAAGTTTGGTATTTGAAGTTATGGACTTATGCACACAATAACATAATTCTACTAACACTCGTGTTAAATAACTACAAAAATATTTGTAAATAAACTGTTATCTTCTAAAACTAAAAATAAAAAATAAAATCAAATAAAAATAATTAATATTGTGTGTATGAAACCTGAGCCCATATAACTATCCTTAATCTTCAGGGCATAGACAAAATAAATGCCTATAGTAATGTGGACGAGAAGTAAATGAGCCCAGGCTTTTTGGATTTGTGACCAGAAGCTATCTTTTGTCCTTCGCCCACTTACAGGTAATTGGAGCACAGCTACCTTTTTACCTCAGGCCACACATTCCCAATAGAAAACATATTCTCACAGAGGGAATCAAAATATTATTGAGAATTATTGTGTATTGCACACTGTTCATTGTATTATCCAACTGCCACAGCACACCCTGATATCCAACCACAATAGGATACAGATAAGTGACCATGATAGAATTGTGAATCCACGTATTTGCATCATACTGGGTCTCCTTTGGAAAATAGACATTCATCTTTCCTTTATATGTGGAAGAAAATGTCATTTCATATGGGAATATCACTATGGATCGGTTTATGAAGGGTATGTTTGATCGCTTTCTAAAGGTGTGTTAGGTAATAAAAAAAATATTGGATCTTAAAAAATGTTTTGAAACATTGATTTTTTTAACAATACCTTTAGTATTTCTATGCACCACATGCTTTCTTGTGCAGCATATTGATGTTCCATACAATAAGCCCTTAAAGAAGCATCACAGTAACTATTGACTGTGGCAGCGCTGTAGCTGAGTAGTTAGAATGCTCGCCTCCCATCTATCAACCCGGGTTCAGTCCCAAGTGCCCAAATATGGAATTCATGGTGGATGTAGCAGCATCTGGTTGGGTTTTCTCCGGGTCATCCAGTTTCCCCTGCCACTCATTCCACCAATTGCTCCATCATCACCTTTCTTATCATCTATTTCGTATGCATTTCATAACATCCGCTTCCTCATGCTCATGCCTTCCTGTGGGCCGACCACTCATTCCAAGTTCTCTGTTCTGTGATTTCGACAGGTTTCTGACCCTGAGGCATCCTAAGTCCTAAGGGGGTGTCAGTCCTAAATAAGAGGAGGGTAAGCAGACTACGAAAAAAAAATTGTTTATTGTATCAAATGTTGTGTATGAAATAAGTATTTCAAATAAATAACCGCTATGTGTTGATTCAAGATCATTAAGAGAAGAAAAAATAATATTTGCTACATGCGAGAAGCAAACCTGCAACCCTCACTAGAGGAATAACCTACGTTTTGTCACAGCACTACAATGAACACACATGGAAAGTGGCAGGTTTTACAATCCAAACTGCATCACGTTTCGTGTTGTTAATATTTTTAGTTAATATTGATAGTTTGTTGTTGAAAAAGCTTAAGTTATGCATTTGATTATGGTTATTGATCATATGGTTTAGTAATATTAAGATTAGGAACTTATGACAACTTGTTGCTGCAGCTACTCAACTGTATCGCAGATGGTGTACACGAGGCACTGTCCCATGATGGGCTTTGATGTTCCACACATGGCTCATTTTTTTGGTGATAGGTGTACATAGAAGGCTAGAATTTAGTTGCACTTAAAAAACAGCACATAATACATAAACAAATGTATTGAAAAATAAATTAAATATGTCAGAAAAAACAATAAACAAGTATTCAAATAAAATGAAAATCATATAAATCAGCATTATGTGTGAACCTAACTTAAGGAAAATGTATTACACTGTCAACCCCTGATGCACGTTTAACAAATTAATTTGTTAATAGTTGCTTGTAGATTATCCACTTCAAAAATTTCTTAGCAATCAGCTTGTGATTAGTTATTGGCAGTAAGGTAATGTTCCGATCCTTAAAAGTATCATAATAATGTAATTAGGTTCAGCTTGTGAATATCTTTGGTGTCTTGAAAAACACCTTAGTTTTAAAATTTAAAATTTTCGGGCTGTTTTGCCGTGGTCTGTAGGTTAAAATATGTTCAGTTAAAATATTTCTCCCTAACGTTTCGTCCCTGTCTGTGGGGGACATCTTCAGAGGCACTGCACTCACGTCGCTAACTCGGAAAGAATTACATCAGTGCGAGTTACAGCCAGTATATATACTCGGGCACTGGTGGGCGGGGTCAAGTGGACAGGTTCTGGTTTGTTTATTTGGCCTGGAGGTTGCGGAGCTGGGAAAGTATAGGGAACCAGGTAGAGTTTAATTTAAGTCCTTCGTCTTTGTTGAAGTTGTTGGTGTTCTTATAAATCTCAATGGCCTCTCTGTATAAACGGGGAAAATAACTTTTAGTCGTAGCTATAACCTCTACCTTATCATATTGCATACGGTGGTCATCCAAAGATAAAACATGTTGTGCAACGGCTGATTTTTCAGTTTGTCCGAGGCGGCAGTTTCTTTTATGTTCTGTAATGCGTGTGTTAATGCTACGCTTTGTAGTACCGATGTAAACTTGGCCACATGTGCACGGGATTTTGTAAACACCAGATTTTGAAAGTGGATCGAGTCGGTCTTTAGCTGATTTGAGGTACTGTTTTATTTTAGTTGTCGGCATGTATATAGGTTTCACGTGTTGTTTCTCTAAAATCTTGCCGATACGATCAGTTATGTTTTTTATATATGGCAAGAATACTTTATTTTTATATGTCGGTGCCTCCCTGGGTCTGGTGTTGATCTTTCTGGGACGTATTGCTCGATCGATATCCTTTTTAGTGTACCCATTATACTGTAGCGTCTTTTGTAGATATTTTAATTCTTGTGGTAAATGTTCCGGATCACAGATCTAAAATGTGACCCCGCAGATATTCTCGTCAGCTTCGACATCACGTCGCTGTTTACCATGGTACCCGTCAAGGACGTTTTAGAACATATCGACGAGTTGTTCCCGCAAGACATATACGACCTTTTTAAGCTGTGTCTCACCACGACGTATTTTAGATGGAACAACGATTACTACGAACAAAAAGACGGAGTTGCCATGGGCAATCCTCTTGGACCTGTGGTAGCTAATTTGTATATGGAACGATTTGAAAAACATGCACTGGCAACTGCGACTAAAAAACCGTCCGTTTGGCTTCGTTACATTGACGACGTTTTCGCTATATGGCCTCACGGAGAAGCTGAACTCCAAAAAATCCTAGATCACCTGAACAGCCAACACGCAAATTTCCAATTTACAAAAGAATTAGAGTCCGAAGGTCAGATTGCTTTTCTCGATGTATTGATAACTAGGAAAAACGACGGAAGATTCACGTGTGCAGTGTACAGAAAACCTACCCATACGGACCGATATCTTAGTAAACAATCCAACCATCATCCCAAACAGAAAAGAAGCGTAATCAAAACACTAGTGGAACGAGCTAAAGGAATCTGTGATCCGGAACATTTACCACAAGAATTAAAATATCTACAAAAGACGCTACAGTATAATGGGTACACTAAAAAGGATATCGATCGAGCAATACGTCCCAGAAAGATCAACACCAGACCCAGGGAGGCACCGACATATAAAAATAAAGTATTCTTGCCATATATAAAAAACATAACTGATCGTATCGGCAAGATTTTAGAGAAACAACACGTGAAACCTATATACATGCCGACAACTAAAATAAAACAGTACCTCAAATCAGCTAAAGACCGACTCGATCCACTTTCAAAATCTGGTGTTTACAAAATCCCGTGCACATGTGGCCAAGTTTACATCGGTACTACAAAGCGTAGCATTAACACACGCATTACAGAACATAAAAGAAACTGCCGCCTCGGACAAACTGAAAAATCAGCCGTTGCACAACATGTTTTATCTTTGGATGACCACCGTATGCAATATGATAAGGTAGAGGTTATAGCTACGACTAAAAGTTATTTTCCCCGTTTATACAGAGAGGCCATTGAGATTTATAAGAACACCAACAACTTCAACAAAGACGAAGGACTTAAATTAAACTCTACCTGGTTCCCTATACTTTCCCAGCTCCGCAACCTCCAGGCCAAATAAATAAACCAGAACCTGTCCACTTGACCCCGCCCACCAGTGCCCGAGTATATATACTGGCTGTAACTCGCACTGATGTAATTCTTTCCGAGTTAGCGACGTGAGTGCAGTGCCTCTGAAGATGTCCCCCACAGACAGGGACGAAACGTTAGGGAGAAATATTTTAACTGAACATATTTTAACCTACAGACCACGGCAAAACAGCCCGAAAATTTTAAATTTTAAAACCATGGACACCGGCCGTGAAAGCTTACGCATATATTTAACACCTTAGTTGTTAAAAATAACCTTCTTTTGGGTAAAAATAACAGTAATTTTACCATTTCTTAATTATTGCTCTGTGTTACCATTTTATTTGAAAGAAAATTAGAGTAATGAATAATACTCCGAAAATACTTAAACACTGTCACCATAAAGTGTATCTTCTTCTTCTTCTTCTTTTTTTTTTTTTTTTTTGACACCATTTACTATGGTAATAAATGATTCAAAATATATAATTTCAGTCTGCTTTAAGTATAGAAACTTGTAATATAAGGACAATCGAGTTGCTGCTCCATGATGCAATGAGAAGTGCTCAGTTACACAAATCTGTACCTGAGATAACACTTAGGCAGAAATAAAAGGTAAAGAAAGTAAATTATTTCCCACTTTGACTTTGAATCACATTACACAACAACAATGTGCTTAGAATGGATTCAAATCAAACAGCCCTTTTCACTGAGCACAATATTAGACATGCCTTCTCCTTCTGTTCTTTGCATTATTAAATGCTTAAAACTTAAAATGCATAATTATGCTTTACTTCAATGGCAGTAGATTAAAACATGAAAGAAATAGTAAACCACAATACATTACAATTTTTGTTTCCACAGTAAACTAATATGCTCCATCAACATAAAACTTCTGCACCTCCTCATTAAGTTGCACTAATTGTGTTTTTTTTAAATCATAAGTATTGACGTTCATTATGATTTTTAATGAACCAATAAATAAATAAACAATTATATTGATGAGGCAGATGATGATATACCTGCACAGATTTTCTCTGGCATTATTTTGTACCCAAGTTTTTAATGAAAAGATTTTTGAAAGCCCCTTTTAGGGTACCATCACTCATTACACTTGCTAGTCCAATACCACTTATGTGTGACAGTTAAGAGAACTATTTGTATGACTTCATGATAAAAAATTATGACCAAGAAAATGCAATAACCGTAACTATTAGCCAGTTCATGATGTTTGTTAAAATTAAATTAACATAAGGTTATTGAAGGCAATGACACACAAAATTAAGTTATGCATTTCAAACAGAAGTTCTGACAAGTCTACCACACTAATCTTGCTGCCTAGTTAGAATTTTCCAGTAATGGAATATTAGAAAAACCTGACAAACGATATACAGATTTATTTCCTTTATTTCTTCTTTAATACCATTCTATATGTAAACAGTGAAAGCAAATATTATTGCAAATGATATTACAGAATAGCTGTAAATTAGAAAAGCTATTGTTGCTGTGATTTAAGATCAAAACTACTCTCATTAAATGGATTGTGAAGGCTATTATTTTACATTCACTGCAACATGAGATGTGCCATTTATTAGTGTTAAAAAAATCACAATGTAAATTTAATAGAGTTGACTTGAATCCTTGCTATTATTTTGTTTATTTAGAGGATGCACACAATTTTAGAAAAACTAAATCTGTACAGCATTAACTTAAACATTTTAACTTTAAGCTATTAATACACAAGCATTGAAACCAATTAGTACACAAGCAATTGCCTGTCCACAACTTCACTTTTTCTGAAAATTCTATACATGTTTCCAGCAATAGTTCTTAAAGTTTTAGTTGCATTTGCAAAATTAAACAAAACTCCAAATTGTAAGCAATGTTTGATGATGTACACAGAAAAACCACAATAAATTACTGTGTAGACAAGATGCTTCACATAACATTAATATTTCTAAAGGGGATCGCTGCACATCCACAAAAAGAGAAATACACCAAATTTCCTATGACTTTACACTTAAGATTTACAGTAATTTGAGATGGTCACTGCACATCCACAAAAACTAGAAACATATTTAAATTCCCTTGGCTATATACCTTGGATTTCTGTACTTCTGGTGAGTTAAGATGGTGACTGTACTATACAAAAGAAGGAGAGAAAACCTTGTTAATTCTTCATAATTAAGTGATAAGATTAATAAAGGTAATTGATAGGTGATTCTATTTGTATTTACAACATCCGTGAGTGACATTTTATGTCTAATTGCTGCACTAATCAAGAAAGATTGAAATTATAAAATATCTGGTTATCTATATATATATATATAAATAATTAGCTGAAATGTATGTCTGCGCATCAGTTCCGAACAACTGCACCAAATTGAACAATTATTTTTTTGTTGTGTTTGTTATTGTCACAACAAGGTTTGTGTAAAAGAAAATATTTAAAAATCATATGGGAAGATTTTTAAAGTCTCATAATAAGAATCAGCATACAGTGCCAAGGGGACACAATTGGTTAATAGCCACCAGATGGCAGTGGTACCATGGTTATTTGTTGCTAATGGCTGTAGTAGTTGTCTATTTTTCCTTCCCATTCAATTGTTAAGTTTATCAAGACAATGATGCAACACAGCAGTGAAATTCAAATACATTTTTATGTCTTAACTGTCTTTTCCTTACTCCTATCATTTAAAATAAAGAAGCAAAGAAGCTTTCCTGGCAACGAATGCCTAGAATACATACTCATTTATTTGTCGCTAGATGGCTATAGTACTGTTTAATTTTTCCTTCCCATCGAATGTTAAGATAATGCAATAGTTTATTGAGACAATGATGCTACACAAAAGTGAAATTCAAATAAATGTTTATGTATTAACTGACCTTTCCTTACTCCTGTCATTTAAAATAAAGAAGCAAAGAAGCTCTCTTGGCAATAAATACCTAAAGTATATACTTATTTATTTGCTGCTAGATGGCCATAGTACTGTTCTATTTTCCCTCCCTATTCAATGTTAAAATAATGAAACAGTTTATCGAGACAATGATGCAATGCAGCAGTGAAATTCAAATACATTTTTATGTATTAACTGTCCTTTTCTTTAGTTATGTCATTGTTAGCCTTAAAAATGGCTTTTTTTGACATAGCAGAAAATAAAGAAAGAGGTGGAAAACATTAGGAGTAAAGGAAAGAAAGAGATTTGGAAGAAGCATGAATGTTACTTTGTGACTTTCTCCTTAATGTACTTTACTACCTAATTCAGCATTTACCCATCACACTATGGAAGAGCTGCCATTACTATTATTATGCCAATGGCATCCTTGCTTACCCAGCTGTTAACTACATATGTCATCCTTTCCACACTACCTTATGCGTGTGCTGAATTCCTCCTTTTCACAATACCAACTATATATGCTGCATTATGCAGACCATTGCACTTCATTACACTTTTCAGATGCAGAGGCATTATTAGATATTGGTAATGGGAAAATTCCTGTTGACACTTCTACTGGCTTCATTTCATTTCCACCAAATTTTTATCACTTCACAACATCAAAGGAAGAATTAATATCAAAAGTGTTCCCAAATATTGGTGCAAATTACAAAAACTATGCTTGCTTGAGCAAACGAGCCATTTTAGCAACAACGAATAAGAATGTAGATGATTTTAATATAAGAATTCAGAGTAAAGTTGATGGACAAATGCAATAATTTAAGTCAATCAATTCCATTACCAATCCAAATGAAATCATCAATCATCCAACTAAATTCCTAAGTTCATTGGATTTGCCAGGATTACCACTACACAATTTACAGCTCAAGGTTGACTCAGTGATAATTATGCTACACAATCTCAATCAGCTGAAATTGTGGAACAGAACAAGACTCGCTGTTAAAAAATTATGAAAATTTTGATTTAAGCTACTATAATCATAGGACAGTTCAAAGGCAAGAATGTGCTTATTCCAAGAATACCACTAATAGCAACCGACTTTCCTTTTGAGTTTAAGTGTGTTCAGTTTCTGGTGTGCCTTTCATTCGCAATGACAATAAATCGCAAGATTGTTAGAAGTGTGTGGAATATACCTTAAATTGCCGTGTTTTTCACATGAGCAGTTGAACATTGCGTGCTCAAGAGTCAAAAATCATCAGCACTACTTGTACATTACAAGGTATTACAACAAAGCATTGTCAAATTATTTAATTGTAATTTTATTTCATTGAATGGTTGTAACGTTTATTTCATTGAATGTAAACGAAAGATTTTGCCTCAGTTCTTTCATTAGGTACACCATCCATGCGAAGCCGGAGCAGGCAGCTAGTTTTTAATAATAATCTCTCTTCATTTACAGCAACTATTTTGTTCAGTATGCCACACCTCAATTTTCATTTATTTACTATACAAACTTGCTTTTTTATTTCTATTGTTTTTACTTAATCTTAAAATTCAATGGTCCTTCAAAGAAATGTTCTGTACAAAGATATCATGATCTGTGTATAAGTTAAAAATAAATATCAAATAAACTAATGATAAGAGAGTGTAGATGAAATATTACAACAATTTTGGAATATGCAATCCCAGATGTTTTACCACATTTTTCTTTTTGGATTTCTGTGATAAAATAGCATTATCATTCTATGGAGTTTGCAAAAGTGTTTAAAATTAGTATGTATGATACCATAATATTCATTATTGTGTGTCTGATGGTCCCACAATGTGGGAAGGGAGCAGTGACATAGCCAGATAAATATTAAGGGGGTTATATATGGGAATTCATTTTTTAAACAATGTTTATAGAATCAAATGGTAAATAAATTAATCATGAGTTTAAATATTTTTGAAATATTTTATACTCATAGATTAACGTAGAAGTTGGAATTAAAATTAGATTTTGCTATTACTCTATGGGGAAAGATAATTTATAAAGTATAAGTCATTAGCTTATGAGAGCAAAATGAAAAGTTATTAATATACATCACTTCAAATGATGGACAAAAGTCCTGAAGAGATGTTGAGCAGAAGAATGCACTACAGCAGCCCATATGCAAAAGATTCACAATTCTGAAATTCAAATAATAATATTTCAGTAGTTTATAAGTTAATCTGCATATTTACTTCTTTTACATGAAAATTTAAAATATAATTTTACTTATTATTTTCATATAACATACTTTATTCACTGCAAGATCCTGATGCATGATATGGCTTCATCTAAAATCTCTTTGTGCAATTTACATTACATATTAACTATTTACTTTGCACATAAATTCATTTACACAGTAAAATGTATGTTGTAATAGAAAGGTCCTAATCTCTCTGTTAAATTGTTTTATATTTGGTAATTCTTTTATCTTTACTGGTAAATTGATTCAGAGTTTGATGCCTATATTTGTGAGTTTACTTTTTAGAATAATCATCCTGCACATCTGAACATGGAGATCATTTTTCTTTGTGTGTTATAGTTGCGAATATCAATATTTGATTCTAATTTTCCTTTTTCTCTTTTAATATTATCTAAAATTTCTCCTATAAAAATACAGGTATATTGTGTTTCCTAAAATATGGCCTACATGGCGATGAGCTATCTATTCAATTTATAATCCTTGTTACCCTCTTTTGGGTTTTGAATATTCTACCACATTTTTCTCCCCAGAATTTCATTCCATATTTTAGGCAACTTTGAAAGAGGGCAAAATACATATTTTTAAGTCCTGGTAGAATTAGTGTACTTTTAAGGGTTTTGATCATGTAACATATGGAGCAAATTCAGTTGCTAAGTAACTTATATGTGTACTCCAACTTAGATTTTCATTTACCCAGGAATTTTGTTTCTCCCTTATATTCAAAAATATTTTTATCATAGATTAATAGAGGTTTTGTGATGTTTTTACATTGCCATTTGTGAAACATCATTGCTATCATTTTATCCTTATTTATAGTTATCTTATTTGTTTGAAACCAATTATATAGGTCTTTTATTATTCTATTTAGTTTGTTTTGTAATTAAAATTTGTTTTCTCCTGTGACTATGATGTTTGTATCATCTGCAAAAAGTATTACATCAGCATGATGAATGTTTATTGTTAAGTCATTTATGTATGTAATATGGAACAACAGGGGCCCACGTACTGACCCTTGCAGAACCCCTCTCATGACTGCATTTGCACTAGATTGGCAGTTATTTAATTTTTATAATTATCCATACTGGAGTTTGACAACTTGTCTCCTATCTGTTAAATATGATTCAATCCATTTATGAATTTTTTCTCTGAATCCATACTTATATAATTTGGTTAATAAGATTTTTTGATCTAGAACATGATATGTTTTTGTGAGGTCCAAAAATAATCCTATTGTTGGTGAGCTTTCCTTAATTGCTTGTTGGACCCACTCTAATAATTTACCTATAGCTGTTTCTGTGGACTTGCTTTCTTCTGAGACAATGTTGTTTTTTTCAAAAAAGGATATTAATCTCTTATACACCTACTGTTCAAAGATTTTTGAGACCGATAGTGCACATATTGGTCTATAGTTCTCTTTGTTTTTTCTCCCTTTTTGTGAAATGAGATAACTTTAGAGATTTTTAGCTTATCAGGAAATATACTGGATTCCAGTGAAGCATTATACACATCAGTCAAAGTGGCTTTCATATAATCTATGCAGTGTTTAATCAAATAATCTGGTATTTCATCTGTTCCAGAGGAATATTTGCCTTTTATTTTCCTGGTTACTTTGAATTTCATTTTCTGTGATTGGTGCTATAAAAACTTATTTTACTGCACATTATTATTAGAGTTAAGCTAAGGCTACATGTGTTGGAGGATTGACTTAAATTTATAAGTTTTCCTGCTATTTTAGAAAAATAGGTATTAAAACACTCAGCAATGTGTTTGGGATTTTTTATTCTTATACTGTTCACCTATGTAAAATTTAGTGCTGTTTGTCCCTGTTTCCTGGTTTATTATTTTCCATAGAGCCTTTGGTTTGTTGTTTGCATTTTGTATAGCTCTTTCATTTTCTTGCCTTTTGATATTTTGTGCAATTTCCAGCCACCTTTCAGTGCCTAATAGAATCAGTGGTGAGGGCTTTGACTTACGATGCCTGCCTGCTCTATCTGAATGACATCAATTTCATAGGCAACAACTTGAAGACCATTTCAAGATCCTGACAAGATACTGCCAAGGCTGCTGAATGCAAAGAAGTACCAACTCTTCTGTAAAGAAATGAACTACTTGGACCACATAGTCACACCATCTAGGGTGACAACGACCCGAGAAGGCTCTAGTAGAGAGAAATTGGCCTTGCCCGAAACACAAATGAGAGCAATGAACATTCCTCAGCCTATCAGCTGCTGCTACCAGTTCATCAGAGGGTTCTCCAACATCGCAAAATCCCTCACTCATCTGATGGAAGAGCACCGGCCTTACATTTTGTCAGAAGAAGCGCTAAAGTCAGTATCCTGTACTCTGCCCTCACCTGAATGTCAAGTTTCAAGAAACTGGACGGCCAGACTGGCCTTGAGTCCAGAGGCTGCAAGAGTACAGCTTTACATCAGAAGAACATCGGAGAGGAAGGAGCCACTCCAATGCAGATGCCATGTCCAGATCATCTTTTCCAGAAGAGCGCAGCCATTGCACTAAGGTTGAGGAGAAGGAGCATGCCGCAGTTATCCATGTTATTTTAGTGGTGCCTGCACCTGGATGGAATAGTGCAGAGCTGGGGAGGGAGCAGCTGGCCGATACCAACTTGGGGCCACTCCTGGGAGAAGTGGAGGCAGGGACTAGACCGAACTAGGAGGACATTGCACCCAGGAGTTGTGTGTACACGTCTTACTGTGCACAATGGGACTCACTGAAAATCAAGAAAGGAGTACTGTTCAGAGTATGGGAGTCACTTGATAGGAAGACCCAGAGAGAGCAGCTGATCCTCCCAAGGAGTAAGGTCACAGAAGTCCTGGGGGAAGTACATGCATGGATTTTGGGGGGAGGGGGGTGGGCATTTGGGACCCAACCAGACCATCACCAAGCTGCAACAACGTTAATACTGGTTGAGACCACTGGCAGACACTGAAAGGCCCCCAATGTGATATGTGTGTGCAGCAAGTTGCAGCCTGCAGACCTGGAGCTAGAGTCACATGCAGCAGTATAACATGGGAGCACCCTTCAAACACATAGTCATTGAAATAGCTGGGCCATTCCTTCTGTCAGACAGAGGCAACAAGTATCTGTTGATTGCCATATATTACTACACAAAGTGGCTGGAGGTGTATGCCATCCCTAACTAGGACAAGACCGTCGTCAACTGCATTGTAGAAGAACTGTTTTATTACTATGTGGTACCAATGGAACTTCACAGTGATCGAAAACCAACTTTGAACCCAACCTCCAGAGGGAAAACCTGGAGCAACTTGACAACAGCATAAGGGTAGAAAAGGGTGAAGCTAATGGCAACATTTATGCATTAGAAAGAGACAGAGGTATCCCATTAAACCCCATACTCTCTTTTAAGGTTGAGATAGCTACGGACTTCATTTTTTAAATCAGGGCACTGATTTCCATTAAAGCCACATATTTTCCTTTATAGCACAGAATCAGTGCTGTCATTACTGTTAATATTGTTCTCAGAAGATGAACTACTCTTATTACCAGAATTCTCACTATTGTGTATCCACTTTCAATCAAATTTAGCCACTTCAGATTCTGTTAGAGACACACTGAACAACTTCCTGAATTTTAGCTTCAGAAATGTCATGTTTATAAAAGGGATCCATTATGTGTGAAAACCTGTCCTACTATGAATGTGAAGACATGCTAAAGTACAACATGAAGCTGCATGACAATGAAAGGCAATGTTGAATTTAAATTACAAATTACTCATGCATTATACTAAAATGTTGAAACTTATTTGTTGTGCGGTAATGATATTTTTGTTATAACAATACATATCATAAAAAACATGAGTAAGGAAGCAGTCAACTCAATGGGTGGTATGAATAAAGATGAGACGCGTCTCAAAACTTGCAATTTTGAGACGCGTCTCACTTGGGTATGAATAAAACTCGACAACCTAAGATGGAGGTGACCTTGATCGCGACCAACGTCTCACGCACTTACGTAATGAGACGCATCTCTGGTTTTGGAATGAATAAAAATTATTTTTTAAGTCACCTCCGTAGGTGTCTCAACACTTGAGACGCAGCTTCTTGTAACAAATTATGTGCAAATTTGGTACCAGTTTTGGTGTTTTTTGAGCGCAGAAGGAAGCTTTGTTAAATCAGGGGGGCTTCTGAAGAACTAAATTATAACGAACTTCAAGATTAATGCAAAATATGTTAAGGCTTGTAAAATATTTTATTCCCGAAGCAACAGGTGATTTTTCGCTGAACTATAAGGCTCTTAACGGCGTTTATAGTTGTACACACAATATATTAAACACACACACACGCTCGCGCGCGCATACTTAGAGACTCTGTAGGTATAGAAGATGGTTGTAGTTAAAAAAGAATTCCCTGCCACAGCCGAAAATCGAATCCAGGACCTTTGGGTAAAAAACTAGAATGCTGACCATTCGACCGCAGATAGTAAACCCTGGAATTCAGTGCGACATCCAGATAGAAGATACAGAGGCCTCTCTGCATTCAGTATCCTTAACCTTTTGGAAAGTTTGCTGGTTTGCTGCAACTTCGCAAGGGCACAATACATTATAGCTCCATGGCACGACGGCTCACAGGGAACCTTGGCCTACCACCCGGCCGCTACGTCCCCCATTTCGGTCCACTACAGACGTCATGGATGGGGTGCAGTATTGGAGGGTGAGATGTGGTCAACGCCTCGAGCCCCCCGGCCGGTTAATGTGGTCCTCATGACTTGGAGCAGCTACTTCTCCATCAAGTAGCTCCTCAATTGGCCCCCCAGGGACCTTATGAGGCTGAGTGCACCCCGGGCCAGGTCTCCCAGCGGGGAAAAAAATCCCCACGCCGGTACTGGGGATGGAATCCAGGTCTCCCGCTTGGTACAATACATTCCGTGATGCAATTATAGGAGATTTAGATTACACCCTATCATAATAATAAAAAACAGAAATTTCATGCAGACGAAATCATTACCAAAAAAGGCGTTGTTTACTTGTTTACAAGTGGCATGGTTCCATTCAGGAGCAAAATTCCGATGTCTGCAGAAATATTCGTAATAATAATAATAATAATAATAATAATAATATGTATGCACTATTTCTTAAAGATGGTTCTGAACATCATAAACGCCCTATGTAGGTATCTCGCCAAGGAACGTGTTATAACACACAGATATTTTGGCCAGGAAAAGAGTTTTAAAATAATTTAATAACAAGCAACGTTATCTACAGAGTACCTTCGTTTATGTAATTGTATGGTTCTCCATAACAAACATTTGCAGGAACATGATTACGAGATTCTTAGTACATGACTGTGGAGAGGAGTAACAGCAGGAAGATGAGCTTATAATGTTGATCATGAACATGAGGTTGATTACGGTGATGATGGAGAGGAAACAGATATATTAGGACCCAAATAGCAAGAATAAAAAGTGATTACACGAGTAGGCTTTTGTAACCAAAGCAATATTACAATAATATATTTAACAGGAACTATAGGAATTTTAATAAGTACAATTATTTGAGTTATTTCAATTAAGTTATTACGAGGGTTATTAAATTATTGGTTTCATTGACACAGTTACAAATTAATACATATAAAAATACTGCTCACGTTCGTCATCTTTGCCTTATATGGCACATGAGATATGATACTTGTTATGTTCTACAAAAATAGGTTTTTGCACTCCGTAACACAGTGGAATTTTTATAGAAGCATGTGTATTACAAAGTAACTAAACAAATAATAGATATGTAAAATAATACTCTTTTAATGTTTTATTCCTAACTTTCACTGTTTTCAGAGGATTTGTTTCTCCTATCAAGTTCAATGACCTTCTTTTTTATTCTTTCATGTGTACAGGCTTGTTGTTCTTTGTAAAGCATTTGCTTTTTACTTTCGCTAGCATGTATGTAAGTACATATAAAGTACATAATAGGTGGAGAAGGTATTATATTCCACCCAAAAATTCGATGTCGAGATTTCACCGGTAATATGTTTTGAGGTACCCTGATTAAAAAAAAATAGAAATATTTCGGTGTGTGTGGAGGGGGGGAAGCAGAAGAGCTCAAAGGAAATTTTTATTCATTGGAATGAATTTTTTCTTTATTAATTATTGAATTAAATAGATTAAAGTAAAAATTGCAAATACCAAACTTGGTATTTATGTTTTGTATCTTCCAATGGTGGGAAACGGAGTTTTCGAAGAAAATCCCCCCACCCCAAACTACCGTTTACATGGAAAAATGTGTGAAAATTTTGTTTTTCTCAAAAATGGCTCTAACAATTCTGATTAAAAATGCCATATATTAAAGGTATTTGCATCAGAAATAAAATATATATCTTTTATTTTCTGGGAACAGCCTCCAGAATTATTCTGGATGAATTTTGCATAACTGGTAAAGAGAAGACAAAAACTTACTACACAAAAAACGTAGATCTCGTTAAAATACATAATTTATATCGTATACGTTTTTCTTTTAAAGTATTTTCTTTCCAGATATTCCTTGTTATTGGTTTCAATTTTGAAGTACGTTAATTGTTCTAAAACAGGAATCCTAGTTCGTTTTGTCTCTCTAGTTTTGCTGCTTGCCATGCAAAGCAAACCGAACTTCTGTTTCACATAATGATCAGTTATTAAAGGTATTGACTAAGCTTTATCCTAGTATATTACCTTATTTCCCTTCTACTCACAAAGAAGTAAATAATAAGACTTCTGCTAATGTTTATATCGATTAGCATGATGTAGATAAAAGAATGGTTTGTGTGTGGGGAACAGCTAGAGCAAGTCATGTGAATGGAACATCATATTTTTACTTTCTCCATACGCACTATGTACATAGTGTATAGAGAAAGTATTGCACTCCACCCAAAAATTTGATACCGAGATTACACCGGAAATATATGTTTTAGGGTCCCCAATATCCAAAAAAAGCAATTTCACAAAAAGGTCCATGTGTGTGTGTGTGTGTGTGTGTGTCCGTGTGTCCGTGCGTCTGTGAACACGATAACTCAAAAACAAAAAGTCGGTAAAATTCCAAACTTGGTATTTAAGTTTAGCATCTTCCAGGGATGCGACACGAAGATTTTGAGAAAAATCCCCCCACCCCCAACTACCCTTTACATGGAACTTTTTTCGAAAATTTTGATTTTCTCAAAAATAGCTCTAACGATTTTGATTAAAATTTCGTATATTAAACATATTTACCTGACAAATAAAATGTATATCTTGAATTTTCTGGGAATAGCCTCTGAAGAGTAGTTTATTCTGGATGAATTTTACTAAATTTTGAATAACTGCTAAACCGTAAGAGATGGACAAAAACTTACTACACAAAAAATGTAGAGCACATTAAAGCACACAATTTATGTTATATATTTTTTTTTCGTGGAGTTCGTCGTTTTTGTGACATTCCTTATTTTTGGTTTCTGCTATGAAAAACGTATACTTTTCTCATACAGGAATTTGTCAACTCCTATCCATATAAACAAAGGAACTTCATTGACATAGCAACCAGCTTTTGACTATCACTTTAACCTACGGTTGTCCTTTATTTCGCTTCTACTTACAAGGAAGCGAGTAATTAAACTATTTCTGCTATTTTTTTCTGATTAGATTAAGTAAATAGATGTATAAGCTTTTTAAGAATTATTTGTTGCAGGGATATGGAGAAAGTCATGTGAATGGTACACATCAGATTTTTTCTGATTAGCATAAAGTAAATGGAAGTATAAGCTTTTTAACAATAATTTTTTGCAGGAATATAGAGAAAGTCATGTGAATGGTACACATCAGATTTTTTGTTTTACTCTGCTTTTCACATTGTTTATTTTCCTAAATAAATTTCATTATAATCCCGGACAAGAATTTTTCCTAGATCTTGTTTATACCCGGTCATTGCAAAGTTCTAATTTTCTGATCACTGCGATTTTATTCCGCGAAACACGATTAAAATGTAATGTTTCCTTCCCCATTTTGAATCGTAGAAATTCATTCATAAGTGCTGAAATAAACCCTTTTCATTCATGCAACAATACATTGTTCACCTGTTTACACACAGATAATAGCGGCACTTAAATGAGACGCAGGTAGCGCGTCTCACTTCGGAGGGGAAATTTTTATTCATACGAAATCAGCGAGACGCATCTCACGTTTTCTGCAAGCGGTGTCTCATAAGACGCGTCTCATTTTTATTCATACCACTCAATGTATCTGGGAACCAAGCGTAAATTTGCTATTTTTTTAAAATGTTATGAATGAAATGCTAAAATAATATTGGCAAGTTAAACTACATTGATAACAATTAAAAGCCACAAAATCATAGAAAAATAATTTTGCAAACACTGAAAATATGAGCATTAAAAAATTAAAAACAGTATATATTGTTTTTTAACAGGAAGAAATTATTTTCACTCCATCATTAGCTATAGCATCTAATTATTCTTTATGTTGAATGATTTTTGAGTTTATAAGTGAAATTGAAAAATTTGACATACCTCCTTGTGCCTGTGAAACTTTGTTTCTTTTATTCTCTGCCTGCATTTGGCATCTCTGGCAGTTCTCAATGCATTTGGGACCAGCATTTGCATTACATGAATCTGCTAAAAGTGTAACTTCTCCTTCATATCCGTGGTTTTTCACAAATTTTTTAAAACCTGGAAAAGCAAATGCAATAAAAATTAAAAAATCACACAACTCTTTTACAGCAAAATGTTCTACACCAGAGGTTTCCATTCCTACAATGTGTAATGTTATAGTTTGTGTTTCTCATTTTTGGTAACAAAACAGACACTGAAGGCAGAGAAACATAGAATATATTTTAAAGATCTGAATCATTGGATTTAGCTCCAAGTTAAAAACTAGATAATTTTATGATCTGAATGAGCAAATGATTTGCAGCATTACACTATGCACATTTTGGCACATACTTTAAAGCAGGGATGAAAAAATATTGGTTTTCATTCACCACTAAAATGATGCTAAGGGAGCAATGTAAACATCAGAATTTAGTCTTAAGCCCACTCTCTCACCCTTTCATGCTAATTATGAAATGTTTGTACTTTTGTTGTGTTTTAGGCCAAATAGGTGCTTATGTTTGAACCTTATTGAACTTAAAGTTGTTAAATAAGACTGCAAGGCATTTTCAAAACCAGTGAAACAATTTTTGCTACAAAATGGATAATCAAAGTTAGTGAAGCACTAAACTTTAGTAAGAATTCAATTCACATGCTCATGCTACCTTTAAATGCTTACCATTAGCTTGAATACTTACTGAACTGTGCTTAACCAAAATGGCAGAAGAAAGAAAAATTAAGTATGAAAGAATGAACAAAAACACACAAGCTGCTCAAACATGCACTGACAATATTGCAGCAACAATTGACGATGTACCTTCGTTCTTAAATTCCAATACAGGTATTTTGTTAATACAAATTCAAGTATTAAAACAGTAAAGTTTCTTCTCATTTGCAATTTGAGCTGAGCTGATTAATACTCAAGACTTCACTTACGCTTTTAAAAATATATTATGATTATCTCATGTGTCTGTAGCTTCTTCAGTTCTTTTGCATGACTGAATCATCTGGCTTGATGTTATCTCCTTCCTTTGATCTATTATGCTGCCCTCTAATGGTAGGATTGACAAACTTTAAGATCAGCTGGCTGTCAAAAGATCATACTTCTTATATGTGGTATTAATTTATTGAGTTGGTTTTTTTAATACTACGTCACTTACATTTTTATTATGAGGGACTAGTTTCAAAAGCCTATGCTTTCATTTTTAACCTCAATGTGAGTGACGTAGTGTTAAAAAAAAACCAACTCAACTAATTAATACAACATATAATTTGACCGTCACTGATACTAAATTCCTTCAAACTTCAAAAATCATATTTCTTGTTTGAATCTGTGAATAAAAATATTTTACCACATTGTTAATTCTGATTCAGTCTTGGCTGTTTTTACTACAGATATGTCACAGTTAATTTCATGATTTGTATCCCAAAAATGTGATGACAACACCAATTTGTCTAAATTTTTATTTTGTTATTCTGTGTTCTTTCATGCGTCTATGGATATTTCTTTTAGTTTGGCTTATGTATATTTTTTCACATTCTAAGCATTCAATTTTGTGTATTTCAGATTTTTTATTATGTGGTATTTGATCAACATATTTTGGTTATAACTGGTTCTTGATATTATAGATGCTTATACAAACCAGTGCAATGTTAAATTTTCCAAAAATGTTTCCAAATTATTAGCAGAAATGTAAATTTGTTATATATGGGTTTATCTTTTGCTGGTGGTAAGGTGGTAAGTTGTTTAATTTTCTTTTTTGATTGTGTTGTTTAATCTTTTTATGTACTATAGCTTTATCAAAATAATTTTTATTTGCCAACTGTAATATGTGATTATATTCTTGTTTATATTCCTCCCTCTCCAAGGAAATATATTTCAGTCTACATGTTAGGCTATTAATTGCTGTAAGCTTATGAGAAGTTGGATTAAAACCATCTGCTTTTATGTAATCGTCTATAGCAAAACACATAAAAATTGTAAAGGTGTGCATGGAATGGAATTACTTCACATTTAAAGATAAAATATACACACAAGATAAAGCTTTGGCCATGGGTAATCCACTCTCTCCTACATTGGCACATTTATTTATGGGAAATTTGGAATGTAATGTGGCAAGGAAAAACGCACACATATTTAAAGCTTGGTATAGGTATGTGGATGATATTTTTGCACCAGTTAAAAAATAAATTTTAGTTGAAGCATTAAAACTGCTAAACCCACAAGATGAGAATATCAAGTTTAGAACAGAAGTAGAAAAGAGAATGCACCACCAGTTTTAGATCTCAAGAATGAGAACCAATGAGAAATTACTACTTGGGGTTTATAGAAAAGTATCACATACAGACAACTACATAAAAGCAGGTGGTTTTAATCCAGCTTCTCATAAGCACAATGATAAATGGCCTAACATACAGACTGACACATATTCCCTTGGAAGTGGAGGAATATAAACAAGAATATAATCACATTATACAGTTGCCAAATTAAAATGGTTTTGTTAAAGCTTTAGTGGATAGAAAGATTAAACAACACTATCAAAAAAAGAAAATTAATCAGATTACCATCTTACTTCCAGCAAAAGATAAACCTGTATATACAAATTTTACATTTCATCTTTGGGCTGCTAAAAAATTTGAAAATATTTTTGGAAAACTTAACATGGCACTGGCTCCTAAAAATAACTATATCAAGAACCAGTAAAAACCAAAATATATTGATCAAATACCACACAATCAAAAATTTGGCACATACAAAATTGAATGCTCACAATGTGAAAAAGTATACATAGGTAAAACCAAAAGGAATATCCACACACACACACTCACATGAAAGTATATAGAGGTCACACACAAAATAAAAATTTAGACAAATCGGTGATGTCATCACATTTTTAAGATACAAAACATGAAACTAACTGGGATGTATTGTTAGTAAAATCAGCCAGGACTGCATCAGAATTGACAATGTGTGAAAATAGTTTTATACACAGATTCAAACAAGAAGTAATGAACTTTGTCATGAAAATCAACAACCAGCTACTCTTAAAGTTTGTCAATCCTACCACCAGAGGGCAGCATATTAGATCAAAGGAAGGAGTTACTATTAAGCTACCATTCAGTCATGCAAAAGAACTGAAGAAGCCACAGACATGTGGCAAAATTGATATTCTTTTAAAAGTGTAAGTGAGGTACTTTGTATTATATGCAGTTACTCCTCACCCCTTATATATTGTGCCATTATAACAAGTGTTAACTGATTGCACATACTTGACCACAAATTTGTATACTAATCTTAGTGAAAAATACAGAAATATGACACTGTCAATAACATAGAACTTCTTGGAATCGTTTATCAATGAGTCAAAATTTTAAACACTTTAAAATTCTACATTCTAAGACTAGTTTCAGTGAGAGTCCTCCCTATCTTCAGTTAATTTGTCAACTTTTTCTTTTTATAGTGCCTTGTCTTCTGCAGAACAAAGCAGTGAATCAACACCACCTGATATAAGTATAATGCTTATCAAACAGTGGCATAATATGGCTATTCTAAGCATTATGAAAAGAAAGTATATAATTATTTTCTTCCTTTCAGTGCTTAAAATCATTACCAATGAGTATCGGCAAAAATTGTGGTATCCAAAACAACTCTCTACCCTTTAGTATGGCTAAGCAGGGTTCTAATCTATGTTTTAAAGGCATCCTTTTGCATTTTCAGCATACATTGCCTGTTGGTGACTTCTGGAACAGTTCATATTGGAGTTGGAGCTATTTGAAGCCGGCAACCTGCTCTACAATTTCCTCAATATGCCAAGAGGTCTCTTGTTCCAATAAGAAGTTCCTAACAGTCAATGCATAGATAAATACAGACAAATGTCTGCAAGCCTGGATAAAAACTGGTAAGTAAAGCAAGCAAGAGTGTACAAGTCCACTTTTTGATAATTTTTAATGAAATCCATTTTTTCTCTCTCTCACAGAAATTGAAAATTACCAGTGATCCATAAGAATCCATTGGAAACTGAACATGTTATGGTGAACAGATTTCCAGGGGTTTGTTGACATAAAAGCACATTAAGAAATATGTATTGAAATATTCTCTCTTAAGATCTTCATATTGAAGACAGGACATGTGTGAGTTATTGCTTCCATTCTCAGCCTGCAGATTGACTGGGGTTGTTTCATTGTATGTGTAGCTAGTAAATGATTGATTAACATGGTGAAGATATTTATGAAATAGATACAAACACAACAATTACAAAAATAAGTGGAGCCACCCATTAGAGCTTAACATATGGGGAAGATTTTCATCTACAAAGCAAACACTGAGTTATGAATTTTGAAGATCCTCCACCACACATTTTCATTGGGTTCATCATAATTAGCTGTATACATAATTATAACAAAACTGCTGGTCAATCTACAGCTGAGAATGGGAGCAAAAGCTTCTCCAAAATGCAATGTCTTTATTAAAGGTAACTAAAGCATTGTGTCATTATACAGATTCTAAAATTTAAAATTATTTTTTTGCTCGACAATTAGGGCAATAAATGCAATTAATTTATATATTAATGTTGGTTTTTTTTAACCACAATATAGCAGCAAAGTAAAGTTTCAATAGTGAATCTAATACAGCATTACATGGAGGATTACATTAGTTGTGTAGCATCAGAAAACCAATTTTGTCAAGCCTATAAAAACAGGCAAGAAAATTTAAACAGTTATGTGCCATTTTCCCCCTATAAATTTTTGTATGTTAAAGAAAAGAAAATGCATTAGCTGTTTGAATTATACTACACACAATTTATAAGTATGCCTAAATAAATAAATGTGCATAAAAGCAATACATTATTTATAATTATGTTGATACATGCATAATTTTGTACATGCATATTAAAGATTTTAATAAAGCTCTTATAAAATGTTCCTTTATAAATTCTTTTGAAATTATTTTTGAAAACCTATGTGTTTAATAATTTGCAATAATAAAATTCTGAAACTTTTATAACTGCCTAAAGATCTAGGCTCTAGTTATATCAGTTGAACATCTTTTTATGTTTTAAAAATGTTTACTTAACCTATACATACATCCATTAAGCAGTTCACAAAGAAAGGTGTTTTTAAGATGCATGTACTGACTTGGTTTTAGTCTGCATGTTTTGATTTATCTCAGCTACTTCCAGTTTCTCAAATGCTTCCAACTACAATGTCAGTTGACCTACAGCTGATGATGGAAGCAATGACTCCTAAAACTTGCTTTGTTTAACAAGTATAACAGAGTGCTGTATTACAAATCTGCTTTAAATTACTAAACAAACTTTAAACATATTTCTGATTGTTACAGTTGGATTTATTGATTCTAATATATCTGCCCATTATACAATAATTTATTCTTAATAATCCATAATAAGATTAGTGCATCTCTGGAATTGTTAATTACTAAATAACATAAGAAACTCTCAGAACTTCATTCAATTTAAATGAGGGTTAAATGGTCATATTTCTTGTGGCATTGTTCTCTAAATTCAATCTTAAGCTGTTGTTTGTATTACTTATTAATAACCTCAATATGCTACTTTTGCCAGCACCATCATCATTTTATGTTCATTAATATTTTGAGCCTATATTTTATTACTTTATTCTTATTTTTGTTAGTATTTATTTTACCTATGTGCATAATGAACTTTTATTCCTGCTACTTTTTGTTTAAAGATGTTATTTTTATTTGTAATATCATTCTTGAAATAAAATTATATATATTACATTCCAGTAACTGTCACCTCTGAGCAGCATTTGAACCCCAGCACCAGGTACACACACACAAGGATACAACCACCACACCATAATACCATGTACCATAATACTTCTATCATGATAGCTAAAATACCAAAATTTGCTTATCAGCACAAATTATGTTTTTATATTCACTTGAATTTCAACAAAATCTCTCCAATGCTCTCATGCTATAAACCAATCAATGCTTATATATGACCTCTTTCTAAACATTAACATAAATCACAACAGTGGCCTGCATTCTCAAGAGGAAGCAACAGAGTGCTTCAGTAACAATTGCAATAAGTGTAAGAAATGCACCAGGAACGTTTGTCTGAATGTTAGCATACTAACACGACCAAACAACATGAAGACAGACAATATCCAGATTTCTTAATAATATATGCCATTATAATCACACAGTTATTGCATAATGTCTAGATAAATTGTAATGCTTCTCCCAAGCACATAGATTTAAAACATTACATTAGCAATGATTGTGAGCCAGCCACACGATTTCCCTAGATTTTCAAATGAGCAGAGAGAGACTTGTGTGCACGCACCGCTGATGGTCATGAGCCATATGTGTGTTTCACTGCTCCAATGAAACCACAAAGGCTATTATAGCTTTGGAAAGGAGTTAAGAGTAAGTAATAGTGTAATGTAGAGTATCAGTCAAGGTAAATGCATTTGAGAAATTTGGTGATCAGCAGCAGAACATGGACTGTCTGTTAATCACCAAAGATTGTCTATACCTAAAGCTGCTTTTAGAGAAAGTAGAATAGAAATTGCACTTGATGGCCAGCTAAAATGAAATATACATAATCAAAAAAGCAGAAACAAGGCTATTTCTGAAAGGCAGTAAGTTTTCTGAAAAAAAAAAAAAAAAAAAAAAATATTGGCAATTCAGGACATGGTCAAACAGCACATTCTATTAATCAAGGTAATTATGTGGAACTGTTGAAATACACCTCAGAGTGTGTTCCTCTTTTAATGCAGTAGCTACTTAGAAACCTCTACTGTGTTTAAAGAAATTTATAATTGAATTCAAAATAACATAATACAAGCTGTAGTTTTGAGGGTTTTCAAACTATAAAATATGACATTGTGGATATTCCTTTTGTTCAACACAATGGAATTACATGTTAAGGTTGGTAAACACCGTGAGTAGGAAACATCACTCTAGTTTATGACGTGTTTAATGCTTTGTTAGAACACCATCAAGAAATGTAATTAGACATTTTAGTACCAGTAGAGATTTCAAATTTATTTTTCTCTTAAACATATTCAACAAAATATTTAATTTCAGTGGTGTGTTGTGTAATATACTTGTAAGCCAATGTCAATAGAAAATAAAGAAAGCCACTCAATAGCTGCATTACATAATGACTGAGAACATATTTTTCAATAAATTGTATCTCAATTGGACGAGTCTTCAAACAGGAAAATATTGAATATAAACTTCTCTTTTCTGAAGTATTTGATAAAGTTGATACTGTTTGAACTAAGTTTTTATGACTATTCTAAATTGAGAATTTTCAACTTATTGTCAACATGAAAACTATGCACCTGTTTACCAATACCAGTTTTCAAAGTTTCATATATCCCTGTCGAAAGTCCTTTGACACCATTCAATTGGGAAGAGAACTCACTCTAATGTACAGTAGAAGAGTTAGGAAATAAAATATCAATCTTTCTTATTTAGTTCAAATTAAATAAGAAGCAAATTAATTGTAATCAGTTTCGACCTGATAGAAAGATCGATAATTATCCTTATTTAGTTGAAATTAAGTAAGAAGCAAATTAATTGTAACAAATGAATTTGAAATACTGAGCACTAATTCAATGCTAAAACAATATTTTTTGCAGTTTAAAATGTTAGTGTCATTCTGTATACAATTCCTAGGAGTACATTTTCAGTAGAAAGTTTGTTTTCAGTGCTGAAGAGAATCAAAAGTTGCCTGGAATTCTACTGGAGAAGAGAGATACTTTCTCGTTTGTAATCATTTCAACTAAAGCATGCTTACTAAGAGAAGTAAGAAAAAGGAGCAGTTCAAAAGAAATAGAAAATATATAAATTAGCTTCCCAGGAAAGAAGGATGGGTTTTTAATTCCTTTGATCTTACAGAGGTGGCTACCAAAGTGTCAAAAGTGAATTTAAATCCAGAAATTAGCTATTTTCTGTCATATTTTACTTAAGGTAGCTTTATTAAATATAATATTTCAGGAACTATTCTCCCAATTTAAACCATTCCAGTTGTTGATCTTTATCTTTAATATGTACACCTGTAATTTTAACTATTATCAGTTGTGTTTTTATGTTTAATGTTTATTCCTTTGATTTATACCATTGCCAATTGTGATCATTAATGAGTCAACTCTGTTCCTTGATTTATTATTATTTACTTAAAAACTACAATATTCATTGCATTCGCTACCTGAATGGTCACCGCATACCACTAGATCACAATTATTGGAAACAGATATAACATGCATTCATTTATTTCAGCTGTTTCTGTCACTGCAATAGGAGTAACCAGCTATTTACTTACAACTATGTCTCTGCAATAGGGGTAACCAGTTATGTAACTTAGGACTAAGTCCCAGGCTAACCCTGACTTCTTTGTTGCAGGTTCCTCTTAGTAGTGAGGGAGTCAGTCAAAATGCCCACCTGTGTGCAGGCTGTGCATGAAGACCCGTGATAGTGGAAAGGGATATCAAGTTTGATTGAGGGTTGCATATCTGAGCCTGGGCCTTCTCTTCTTTCAGTGACTAGGGAGGGTGCGCAACAAAATTCTTCTGCTTTACCTAAACAGGAGGTTAGGTACCCCTTGTTGGGCCCTGTGGTAAGTGGGGAGCACTGGGGGATAAATAAATTTCTGTCCATTTAAATGACAAAACACAAACTGAAACCTAATTTTTTTGCAAAAGAGGTAGTTGAGGGCAGTGGTCCTCAATACTTGGTTATAATGAGAACAGAGGAAGGAAGAAAATTGGCCCTGGACTACCTCCATGGTCGAGTGGTCAGCGAGCCCCCGATATGACCTTAGATATTAAATGAAACAATAACAAAAATTGGCCCATTTGCCATTTGAAAGGTTTTAGACAAAATTGCTTGTCTGGTTCAGTCATGCATAAGAGCATGCAATGGCACACTCCTGGTTGAAGCAATCACAGCATCCCCGTCAGAGAAGATACTGAGAGCCAATATGTTAGGCAGCTACCCAGTTAGGGTCGAGGTGCCAAGACCTTGAACTCCTCACGCTGCATTGTCATCATTCATGCATTGCACAGTTTCTACAATGAGGAGATTCAAGGGAATCTGGTGAAACAATACATTACATCTGGATATAGAGTTCAGTGGAAATTAAATGGTGAATTCATGCCTACCTGTACCCTGTTCCTTACCTTTGATTGGGTAGATTTCCCTCAAAGGATTAAGGCAGGGTATGGAACAATTGAGGTTAGGCCCCATGTTCCGAACCTACTCAGATGCTACAAGTGTCAGCTCTTGGGCACACAAGTGAATTTTGCACTGGTCATTCTACATGTGGAAACGTTACCATGAGAGCTTGTACATCAACTACATATTGTGTTAACTGCAGCGGTGAACATCCATCTTGTTCTTGAGAATGCCATTGTTTTGCAGAGGAGAGAGCTATCCAGGAGATACAGGTGGTGTCATTTTGGCGGACTTTCTAACCAATCAGGAAGATGCCACTATGACACTGTGTTTAGTATAAAAGAAGTAGGGTTCGACACATCGTGGTCGTTTGTCAAGAATCTGCCTGCGAGAGGCAACGTCGTTTTGCCAAGAATCTGTCCACGAGATGCGGTAGGTCGTCGTTCTGTAAAAAAAACTCTGTTCGCCAAGTAATGACGTGCAACTGTAAAACTCTGTCCGCGAAGTAAGATTGTTATGAGAAGAAACTGTTAGTGAATTAAAGTAACGTCGCTCACCTATTTAATAGTCGGCTCGTGATTACTTGAGAGTGAATTGTGCCATGCACTTAACGTAAAAACAGTGTAATTGAGAGTACGTGTGAGTGGGTGGTAAGAGTACCACTCAGCAGAATAACAGTGTACAGTAAGGTGCTTGTTTTGGAATCTCCTTATAGAATAAATAACAGTAAAAGTTCACAAGTGTTTTCTTCACCATTAAAAGATCACTCCTACAACTCCTCCCACTTGCCAAATCCATGCCAGAGAGAGTCAATGATCGTGCAAGACTGAGCAACGCTGAGGCAACTCATCCAAGAAGATCTTCAGTACCAGGTACGTGAGTGTAGTGGAGTTGATTTGAAGTGACACTTAGGTACGCCGCACATAAGCACCCACGATGGGGCGTAAAATTCCTATTACATATGACTGTCCGACGTGCGGTGAAAACTACAAACCACCACCATATAAAGTCTCGTTCCATATAACCTCACAACACGGGGTAATAACGCATAAAAATTCCTTACAATTATTATTATTATTATTATTATTATTATTATTATCATTATCATCATCATCATCATCATCATCATCAAAGCCTGTCAGGATAAAACAATAAAATGTATCTTGAAAATAATGTCACACTTATATTTAGAAATTTAATCCTTAAGGAATGTACTTAGGACATATTTTCTTTGTTCCCTGGGTAATTGAATGCTTCTTGAGAAGTGTATAGAGCATCAGTCAATACCATCTAGGCCAGAGATGATAAAAACAGGATTCACAAAAGTCACTATGACTTGCAGATGCCACTTAAACTCTGGCTAGCTGTCTCTGTTTTTTTACATGCTGCAAAGTGTCATAGCACATGTTGCATTTTTTGCAGTTTGAGGAATGAAGGAGTTTTTGACATCCTTCATTTAGACTAAATAGACAAATAAATGCTTACCTGAATAATCATACCGCTTAGGACCCATCCACCGAAACTTTTCACTGTCTCTCACCACATCACCCAAGTAACCATACGAGATAACACTGGAGTAGTATCTCAATAAAGTAGCATTACTGTGAACACTGCAAAGATCCAAACCAATGCTGTCACCTGCAACATTCAAACAGAAAATAAACACAAAATATTATACAAACAATTTTAAGCTTCAATCTCACAAAAGACTCTTTAATCTTTGTAATTAGTTTGAAGCAACTAAGATTTAAGTATTTATTCCTTTACTTGCAAGATATCCAGATAGGCTTGTGTTATTCCATTATTCGCAGAGATTATTCTGTCTGTCTCCTTTCTTTTACTCTTGCTTTCTCTCTCTGTCTTCTCCTTCATACTATCTCTATTGGTTAAAACTATGCTTAAACAATTTACAAAAATATTTCCTTTTATGATACACTCATCAATACAATGAAAAATTGGGATTGTATATTGCTGCTCCTTTTGCATTACACAAGCAATTTTAAACATTTAGAATTATTCTAAATAACAGCATAATATTTAAGGAGAGACTAATTAAAAATACAACCTAGTCCATGGATGTATATTCACTCTTGAGATTTCAATGAAATCTGAGTAAGGTGTAAATCACATAGGATACCAAATGTCCATACATGAAGAAGAATAAATGTACAATTGCATAAATGCTTATGACTTTGCTTTCCAATATACAGGATGGACCACTGAACATGAGACTGAGAATGTTGTAGAAAGAAACGTCTTGAATGAAAGTTGCTTGATGTAATGGGGGAAAGCAAATGTTATTTGTTGTGTTTTAATTGGAGAAGGTTTGGATAGTGATTTTAGGGTCAAGATGCGATTTTTAAATGGGAACCAACATTTCTTATTTTATTTCCTTATTCCTCATCAAAAAAGAAACAGTTTTGTTTAAACCATTTTCTTGTACCGGGTTCTGTTGCTGGTGTAGACAATTAAACCTTCTCCAGACTACATGAAGGCGCACATCGAAATGATTGTGCCAGTATTGCTTTTGTGGACACAGCAATCGTCTATTCACAGAGTTGGAAAATGCATTGAGTTAGAAGGGCATCATTATGAACATTTATTAAACTAAGGTACAATGCAATGAAATAAGACTGTACAATACCAGTGACGTGGTGATCTTTGAGCATCTGTCTTTTATCAATGTTTAATTGTCTACACCAGTAACAGAACCTTGTACAAGAAGATTGTTTAAACAAAAGTTGTTTATTTTTTTGATGAGGAATAAGAAAAGAACACAAGAAAGGTAGATAGCGTAAAATTGGCTATAATATACCATTAGTTAAGTCATCTGCCAATTCTGATGGGAAATCATACATGCAACTTCCCCTTGCATTGAAATACTTCCACAATTCATAATTAATACTGATATACGAGGTACGTCCAGAAAGTAAGTTCCGTTTCAATTTATCTCCGCTGCAGCGCTGCGATCGCAGTTCCGCACATGCGCGGTAGACGCTCTGTATCAAGGAGAACAAACGTGCGCCATTTTGAGATCGCTGTCAGCCACATACGCTTTGTTGTGCTTGTTTACAATGTCGGTGTTGATTGAAAATCCCGCCATTAGTGAAATCAGATCTGTGATTCGATTTCTGAATGCTAGGAAAGTGAAACCAATTGAAATTTATCGGCAAATTTGCGAAGTTTACGGACAAAATGCGATGAGTGATTCAATGGTGAGAAGATGGGTCCGACAGTTCAATGAAGGACGTAGTGAAGTGCACGATGAAGAACTAAGTGGGCGTCCATCTTTGGTTACAGAAGAACTGGTTCACGCGATTGATGACAAGATCCAGGAAAACAACAAGTTTACAATTAGTGCTCTCGCTATGGTATTTCCCCAAAGCTCACGATCACTAATTCATGAAATTGTTACCGAAAAACTGACATTTGGTAAACTTTGCTCACGTTGGGTACCAAAGATTCTTACTGAGCAACACAAAACAAAACGGATGGGTAGTGCACTTAAGTTTTTAACCCGTTATGATGAAGACGGCGAAGAATTTCTGACACAGATAATCACAGGAGATGAGACTTGGGTTTCTTACGACACCCCTGAAAGTATGCGGCAATCAATGGAATGGAGGCACACTTCATCCCCAGCAAAGGTTAAGCCGAAACAAATCTTGACACCTCGAAAAATGATGTGCACAGTGTTCTGGGACTGGAAAGGCATCTTACTCATTGATTTCTTACCGCGTGGTCAAACAATCAAAGCTGATGTTTATTGCGAGACACTTAGGAAATTGCGCCACGCAGTACAGAATAACCACCGAGGATTGCTGTCAAAAGGTGTTCTTTTTCTTCACGACAACGCACGACCACACACTGCAAATGTGACGAAAAACCTCCTACAGGGATTTGGCCGGGACGTGTTTGACCATCCTCCGTACAGCCCTGACCTCGCTCCTAGCGACTTCCATCTGTTCTTACATCTCAAGTCTTTCCTTGGCGGTCAACACTTCAACAATGACGAAGAGTTGAAAGAAAATGTTTCCAACTTTTTGAAGACACAGGCGGCAAACTTCTATGAAGAAGGTATACAAAAACTTGTGCCACGCTATGACAAATGCCTGCAAAATTTCGGCAGTTATGTGGAAAAGTTGTTTAAGAGTTGTAGAATTTTGTGCAATAAATAGTTATTCTGTATCTGTACACAATTTAATTTTATTACCAAACGGCACTTACTTTCTGGACGTACCTCGTAAAAACATATAAGCCACGCAATAATCCAGCATTATTTTTAACGTTGTACTTTATTATTAAATTCAAATATATACTCTTTTCAATGCTCCATTTTATTATTATTATTATTATTATTATTATTATTATTATTATTAATTTTTTCCCTGTTTGTTCAAAGCGGTCTCTGTTGTTACTCACTCACTGATGGTTTGTTTCTACAAGTGAATGAGGCAATTCGTGAAAACAGACGGCTCACAGTTAGAATGTCTTGTGAAGAAAATTAACTCAGTCATCACATGTAAAATCATACTAACGACATTACTTTACACTTAACTGTACTCGGGGCGGACGATTCTCCCTGCTTGCTTCAAGTTACACGAGCCTTAAATTCTGAGGATCGCTAATTGATTTCTGGATCAAGGTCAACATTCAAGAACCAGTGTGACTATACAACGTAACCAAATATACAACAACAACCACAACTTCATAAACGTCTTCCCTTCATTCTTCCCGCTTTTCCAGTAACAATACAACACGACGGATCCCGTGACGTAACCATGCATACTACCCCACCACAACGTCAAAATGAGATCAGTGAATACCAGTATCGTAGTATCGAATGAATATTTTTGCATTTCAGAATGCAGGCATACTACGAAATACGGGATATTTACCGTCACGTGTGCCGGTAATACGGGAAGCCTGGCAAGTCTAAATGCGTAGCTGTTTGTAATTATGAAATGAAGTAAGTTCGCAATGTTCATTTTGCATATTTTAAAGTACCTAGTTGCCGGTTTTCAAAACCTATGTGCAACCTACCCATTATCCGACGATGAACAATATTTCTAGGAGACATGCATACGCTTGGAATGACGTAACGCAATAAGCAAGCGTGGGATATTTCACGAGGACATGTGGCAAGTACTACCCAAAGGTTGTAACCCAAAGGCCCCATGATAATATTTGTACCATTTGATATTTGGGGAAAAGTGCAAGAAAAACTAGTGATGCAGTTATTCACGTTTTGACGCGGTCTTGGCGTTCCAAGACAGTATTAAGTGTTCTGCCCGTATTTTGACATGATTACATTAGAGTAAAGCAAAACACGTTATCACTCCAGCATTTTCAAATTAATGTCATATAACGTGCTGACTCTATTTACAGGTGTACTGTAAAACGACTTTTCTGGTGACTGAAAGGAATTAACTGGTAGCACACTAGATAATTAAAATAGTGAACAACTAATCGGAAAAGTTTCACCATCGGTATCCTAGACGATATTTAGCATTCCATTGCGTGCTACCCCAAGGACGACTCTCAGTTGCACGTTCGGATATTATGTAACTCTTATCCCATCACCTTAGCATTGTCTTTCTCCGGTTGCCTCTCATCCTTGTCCTTGTTCATTAGATGGCTTGCCTTTTGGTTCTAATGACAATTTTATTTTTAAAATGTATACATCAGTTGAATGGCAGACTAAATGGCGACAGTGGAAAAATATAATTTTATTTTTCTAAGCAGTCTTATTGGAATTTGCTCTTCAATTTGATATTTTATCGCTATAGGTACAATACTTATATTTTAAATATGTTTTCAAATAAGTAATTTTCAAATACATGTCAGCTTTTGTTCTCTGCTTTGAAAAACTGTTTTTGTGAACATTTACGGCCAATTTTCTCAGAAAATATTGAAGATAGGTAAATTAACCATTTGTTGCCTGTCGGTACCTGTAAGTTCCGCTTGTTTTAAGCGTAACTATACAAATGGGGTTGTAAATGAAATGAAATGGCCTGTTATTTATGGACGCTCCTTAACTGCTTTGGTTCTCAGCGTCCCATTCTATAGATCGCTTAATTTTGCTCAGAGGCCTCTCTTATCAGGCTTGAGGTTCTTTTACGTGCCGTAAATCTACGACACGGGACCCACGGCTTTACTTCCCTTCCGAAGGAAGCCATGCTAAGGATTTTTACGCCCGAAAAAATCCATCGTCCTCCGCCGGGTTTGAACCCGCGACCTTGGGTATATGAAGTTAGCATGATAACCATTACACCACGGAGGGCGACAATGGGGTTGTACTCTAGGATTAATTTCATGTTATATTAACCTTCTACCATAAACGAAAAGTAATCAAGACTGTTTTATACTGTAAAAATATATACAACTTTGCCCTAAAATTTCAGTGATTGTTTAAAATAAGTAAAAGAGAAAACCGACATAACTACAGCCAAATGTAGCCCCATAAATTCCAAGCATCACACCTATTATTTTACTTGGGCTCTCCCTGTAATTTACCACAATCACTGGGATTTGAACTTGCTTTGGCTTTGAATGGATGGCCAGTCCATTACCTGTCACCTAACACTCACGGCCATTTGGTAGTGCCTTTGGCAGCATTATGAAAACTGGTTTAGAAGAATTTAAACTTTTAATTGGGAAGAAAAATACTAATAAAGGATCTATATTTATTTTCATTTCTATTTTCACTATTATTTTATATAATTTTATAGCTTTATTCTCATATATTTTTACTAGAACTCCAGTTTTAAACTTGAATTAAAGGAAAAACGGCATATGAGGTAGACTAGTGCAGGCAACTAAGGGTGAAATGTCATGGGGATATAAACAACCTCTAAGCGTATGTGGATTTAATTTGATGCTAATAATAAGGTTCGTTAGCTTTTAAAAAAGTAATTGTTGATAATATTTATTCAAAAGGTAATAAATCCTTGAAGTTGGAAGGCGTGCATCTACATCTTTGAAAATATCAGTTTAATATCTTAAGTAGTTTCTGCGATCTTAAATAGGATGAATGTAGCAGCTTTAACTTTAGTAGGATAGGGCTTTTAGTCTCCCCTTAACTTAAAGTGGTACAAAAATTCCAGTCATTTGCATAACAAATACTTTGGTATACTGGGCCATCTTCGTTTTCATGAAATTAAATCCATCCCAGACGGAGCTATGGATGATTTTGGGTACCCTCTAATGCACCAGTAAACCCGTACACTAACTCAGATTAAATGGAACAGTTCTAATAATTTCTACATACACATACAATAATCTGTGCGTTAATTTATTATTAATAATGAGCTTTCCACCATGATCAAGGGTGCTACTGGTCCTTAGGGATTGAATACTTTCATTAATTCCTGATACTTGTGCGGAGGTGCCATTAGCAAATATTTATGGGTAGCACCGGATCAGCTCTGCATCAGTATTTGCTCGTTCGCTCAATCCGTGGTAATTGAGTTGAAATTATGGGGTGCCAGAAATTTTAGAAACAGGAATTCATTTAAATGGATTCGGTGTAACTGTTGTGTCAGAGAAATTATGAAAATCACTAACTAGTTTCAACCATGAGACTGCAGCAAGGCCAAAGGCGTTTTCAAACCAAAACCTCAGGATCTTAGCAAAAATATCTGATGTGTTCCATTTATATGACTTTCTCTACCTATTCTGCAAATTCCTTACAAAAGATCATGCTTCTATATACTTCATTCTAATCGAGATAAACATTAGCAGAATGTCTTATTACTTAGTTCCTTTTAATTAGAAGGTAACTAAGGAATACACTAGGCTAAAGAAATAACCAAAAGTTTTTAAGCAGTAGTTATGCCTTGGTGATTGATATTCGGTCCTCTTTGATGACCAGGAGTAAAATAAAAGAAACGCGGATGACTTTTGATTGATAAAAGATTAAGTGCTGTATTTGAAACCAATAATAAGAAATGTCTTGGAAACGGTTAGTTCCGCAACAAAAATGTATAGGACATAAATTGTGAGTTTTGACAAGATCTACATTTTTTGTGCAGTAAGTTTTTGTCTATCTCTTACGGTTTATCAGCTATGCAAAACTTATCCAGAATGTAGAGGACTAATTCCTACAGTATTTATTCGCGACAAATTGGAATTACACACTTTATTTGCCATGTAAATGTCTTTAATAGACGGTATTTTAATCAAACTCTTAGAGCCATTTCTGAGAAAAACGAAAATTTAGAAAAATCTTGTTGTTTTAAATACCAACATTTCTTTTATGAGTCATGCTGTTCACAGACGCATACGCACACGTCATTTTTTTTTTGACTCAAGATAGCCCAAAACATATTTTCATTAAAATTTCGACATCGAATTTTCGGGGAAATACAATACCTTCTCTACCTAATATGTGCTTACATAATACATGTAGAAAAAGTAAAAATGGGTTGCTCAGATATTTGACACGAAACTTCAAAGAGCAGTCGTTACAACAAAGTAACGGAGTACACAATAATAAAAATATGTGTTCCATTCACATGACTTTCTCTAGCCGTTCCATATTCAAACTTTTCTTACAAGAGATTATTCTTTTATCTACATCATGCTAATCGAGATAAACGTTAGCAGTGTTAGTCTTCATTTTTTGCTTTCGTGTAATTAGAATGGAAATAAGTGAGTACATTAGGCTAATGCGTTATTCAAATATTTTAAAAGCTGGTCGCTATGTGAAAACAAGTGAAGTTCGGTTCGGTTCGCTTTGCATGGTCCCGGTTGAGAAAGGTTAAGTGGCTAAAACTGAATAGAAATATCTAATAAAAAAAACAGCCAACTCTACAAGAAAACCGTATATGACATCAATTATGTGTTTTAACGAGATAAACATTATTTGTGAAATAAGTTTTCCTCTATATCTTACGTTTAACCTTTATGCAAAATTGGGTCTTCAGAGGCTATTCCCAGGTAGTTCAAAATACACATTTTATTTGTGATGTGTATATATTTAATATACTGCATTCTAATCAAAATCGTTGGAGCCATTTTTGAGAAAAACAAAATGTTTCAATATTTTTCCATGTAAAGCCAGTTTGTGGTGTGAGAGTTTTCTTTTTAATCTTCTTGTCACATACTTGGAACATGCTAAACATAAATACTAAGTTTGGTATTTAATGTTATTTTCATTTTTGAGCTATGCTGTCCACATACACACACGTGGACTTTTTCTAAAAATTATTTTTTTCAGACTCAGAGAACCTCAACGTATATTATTGGTACATCCAACATCAAAATTTTTGGGGGAACACAATACTTTCTCTATGCACTATGTACATAATATGAGAAAGTAAAAAGTCGACTATCTCAGAATAAAGTTTTAAGAAACACTTGGAGTGAAATTTAAAAATTCTACATTTTTGTATAGATTTTTCTGAACATATTACTGCGATTTAATTGCTATTATGTTAATATGAATACCAAATTTCATTCAAACTAAACACATACTTTGTAAGATATACATTATTTCATAAACATTTTATGTGAATGTATTGCATCCCCAAAATGTTCCACGCACCTCAAAATTTCAGAAAACATGGTTGGCATATTTAATTGGAGCTTTAAGTCAAACAACACCACTTCATTGGTGATAATTCAATAACTTTAATTACTGAACAATGGCAAATTTTTTAAAGGTTAGAAATTTTAATCCCTAAAATTAATCATTTTTCATAAAAATATGTTATTACTATATGTGAAAGGATACTTATATAGCCTGTAATATTACAAAATATACTTCAGCACATTCTGGGAAATTTTAGTTGCATTTAAACAAAAACAGAGTCGTGTGATCCACTTTTTGAAAGTGTGAAAATATAGTTTTGAGAAGAATTCTACTTTATAAAATGTTATGATAGTAAACAGGGATAATATTTAAATGGCTCTAGAACCCGAAACAAGGGGAAACAGATAAAGGTTGAGTCTTTATGGACGGCCAAAATTCCTAACAACTATTTGCTATTAAAAAGATATTTTGGATTTTTGATCGACCGTAGTCGAAATTTCACTCCCAGTGATTCCTTAGAAAGAAGAAATACTGTTGCATCAAACCACATAGAGAGCTGATGACGTGTTCGTTGGCCCAATACAACATCGTAGTAATGTACGCAACATAATATTCTATAGTGCTTTGTATAATTTCTTCGGGTGACGACGTAAATCTTACCATAGCAAGCCATGCGACGAGTTTCTTTAATAATCCAGCAATTTACTTCAAAGTGGTATTAAAATTAATTCTTGAAAAGCATGAAAGTGTCACCATTCTAGTACGAGGGTCAACTGATAAGTCCTGGGCCTCTCAACGAAAACAGCATTACATGTTTTTCTTTATTTCTTAACATAATCTCCAGAAAGACTAATACATTTGTCATATCGGTGTTCTAATTTAATTAAACCATCTCTGTAGTGCGATTTATCAAGGTCCTCAAAATACCTGTTTACCGCATCAATGACCTCTTCGTTGCTGTGAAATCTTCGACCTCCAAGAAATGTTTTGAGGTTTGGGAACAGGTGGTAGTCACTGGATGCTAGATCTGGTGAATAGGGTGGATGTTCAAGCAATTCGAACTTTAGCTCGCACATTTTCACATTGCAATGACTGAACGATGGGCTGGAGCTTTGTCGTGATGAAATAAGACTTTTTTTTTTTTGTTGCCAAATGAGGTCTTTTTCTTTTCACCTCATCAAATGCTGCAGTCAGCTTGCTTAGTAGTCACCAGTGATACTTTTACCCTTTTCCAAGTAATCAATAAAAATAATTTCTTGTGCATCCCAGAAAACACTCACCATAACCTTGTTAGCTGACAAAATTGACTTTGCCTTTTGGAGTTGGTTTACCTGGCACAATCCACTGTTTTGACTGTGATTTACTTTCTGGAGTGTAATGATGTCTCCAAGTTTTATCCATGATAATAAGCCGTCTCAAAAATTCATTGGGATTTTTACGGTAGGGCTACATTCTTAAAAGAAACAGTTTTCTTTGCAACTTTCAATCAGGTGTCAACAAACGTGGCACACATCCTTCACAGACCATGTGAAACCCAAAAACATTACTTAAAATATTACTTTCACGTTCTTTTGATATGTTTACAGCCTCTGCTATTTCAAACAATTTTAATCTGTGGTCTTCCAGTACTAAACGATGAATTTTTTCAATGATCTCTGTAGTTGTCACTTCTACAGGGCGCCCAGAGCGAGCTCATCACTAGAGCTCGTACGTTCCATCTTAAACTCTGCAACCCATCTTTTAACTATTGAATATGAAGGGGCAGAGTCTTTCAATCTGCTGTCCTTTTCTTCCTTGATTTCTTTAGGCGTTAAGCCTTTCAAATGGGAGTATTTAATCACTTCTCGTTTTTCCAAATCCTCCATTTTCGTGAAAACTCTAAAGTAGCCTTGACTAAAATGCTGTCATTCGAAAACTAAACAAGCTATTGACCTGTAACTATGGATGCAAGCTAGTCTAGAGTTAAACTTTACGATGCTACCGTCCAACTGGCCTAGTGGCGCTATATCTGTGTGAGACCCGGGACTTATCAGCCGACCCTAGTAGTGTATCAATTTCGTATCCTAGTTCCGCCTGGAATGAGAAATTTAATAATCCATGCTCCGCAAAGAGTTAAGAGACCGACGACTATCCAGGGATAGAAACCCCTAATCAGGTCAACATTACGTTAATCGGCGACAAAGGCCACCGGTATTGCTTCTATATCGCGCCCAACATGGGACAGGAACTTACAACCCTGATATTAAGTATTGTGCTCTACCGACTGAGATAGCTGGGTGTTCCTTTCGAACTTCAGTAGATTTGCTGGACAGTTATGGTTTAGGATAAATTGTTTTTTTCACAGAGGAAAAAACAGGAGTTGGATAGGTAGAGTCAGACTGAAAAATTCAATGTCATAGCCGGGATTTGAACCATGGATCTCCCAATCTCTAACCGGTTGCTCTGCCACTGAGCTACCATGCCGGCATAGCATTGAATTTTTCAACTGACTCGTACGTTTCCCGGTAAACCACAAGGTGATCTCAAATTAATTCGAGATGACAACCCCAATGGCTACTTACTTGCCGGCATGTTGCCATGGTAGCTCAGTGGCAGAGCAACAGGCTAGAGATCGGCACTGAATTTTTCAGTCTGACTCTACCTATCCAACTCCTGTCCTACACACGGCTTGTGTGAAAAAACAATTTATCCAATACCAATTGACCATAATAGTTGGCTATACTATGAATCCTGGGTCTAAAGTACTTACAACATTGTAAGTCGCCATTGGGATTGTACGCCTTTTCGGTACTGAACCTGATGAACATGAAATTATCTAACCTGTGTATTAAATGTCTAGCGCACAAGAAAGTAATGAACACAGTAAAAATTCAACCTTTAGAAAATTCCATTCCATTGGCGAGAAGCCATTTGTAGCTTTCTTGAAAGCACTAAAGCATGGGAAATACAAGGCTACCATACAATAGCCAAGAATGTTCACTATGTAGTAACACACAGGAGCCATCGACTATGTGAAGATAACAATGCATTTTTATGACAATCCATGTTTAGTACCAGATAAACTTTTTTCAAACAATATAATGGAAGGAAACGTTTATTTCATCCAACCATAGCTACCTATTCTATACATTTAAGACTTTGTGATTTGACATTTCCCTACCATTAAAATCAAATCGAAATAATATAGACATAACATCGGTATTGCTCTTAATGATGTAAAAATAGCATGTGCTGTAATATTAGTTGTAACACAATCAAATGGTGCAACAACGCAGTCGCGAACTTCTTCCAAAAATGCATTTATTTTAAAATATTTCTAGAAGTTGGCGAAGTTGAAAATCAAATTTTGAAAATTTATGATCGAGTTGCGGTGGTGGCTGGTCTGCCAAAGTCAGATCTAAATCGTATTTTAATCACTATATGTTTACGCCCAAAGTGTTATTATTTGCTACTACTAATTTAATTGGGGTCCCTTGTGCAAATGAGCAGCATTCCGTCATCATTGTATCCACGAGTTTCTTAATCAAACCCCATGTTACATTCTAGACATTCGCCTGTTTCGATAACCACCACATCTGACCACCCTTATTGTGATTCTTCTTTAGAGAGTCGGCATTATTCTGTATACTGATACTGTCCTTTAATACATTCGAGGAATTCTTTTTCTATATTCACACTTGGACACGTCATTACTATGTGTTTAAGAGTGTTCATACTTATTTACAACCCAGCATTAACAAGGATAATTTTTAAATTTAGCGATCACTTGAAGAAAATAAAGGACTATAAACTATTAAACATAAAGAATGAAAATCTAACACATAGCAGAGGCTGCAACTATTTACACTTTCCCTGTGGACGTCCTTGTGTGACAGTTATGGTGATAAATAACTATACTTCTCCAGTTTTTATGGTATGTTTTCACATCGAAATTTGAACCCCTCTTTTGCATGTATTTATATTCTTCATCTCAAAATACGTATATGCAATCGAACCATTTTTATAACAAACTTTGCTGCCAGAAGCAAGAACGTTTTGCACTGGGACGATGAGTACTTCCAGTTTGTCTTTGTATTATCTCATGAATTTCATCTTTGTTAGGAACATACGACTATGGCTATGCGACATAGGTACATACTAGATACGAGGCTATTTATTTTTCAACCTGTGATCGCTCAGCTGCATGACCAGATAAGCATACAGAGATGGAGATGCGCACTTGCACTACATCCTCCAAGCAGTAGAGAATCTAGAATTTGGCTCAGGGGGGGGGGGGGGGTCAAAAATGTGTTATATTGGTAGTTCACGTTTCCAGGAATACTCTTCCACCTCATCGTGCCGACATTTAAAAAAACTACAATATCAATAGTCCTCCGTGTTTTGGGGGTAACATGCTAGCCTCTAGCTCCCAAGATTACGGGTTCAAATCCGGTGGAGGCCATGGATTTTTTCGGGCATAGTTACCTTCGGAAGGGAAGTAAAGACGTTGGTCCCAGCACGTAAAAGAACCTAAAAAAAGATAAAGAGGCCTCTGAGCCAAATTAAGGGACTTTCGCACCTAAATGGGACGCTGAGAACTGTAGCATTAAAGAGCTCCATAAATAAAACTCAGTTTTTTTTTTTTTTTTTTTTTACATAATCAATATAAACTTTCTTTTATTTTTGGACCTTTTATTTAATTTTAAACGATATTGGGATTGGATAGGTAGAGTCAAACTGAAAAAAACAATTAATACAATATTGGGATTGCCCAGAGCAAATTAAAGGAATCAAAGAGCTTTATTAGTAGACTCATTTGTGATATAGTCGAGTATATTCCTGTAGTGTACCACTTAATATTTTTGTTTAAAATTTGATTAATGGCAATATTTTATTGAAAACACATGTTTTGAGGCCTCGTGAATCCCAGACAAAACATTTTTAGAATAAGATCCATGAGTGTCTGTGAACAGCTTAACTATAAAGAAAGTCGGTTAAGTACCAAACTTGGTATTTAATTTTAGCACTTTTCAAACATGCGATCCGAAGATTTTTAAGACAATTTCCCATCCATCCCTAACTACCGTTTATATATATTTTTTTAATTTATTTTCTCAAAAATGGCTCTAACATTTGGATTAAATGCCATACATTTAAGAAATTTATAGGTAAGTACGCTGTATATTTTGAATTTTCTGGGAATAGTCTCTGAAGCTTTCTTCATTCTGGAGTACTTTAGCAAAACCGATAAACTGTAATACATAGATAAAATTTACGCTACACAGAAATGCAGATCTCTTTAAAAAAACACAATTAATGACAAGTACATTTTTTGTAGAGTTAACCATTTCGGAATTATTCTTTGTTTATGGTATACATTTCCCAATAATGCTTTTCTCATATGGTAGGTCGTCATTCGTTTATTTTTTTACTCTTGACCACGCAAAAAGAACAGAATTTCAAAGTCACCACTTACCGACCACTTTTAATAGATTTGACTATCCCATATATTCTCTTATTTCTCTTGTGCGAGGAAGTAACTAATGATTATTATTCGTAAAATTATGTGAAAATCAGCCGAAATTTTGTAATTATGTTGCATTTGCTATAAATTGGCTTTCCGAGTTCCTCATTGGATATTGCACCAACCAAGGAATGACTATCACTTAAAAAAAGAACAACATATTTTGGGCAATTCTAAAAGTTTTTTTTTTTTTTTTTTTTTTTTTTGAGAAACTAGACATGCACCAATTATTTTAGCAATGCCGCAAAGCCAAAGCGTTTCTTTATTAGTTTAAATGCAATGAGTTGCTTACCATACTTTTAAACTAATAATATGGTTAATCTTAATGGTTTTATTAATATTTGATACAATTACCACGTTTCCATTGGGGAATTGAAATTTAGTTGAGTACACTTACCGTATTAAATACTGCATGGAAACGCGGATTGGAATTGTATTAAATCTTGGATCCGATCCTCTTAAAAAAAATGATATTGGGATGAAATCGGATTCCGTATTCAAATCGTTTTTCATCTGCTATACTTGTTGTACGCGGTAGTCATACGTTAACGCTTTTTATTTATTGCTCTACGGTAGATTATAATAGAACCAATTTTATGGTTTTTTATAGTTTGTAATGTATTCTCAAATATAATTATTTAACGTCAAAACATTCTTATAATACACAGATAATGTTTAACAGTTTCGCCAACGGAATTCCAAGTTGACCAACACAAATAGATGAATAACACTATTTTCGAAGCTTACGTATTCAGAACGATCTCAATTCGTATTGAATTTAACATGTGAAACGCGGGTCGTATTGAGATGGAGTTGGACTCAAATCGATTTCAATTTCCCATGAAAACGTGGTAAACGCTTCATTTTTCGTTTTCTTGCTTAAATCTCCCAGTGTCTGATTTGTCAATGCGATTTGGTTTATCAACTTTGTAGACTTATTCTGTTCTGTATTAGTGATTAATGTACAGTGCTTCAGTTTGATTTGTCTAAATAAGTTATATTGTACGTCTTTTAAACGAAAAAATATACATTGATTAAAAAACCGAATAAACACGAGTAAATAAAATTCAACAGAATGGCGCATAAAAAAAAAAGTAGCCGCAAGTACTAGACTGCTCATTGTTGCCCGTCAATTGTTATCTATTGTAGCTGTTACGACTGCGTTTAGTAAATATAAATCTTTGCATTAGCTTATTTTTTATTTATTATCTAAATATTACATGCTTATCTATTTGCTGTTGTATCTGCTCGTGGCGGCAACAATTCGCGTCTAGTTGTCGGGCGAGCAGCCTGTACTCGGGGCCGGTTTATCATGCGCTACCCGTGCAATAAAACAATCAGACGCTTTTTTTAATAACAGAATTTAAGAATACAAAGCAGCTATGTAAATCTGAAAGTAACTAATGAAGTACCATGCTTTACCCTTACCTGCCTATCTATATACAGCCCAACGTTGTTAGAATTGATGAAATGAGATGTGGTTTTGGGTGGAGCCTAGGAATGAGCTTAATACGCCGAAGCTTTATCACTCAAAAGCTAGCAGTATATTGTTTTTTGGTACTGGATTAGTCAGTTTTAACGTCTTTGACACTTTCTAAAATCCAGTTATTTTCCTTTTTAAAATAGGAATAAATTGTGCTGGTACCGGTGTAAGCCTATCATTTTTTTTTCTTTAAAATACAGAACATCTGATTAACTGATCAATACTCTCTGAATATGCCATTAACATAACATTAGAATAAAGGAAACATGATATTGAATAAACACATCTTACAATATCCGAGTTCCCACCATGTGCAATTGAAAATGTTGATTGCAAATTTTACAGTGAATTCCAAAATTAAGTTTTATCTCTTCGAGGAAAGAATATTTTTCCTATAAATTGGAAGAGAAGGTGCATTTCCGTTTAGGTATAATAGCTTAAATAATAGCTATAAACACAGCATATCAACTGTCAGCACTAGACTAGGCAAACTTCGTCTGTCTTCAGTGTTCACAGAACGCGCTAAACAATGACAACAATAAGTGAGACAATGAGTGCCGACTCAGCATTTCTCATAACAAGAAATGGCAACAATTGTAGTTAGGCTTTTAATTTAGGTGCCAAGAAAATATGGGACCTATTTGCTTCCCAACAAAAGTTCTCGTGACGCGGGACACACAAGGAAAAAAGGGGGGACTGTCCTGCCTTTTACGGATCGAACGGCAGGTTTGACGCTTTTTTTTCTCATGTTAATTAAATTGAATAATGAACAAACAAAGTAGATAAATTAATTAGCGTAACGGATCGACGAACCAAAGTAAAAGAGCATATCATATTATATACCGTGATACACATTACATTAACGCTATGCGTAAGTAGCGCTGAACCAACAGGCAGAGAGGTTGTAGGCAGTTGTAGGAATGGACGCCGTAGGGCAGTCCCAGGTTTTAGAGTTTTGCTGGTTCGAGGGTCCAATGGATGAGCGACTAACCCGCACAAAGACTACAAATATTCTTCTTTATAATTGTGTTTATATTAAATTAAATATATTTCTTTATTTCTGTGGTAAAGCAGAAAGCTGTCTATGACGGAGAATTTCAATGAATGTGTCACTTTTAAGTTTAAAAGAAAGGAAAAACTTACAGGTAGGTTTTTTGAGGGGGGCTTCTGGGGTTCCGGTTCCATTCCCCCCTCCTCCATAAATACGCCCCTGCCTCCAAGGCCATGTTCAATACATAATTTGGAGCCGAGCTACAGGGACTTCAACATGGCCGGTATCATAAATTCTCCCACTAAGTGTGAGCTATGTTATTCGTTTTCTACAAGCAGAAGGGAATAGTGCAGCAGAAATTCATCGCATAATGAGCCGTGTTTATGATTAAACCTGTGTGAGTGAGGATGATGTGCGTGAAAGGTGCAGGAAATTTAAAGAAGGCCGAATTGATGTTCATGATGAAAGTGGACAAAGATGCGTCTGACGCTAGTGAAGACTTGTTCAGCGAATTGATTAAGTGGTTCGAAAGAGGCGGAGATTTACTAACAGTGAAATATCCGCAGATTTTCAGAACATTTCAAGGTCAGTTTTGTACACGAATGTTACAGGACAACTGCTACTGAAAACTGTGCACGCTGAGTTCCCATAAAACGTCCAAGGACCACAAAGCTGGCATTTTTAGCAGCATTTTGACAGGGGATGAAACAGGAATTCTTGACAATCCATAATAAAAAAAAAAACTAATACAAACAATAGAGCACACACACTCCCCAAAGTTGAAACAAAATTTCAGCAACAGGAAGACCATGACTACTGTTCTCTAGGATCAGAAAGGTGTATTGCTCGTGGAGTTTATTGAGTCACGGACTACGATCACTGCAAACGTGTACTCTCAGATCCTGTGGAGAACCATCCAAAACAAAAGAAGAGATATGCTGGATTTGTTTGATTCACGATAACGCAAAACCATATACTGCTGCAGTAACCTAACAGCTGATTACTCAGTTTCATTGAGAAGTGTTCGAGCATCCGGCATACAGCCCAGATCTAACGCCAAGTGACTTTCATCTCTTTCGACAGCCCCCAGATAGTGCTTCCGCATCAATGGAGAACTTCAAAATGCCATAAAGACCTACCGCTTTCGCTGGCGGCAACCTTGGACGAAGAGGATAATGGAGAACTCGTTTATAGATAGATGCCTATGACAAATGTCTTAATCGTCACGATGACTATGTGGAAAAATAACTGTGGCTATAGGTGACTTCAGGCAATAAAATCATTTTGTGATTCACATTTGTCTTTTTTTTATGACCCATCGGATTTGAAAAAAATAGCCTTCGTAAATGTTTAAGACGGAGAGCATAAATATATGCAAGATAGGGTTTAAAGTTGGATACAAAGAGCACAGTATAAAATATTTTATGTTCAACCATGCCTAAATGGAGTAATTATACTTCTAGAAGCTGCCCTTTTATGGACACCATTAATGTGTAGGTTTTCACCAATCAGAAGATCCACATGTAGCAAACAATACTTTCGCGTCCATGCACATCTCGTAACGCTAACAGGCATCAACTGTTGAAAGAGCAACCATCGATTATTCTCGTATGTTCAATTGCAGGACAACTAGCGCGGATTAAGAAAAGTAAAATTGATAGACACGAGTGACTGAGATGCAGCTTACACCGACAGAAATTTCTACAAAGGCACATGATGTGAATAATAACTTATAGACACAAAAATCAAGAAACATGTACAAATAAATGTAAATGGCGTGTTATTTACGGACGCTTTTTAACTACTGTGGTTCTCAGCGTCCCATTCTATACTGGGCGTGAAAGACCGCTTAATTTAGCTCAAAGGACTCTCTAACAGGCTTGAGGTTCTTTTACGTGCAGTCTACGACACGGCACCAACGGCTTTACGCCCGAAAAAATCCATCGTCCTCTGCGACTTTGGGTATATGAAGTTAGCATGGTAACCATTACACCACGGAGGGCGACAGAAACCTGTACGAAAAATTCTACATAGAATTCGTGGATTGGGGAAGATCAAAATGCATAACCTAATTTTCTGAAAATGAATTTCAGTGCGTAAGGTAAGGTCAATGAACTTATTGACTCAAGTAAGAGTATAATATTAAAAATAATGTATAAATATTTTCATCTTAGACACACGGTCGAGCATAAATAGTCGTATGAAACTTGATGCTCTGCTTGTTTCATACACATACTCACTTTCAAATACTACCATTATACTCTCGTTGTACAATATACTTATAATGTTCTTCCTACTGACCTTAATGAAACATTTTGAGAACCTCAGTTTTCATATTTGCAGTTAAAGAGTAAGCTTTCTCCAAGTGATGATATGTTATAGAAGATTATGAATTACCAATTAAAGTAGATAATGATAACACTTGAACAGGATTGTAAAAAAGTATCTCACTGTTAATAACAAATCGTATAACATGATGCGTACCTCAGAATTAATATAAACCTTTAAGTGTATATAAGTATGTGTATTTAATGTATTGCTTATATTGAAAATTAAATTCACAATCAGTGTTATGTAAATCAATAGATGAGATGTACAGGTTTATAAATATCCAGTGATAATATAAAATAAAGCTAAGCAATTCCTTTATATGTAGCAAAGCTCTATAACTGCAAGGATATATTTATACATTTCATTGTTTCTTTAACAGAATACATCGAACATGCTTTTCAGTCTTTTACCTTAATTTAATTCAATGTGTTCCATATAAATATTTAATGTCTATTTATATGTGTAACCAAATTGACCTTCTTTGACATATTCTATACCCTCGCCGCCCTTAGAAGCACACTTTTGCACGATAATTAAACAAACTAAGGGTAAATGTTAAAGAGTAGAGGGAAGCAGATTCTTTTAAATGTGTTTCCTAAGCAAAAGGAGCACAATCCGGGTATTTTAGTGAATGAACTGGTGAAAATAACGACAGGGTACACCGACGTGTTAGAAGCGAGTGTTGCACGTTTGCAAGAATTTGAAGAAACTGGTAGTGTTAAAACACCTTGTAAAAAGAGGAAGAGAGCTAAAGCAGTTTTAGGACAAGTGGATGACTTTGTTATGTGTGCAATTCGTTCTAAAGAAGTGCATAAACCTTTTTTTTTTCAATGAACCATCTATAATAAAAAAGGTTAAGTGCTGTCAACGGTGACCCTCATTTGCCATATTTTAAACTACGAACTTCCGTACATTACATTTAGAAACGTTTGTGGAAGAAACACTGTCATAATAATTGTAAATGGAAATGATATTGCGCTTTGGAAACAACAAAACGTTCGACTGTCTCCGTGGTCGAGTTGTCAGTGAGCTGACTTCTTCTCTGACCCGGAGGTCCCGGGTTCGATCCCCGGCCGGGGCGCGGAATTTTTCTTTAGCCAGAATGAGCCCCTATCCCCCACAGAGTCTGGAACTGTGCATGTGAGAGTGAATGTATGTGTGTGTTTGAGGAAAATAAAAATGATTTAAACCTGCATGCAACGAGTTTTTTTTCAAGTGCAAAGCTCCTGATATGACCTTAGATGTTAAAGGGGGCTATATAAATGAAACAATAAAAAATAAAATAAAACGTTCAAACTGAAAGAGGTGCTTCAGCTTCCAGAAGAAGCATTGGCTCGGGTGATGGTGGAAATGTGGCTAATATCACACATGTAAACAAGGAAGAAGAAAAACTGTGGCAACCGGACTGTCTCACTGTTAGCGTCGTCGATATTTTAGTGATAGACTTAGGTGATGACAGTTCAGCGTCATCCTCCGATTCCGACTTGGGGGTTGCAGCATTACCTGCCAGCGATGGCGACTCTAAGTACAAAAGTGCTTTAAAATCACGTCTTATGTGAATGTATTGTCTTTGATATCATGTTCTTGGTATATCTCTCAACATCATTGAATAGGAAAAGTTTATTCAAGCATAGCCTACTAGTAAGCATTATTCATACAACTTGTTTTGAACGGTATTATGGCGTAACACAAAGGCGGAGGTGACACTGTCGTCTGTCGCATACGCTTGTGCATGTGGGAGCGGAGTAATACAAAAAGTGTGCTTCTAAAAACGGATAGACATTACGTTTATGTGTCTCTAGGAACTCCAGCGAACTTGAAAGCAATCCAAGCTTAATCTAAGTCTAAACTGTATAGGAGTTACCACGTTACTCCTTTAGAAGTATTTTCCATGTGCTTCACAGCGAGCAAATGCGTAACTTCCATTATACCTATATATTTGTACTATTTTTCCAAACCGAGTCGTAAACTTACTCGCGAAATTCGATAACAAAACTCTTTAAGAGAAGCCCTTTGGCAATATTGGCTTTTGTTGAGATTCCTTTTGTATTTCTTTCCTCCTTTGTGACGTTCTCTCCCCCTGTGGTCTTCTAAGAAAAACTTAGATTGAACCAGGCTCACGTCAACGTGCCAGTGTTACATTCAGTTTATCGAAGTCTAGTTTTCAATAACATGAAGTAGCAGTTTAAGTAAAAAAAGGTTTTAAAAGCTGCTTTAGGCCGGGATTACAGTGCTATAAAGAAAATGACGTGAAATTAACAATGATGTGTTTATGATGAACCTCACGACAGATTATTAAATTTGATTAGCAATATTTACGCTCCCAAAATAACTAATACATATCATTACTTTTCATAGGTCTAACGTATATAATTGGGAATAATACCAATAATTTTATTTGGTTTCAAATGGGAATAAAAAGAAATATTATTTTGCTGCCTAAATGAAGAAAAATGCATTGGTAAGATTATTTCTATATATCCGCACTCGTATTGCTGCATACCCTAAATAAAGTGTGCGTCATACGTCATCAATGCACTCTGTGCATTACGATCATGAGGCAAACTCTGCTGCACGTGCAGTAATGCGATGTTTTCCATTACTTACGTTCTTGACGTTATTTTAAGTGTGGTGCTGTAGTTGTTGAATCGTTTCAGTATTATAAAACAGCTTAATATTGAGTAAAAGAAAATACACTCTTTTTGTGTGCAAGTTCAGCGCCCTTTAACCTGGATGGTATATCCGAAGCTGAATGAATGAAATGGGTGAAATGAAGCTCAAAATGAGCCCAGGGTCCATAGATATTAGAGTTACCCAAAATTTGTCTTTTCAGGTTAAAGGAAAACCCCGAGAAAACATCCGAGTAACTCAGCCTAACCGAGATTCGAACTCTGGACCACTTGAATCTGAGGCAGGCGCGCTATCACCGCACTACAGAGCCAGGAATAGAAATGGCGTTTTATTTATCGACGCTCCTTAAGTGCTGTGGTTATCAGCGTCCCATTCTATACTGGGTGTGAAAGACCGCTTAATTTTGCTCAGAGGCCTCTCTATCAGATTTGAGGTTCTTTTACGTGCCCTAAATCTACGACACGGGACCAACGGTTTTACTTCCCTTCCGAAGGATTTTTACGCCCAAAAAAAGCCATCGTCCTCCGCCGGGTTTGAACCCGCCAACTTGGGTATACGAAGTTAATAACCTACAGAGGCGGACTAAAACCTTATCTTTGGACAGTGAACATGGATGTACAAGTAAAACATACAGGAGAATCTATTTTCTCTTTTTCAGAGATAAAACATGTGTAGAGAATTTTGCAAATCAAAAAATGTTCACCTGTCCTCAGAACCCCCTTATGCTCTTTTTTTATTTTGAGATACTAATTAAGAAGCCACCAAAAGGAAAAATGAAGACTACCTCCTAAAACCATGTTCTAATAACAGTTCGATGTTCATTGCATAAAAATGACATAAAATAAAACGATACGAAGCGAGAATTCTTAAGAATATAGTTTCTTAGGTATGTGATATTAAGTGTTAACTATGATAAGACTGATACCGAAGGCGGATTACCGCAATACGAATTGTTACTTCAGACTTCGGCTTCGCATAGACTAGTTGGAATTTCTCACACGAATATAGACCTTAACGTAAAAGATAAGAACATACGGAGTTGAGACACTATTATGTCAAATCATAACAGAAAGTCAATCTTAATTAGAACTCTGTAGTAGGTATTTTCGTCACTTCCTTTATTCTGAAATTCGTAACGCTGCAGCAATGACACATCAGTGAATTTGTTGGGGAGGATGCAACAAGTTCAGTTGTTTGAGGAAACATAATGATATTAAATGCTCCTCAATGTTAAAAATAAAATAAAAATAAATAAAGCGGAAATTCAGTTACCAGGTAATGAAAATGCTAATGCGCGACAAAAGTAGGTAGTGGAATAGACCTTATGGGGGGGGGGGCAATACGCATACCAATATCGTCCTATTTTCACTTTACTTGGAGTGACAGGTCATTCCCTCAAAGTAAAACGCCTCAACATTAATTACCAGCCATAGGAATTCTTGAGCAGTTGGTTTCAAGTTGTCTACACTAAACCATGAAAGAACGCCCAAGGGTCACAGATGTAAGCTACCCATGGACTGGGGAAGGCTGTCTCTAAACACTAATAGAATGTACGAGGGATGGAAGTGGTTTGTTACGTGTAATGTCCTTGCCTACATAGTCCAGTAACAGTTCAGTCCTATTTTCTTTCACAATGGTTTTAATACTTAGAAAGTCTGTCTATTGATTACTATGGCATGAAATTGTTCGATCCTTTCCATCGCTCTATCAGGTAATATTACCAACCCTACTGGTTGTGCTTTATCCTGTGAAGTGGTCAACTCCAGCTGTTTGCTGCAACACACGCTAAATCCTATGACTTTTAAGCATAATGAACTAACTGTCCTTAGAAATGGAATCTTCCAATTGCTTGCTGTTCATGTTTACACGGCAATGCTAAAAAATATTTTGTATGTTCCAATTGTTTATTTAACATGTGAATTGTTAATTGTTGATCATCTGAGATGGTAAACTGATTCTTATACTCCCGCCGCCTTTAGAAGCACACTTTTGTATGAGTAATTACGAGAACATCCCTGTGCACGTTACCGCTGAGGATGCTCTCATTGGTTTGAGAACGAAGCATTCAATTTCAGGAGAGAAAAATAGATCCATCTTTACTTGATATTATTCCTTGTAAAATACGGTAATCGATAGGTTTAATTGTAGCATTACAATGCGCAGTATTTTTTCAGCTGTTTGGAAACACAAATGTATCCTTTCACAAGAAATAAGTGGTTTTATTGGGGGGGGGGGGGAGAAAAGCAAACAAAATGTCAGTGAGGGATATGGCGGCAAATTTGGGACTGGTGTGAATTCGGCAGTGCTAAAAATGAGTGATCACAGATATTAAAAACACCCTAAGGGTAAACCGGTAAAGAAGTGCGAGAAGCACCGTAACAGAAAACTGTTAAAGAGCTGCAAGAAGCAGTTTCTTTTAAACGCTTTCATGTGTTAAAGGAGCACAAACCGGATGTTTTAGTGAACGAACTGGTGAAAATAACGGCTAAGCACATTGACGCGTCAAAAACGAGTGCTTCACATTCGAAAAAGAATTTAAATAAACTGGGAGTGTTAAAACACTTTGTAAAAAGAGGAAGAGCTCTAAAGCAGTTTAGGACAACCTTGTTAAGTTGCAAGTAGTTCTAAGGTGCATGCGTTTTTTTGGGAAGGGGGACAGTGAGCCACCTGCAATGAACAAAGTGTTAGGTGCTGTCAACTGTGATCCTGATTTGCCAAACTTTAAACGTACGAGCTTCCGTACATTACTTTTTGAAATGTTGGAAACAATAAAACTTTTAAACTGAAAGACGAAGCATTGGCTCAGGTGACGGCGGAAATATGGTAGCCTGATATTACACATGTAAACAAAGAACAAGAAAAGCTGTGGCAACCGGATTGTCACACTGTTAGTGTCGTCGATATTTTAGTGATAAACTTAAATGATGACAGTTCAGGGTCATCCTCAGATTCGGACCTGGGGGTTGCAGCATTATCTGCTAGAGATAACCACTCTGAATCTGACTAACGCAAGTACAAAAATGCTTTAAAATTACGTCTTCGTTTGAATATATTCACTTTGATATTACGTTTTTGGTACATTTCTCAACATTATTGAATAGGAAAAGTTTATTTATTGCAGCAAAACATACTGCAATGACTTTCAAATGGGATGAGGTTTGTCCTTGAGCGCCACCAGGCCGGCAGCCAATCGGAGTGCTGTTGTGTTGACATATTGCATTCCTGCTTAATTGGGGAGTAACGTGCTAAGTGATTCCGTCTTTCATTTTTTTTTTTGTAGTGTTTAACGCCCGCTTTAACTACTTATGGCATCGCAGGCATAAATACTTTCATAAATACTTATTGCGCTAAGACAAAATATTCAAATTTTGCACAAAATATTTCACGAGAAAGATAGGGAATTACCTTTGTTGTAGAACCGTAAAAACCACAGACGTTTAGCTCAACTAGTTTTCATAATACATACGGATAAACATACCCATGTATTATATCATAACCAGAATCACATAAGCACTGTAACGACCATTATTATTTGCATGTATATATTATGAATGTTCTGCTATATACGTACATATATGCATAATTACACAGAAATTGAAAGTAAACTATTGACATGACGATACTAAAAGAATTATTACCTGCATTACGCTTAGCAAGCTGTAGAATGCTGAGTCAACTATCGCATGTTTATGTTTATATCTCGAAAACAGGGTTCGTGTTTATTTAACCCTAGTCCCCACAGAGTTCAAGTCAGTTTTCAGTTGGTGTTTAGTCAGTAATAGAGCAAGTGCAATGGCTTTTGGTGGGGAATTTAGTATTAATTCATAAACTATAATAGAAAACCTGTACATAATATGCAAATATGCAAATTCAAGATTTAAATTTAAAAACTGAAAAATTATGGAGGTTTAGAAAAATCAGGTTTTCTTACGTCGACCATTATGACGCCAGGCAGATTTGCATGCTCAGTGTGCGAGTAAGAGGGAAATATGGAGTGGGGATAGCGACTTGGCAGCGCACAGCACGATAACCCATCTCATTTGCTGCAGAGTAGAACTCTTCCCATTTGAAAAATATAATAGTAAGCTGCAATTCTTGATCAAAAAACTTGTTTTGAATATAAATGGCGTAACACATGGGCGAAGGTGACACTGTCATCTGTCAAATATGCTTATGCACGTGGACAGAGGTGTATCTATGGGAAGGAGGACGAACGGGACCGGACCACTACCCCTCAGAAGCCCCCTTAAAACCTATATTCTCCTTCATAAAGAACTTTCAGCTATATCACAGAAATAAAGGAATATATTTAACTTGATATAAACAAGATAATAAAGCAGAATATTTGTGGCCTTTGAGCGGATAAGTTGCTCACCCATTGGACTTCCAACCAGGGACTGCCGGCATGGCGTCCATTCCTACAGCTTCTCTGCATGTTGGTTCAGCGCCATTTATGTGTATAGTTAGTGTAATATATCATGGTATTATGGTACGCGGTATTGGCCGCGCCGTGGTCGAGCGTTTAGACTACTCGCATCTCACCTATCCCAAGCGATCACATGTGGGATTTGTGTTGAACAAAGCGGCGCATGGGAAGGTTTTCTCCGAGTTCTCCATTTTCCCATGCCATCGCATTCCACCGGTGTATCAGCTGCCTTGCATGTATCATTAGTGTCATTGCTTGTGGTGCCATTTGTAGTAAAATTGGGCGTTAAACCCCATCTCTGGATTCGTTGATCCTTTACGCTAATTAATTTAGCTACTTTGTTTGTTCATTATTCAATTTAATTGACATGAGAAAAAAAAACGTCCAGCTGACGATAACGCTATAAGCCTGCCATTCGTCCCGTAAAAACGGGACAGTCTCTCTTTTTCCTTGTGTGTCCCGCGTCCCGAGAACTTGTGTTGGGAAACGAATAGGTCCCGTATTTTCTAAATTAAAAACCTAACTACAATTGCTGCCATTTCTTGTTGTGAGAAATGCTGAGTCGACGCTTATCTCACTTATCGTTGTCATTGTTTAGCGCGTTCTGTGAACAGTGAAGACAGACGAAGTTTGCCTAGTCTAGTGTTGGCAGTTGATATGCTGTGTTGTTATTTGCGAAAACTTAAGCTATTATGCCTAAACGGAAATGCACCTTCTCTTCCAGTTAACAGGAAAGGGACAAAACTCGCAGAGACAAAACCTAATTCTGGAATTCACTGTAAAATTTGTAATCAACATTTTTTCGATTGCACATGGTGGGAACTCGGATATTGTAAAGTGTGTTAATTATATCATGTTTCCTTTATTCTAATGTTATGTTAATGGCATATTCAGAGAGCATTGATCAGTTAATCACAACCTTCTCAGACCTCCCGTATTTTAATGAAAACAAAATGGTGGGCTTATACTGGTACCAACATTATTTATTCCTTTTTTAAAAAGGAAAAACACTGGACCAACTTCAGAAAGTGTCAAAGACGTTAAAAGTGACTAATCCAGTACCAAAAAACAATATACTGCTAGCTTTTGAGTAATAAAGCTTCGGCGTCTTAAGTTCAATCCCAGGCTCCACCCAAAACACGCATCTCATTTCATCAATCCTAACATTGGGTTGTATATAGATAGGACGGTAAGGGTAAAGAATGGTATTTCATTAGTTACTTTAAATTTGCATAGCTTCCTAGCATTCTTAAATTCCTTTATTAAAAAGGCGTTTGATTGTTTTTCCGCATGGTAGTGCATGAAAAACCGGCCCCGAGTAGAGCTGCTCGCCCGCCATTTACGCACGAATTATTGCCCGCCTCGAGCAGATACAAAAGCAAATAGAGAAACATGTACTAATTAGATGATAAATACATAACAAATAAGCTAATGCAAAGGTTTATATTTACAAAACGTATTCGCAAAATCTTCGCAACAATAGACAACAATTAACGGGCGACAATGAGCAATCTAATACTTGCGGCCGGGTTTTTGTGCGCCATACTGTAGAACCTTATTTATTCGATTTTTTGAATAATTGGCAGTTTTTTTTCGTTAAAATTACGTACAGTGCAACTTATTTAAGCAAATCAAACCCCAGCACCAGACATTAATCATAATATAGAATATGTCTACAAAGTTCATAACCAAGTTGCATTGCTACTTGACCTACAGATACTGGGAGATTTAGGAAGAAAAATGAAGAAATTTAACTAAGAAAATGAAGCATTATTGTATCAAATAGTAATAAAACCATAAGATAAATCATATTATAAGTTAAAAAGCATGCTAAACAACTGATTGCATTTAAATAGTAAAGAAACTTTTGGGCTTTACAGTATTGCTGAAACAGTTAGTACATGTGCAGTTCATCGAAACATGTTTAGATTTGTCCAAAATACGATCTTATTTTTTAAGTGATAGGAACTAAGAAAGCCCATTTATAAAACCTGCATTATCAATCACAAATTTTCGGCCGAAATTCGCATAATTTTTATGAATAATAATCCTTAGTTATTTCTTTGTAGGTGCAAAAGAAGGAAATATATATTAGACTAATTGATAGTCAAATCTATTACAGGCTGGTCTCTAAGAGATGACTTTGAAATTCCGTTCTCTTTGAATGGTCAGGAGTAAAAAAATAAATGAATAACGATTTCCAATTTGAGAAAAGCACTATCGGAAAACGTATACCAATAACTCCGAAATTGTTAACTGTACAAAAAATGCACTTGTCATAAATTGTGTTCTATTTTTGTGTAGTATACGTTTTTATCTACATCTTACGGTTTATCGGTTTTGCTGAAGTGCTCCAGAATGAAGAAGGCTTCAGAGGTTATTCCCAGAAAAGCCAAGATATACATTTTATTTGCCTCTAAATTTCTTTGATGTATTATATGGTATTTTATCCAAATTGTTAGAACCATTTTTGAGAGAATGAATTTCAAAAATATTCCATTTAAGCGGTAGTTTGGGACTGACGGGGAATTTTTCTAAAAACTTTCGCTTGAAAGATGCTTAATTTAAATACCAAATTAGGTGTTTAACCTACTTTTGTTTATAGTTAGGTTGTTCATAAACACGATACAGATCATGTTTTAATTTTTTTTCTGGTATGCATGTGTCCCTAAAATATATGATTTGATAAATTATCGCCATTGAATTTCTGGATGGAATGCAGTACCTTCTCTACCTATTATGTACATTGTACGTGATAGAAAAACTAAAAATACAAGCTAAATATGAAACATTAAGGATGAATAATTAATTAAATTTTAAACAAAAATATTAAGTGGTATACTACTACTCGACTATATCACAAATGAGTCTACTACTGAAACGCTTTTCATTCCTTTAATTTGTTCTCGGTAAACCATACCGTCTAAAATTAAGTAAAATGTCAACAACAACAACAACAAAAAAAAACAACAAAAAAACTTTGCATAATATTAAAATAGAAAGAGAGGTTTTTTTGGAGTCCTTTAATGCTACAGTTCTCAGCGTCCCATTCAGGTGTGAAACACCACTTAATTTTGCTCAGAGGCCCCTTTATATGTTTTGAGGTTCTTTTATGTGCCTAAATCTACGATACAGGAACATCATCTTACTTACCTTCCGAAGGAAGCTATGCTAAGCATTTTATACCCGAAAAAATCCATCGCCTCCGTCGAATTTGAACCCGTGATCTTGGGAACTAGACGCTAGCATGTTACCCTTAAACCATGGAGGACTAATGACATTGCAGTTGTTTTTTAATGTTGGCGTGCTGAGGAGGGAGGGTTATTTCAAACTCTGGAAACTTCAACTATAAGGAATACTCTTGATCCCGCCCCTCCCCCCCCCCCCCCGCCAAAGCCAAATTCTGGATACGCCACCGCACTGGGCGCGAAGTAATACAAAGGGTGTGCTTCTAAGCTCGGATAGACAATAGGACCGGTTTGACACCCGTGCAGACGTGGTGTCGTTTCGCTGAGTCTCGTTTTACATTATTTCGGTTCCTACATGACCCACTATAGACACATTCCCCTTGGCGTATTCAGGGCTTTATAAATCAAATTGTCTATATCGTAAGCATTAGAAAGTATGGATTGTTTTGTTCTGTTTTATTTATTTTTTAACAAACAGATTACGCAGATCGCTTCCGCTATGTCGAATTAGGGAATATTCATCATAAAATGTATATTTCGTCTGCGTTTTGTTTCTATGATAGTACCTTATATTAGCATTTAATGCTACAAATTGCAAGTGACTAAACGTTAATAACGTCGTCATAAGAATGTATACTTGCTTGTAATAACGCATATAACTGTTACCTATAACCGTTACAGGAGTGTAATTGCTTGTCCTACTTTCGATTGTCATTAGAAGTCATAGGAATTCCTTAGTTTATAACCAGGAAAAAGAATAAGGTTGATCTGTAACTGGACTTCAGACAGGTAACAAACCATCCCACTCCTCGTACAGTCTTTTGGAGTCTGGATCAGTAACAGTACTCTGCAATCACTACTCTGTAACAGGAATACCTATCCTCCCTGACATCAGTTTATAGAGCATTTTATGCTGATTATTTTATTTGTGTGCGTATGTTGTTCTCTTAAACTTTGCATGTAGTTAGTATTTTTTGTAATCAAGCTTTATTTCTCAATGTATTGCAATACCCTACTAACGTCTTTTAGCAACCTTAAAAGTGCGCACTTGAAAGGAAAAATTGTTAGTTTTATTTACCGGTAGGCTTCCCGAGGGAAAGCGCTGTTTATGTTATTGTAGTCAGAAGTGACGCTACCAGACACGTGGGTGTGGGTGAAAACGTACATAGATCGGGAAATCCCCGTAAAACGTGGGTTTGTAAGCCACGTGAAATGCAAATCTAACCTATAGCGTAAGATTAACAGAAACAGACGCGTCTAAGCCCGTGAATGATTAGCCAATAGGATTATTTTAATTAATGATTTCTTCACGGGACGTCAGTCAGGTAAGTGTTGGATTAATTTACAAGCTTTCAACGACGTACTCTATCCTCCTCCTCCTCCTCCTCCTCCTCCTCCTCCTCCTCCTCCTCCTCATCATCATCACTGCCAGTTGCCTGATGATGGCAACATAATACGTGGTTGAAAGCTTGGAAATTAATCCAACACTTACTTGGCTGACGTCCCAAGAAGAAGTCGTTAATAACCAGTGCCGGGAAAGTTTCAAGTCCAAGATTATTTTTAGTTAGTAAGCCCAGAAAAGAGGCAAGTTGTATGCAAAACTTTGATCTAGTGTCCCAGTCTTCGAAATGCAGCCGACCTGAAGCCCGCGACTGTCAGGAAAAGACTTTCCCGCGAAAACAGTGTGTATTCGTTAAAGAGTATTCCGCAATATGCAATATTTTGTTCAAGGTGATGAAGGGAACATTCCGTTTAATTTGTGAAGTATGAAGTGACAGCCGAGGTGTAATTCTTGAGACGAAACTTAACTTTGTTGTCAACAATAATAACGTGAGTGATAGAGACTAAATTCCATAAAAAATATTTAACTCTCGAGTCACTTAGTAATTGTAGTCAGCAGTATGCGTGAACGAGGATACTGAAAATCTGTGTAAATAAAAATGCCGACATGAAATAAAACCACGTTGCTAACAAAAACAGAGAGATAGAAATTTAGCGCCCGGAATATCTAATTGGCGTAGTGCAAAGTTTAAGCAGAGGTGAAAATTTAATCCAGTAGCTGCGAAGACCTTGGCATTTTCATTTCCTTCCACAGTATTCCTTTAGAACCCAAACACCTGAGGTCTTCGAATTGGCTACAGTCTTTAATCCAAGCACCGAGTGTCCTCTCAACCCTGAGTAATACGACAATAACCCAGGGACCATAATTAAATTTAGTAGAAATCAGCATCCAATATAGGTAGCCATCATCCACGGATCTTCGGAGACGCGCGTTGAGGCATTTGCCACGATGAGAGGACCTCAGAACGGATATATGTAACCACTCCCGAGCAGATCTCATCTGTTCCCTAGTCAACTTGGGATGATAAGTTTGAGCAAGTCATTATAGCCAGCTCGGACCGGTTTTTACCTGCCTGACAGTGGCCCCTGGGCTCTGAGTTTTGCTTTCTTGTAATGATAATGATTTTAGTGTGGATATCTTTAAACCTATTGCCTAAAAATTCATTGCTGTTTTACATGTTGGTTTCGTAGTAATTATTATTTGAAATATTATTTTCACGCAGAATTTAAAATGTATTGTGACTGTCATTCACATGCCGCGTATTTGATATTGACCAACGACATTTAGCACTATCTGTGATATCGACCAGTCATAGTCGTTATCTTAAATTCCTCTTGCAAGGGCGCGGTTTCATTGGATAAAACGTGAGCTCTTTACTGAACCGTAATAGCAGATATCAGTATTAAGTAATTAATAGTGTTCAATCCATATTCAAAAAGTGTCAATTTCCAAATAAACTATGCCATTAAAAATAAATGTGCCATTATTGTGCCCTGGTTTTAGCTTACAAGGGGTCATTTTCATATTGTTATCGCTGTTTAAGTTGTATTTTAGAGTGAAAATACATTGAAAACAAAAATACCTATGTCTCAAATAAGTCAGTCTTCCGCTCAACAATTAACTGATCATGAATTCTGCCCGCAACGAGGCTACAAGTATATGCGCCAAAACCACAATAAAGATAACTTAACACCAATAGCTTCATTAGCGCAGAGAATATCGGCCACAGAGAGTTTCAGTTTGTCCCACTGATGGATGGCTCCAAGAAAAATACTGAAGATTCAAAAACTGCTCATTTGTGTATGTTTCCTCGCTGAATAAGTCTCAAACACTGATATATGCAAAGAATTAAATATTATTAGTGAATCATTCTAATGCCAATATTTTTATTTTCTTGGGACAGAAAGTTCAGGCACGGATATTTTTATTTTCCATCTACTTTCAGTAAAACATTCCAGCTCGATCTGTAGCATCAATATCACAATGGCACCTTGTTAATTTAGATTAACTAATTTCTCATTATAACTGTTGATATTATTGATTAGTATTCCATAACGCATTCGAGTGCTCATTTAATACATGCTGTTCCAGACTCGGTGCGCTCCAAAAGACTAGTGAGCAACTCACTGGGGCAAACCTGCAACATGCAATGTGGTGCAGCATTGAGAGTATGTGGGCTGAATCAAGTGCTGTAAATGAAGAGGCAGGGCTCAAGGATTATGATATAACCTTTTCTCAATGATCTATTGGCTATCACACCCCACCAACTCTACATCGAGTTTAGGGCGGAGTACGCGCGTGTAATCTGATTCACAAGTCGAGTTCCAACAGCCTGATTTAACAGGTATGCGGTAATCTGAGAGGCACCGCTACGGTGATCTGATTTTAAGCAAAACAATTAAGAACTATTTAGATACTCTTACGCTTCATTTATGGAAGTGTCTTAATGAATCCTAGTTGAGGTAAGGAGTTTCATCAGATAAATTCCCCCGAGCTTAAGGTAGCTCCATCCGTTAGGCACTGAACTTCTGATCCCAAGGTCACAGCTTCAAACCCGGCCAAAGCTAATAATGTTTGTGTCTCCTTAAAGCGACAGTCCCATGTCAGTAGGTTTGCCGGCATGTAAAATAACTCCTCCTGTCACCCTCCGTGGTGTAGTGGTTACCATGCTAGCCTCTAAACCCCAAGATTGCAGGTCCAAACCTGGCGGAGGGTTGTAGATTTTGTCGGGCGCAAAAATCTTTAGCATGGCTTTCTTCGGAAAGGAAGTACAGTCGGTTTTTCTTGTAGTGTTTAACGCCCGCTTTTACTACTTGTGGCACCGCAGGCGAGTAAAGCCGGTGTCCCATGTAATGTTTATTTACGCGTATAATAACCCCATACCGTGAAAGAAGGTTTCTGAGCAAGATTCCGCCATTTCGCGGCGGCAAGTCGTGATTTCTTCCTACGGTACCATCTGGGGGCGACGAGCCGATCTCTCTTCTCGTCACCATGGCGCATAGCGGCGAACTCGCAAACTCGAAATTCAAATCCGATAAAAGACTTATCGTAACGATGCCCTATGCTCCAGTTTGGAGCTACAGGAAAATAAATAACTAAAATAACTCCTGCGGGATGAAATTCCGCTACACCGGCGGCGCGGATATGATCCTGACAGTCGTTTACAAACAATTTTCCCAAACTCGCAAATCTATCGATAAATTTGTAACCTCTTGCGGGATTACCTTCAGTATTGTTTTCTAACTTGGACTAGAGTAATCATGCTTGAGTGAATACAAAGGGGTTTGGCTTGTTTCTCTTCGCCCCAAAGCTAATTTTTCTTTGTGTAGTATTGAGTTCTAGTCTCTGATGGATACTTTGGATCTCGAGGAAAGCCAAAAATATTATTTGCCTTTCTTTATTCTTTTTCTTCGTTAAATGTAAATTGTTATCCAGAGAAATGCGTTTGCTTTACTGTTAAAATACGTGTTACTAACGGAACATTTCAAGCATGATAAACCACATTTATCTTATCATACGTGGGAAGTTATTGCCCTTGAACAGTGCACTGCAAAACGGTATCTCACTGAAATTTAACATTATCAGGCGTTTCTTGAACACAAACTAAATGTTAACGTAATCTGGAACACTTGATAATGTCAGTCACTGTTTCAATGCACTATTCTCTCTCTTCCAATGTTTATTTGGTGCTTCGTGGCGCAGGGGATCGTGGGTTCGAGTCAGGCCTTGAGCATGGGAGTTTCTGTGTTTGTAAATGTTCATGTGTATTTGTAAATACACATACATATACGGTAGAACGTTAAAAACAATAGGAAAACAAAGGAAATTTGGGGAAAATGAGGAAAAAGAAATGCGGCACGGAGTCTCGACAAGACACCGGAATTGTATTTTTAATTTAAAAAAAAAAAGAACTACCTCACTGCCAGTTACTTGAGCCCTCTCCGCAGAATTTTGAGGGCACGGACGCAGCAAGTTTCCTAGAAAATTACTTCGAATTGTATCTTTGTGGAGATGTCACTAGCGGATCTAACATAAACTCCCCAAAACTACGGATGAGAGATGTTAGGTTTCCTTTTTTTTTTTTATACGTTAATCAGTGCCTGCAGTTGGGTTGCAATTGTCCTTACTCCTATATCGTGTCTTTGGCTACTGAGTCCTCTTCATTCGCTATGAACTATGTATTATCAGAGAATCCAGATGGATTTGCAACACCTGCCTCAAAACAATTTTTGCAATTTTCTTTTCTGTGACTGCCGCTTATATATGGTTACCTATTCACAAATTACTAATTCTGTATGCTTTTGCAGATGTATGGACAAACAGAATTTGATTTCCTGAATACATTCGTATGACCTGACGTGTTAAAAAGCAGAAGATGACTACACAAATATAAGACTGCGTACGGAAAGGTAAGTGACATCTCGTCGCGAGCTGCGTCGCTGCCAAGCGAACACGCTCGCGACGACACTGAAGCTTTCTCTTTTCTTTTTAACTTGAGCCAAATCCTCATCGCGCGAACATCAGAGCGTTCTATAGCTCTGGAACTGACGCACAGAAAACTTGGAGTTGCCTTGACTCGCACTTAAGCTCTGCACCAGTTCACCTACCGGAAAATGCACTGCGAGCATTGCTTTGATTTGACGAAGGAAAAAGCACCAGTTATGGATCAGGGCGAGAGTCTCTCCGTACATGGACATTTTTTAAACGTGGCAAGATCAGATTCGAACAATACTACAGAATTCCACGAAAAGCATAAATGATACTTGCGACAGTGTTCGGTTCGCAAATTTTACATAGCTTAAGGACCGGTTAGCACACGTGAGCCGAACACAGTCGCGAACTATACCCAGTGTTATTTAGCAAAAATCTATAGTGCAAAGCCAGAATGACCTTGCCATCTGTAAACAATGGCAGCGTACGGAGGGACGTTCGCCCTGATCCAATGAGGTTCGGTGTTTCCTCGCCATAACAAAAGAATATTCATGCTGCGTTCCCCAGGCACCTGGACGTGTATAAAGAGCATACTACTTTCTATGCGTCACTTCCTTAACTAACGGAACGCACAAGTATTCGCCCACTGGGTCATCGTTTCGGCAGAAAACATATCAGCTGAAACAGTGTCGGGAAAGTATTTCCTTTTGATTCTTCCTGCTGAAGCAGTTCGCGATCATCTTCGTTTGCATGTCTTTATTCACCTCACGATTCCAACAATACGGAAAGTACTTATGTTTGCTGTTTGGGAGTTGCCACCCTAGAGGACGCATCCCCAGGCGGAGGTTAAGAGAATCCCTCTCAGATGAGCTGGGAGGGAAATAAAGTACCTCCAGTGGACCAATGGGCAGTAACGATATTAATAGAACAAATGGTGCTTTAAATGGTTTCTGGTGGAATATTCTCGGACGCAACCTGATGGATGGCTGTGGCGACAGTGGTAATGCGATGTGGAAAGGAAATGGGAAGTCCAGTACATTATTTTTCTTCCATGAAGACATTTGGTTTGGACGAATAAATGGTGGCTGCTTCTGAAGCAAAGTATTCGGATGTAAAATATTCCTCCAGTGGGATATTCGGGCGAGAAATTTTTCAGGATAGCAGAAAGAAGTTTACAATAGGGGCATAGAATGTAATGACATTACAACACAGAGGAAAATTAGAGAAAATTTAGCAATGGAGTTGCGTAAATTTGGTGTGAATATAGCTGGTTTAAGTGAAGTGAGATAGACCAGAAAAGGTGAAGTGGTTTGTAATAATTGCACAGTGTCTTATTCAGGCATAAATAGTGCTGGAAGAGGAGTAATTGTAGTGACACAAAATAAACTAGTAAATAGTGTGACGAAAGTGCAGTGTGTTAATGATTATCTAATGTTTGAAAAAAGAACTACAGCTCCAGTAGATATTTTGATAGTGCAAGTGTATATACGAACACGATGATGCAGAAGCAGAAAATATATGAAAACATGGGCGAAATAGTGTAACAAGAAGGGAAAGGTAAGATTAATGTCATGATTAAGGGAGACTTCAACAGAGTCATTGGGGAAGGCGATGAGATGATAATTACAGATTAGGTAAACAAAATAACAGAGGAACTAGAATTGATTTCTGTCAGCATGAATTGCCTATAAATAATACTTAGCGCACGAATTTGTACACCTGGAAAAGTCGTGGAGATATTAATAGTTACCAGAGAACCTACATACTCGTCAAACAGAGATGCCGAGACAGTGTGAAAGATGTGAGGACTCTTCCAAATCTAGACATCGACTAAGACTACAATCTCCTTGTTGCAGATTTAGGTGTCAAGGCTGAAAAGGATTAGGCAGGCATGTAAAAAAATCCAAGATGGAAGTTAGGAAGATTGCAAAATGACGAACAATCTGTTAAACAATCGTTGGAAACATAGCTTATTTAAATACAACATCTCTAAGAAACTATTGAAATATGAGTGGGAAAGTGTAAAAGTGTTTTGTTGGACACATTGCAAAATAAAGTTGGAAAAATTGACAGAATTACTAGGAAATCGTGGGTGACACAAAATATGCTACAGAAGGTGGAAGAAAGAAGGAAAGACAAATACTACAAAGTTGTAGAACATAGCAGACCGAATAATGAAATAAGAAGAGAGACAGAAAGTAAAAGTAAAATGCCTTAAAGAAAATTGTGTTGAAATCATGGAAGTTCAGCGTAAAGGAGGATGTGGTTCAATGTATCAGAAAGTGATAGAGTTAGAATACAAAGAGAATAAAAAATACTGGATTTTGGAATAGAAGATACACTTGCGAAATAGATTACAAATCAAGAAATAATTCTTAAATATGGAATAATTATATAGAAGAACTTTACAAAATATCGACCACATATTGATGAATGAAGTGAAAATGCTATAAGAGAAATGGGGAGAACAAAAGCCACAAGAAATGACATACCAGTGGATCTACTTAAAGAAGAAAATGGGCTGAGAAAGCTAACCGAACTTATCGACAGGGTTTACGATATCAGAGCATGGCCCAGAGACTTCCTAGAGATCACCGTGGCAGCATTGCAAAGAAACATCAGCCCAAAATTGTAGTGATCAGAGAACCAAAGCATTTAATATCTCAAGAAATTTGTGGCACGGATACTACCCAAACGACTAGATAGTAGAATAGAAGATGTAATAGGAGGGGATCAATTTGGATTCGGGAAAGTAAAAGAAAGTACAGATGCAATTGGAACGCTAAGCATTATATCAGACAGAGTTGTGGTCGTCAAAGACGAAATGTGTGCTTACTTTGTTGATTGGCACAATCTTTTAAAAGGGTCAATTGGAAAAAGTTAATTGAAATACTAAAACAAATAGGGACTGACCGGAAGGACCAAAGATTCATCCGCATCGTGCTAAAAGTACTTATCTGGTGCGTCCAGAGCACGGGGTGATCAACAGTGTAGGAACAGAAAGGTGTGCGTTAAGGATGTTAATGTCACCCATCTTGTTCAACTTTTCATGGAGGTTGAGAAGGAGTCAAGAGACTTTGTGTTTAAAAGAAATGTAATTAATATTATCAAATATGCAGCTAACCTGGCGTATCTGACAAAGAGGTAAAAAATACTTCAAGGAATGATCGCCAGGCTGGTGGAAACAATGAGAAAATATAGAATGGAAAGTAGCATATAGAAAACAAAAGTGATAAGGATATCAAAGGCAGAAAAGCCTGTTTAAATTGTCATTGAAAATCAAGAATTAGAAACCGTGAGTCAGTTCAAATGCTTGGAAAGTTATTTGACAAAGGACGCCCACTACACCAAGAATATTATTTCACAGGCTGCCATGGCCAATAAAGCCTTCACGAAGAAGAGATAGTTGCTGAATAGCAATTTGAACCTAGAGCTATGAAATGTCCGGTAAATTGTTAAATTTCGAGCATTGCTCTCCATGGATCGGAGACGTGGACTTCGAGGAACATGAAGAAGAAATATTTGGAAAGTTTAAGCTGTGGTGCTGGAGACGGATAGAAACTATAAAGTGGGTGGACATGGTGACAAATGAAGAGGTTCTGAGATGATTGAGTGAAAAGAAATAAATCCTACAGACAATTCGCAAGAGAAAAGCAAGCTGGATATGGCACACTCTAAGAAGAAAAAGTCTACTGTATTACGTCATAGAAGGAAAGGTACAAGGAACAATTAGACTCGGAAGAAGAATTCAGCAACTAGACGAGATTTTAGGTAAAGCGCAAACGCTGGTAAAGGCTATAGAGAACAATATTCGCGTACCAAGTTTGAGAATATGCCGAAAAGCAGAATACTTACCACTAGATTGCTGATCTGAATCATTGTGCGGTATCTGATTGTCTATCGCGTATAGAAGCAGTAAGCAAACTAAACAGGCTGCACAGAGTGTACAACCCCCTAAAGCAGACTACTAGGTTAGAATGCTATCATAAATATAATGAACAAGTTTCTCACCGAGGATAATGTGAAGGACGGCCGTCTGCACATCTGTCGTGCCATGGAAGCAATAGGCCATGGTGTCGGTGCTGCCTCCAGGAATGATACCCACGCGGAGAGGAGGTGGAGGTAAGCGGGCGTCTGGATCATTGTGATCTACTCCACAGTCCCTAGCTGCCCTGAGTACCAAACCGTTGAACACCTCTGAGAAGGTGCCATCGCCACCCACACACGCCACGGCATCGACCTGGTCCAGTGGACAGGTGAGAAGGCTGTCCCGTGCGTGATTAGGCCTTTGGGTCACCACCACACTGGCCTCCACACCCGCCACTCCCAGCAGCGGCCTAACCTGCTTCTCATAGATCTTCAGCCCTTTCTTCTTCCCGCCGTGAGGATTTACAAACAGAAGCAATCTCTTCGGCCTCTTCGTTAACCCTGTAAAACCATATAATAAACATAATCAATACTGTTTTTTAATTGTTTCATTTATGCTCTGTCTTTAGCTGCACGATCATCTTGGCGGCATTCACCTTTTTAACATGTTTGCTATTGTCATTCTGTTTCTATTTTTCACCACACACATTCACACTCTTATTCATATCTCCAGACTCTAGCAACATTCCCAGCACCCAGATGGCAATTGAGCCTGGGATCCCTCGCACAGCAGGTAGGTACTCTGCCAACTAGCTATTCTAGTTTTAATAAACTATTTAATTCAATATTTTAAAGTCAGAGGATCAAAGTAAGAATTACAGTAGAATTAATTATACTTTCAATTTCTGGAGTCACATTAACTATATGGATTAGAGGTATACTCCAGCGGATTGATCTCGCCTGCAGCGCCACAAGTAGTAAAAGTGGGCGGTAAACACTATAAAAAACGGATTGATCAAAAGGTATCCTGAAGTCGATATTGCTTTGCTCTGCCTGCATACTATTAATGACTAAACCCAACCTTTTGTTTAAAAGTATACTAGCGCTTACAACAGTATTTACGTATATTCCACAAGAAATTGTCTGTTACTGTAAATTACCAACGGTAATATGAAAGAAATTGATGGTTCTACAACATGAACTTCAAATAACGCAATGTTAAATAAGCATCTTAAAATGTTAAAATAGTTATAAAATCTAATATTAGATAAAGTGAAGAAAATCTGTACTACTATATTCAGTAATTTTGTGCTTTCATAGATACTAATTTGATTCAGTTATTTTTTTTCCATTACTTACATTCTACCTTTCTTAGTATTGTTTTATAGACCTAAAAAGGCATTGCTTTATGACAAATGCTTTCATACAGACGTGTGGATAACACCGTCATCATTATCATCATCGTCATTGTTTTTATTCTTGTTGTTGTTGTTGTTATTATTATATTATTATTGTTATTATCACTTACATCGTTGTTGCCTTAAGAATACATTATTGTAAACAACTAAATTATTTTCACGTAATTTATATAAAGTGAATCAGTTTTTTAAGTACAATTGTAGTATTGGTTTCAATCTTTGTTAATAGCATCAGAACTATTGTAATCGAATTAAATATTGAACATTAGCTTTACTGCTAAGGTTCACAGAGAACTGTGGCCGCGCCGTGGCCGAGTGGTTAGACCACTCGACTCTCACCTAGACGGCCGGGGTTCGATCCCAAGCGACCGCATGTGAGATTTGTGGTGGACAAAACGGCGCTGGGGCGGGTTTTCTCCGGGTACTCCGGTTTCCCCCGCCATCGCATTCCACCGGTGCTCCATCATCATTCATGTATCATCAGTGTCACCGCCTGCGGTGCCATTAGTAGTTAAAGCGGGCGTTAAACACTACCAAAAAAAAAAAAAAAAAAACAGAGAACTGTTAGCAGAAAATTGATTATACGGCCGCATGTTAATAGTTCGCATCATGTTTTCAAAAATTGAGACAATTACTGATATGGAAGAGTGCATAATAACAACTATTTTTGTCGTCCTCAATGGTGTAATGGTCACCATACTAACTACATATACCCAAGGTCGCGGGTTCAAACCCGGCTGAGGACGATGGATTTTTTCGGGTGTAAAAATCCTTAACATGGCTTCGTTCGGAAGGGAAGCAAAGCCGTTGGTCCCGTGTCGTAGATTTACGGCACGTAAAAGAACCTCAACCCTGATAGAGAGGCCTCTGAGCAAAATAAAGTGGAGTTTCACGCTCAATTTAGAATGGGACGCTGAGAACCACAGTAGTCAAAGAGCGTCCATAAATAACACGCCATTTACATTTTTACAGCTCGGCTGCAGTTACTCAGGACACTCTAAAAATCACTTTTAATTCAATTTGGTACACTTAATCCACCAGCGATGTATGTTCTGGTCTGCCTCTTGTATGTCAAGAAAAAATGTTAATGATTTTATTACCTGTGACAATATACATAAATACCCAACGCGTAGGAACTCAAACATTTGTATGCCTAAAAGTAAATATAGTGTAAGTATAAATAGTTTCTGTTACACCTCAGTAAAACGTTTTAACTCCTTAACTATGCATATAAGGCATCTATCATTTCAGTGCTTCAAGACAAGGGTCAGATCAATATTGATGTTTAATCCTCTATATGCTGTTGACGGATTTTATAATGTAAATATATATATATATATATGTGTGTGTGTGTGTGTGTGTGTGTGTGTGTGTGTGACGATAGATTTGTATGATTAGACGCGTATTGTATTGATTAAGTCATAATAAATAGTCTGTACACATTCAGGCTCCTGGAGATAATTCAAAGAAGAATAGATACTGTGTTTTTCTCTTTTGTGCTGCAAGGATGTCATAGAAACTAAGATTAATTATTGCGACACTAGGTGAAACGCGTTGCATATTCAAAACATTTAGGTATGTGTGGGTATAAAATCATTAATGTTACCGGTCCCCATGGCCGTGCTCGCTAAGTGTCTCGCTTTGATGCCTCGTGGCGCAGGGGATCGTGGGTTCGAGTCCCGCCTTGGGCATGGTTGTTTGTATGTTTGTGAAATGTTTATGTATATTGGCACAGCAAAACAGTAATCTAACAGAAACCAGAGTAAAATGTAAAAAGGAGTATACAGCGCCAGAGTTCCGTCCAGACTCCGGAACTTTAAAAAAAAATAATAAATCACGAATAATATATACGAAACTTTATGGAAATATCTCTGAAAGATGCAATACGAAGATTTGCAGCAACTGCGGTTTACATGGAACGTTTTACATTTTTTGTTTTTCTCGCCCAAACCGCTGTAACGAACTTGATTAAAAAACCATACAATAAAAATATATACATGACATGGAAAGTGAATAAATTGCATTTTTCTAGAAAGTGACAGTGAAGTCCTCTTCATTCGGAAGGCATTTGGTGCAATATTGTAATACTAGTAAACACTAAATGATAGACAAACATAAACCAGACTGCCTCCGTGGTTGGGTGATCAGCGAGCTGACTTCTCACCAGTAGGTGCCGGATTCAATTCCCGACTGGAGCGGGGAATTATTCTTTAGCCAGAATTATTCCCTATCCCCCACAAAGTCTGGAAGTAAGATGTGAGAGTGAATGTGTGTGTTTGAGGAAAATAAATGATTTAAATCTACAGACAATGCGTTGTTTCAAGTGCAAAGCCTCCGATATGACCTTACCTCATATGTAAAAGGGGGCTGTATAAATGAAACAATAATAAAAAAACTACACAAAAATTATAGGTAACATATTTAAAATATGCATTTTTTTTCCCAACAAGCAACTTTTTGTGGCATATGCCAATTCCGAGGTATCCGGTACCTTCACATTCTTTAATCTGGTTAGTCCTATCGGACAATGAATGAAATCGTTTCTCAGGGCCCATGGAGCTTAAAGTTACTCAACTCGTATTCTCAGGATAAGCGAAAACTACGAAAAAAACCCTTATCCGGCTAATTCACCCTAAGTGAGACTCGACCTCTTAAGTGCGAGGCAGACACGCTACCCCCACACTACTAAGGCGGGCTGTTCCAGTCCTGTCAATATTGTTGTTTGTACGTAAAGAGCATGGAATCTTAACGCCTGCATATAGTTATTAAGCTATACCTCTGTATGTATAAGCAAATAAATATATCTGCAAAGGATTATCGCGATTAAAACGAAGTAGGTGGAAAAACTGGCTTTCGTAAGATAATCTTTGTAGCGGTAATAAATTATAGAAGGTGGATAAAATGATATGAATGTGACACATCGGAATTTTTTGTTATTTTTGTGTATAGTTTACTCTGTAGCTTACGGGCATTTGTCGGTAACTTATGTGCTACATAGAAAAACATAATTTACTCGTAATACCGCAACTATGACTGTAGCTAATACAGAAACCGGTTATACGCTTGCAGTAATGCAACGTTTCTGAAATTATTTCATTCTAAGTCTCAGAAAGTCCATTTGAGGCACAGATATTTTGTACGAATTCAGTTATCGTGGAAGTGAAGCTATTGTAATGAGGTGAAGGAGGAGTCTATGCAGAGACAAGGAAGCTCGATATTTACATTACCGAAGCACTCTGGAACATATTGGTAATTCCCACTACGGAGGAATGCAATTTTGCCATGTTAGTGTGAATTTGGAGTCAAAATGCATTAATAGTCTTCATACTTCAATCACTTCAGTATTATATTTTAATTAATTCTGAAAAGAAGTATCACCAGGGACTCTTAACGTAAATGCAGAGAAAATCCTGGCTCGTTTTAATAATTAGAGAAACAAACCTTGAATTCCCTAAATCCTGCAAATAAAAAGAAAATTCGATGTTTTACTCCATATTTTCTTATTAAAACAATTATAATTTATGCAATATGAAAAGAAACTCTATACACATATTTTATAGTAACAAAATGTTTTAGATATTTTAGAAAGCCTGTGATATTTCCCAGAAAAATGTCCTATCTATAAAACTCCTTTACAAAATTATCTGCAATTAAGTACAACCACCTGGAGAAATATGTCTAACATTAATTTTTGCATTATTTTTAAAAATGTTGGAGAAGTGTTGTTGATAAATTTAAATGTGTGGAACATTTTAAACTGATAAAATTGTAAAACAAACTAAATGCGTTTCAAAATGTAATTCATTATTGTCATCGCATTCGAGATAATTAAAGGTCACGGGATGGACTTGAAAAGCCTTTCCTTAATACACGACAGGTTTTTAGAGTTAAAACTTCAAAGATAACATTTTCTTTGGTCTGCAAACTTTTATTTGCATTTATTGTACTGTAACCTGCCTAAAATACTTTACTTGAACACATTAAAGATCAACAAAGGGCAGTAGGAATAACTGGATTGGGAATCATATAACAATTATAGTACTTATAATTTAAATAATAATAATAAATAAATAAATAATAATGTCGTGCTGTTAAACTCCGAATGGAGCCCGAACGGCCAACCCGACTGCCGACATTGTGACCATTTACACACGACAGAGATAGGTGATCATCCAACAGATACGGGAAGGTAGTTTGGCCAGAATCAACATCTCCCAGCCAAAAAGTGTGCTTTCGTGTCCTGGTATCCCAGCAAGAAAATTGGGCACCAGCCTTATATCCGGGATATAAAACCCGCGTCCCATGTTTGAGATAAAATCGGGACGAATTTCGTGGTCAAAACCAGAGCTCCAAGCTCTAGCTAGTCCACTCTGCTACGGAATAGCACTGGAAAACACAATATATTTGCTTCCTTGCCGGTGTATTCTGTAAGGACAGGACACTTATCGTAGGGGACTCGGCACCGAAACTGAGGTTATTGTGCCTACACCCCATAGAAGAGCGCCCTCAGGAGGGAGGAATGAGGTGAGAGAAAACATTGGGCGAGCGGAACCAGAAGCGACGGCACAGCAATGACAAGGTCTCCATATTGCATCACCCCAACAGTAGGAGGACAGGTAGACTGGGATCACCCGCCCCATATAGGGTCCAACGCCCCTGCTAGGACCGGCATTCCGGCAGCCAGCCGAAATCTGGGGACAGAGCATCCTTTTTCCCTCCCACGCCGCATCGAGCATCATCGTCGACACTTGCAACCCTGAAAGTAGCTAACGGGATGAAGGATGAATTAAATGACAATGGAAACAAGGTAGGACAGAAAATTCAGGAGAAGAAACTTACCCAGCATTCGCTTGGTGACCCGGGGACACCCACATAAAAACCCATGGACCAGGTAGGTCGGCCACGGGAAGCGAACCCGGACCTCCCGAATGCGGGCTACAGACGAAACCGCCTGAGCCATCCCGCTCGGTATTCTGTAAGTTAATGAGTGAATGCTAGGAGATATACTTTTATTGTTTTGACATTACTTTGACATAATTGTAACAAAAGTAAAATAAAAGATTGCAAGGTTTCATTTTACGAACTTCGTAAAATTAACATACATTTCTTTAGTCAGTTCAGCACGTTGGCAAATGCGATTTTAAAACAATGCTTTCCCATGATTAAAGGATAATGAAAAATCTGAGATGCACTTAAAGCTTAAAATATTTGAGCTTTTTAAAGAGATTGGCTTTTTAATTATATATTTTATATAACATTATTCACACAAATTCCATAAAGAAACTATCCACCACTTTTACTAAAAACGCTGACGAACCAGTGATTTCCGCACTTCTACAAGTAAAACAATACACCTGTATGCTGCGTTTGTTGTACATATGTCATAAATCCAACGAAGAACACATTTAGTGTTAGATGTTAGCATCTCTATTGTAGTATACTTGTGATTTATCTCGTTGGACATCATTACGGCATCATCTGTGATTATCATCATCCCTGCCGTTAACAACCATCTCTTGGGCGTAGAAATGCTACTCGAGAGATTGGTGTAATTACTTCATTACTTACGTAGCAGATGGCATCCATCTGGTCATTAAAGCAGACATGTGAGCGAGAAAATGATGTAGTTTGTAAGAATATAGATACACGTGTACGGAAGCACCAAATGTATACTTGGTCTCAAGCCTTGTATACGTGTAGGTAAATGCTGCATTTTAACAACAGGTATAGACGAGTTGCACAGAAAAGTTGAGTGCATATAAACCCAAGGTCCCCCATGTGAGAAAACACAGTGTATAATATAATTTTAATTCTAAGCCCCGAGCTCGAGAAAATAGTGTGCTTTATAAAATGCTAGTGCATATGAATTTGATCCCAACTTACGTGTAAGGAAAACGCTTCAGTGTATGTAAGCTTGATCCTAAGCCGCTTGCACGAGTAGTTTTTGCAAGTATACACAGACGTATCTCTTTATTGGTGTGAAAGAAATCAGCATAGGCAGAATGATAGAATGTAAGACTAATGGTTTTGAACCACCATTTTCTGCGTATTTGACAGAAGTGCAACTACTGCTCTATTTTCACCACACATGTTTTTGCCTCCATCATTTGTAATAAGATTTCAAGTTTTTCCATGAAAAGTGCTTTTATTGATGGCATTTTCAACACCAAATATCTTCCCTAGTAGCCGTGCCGTGAATGCTATCGATATCAAGAAGTTCATCTTAAACTTCATAGCTTTTACCTACTCATCGAATAAAAATCAACATTTGTGCAGTATCTGACACATCCTATGACTCATCCAAGGTCAGAGAAAATCACCTAAGATGTCCTTTATGTCAGACAGTTGAGATGATATATTTTCTGCGATGTCTTGTACCCTCCGAGACACGGTGTTTGCTGACAATGTCAGTTTTAATTAAATTTATCTTTTCGGTGCACATTTCTTCAGCAACTGCAATTACGCATTCTTTGATCACTTCTCTATCGGTGAATGGTTTTACACGTTTTACGATTTCAACAACCACATGAAAGCTGGCACGTGTTGCAGCTTCTTGTTTAGTATTGATTTTCGTTAAAGATTGCTGCGATTTCAATCCGCGCTTCAAAGCGTCAAATCTATCTGTCCGTAAACTTCCTGTATATTTTGAGTAGTTTTGAAAATATTTCGTTTTATAATGACGACTAATGTTATATTCTTTGAGAACAGCTATGGTTTCATTGAAAATCAAACATAGTGCCTTAATACTGGATCCAGTCACGAAATATTGATAGTTCCATTGATCTTTGAATGTTCTATTTTTCGCTTCTTCGTCATACTAGTAAATCGCACCCCAAAAAAATAAATCAAATAAAAATACTGTTATGTGTGGGCGTCGGTCGGTTCGAAGAGGTCTTTTAAATAGGGTGACGCACTACTTTATTTCACAAGAGACAGTTTCGACTCCTTCGCCTTCCCTAGTCAGACTGACTCGCGCTCACGCCGCTAGCCTTTTTATACTCCAATTACTGCCATCTCGAAGTGAGTGGACTACACCAGAACTTTCTCGAACCAACGAGGCTATTCATAAATGTTTGTTACTGCGCTTCGGAATACTACTAGCGCCATCTGTTAGCGATAGAAGACTCTACCACTACGTATTACCGCTTTTGACCAAATGTCTTCAAGTATCACGGTCGTAACAATACGCAATAGTAATTGAACAAGCGAACTTAGGTGCGTACTCGGCGACTACTCTAGAAATTATAGATAAGTCCAGGAAAAGTAATATGGTTTTGGCCCCTGAAACTTACTGGAGTAATCAGTATGGCCCTAAGGTTGGAAAGTATGGAGCCCCCAGCCTTAAACTATGCAACCCATCCTGGTGAATACTAAGACATCTTATGGGAGAATTTCCCACATCCATCTCTCTCTCTCTCTCTCTCTCTCTCTCTCTTTCTCTCTCTCTCTCTCTCTCTCATTGGGGCCGCGCCGTGGCCGAGTGGTTGGACCACTTGCCTCTCACCTAGATGGCCGGGGTTCGATCCCAAGCGACCGCATGTGAGATTTGTGGTGGACAAAACGGCGCTGGGGCGGGTTTTCTCCGGGTACTCCGGTTTCCCCCGCCATTCATTCCACCGGTGTTCCAGCATCATTCATGTATCATCAGTGTCACCGCCTGCGATGCCACAAGTATTAGTTAAACACTACCAAAAACTCTCTCTCTCTCTCTCTCTCTCTCTCTCTCTCACACACACACACACACACACACGGCGATCTTGTCAGACCAAGAACTGGCAAACGTGCAGCCCGCTTCACAACACAACACAGCAAGCTGTACTCTGGTAGTTAGTATGCCAAATCTAGAGGTCGCAGGTTCGATTCCCTGTTAGAGGATGGGAGTTTTTCTTTAGACAGGGTAATTCTTCACTCTCCCTACAGTGTGGACGTATGCTAGACAGTGCAAATTTAAGGTTTATAAAGAAAACCCAACGTAAACAAATCGAAAAGGTAACTGAACAGTAAATTAGTCAACATCATTGCCGATGAAAAATTATCCTAGAGGCAAGGCCGCCGATATGATTTAGATATAAGTTTTACAAAAGAAGGGGAAAAAAAGCAAGCAAGAGATCCGTTCTGCCACTACCTTACGAAGATTCAGAACTGATAATGGATATTTAGCAGCAGGGTGTATTAATATAGAAGACGGTGAAAGTAACTATGTTGGAAATTCCAGAATGCTTTATTGTTATCGTCTCTGCTTATTTTTCTCAAAAACCTTATATGTTGTATTGATATATTCCTTTGTAGTAAATCTATATCTGTTTCCATTCCAGAATTTTGATCGCCATTCTTTAGAAAAACTCTTCCAAAGCGAGATCTTTCCACAACATACATAAACATTTCTTGATGGAGTGCATAATGTCGTAGTTCAATATTATAGTATTTTAAATAAATATCAGCAGAAAACTCAGCTGACTGTCTTTACAATAGTCGGAAATTTCCATTATTAAAATGCATTTTATCGAACATTTCAGCAAAGCTTTTCGGGAATTGACAAAGCTCCTCAGAATTCTGGTAGCTGCACTTTTGACAACTGCAGAACCGGAGAGATGTTTTACAATCCTTCGAAGATCATAACCTTCCTAAGAAAGACAATGATAAAAGAAAGGCTTTGTGCACTTGCTATGTTTTCCATTAAGAATAGATTAATTTCAGGCATACTCGATTTCAATAGCAGTGTGATGGACTAATCTTCCAGTCTTAAATATCGATTTCATTTTGGTTCAGTAATCAGGTGAGTTTTAATTATTTTATCTACTCGTTTTTCATGTTGCATGCGTTCGATTTCAGCCACGAGCCGCTACTGTTGTTGACAATGGACTGTTTCAAATTGTTAAAAGACGTTTATCAGCTTTGTACATTACGAGGGACGTTCGCACCCTGTCTAAAGAAATGTCCCAAAAAAAGCCAAATTACTATGATAATTATTAAGTGTCATCCTTTAGATGGAGCGCTGTCTTGCTATGTTAAGTTATTTTCTTTTTTCTGCAGATCTTCACTTCTTACTTTCCATGATGCGAGTGAAATCTCCTTCTGTAGAAGTCTTCTTTACTGAGCCCGCTATTGTTTCATTTTTGATGTTTTACTGCAGTTAAAATTCTCCAGAACCTTAAGTCTTTGATGTTTATAATGCAATATTAGTTTAAAAGTAGGTATAGTACTTTGTTTGGAAATTTTACACAACAGGTATCACACTCGGTGTGTCTACCTGCCCCGTAAACACACATGCATGCTGTACCACCGACTATTTAACCTGGGCACAGCCCATCCTAAACCACAGACGGGTTAGAAGCACCCAGCAGAAACAGTCCGCGAGAGTTACCATTGGACTTTATAATCGAAAAGTAAATGTTTGCTGCTGATTTCATAGTAAATGCACATATATTTTTAGTGTACAATATTCAAATTAAAAATCTTGGTGGGGTAAAATACGAAAAAAGTGTAACGGCTGTTTAACTTAGTTTGCAGCCTATTTTACTGTAGCTATCTGGGTTTTTCTTCAGTTTTCCGTCTTTTGAAGAAACAATAAGTTATTTCACCTTTTGGGCATAAGGGTTGCTGTCGGTTACCATGCAGTGCCTTATGGTAGCAAAGATTGCCTTTTAAAAAGCTCCCTGTGGTCTTAAAAAATCGTGGAACACTGTAATACTGTTTTATGATAATGCAGCAAGAACTTACTTTAAAAAAAATACAATAAGTTAGAATGCAACTTCTTGCACAAACTATTAAAAATTTCAGTTATATGTTGTTGTTAATATAATAATATAATAAATTTCACACAATGTGTAAAGTAATTGAGTCACTCGTTACAAAACAGTGTTATTGAGATTGTTCTGGAACGCCAATATGTATGATATCTGTCGCACAATTTTCACACAAAGCACAAACACACTTCACATCTGGTTGATGAAAGCTTTTCGTTTTACAAATCTTGTAGTGAAAACCGTGCACGACGAAACAGGTTACTCTGTGTCGGAGTTCATATGATGCTCTCCATTCGTTTGTCATCATGGTGGTGGTGCTGTAGAAGTCATTCCATATCTGGTTCTTCTTTTCCTGTAGTTCTTGGATCACGATCGTGTTGTTAATATGACACGGAGCCAAAATATTCAGAGGTATTACAAACAGAAGTAATTTTCCGTTGCAGTGTATAATTTTCAATTTGTAAAATCAATTGTGGCACGGGATTTAGTGCTTCTGTTACGAAGTCCTATAATATAGAGTTAACTATTCAAACTCCAATGTTCGCGATTTAAAGGTTTCGAAGCCTTCATCCAATTGGTTCCTACGTTTCTAAAATGGTGTTTGCTTTTCGTGCATATAACGATAACGAAACATGTAAATGATATAGTCATTTGTCTGAGTTGTTTTGCAGAACACCCTTCTTTTCCTCAAGGCACACTGCGATAACACTTTTCAGAAAAATGTAACATGCAGTAGTTTAATACATACGTTGCCGCTTGAGAATGTAGATTTAGTGTGAGTCACTATTTAGCGTATTCTTTTCAGAACGTGACAGCAACTTAGCGCGTGTTATTGTACGTATTGTTGTAAATGAAAGTTCAGTCAACGTTGTTGATTGCGCTAATTTGCGTTTTGAACCGGCACGTTACAACAGCGGTGTGATTGAACTTGACATTTGGATGCCTGTGTTGCGTCTAAGAACATAAAACAAAATATAAATTTGTGGCAGCAATATTTAAAAGAAAGAGATTTCGGCGGTACAGGGCAGTTCTAGTAAGATCTGCCAAACATAATTTTTAAAAACTTTTTTATGCATCTTGGAATTCTTGTTAATTCTTGCACACCTACTACTTTTTCTAAATCCAGCTACATCGCATATAAAATCCAATGTTAAGTTTTAATCTGTGCTGCCTCGCTTTCGGTAAATGCGACATTCATTCACAATCCACTGGAAATTATTTCATCGTCCGAGCTGACCACTAGTGAAGGGATTTTAAGGTGGAAATTGGGGCAGAACAGGGTGGAGGAAGGTCCTGAAAATGCATACAAAAAATGGACTAAAGGTGCAGATGAAATGTCTAATATGGTTTAAAAAAACTGCACGAAATTTCTATATTCCATTTACTGGGCTCTAATAATTGATAACATTGTTATGTTGGATTACATGCACATTTCATCTTTTTGGCAGAATGCCGAAGAATGGTACCATCAATTTGGAGGCCGCGCCGTGGCCGAGTGGTCAGACCATTCGCCTCTCACCTTAACGGCCCGGGTTCGATCCCAAGCGACCGCATATGAGATTTGTGGTGGACAAAGCGGCGCAGGGGCGGATTTTCTCCGGGTTCTCCGGTTTCCCCCGCCATCTTATTCTTCCGAGGTTCCATCTTCATGTATCATCAGTGTCATCGCCTGCGGTGCCAGAGCAGTAAAAGTGGGTGTTAAACACTACCAACAAAAAATCAATTGGATAAATTTCATCCCTCCCCCCCCCTTTTTTGTGAAAAATGCATTCTGGTCCGGGCCGGTAAAACACTGACACAGCCAGCAAGAGATTATACAATCGAGAGACAGGAAGCGTCAAATTCATGCCACTACTAACTTAATTTAATGTGATACAGATATATTGTTTACATTTTAATTTCTTTTCATAGCTGTAGATGGGCCATAGTTGTTGGGATATGAATGTCTGGTGGTTTCCGTAAATTATATTATAATATAGCTTATTAACTAGTGTTGACTTCTGATTAAACAACATTATAAAAAATATGTTCAAGAAGAGAAAAAACATTATGTCTAATCTTTTAAAAGCCCAAATAAAATTGGGGGAAAGGTGCTAAATCATTAAAAGGAAGGGAGAAAGTGGCAAATCTCACAAAAAGGAGCAAAAGTGCAACATTTTGTGTTTATTTTGATTAATTTCATGTAAATAGCTATTTAATTGGAAAGCTACTGCACCTCAAAATTCTGTCTTTACTGATCAAGTGAGTGATCGGAAGTCAAACAGGACGCTCGAATTTGCTGGTTGGCAGGCTCGTCAAACAACTACATCAGTTTAATTACCTCATCCGAAACATTTCAATAGACAAATATTGTGTACTAAGAATGACCAGCTACAAAGAAAATGGAACAAAGATAACAAAACTATTTTTCCCTTTGTTGGTGATTCGTTTGGAGAAACCTACAGACGCTAAAACGTGATAACTTTTATGCAATTTGCAAATACATTTTAGAATGATGGGAAGTTTGTTCCGACTTGACTATAACATGTCCACCAATACGCACTCGAGTCAATACAAACAGTGAGAATAATTCCTTGTAAAATAGATTAGGTACAATTCTTCAAAATGCTATAACCTTTTCATTGAGATCATAAATATCTGTGATTGGCTATGCATGCAAATCATTCTTCATGTCCTAGTGTATTTGAACCGTGGGTTTCCTAGAAAATGAGCGTGAACTCGGAGATCTACAGACAAAATAAAACCTTAGCATCGAAGCCACTAATTGATAGTGTGTATAAGTGTAATTCATGTTTCATTCTGTCTCTCTACTTCCGAAATTGCGCGAAACCAACCAATGCAGACTAAGAAGTCGAGAGCCTACGAAAAGGCGCGCGCATAGTAAGAGACTAACTGGGTAACAAGACGCTTTATTACATTACTGGATAAACGTGTTCATTATTCATTATCTACATTATTGTTACAAAACTTTAAGATAACAATTATCTACGGACACTAATGTTGTAATGGTGAAGGTCGAACTCTTTTTCGCCTATATTACACTATTACATTTCTGAGACACAGAATGTGACATCCAGTTTCACATGATTTATCACAGTTTTAATAGTATTTTACAACTGAAACCAATAACAAGGAATATTTCGGAAATGGTCAAACTGCACGAAAAATGAATCTGACATAAATTAAGTGTTTTGAAGAGATTTACATTTTTTGTGTGGTAAGTTTCTGTCCATCTCTTACGGTTCACGAGTTACACAAAAGTCATTCAGAATAAAGAGGTCTTCAGAGATTATTCCCAGAAAATTCAAGTTATACATTTTGTTTGTGATATAAATATTTTTAATATACGGTGTTTTAAACCAAATCGTCAGAACCATTTTTAGAAAATCAAAATTTTCGAAATTTTTTCCATTTAAGGGGTAGTTTGGGGTGTTTTTTTTCTTCAAATCTTCATGTCGCATCCTTGGAAGACTTAACTGCTAAGTTTGGTATTATACCTATTTTTCGTTTTTGAGTTATCGTATTCATGATCACACAGATACACACATACCTTTTCATAATTTTTTTTTTTTTTTTGGATATAGGGGATACTAAAACATATATTTCCGGTGAAATCTCGGTATCGATTTTCTTGTGGGGTGCAATTGCCTTCTCTACCTATGTACTATGTACTAAGTAGAGAAAGTGAAAAGGGTATCAAACAATTAATAGCATGAGCAGTAATAATGGTTTTTATCCTGTTCTGTTTAAAATGTGAGTTGTGTCACTTTTAAATATTTATAAATGCATTTACTTTGACTTCCTATTACGTTCATCTGCAACATTTCGTATAACATAACCTAAAACTTAACCTCAATAAGACAATTTCTTAAATAGGTTAATGCATATTACATGAATGAGTATTAATAACAAAGATAGCAGCAAAAATAGCAATTAATGGTTAAAATAACTTTCAGTTTGTTCTTCGAAATATTAGCTTCCTAAGCCATTTAACATTTTCCTCGCATGATTTGCTGTATATCCTACATGTACTTCACTAATGGCTTTTGATATGCTTTTATATATCTTCAGTCTTTTGTTTGTTTTTATCTTTATGTTTTGAATTGCACAGAATTTCATGATTCATAATAAGAAATAAGCAGTTAGGTTGTAACCACTGGCCATGAATACCTGTCTGCCATTTTCTTTTCTAGTTACGATGTGATCAAAGGTATAATAGTGGGTAACTTTCATCACAGAGGTATGTCACAGCTAGATGTATTCAAAGATGTTATATTACACTGTACAAGGTTTTATCACGTCTATTTGATTTAATTTCTGTGACACAGAAATACGATAGTGTAATACAGGCCTTACTCTCCTGCAAAATACTATCATTACGAGCTGGTTGGTTCGTGACAGATATCCTCAAATGGGAGAGATGAGATCTAAGGTTTTCAGTTGGTTAGTTAGCTTTATCTTTCTGAGTCATTACACGAATATACGTTGATCCAGAAATACTTAAAGCGCTATATGCACACGACACCAAGTTTTCGAACTCTAATTCTCTCAATTTAGAATTTTTAGGATACTCGATGTCAAAACTTGAATAAACCACATTATAATTATTAAGATTAATAATTTGTAACCTTAAACTGTCATGACATAAATACATGTCTCTGTTTTTGTTTTGGTAGCTCTGAAGAAAAAAAGCTTACTCGAACCATATTGAAAAACCACTCCTTTTTCTTCCAGTTTTCTCTTTGGCCGTTAATAAACGTAATAAAATTGCAGCTGTCAATCAACTGTTCATACTTCAGGCGATGTTATCATAGATACTAAGGAAAATGTATAAAATCTTCCGACGACAATGGACACATTTAAACGGTCTACCAAGCAGTGGTACAGCTCATGAAAACAAATAAGGCTTGAAGCAGAAATTGAATTGTTAAATATGTAGGCTACTGTGCTGCACTCCTTCAAAGGATATTCACAGTTTTGTAGAAATTCATAAAATTAATTTATACTTAAAACTTGGATTCAAATGCAATAGAAATAAAATTACTCTAGGAGCTACAATAAATGTTCTCAAGAGTCGCATGCAGGCCATGGACGCATAATCTGTGCTGTTGGTCTAGCGGAAGCATGGTTACCTGATCGCACTATCAGAATACTCTCTCCATTCACTTTTGGGGACACATGAAGAGTGTGGCTTTGCTAAATTACCTCTTGATTGTGTTTACAGCAACGTCTGCACAATGTCTGTTGTTCATACTCTTCAACATTCTCCTGGAATCTTTCAAGAAGTTAACCTGTCCAATTCTTCGATGCAGTAGCATACGTATATTTATTAGTCATGGTGCTCACTCAGTTAGTGAGCTGATAGTCAAATGTTCATACTGGGAGTTTATTGCACTTTTCAGAACATATACTCATACGATAGGCATAGTTCCTTTTCCAACAATTATCCCCTAGTACAGGGGTCACAAACTGGTTGCCCTTAGAGTAAAGCAGAGAGTGCAAATTTGCTCTATGCTCCTGCGAATTTCCTACTGTGTACTGCGAGACCAACTGCGCGAAAACAAGGACAGATAATTTCTTCAATGATGTGACAACATTTTGCACTTGAAATGCGTCTTCCACCTTTCATAGGTTTATCACCTATTGTAGGTTTATGATTGATTGCAAATTGAATATTATGTCTCTTGCATTATAATTATTCTTCGGATATGAATATGTAGATATTGTCATACATTTGGTGATAATAGGTATTTGTAACATAAATCATTGCAAAAATATAATGACAATTATTACAGTATTAACATAATGAAACAACACGCTCCCTAACATGGTGAATACAATTGTAATCGCAAAGTATCGCCAACAGCATGAGACTTAAGTTGTAACGAGGAATTTTCACATTTATAGCAGTGAACATGAACACACATCTTGGTAATTAATTCCAAAGAATTGTAGTAACTGTAATGTTGTACCCACTTGCAGGGATTGTGTAATGACGCTGAAAATTTTTCTGAGCAGAATTTTACCGAAAACTAAACAGTTATTCCGCCACTTTCTATAAATAAGGATTCCTCTTTGGCAGGTATAAACTTAGGGTTTGCATGTTGGACTGCTTCCTCTCCCCGACGCTAAAAACTAACACACGATGCACTATACAAGGAAGAGAGACAATCCCTGTTCTCACGTGTTTACATGCTGCATGCACGGGACAAGCATATTTGTTGGCGCCTGCACTAGAACTTGTGTTAACAATGTATTACGTGTAACAATGCAGTAAAACTTTAGAACGCTTAGGAAAGCAGCAGTTGGAAGAGAGCACAGCACGCTATGTGTGCAGAACGCCAAGTCCCTTTTTTTTTTTTTTTTTTTAAATACAGTTCCGGAGTCTGATCGGGACTCCGACGCTGTATACCCTACTTTTTATTTGCCTAGTTGGTTTACTTTGATTACTGTATGATTACTGAATTTCTGTTTTACTTTTTACACACACATACACAAACATATAACACCCATGCCGAAGGCGGAACTCGAACCCACGATCTCCTGCGCCGCGAAACACCAAAGCGAGACGTTTTGGCGAGCGCGGCCATGGGGACCGGCTGTCCCTTAAGCGGAAGGCACCGTGACGAGGAATCGAGTGCTAGAGGTAAGTAGAAATCATCCACCCACACCATGTTTATGCAGTGGCAAGAAATAAATATTGCGTACAGAGAGACATGAAATAGACATATAAGATATCCATTGATTATACAAAGACGAAAAATCCAGAGATAGAAATCAACACAGGTATCAGCTGTTTTTTACTGCTGGCGTCATATAGAAATCAGCCACTGGCATAGGCTTCAACTATTTATAGAGCAGCGAGAAATCCTTCGGTATCACACAGAAATCAACTAGCCATTTCAGGCATGAGCTGCTTATATACTGGCAAGAAATACGGTTATCAATCTACTCCGCCTACACCTACTTGCTTGGGTAACACGCACGATATTTGTCCTGATGTGAGGGAAGAGTGTTTTTACCCTCTCCCATCTCTCTCTTACACATTGTCTAGTGCGGCCAGGATCTACCAGCAGTTTTGATATCCCTATACGGCCTGAAACCTTATTAGATTATTAAATCTAATTAAAAATGAAAATAACTATGATATACTATCAGGGGAAAAACCTGATGTGTTACATTCGCATGACTTTCTCTAACTGTTCCGCAGACTTCTTTCAAAAGATTCTTATTCTTTCTACACCATGCTAATCGACACAAGCATTAGTAGAATGTACTTATTACATAGTCCTTTATAAGTAGCAGGGCACTAATGGAATGCGTTATGCTAAAGTGATAGTCAAATGTTTTAAAAGCTATCGTTATGCGATTGTCATTGAAATTTGATTCCTTGCTTGGCCAAGAGGGGAACAAAAGAAAAACGGAGACCTCCTGCAAAGTATAAGTATTTTAAAACTGAAACCAATAACAAGGAATATCTTGGAAACGGTTAACTCTACAACAAAAATGCATATGACATAAATTGTGCGCTTTAACGAGGTATATATGTTCGTGTAGCAAGTATTTGTCTATGTCTTACGGTTTAACCGTTATGCAAAGTTATTCAAAAATCAACCAGAATAAAGTGCACTTCAGAGGCTATTCCCAGAAAATTCCAAATATACATTTTTTGTTTTTTTGAATAACTTCAATAACCGGCATTTTAATCAAAATCGTTAGAGCCGTTTTTTTGAGAAAAACAACATTTTCAAATTTTTTTCCATGTAAAGGATAGCTTGGGGTGGGGGATTTTCTTGAAAATATTCCTGTCGCATCTTAGGAAGATAATAAACTTAAATACCAAGTTTGGTCTTCTAGTTTTTGAGCTATGCTCTCCGCAGACACAAGCGGACTTTTTCTAAAAATGATTTTTTTTTATTTCTGGGCTCTCAAAACATATATTTCCGGAGAAATCTCGGTACCGAATTTTTGGGCACAATATATCCCTATGTATATAGTACGTTTAGAGAAAGTAAAAACACCTAAATGCATTTGTGCATCTTTACACCGTTTTAAGCAGAATTAAAAATAATAATAATAATAATAATAATAATAATAATAATAATAATAATAATAATAATAATAACAACAACATCGCATTTTTGGCGAGTGGCAGTTTTTGTGCTTTTTTGCTTTTTCGAGCAAATTTACGAGATCTATAACACCCGAATCAGTCCTCGAATTACCTTCAGGGCTGGAAATCAAACATATAATTATACATACCGACAGTGATTTGGAGAATGGAGATTAAAAGTTGAGAAGCCTGTTATGAATTCAGAATTCAAACCGGCATCAGCAGGAATGAGCTGAAACCATCCATATCGCAAAATAAAGAGTTGACGCACAGTTAACAAAGGAAAACCGTGAAAGGGGCGCGAAAGAAGATTTCTGCTGTGATAAAGCCTATAAATTGTCAGTATTTCAGAATAAAAACATAATATGTTTTTTTTTTTTTTTTTCTGACGAAGTAATAATCACCTCATAATACTGCAAGATCTGCACTTCGAGCCAAAAGAAAGAAAAAAATCTGATGTGTTCCTTTCACATGAAGTTTTCTATCTGTTCTGCAAACAAACTATTTTTACAAAAGATTATTCTTTAATCTACATCACAGTAATCAAGATAAACATAACCAAAAGTGGTCTTATTGCTTAAGTTTCCTATAAATCGAAGGCAAATAAGGGAATACATTAGGCTAAAGCGACATCAAATGTTTTAAAAGCTGTCGTCATTGAAATTCGGATCTCTTTTCATTGCCAGGAATGAAACAAAAGAAATGTGTGAGGGTTTACCGTTGGAGTAAAGTGTAAGTACTTTAAAATTGAAACCAATAACAGGGAGTATCTGGAAAAAAAAAATAGCTCCACAGCAAAAGTGAACATATCATAAATTATGTGTTTTCGGGATATACAGTTTTTGTGTAGTAAGCCTTTGTCTATCTATTGATATTCAGACGGAAGAGAACTTCAGGCTTTATTTCCAGGAAATTCAGGATATACATTTTATTTCCCATGTAAGTATTTTTAATATACGCCATTTTAATCAAAATTGTTAGAGCCTTTTTTTATTTAATTGAAAAATTCAAGAAAAATCCATTAAAGTGTAGTGTTAGGAAGGGGTCTTTTAGTGAAAAGCATCGTGTCGTATCCGTGGAAGACGCTGAACATAAATACCAAGTTTGGTATATAACGGACTGCTCGTTTTTGAGTTATGCTCTCCAAATGCACATACACACACAAATACACAGACAGACCTTTTTCTAAAAAATTGATGTGTTACATTAGCATGACTTTCTCTACAAACTATTGTTACGAAAGAGTAGGTATTCCTTTTTCTACATCAAGGTAATCGAGATAAACATTGTTGTATTAGTCCCTTCTATACCCCCGCCGCTGTATCCTTGCACTTGACAGTTCGGGTGGTTTCGCGTAAGGTTGGCTATGCTGCCTTTGCGGCGTTGTCAGAGTAATTAGTAAACAACAACAGCTGATTACAAATGTCTCTATCGTGTGTAAAGACGAATATAAACAGTCTACACAGTAAATGAATGCCGATGAATAATGAAGCTAATTCGTTATTATAGATGTTAATTGAAAATAACTGATACTTTAACGCATGTAGCATATATACGTATTTACGAAAATATTGAACAAAATGCAAAATAGCTTGTTACAATGAGAGCAAGATATAACAAAGTGATTTACACCGGTTTAGAATTTTAATGGCTCAATTCCATCCAAATCCCCATTGTCATCATTCTCGGAAATATCATCGTCATTATCATCAACATCGTCGTCGTCACCTATACATATTAGTGGTTCACATTCGCTGATGATTCCGTCTAATTCCTGTACTTTTCGTATTATTTTGTGCACATAATTCACTTTCTTCTTTCATGAAGCCGCGTCCACCCTCGCCATACTTTCCTGAAAAAGTCTATCCAACTCTATAATTGTGAAAGTCGCATGTTCCCTCTCGTACAAACAAACACCAACAACATTATCAAGTATAACAATAAATATAAATAACAACGAATAATATGTAGCTTGTATAGAACAGCTCAACGCATGTCTTAGGAGTTCACAAACTGAGCACATGGTTGGAAATAACCAGATATTGCAACGGTGCAGCAACTAGATCCGTTTCCGTTGTCTGACCGACCGACCGGAATGATGTTTTGTGATTGGTTCAGATAGTCAAACGGGTAAAGCTTTTCATCTGTTTTCTGTCGATGTATCAACTTAACTCCCAACTATCAAGTGCAAGGATTCAACGGCGGGGGTATAAGTACAATGAAAATAAGGTAATATACTACGCTAAAGGTATAGTCATATATTTTAAAAAGCCGTTCGCTATGTGAGACAATTGAAATTCGGTTCGTTTAGCACGGCCATGAGGAAAACAAAAGAAAGATGAAACGAAATAACCTCCCATTTAGAAAAGTTTAAGTAGCATAAAATTGAAACCAATAACAAGGAATATCTCGGAAACGATTAACTCTGCAAAACAAAAGAAAAAAAGTATGTGACATAAACTGTGTGTTTTAACGAGATCTATGCCTCGATCCCAAGCGATCGCAAGTGAGATTTGTAGTGGACAGATTGGCGCAGGGGCGGGTTTTCTCCGGGTTCTCCGGTTTCTCCTGCCAACGCATTCCACCGGTGCTCCATCTTCGTTCCAGGTATCATCAGTGTCATTGCCTGCGGTGCTATATGTAGTGAAAGCGGGCGTTAAACACTATCTAAAAAATAACGAGATATACATTTTTGGTATAGTAAGATTTTGTCTATTTCTTGCGGTTTACGAGTTATGCCACAATCATCCGGAATGAAGAGTTCTTCAGAGGCTATTCCCAGAAAATTCAGGATATACATTTTATTTGTCATGTAATATCTTTAACATAACGTATTTTAATCAAAATCGTTAGAGCCTTCTTAAGAGAAACAACATTTTCAAAAAAATAGTCTATGTATTGGGGTGGGGTATTTTCTTGAGAATCTTCGAGTCGTATCCTTGAGCGAAACCAAACTTAAATACCAAATGTGGTATCTAATGGTCTTTTCGTCTTTTGTGCTATGTTGTCCACAGGCGCGCGCGCACACACACACAAACACACACACACATGCCGCGCGGAATGTTTTCTAAAAATATTTCTTTGGATCGATGTGACCTCAAAACATATATTTCCGGTGAAATATCGATATAGATTTATACAGTACCTTCTCTACCACTATGTGCATAGTACGTGACAGGAAAGTAAACATTTGCTGTGTTCCTTTGACATGTTTTTCTCTAGCTGTCCCACAAAAATGTTTTTCTTACAATAGATTATTCTTTTTACCTAAATCATGCTCATCCAAATAAAAAATTGCAGAATTAGTCTTATCACTTGCTTCCTTATAAGCAGAAGCGAAACACGGGGATACACTAGGTTAAAATGATATTCGAGTCTTTTAAAAGCTCGTCGTTATGTAAAACAACTGAAATTCGGCTCCTTTTTGCATTCCCTAGAGTAAAACAAAAGAGACGGTAGCAAGGTTGACTTCCTGCTTGAGAAATAAGTAGCGTAAAGCTGAAATCAACAAAAAGGAATATCTCGGAAACGGTTAAATCTACAAAAAATGTATGATATAAATTGTGTATTTTAAAGAGCTCTATATTTCTTGTGTAATAATTTTTTTCTCTCTTGCGGTTTACGGGTTATACAAAAGTCATCAAGAATGAAGAGGTCTTACGAGGATATTCCCAGAAAATTCAATATATTATATATATATATATATATATATATATATATATATATAATTTTTATCGTTTGTCATACAAGGATCTTAAACATATGGAATTTTAATCAAAATTGTTAGGGCCATTTTTGAGAAAATGAATATTTTTAAAAAATGTTCCATATAAAGGGTAGTTGAATTGGGGAGGTTTTCCTGAAAATGTTAGTATCGCATCCTTGGCACATACTGAACTTAAATTCTAAGTTTGTATTTAACGCACTTTTCGTCTTGGAGCTATGCTGCCCAGAGATACACACACACACACACACACACACACACACACACGGACATTTTTTCTAAAACTGCTCCTTTTGGATTCAGTGGATCTCAAAACATATACTTCCGGTGAAATCTCGCTATCAAATGTTTGGGTGGAATACAATACCTTCTCAATCTACAATGTACATTGTACATACGTGACAGAGAGTGTAAAAAAAGAGGAATGTCTGATAGGTATATTCATTGTTTACCTCAATTGCACGTTGTATCATTAGCGAGACAAGAAAGTCTTGCAGATACTATTGTTACTTCGCTTCTTACAACTCAACAGAAGGCTTATATATCCATTTTGCCAACAATCCAGTGCTTGATGTGGTTATACCGAAGCACGAAATGTATCGCATTCTTATTACATTGTACCTATTATAAATACAGCACAGATCCTGCAGGCACAAGATGGAATCCTTCCAGCCAATAAGCGCATTGAAGAGTTGCAGACCACAGCGTTTCCATTCTATTTCCAAGGTTATGAAAGTTTGAAGAACTGAAGCGCAACTGCAATTACTTTTGATAAGAGTCGGAAAGCTTTAATACCCTTACACCATATGGCCAGCGGTAATCTAGCGAAGAGCCTACTTTGTTCAGCAACTAATGCTCCGTATATTTTCTGGTCCCTTAGGCACCCGGTGCGCTATTTTAAAAGAAAAATTTACCACACATACACGTCTAAAGGTCTATATGCCATACTATACTTTGACTGCTCCTCGACGATTCTTTTTGATTTTCTCTATTTCAACCATTTAACTACAGCAGAAAAAAAAAAAATTTTGCCTAAATATTTAAGATGGTTTGCACTTTTTGGTTTAGAGTCAGGAAGACGACAATAAAATGGCACATATGGTACTCGCAAAGGAAGGTTAACTTTATTCCAGAATCTGTGGGCAGGTGTACCAATATCAACTCGTTCAGAACATTGTTTTTTCATTTTGTTTTTGTTCCATTTATATCCCGCTTTTACCTGCATGGTCCATTAGATCTATTGTCTATCGGCAATGGTGTTTACTCGTGTACTGAAGTCGCTGGGTTTTTTATACATACATACATTTAATTTAAATCATTAGATCACACACGCACACACATTCACACTCGCATTAATACTTCGAGATTTTTGGGAGGGTAGGAAATAATGTGAGCTAGAGGAAAATCCCGACCTCTCAGCCTGGAGTCGAACCGGGGACCCCTCGCACAGCAGGCAAGAGCTCTACCACTGAGCTACGGGTCCAGCCTGGACAGTCCCATTCACAACTTCGGTGTTTACAGAATATTGTAGCTCGAACGTATAATGCAAGCTAAGTTTTGCCACAAACCGGGACCGTACAAATGGCGTGATAGTTGACATCAGTTATTCTGCGCTAAAAAGCATTTGTGGTAATCACTTACGTACGTACTCACTCACTTACGTACTTAATCAGTTTACCCTCCTCATATGTAGGGCCTACATAATCCCCCTCCCAGGACTTACACGCGAGTGACTAGGCTCAGAAGCCTTTCGAGGAGCGGACGAACATTGAATCAGAATGAAGAACCCAAAATAGGTACCAACCCCCAGTCAGGTATGAGAGTGAGGAACACATGATATTAAATGGGGGGGGGGCGGCAAATGGCTGAAAGGAAATGTGATGATGGGCCAATTGGTGAAATGTATGGTGAGGGAAGCCGCAGAATCCGGAGAAAACCTGGCCGTATGCTGCTTTGTCCACCACAAATGTGATCCCCTGGGTTCGAACCTTAGTGAGAGGCAAAATGTATCTATGGTACTCTGAAATTAAAACCAAACTACATTGTATAGGTATAGCATATTACTATACAGGATGTAAACATATAAACTAAATGGATAAAATTAATGATGCTAAAAATGCTGTCATCACTTTCGATAGATTTTATGCATCGGCAGATTATGTGACGTCAAACAGATGGAGGAGTTTAAACTCTGGTGTGTGTGTGTGTGTGTGTGAGAGAGAGAGAGAGAGAGAGAGAGAGAGAGAGAGAGAGAGAGAGAGAGAGAAAGGTGTCGGAGCGGATGTCGTATTGCAGTCATCGACTTATTGTACGTCAGACCCCAGGAGGATAGTATGAGTTGAGAGGACGGAGAAAGAGCCACCCTGGAGGTTCCCTAACATATTCTAAGCAGTTCTTCATTCCAATGCGGGGAGCGCTAGGAGTTCGCGCCTCAGGTCTGATCAAAACCGATGCGTCTACAGACGACTTCCAGCGCCATCCCACCGCCTAGAGAGTTATTTTCAGAGCGCAGTCACAAACACGGAAGAACGCCATCACCGCAGCCCTTACCGACACTTACAACCCTGAAAGAGACCGGTTGGATGAAATGAAGGAACAGGAAGTTCGGGGGAATGAAAAAATCTCCCAAGCTTTTGTTTAGTGGCCCAGGAAAGCCTCCGGAAAAAAATGCGTCGACTGTTGGAATCGATCCCAAGACATCCCGAAAACCAGATTCAAGATGAAACACCTGAACACCTGAGCCACTGGCTCGGTAGACTCTGGTGTACGGCGAGTCCGCAGATATCATCAGATGTTTGATACGACACAATTTGGTGTGGGCTGGTTGACGCCTATTGGTGTATCATTGTTGACACAGCCGGCAAACCACTCTTCATTCATTCGGGCTTCCCCGTAAATAACAAGCGTTACGATGTACTCCGAACCTGTGTATGAAGGCCTCGCGTTCATACCCATTTGCAATAGCCAGAAATAAATTCAGAAAAGTATCAAACAACTAAGATAATAATATCGTAAACACCGCTAATAGCTCTAGATGTAGCTAAGAACTGCTGTGTATTGCAAAACGGCTGATGCAGTTCTATTATAAGCAGCTCTTAAATATGAATGCGAAGTCTGCTGCTTGTCCCGGGGTACAGATTTGTTTACCCACTTTCGATCCAGCCTTAAAATCAGACTTGATGTAAGCAATAAATGTTGTACTCCTCCGTGTTAGCCTCGTGTTCGTATCAGCTGCGACGAAAAGTCACGTAAACTCGCGTAAGCGTTTAATAATATAATTGTAAATTATGCCAATAAAATAATAATAACAACAACAATAAACATCGAAATACAGTTAAAATCAAATAGAGAATAATTAAAATAAAACTCAACTGCAATCTGTAACTTCATCACTATTGGGAAGATATGTAACATCTGGGTCTCTACCACACGATATCCTCTCTATCAGTAATATATTCACTTTATTTCTCTTCACAAAAATCGCTTAAAAGAAGGCAACATAGGATTAGTTTTGACAGAATTTAAGGCTTTGACTAACGTTGCCGGTTCATTAAAAAAAAAAAAAAAAAAACTCGGGCGCTTTCTTACAAATATAAATTTTGGTAATCATCTGCTATTTCTAATTCTGACTTCCGACTGTTTATTTTCTTCCTTCTTTGGTGTTCGCAATGTTCTTTACACGCACATTGCAACTCTCCACACTGAAACACCGGTATATATCTACAGTTAGTTTAACAACATTATTCACAATAAAAGTTGGATTTTTCTGCATTAGTTTTTTTTTTTAAATACCATATTCGTTTCTTGCTGTTTTTAACGAGTTATATTAACAACATTTTGTGCTGTTTCAAGTCTGTTGTCACTCACCAAGCAACAGCATTTTTAATGTAGTTTAATGTCCTTTAACCTGGTAGGTGATACCGGACGGTGAAGGAATGACGTAGGTGAAATGATGCTCAAGCGACCGCGGAGTCTACACAGCTTAGAATTACCCAACATTCGACTTCTAAGGATAAGGGAATCCCTCCAAGTGTCCTACACGATAAAGCACCCTAACTGAGATTCGACCTCGGGAGCTACTGAATGTGAAGCAAGTACGCTGCCCCTCACCTCACAACTCACTGCTTATAAAAGCAGACAAGTTTATCGTCCTCCTGACTACTTCTTTGTCGTAATAATCCAGAAGAGCGGTAACGAACAGAATAAACACAACCTTCCTTAGTTTTGCTCTCATATTGTTTACTATTTCATATCAGTCAATGGGTGGTATGAATAAAACTCGACGAATCAAGAAGGAGGTGACCTTGATCACGACCAACGCCTCACTCGCTTACGTAATGAGACGCGTCCCATGTTTTGGAATGAATTGGAAGTAGCCGCGTCTCACTTTCATGAGACGCGTCTCGTGATTTGTTAAGTCACCTCGGAGGGTGTCTCAACACGTGAGATGCAGCTTCTTGGAACAAGTTATAGGCAGATTTGGTACCAGTTTTCGTGGCTTTGAGTGCAGTAGGAAGCTTTATTAAACCAGGAAGGATTCTGAAGAATAACATTATAACGAACTTCAAGATTAAAACAAAATGTGCAGTGGCTTGTAAAACAGTTTCATCGCGAAGCAACAGGAACAAAAAATGGAGCAGAGGAGCAAAGATTAGGGCATTACTGTCTTTTTTTAAAATTTATATAGCCCGCTTTAATTTCTGTGGTCATATCTGGGGCTTTACTTTAGAAACAACTGCTGGTGATTTCTCGCTGAACTGCAAGGTTTCTAAACGTCGTTTTTTTTTTTTCAGCTTTATGCTACTAAACACTCACAAGCATACTTATAGACTGTGGGAATAGATGGTTCTTGTTAAAAAAAATTCTCTGCCCCAGTCGAAAATCGAACCCTGGATCTTTGGGTGAGAAGCTAGAATGCTGACCATTCGACCGCAGGTAGTAAACCCTGGGTTTCAGTGTGGAATCGCAGAATTAGAGGCCTCTCAGAATTCAGTATTTTCAAAACTTTTTGGGAAGTTGGTCTGTTGTAACTACATAAGGGTACGAGCATTTGATAGATTCAAATTTCTTGCAAATGCTGCTGCATTTAAAAAAAACTATAGCGATGTGGCAACAGTGCAATATATCCACTGATGCAACTGGAGCGTCGATTATACCCATATCATAATCAAGAAACCGAAATTTCACATACACAAACAATTTTATGCCATATGAGAGAATAACACTTCTTATAAGTACTACAACAATAGATTTTTGCACTCCTGAACACAGTGGAACTTTAATAGAAAAATTTTAAAGTAATTAAATAAATAGTAGATATGTAAGAAAATACGTGTTTAATATTTTAACTTTCACTGTTTTCAGAGGATTTGTTTCTCCTATCAGGTCCAAGTACCTTCTTTTCTATTCCTTCGTGTGTACAGGCTTGTTGTCCTTTATAAAGCATTTGCTTTTTACTTTCGCTAGCATGTACATAGTAGTTAGAGAAGGCATTGTATTCCACCCAAAAATCGATGTCCAAATTTCAGCGGAAATATATTTTAACGTCCCCTGAGTCCTGAAAAAGGAGTTTTAGAAAAAGGTCCGTGTGTGTCGTTCGACAGCATAGCTCAAAAGCCGTTAAATACCAAACTTGTTATTTATTTAGATTTTCCAAAGATGCTATACGAAGATTTTCAAGAAAGCTTCAAACTACCTTTACACGGAAAACATTTTTGAAAATTTTGTTTTTATCAAAAAGTGGCTCTAACGATTTTGATCAAATCAAAGATATTTACATCAAAAATAAAATGTATACCTTGAATTTAAATTTTCTGGGAACAGCCTCTGAAGACTTTTTAATTCTGGTTGAATTTTGCAAAACTGGTAAACTGTAAGAGATAGACTTCCTCTTACCACACAAAAATGTAGACCTCGTTTAAACACATAATTTATGTCATGCGCTTTTCTTGTAGAGTTGACCATTTTAGAGATATTCCTTGTTATTAGTTTCGATTTTAAACTACGTTCTCAAACAGCAAACCTACTTTCGTTTGGTATTTCTAGTTTTACTGTTGGCCATGCAAGGGACACCGTACTTCTGTTTCACATACTCATCAGCTTTTAAAATACTTAACTTCACTTTAGCCTAGTATATTACCTTATCCCCCTTTAACAAAGGAAGACTCAAGTAATGAGAACAATTCTACTAATGGGTGTATAGATTAGTATGATGTAGATATAATATCAATGTTCTGTTAGAACGTTTTGTATATGGAACGGCTAGAAAAAGTCATGTGGGTGGAACACATCAGATTTTTGTTTTATTCTGCTCTTAACATTGCTTCTTTTTCCAAACAAATAAATTTCATTTTCATTCCTATCTATAACTTTTTCTGAATCAAGTTTCTAATTTTATGACAATTATCAATTTATTAAATAGTTTTTTAGAACATCCGCGAAACGCGATTAAAATGTAATGTTTCCTACTCCATTTTGACGTTGTAAATTGATTCATAAATGCCTAGCTGCGTCTCACATTTTCTGCTAGCGGTGTCTCATAAGACGCGTCTCATTTTTATTCATACTACCCAATGGTTTCGCACTATGTTTAATTAGCATAATTCTTGAAAATCCACGGTAATCGTGAGTATTTACGCTTCTATGTGTTTAGTGTGTTTTGGTCTCTAGCGCATTGTGGGCTAGTTAACGGCCTATTTTACATCAGATTTAGCTCTAAAAGAGAATAGAGCGATAATAGACGGTCTTCCTCCTTTCCGATTCGGAGACTTATGCTCTGGGCCTAGCGGATAAACAAGGCGGATGTTTGTGGACATGTTATACCTAATTTAATTGTCACTGTTTGTTGTAATATAATTTTAATATTGTTATATTTTTTATACTAAATTATTGTTTTCACATGTCATAAGAATTAGAGGTATATTTTAATCCCTGAGTATATAATGATTTACTTATGTTCAAAATTTTCATTGTTTTAGGGATGTAAAACTGTAAACAAGATTTTTAATGTGGTCGCTATAAGACCTTGTAGTTCTGCGACCTAAAATAAAGAATAAAAAAAAAAAAAAAAAAAGGAGTTTCAAACGGAATATGATCACATGGTACACGTTTACTTACACCGAGCCTTGTAACAAATATTTTTTTTTTCTACAACCTGAATACTGTGTACGCTATAATGGAGAGACCTGTGGAGTATAAGATGCTACTGTACATATCTCAACTAGAATGACCTTGAATACTGATGTAAATAACAAGAAAGAGCGAAAGCAACTGCGACATTGCAGATTCTAGTTCAGTTTTAGATCTGACTCTGCCATTGGTCGATTGACCAACATGGTTGTCCATGCGCAAGCAGACAGAATGAACGGAAGACTGTGCATTTCGCACTGGAAAGCAGAACCGATTTTCAGAAACTCTATTTTTACCCCTTATTTCGATCCAGTTAATTTACATACAGCTAGCCTAACCTAACGTAGCCTAACCTCGATGAAGTCTCGAAACCTGTCGTTCACCTGTCACGTAGCCATACATTGTCTCCGTAACCAGTAGGAAAGGCTCAGGAAAGAGCCTTAGTCTAAAACTGAACTAAAATCTGCACCTCGCGAATCAACTCGCCACGTGTTTTACATTAGTATGCACAACGTGTTGCAACACAAGTTGTAGCAGCGCTAACTTCTTGACAACAAATAGTGTAAGGCATTGTCAGCAACTTATTAAGTCTATGTGTTATATAATTAATATTATCGTGCAGTAGCACAATGTTTATGTTTGGGGGTTACCTGCCTGAGCATCGCGAAACAAATGCATCTCACCATCTCTGAAGATTTGCGTCGGTTGTGTTTCATTCGACAGATTGACAGAACTGCTTCCTGTAGATGCACTGGGCTTGTGAGGTATGTGAGATAGGTGTTTAAAATATTACAAGTGACTGCGGGAAATATACACCACCATCTGAATCAGCACACAACTTGAGATCAACTTTATTCCGAGAATGGCCGTATGGTATATGAATACAGCTTATTATAAAACTCGTTCTTTAGTAATAGAAATCTAGTGTATGTGTCCAAGCTCCGTGTGGCTGGAAGGAATGCCAGTAAGCTTACGTTAAAAACAAATGACACTGTGGTGGGGAGCGAAGTAAGGCAGCCAGGTCACCCGTGGCGTATCACAGTTTTCACTAAAGACATAAAGAAATAACAGTGCTACTAAATGTCAAACCTCCTCGAATGGTGCTATTTATCTAAGTATGATACATTATTTTAAGGTAGTGATGGGTGAAATTTCAGCAAACATGCTTCTATGGGGAGATAAAAAATATATTAAAATACATATATGCAATGCTTCAAAGTCCTTTGATGTCTGAAAGTTACCTTACTTACATCAAATATAAATCAATATTTGCGCTGTTTAAATACCCCTTAGTAGAGGTATTTAAGTCATTTTTCAAGACTTAATTTTTTACAGCATATCTGAACATTCAAATCCTAATTTAATCCACAAAAGACATACTACAAATTTGTCCCAAGGCCGTACTAAATAAAGCCAAGTATGCTTTTTACTTTCTGTATACTATGTAAGTGTATGGAGAAGGTATTGTAATGCATCCAAAATTCGATTTCTAGATTTCACCGGAAATGCCTGTTTTGGGTCCCCCTGAAATCAAAAAAGCAGTTTTAGAAAAAGGTCCGTGTATGTTTGTGTGTCTGTATATAAGTTTGGTATCTTCTAAGGATGCGACACGAAGATGTTCAAGAGAATCCCCCACCTCAAACTACCCTTTACGTGGAACATTTTTCGAAAATATTGATCTCAAAAATGGCTGTAACGATTTTGATTAAAAACACCATATGCTTGATATATTTTTATGACGAAATGTAAATCTTGAATTTTCTGGAGAACTCTTCATTCTAGATGACTTTTGTATAACTTTTGTAAAATTAGTAAATTGTAACAGATAAACAAAATCTTACTACACCAAAACTACACAATTTGTGTTATATGCATTTTGCTGTAGAATTAACAGTTTCCGAGATATTTAGTGTTATTGGTTTCATTTTTTTTTTCAAACGTGATGTCATCTATTTTTCTTTTCGTCTGTCTTTTGTTTACTCCTAACAAGCAAAGGGAACCGAATTTCAATTGTTTCTCATTGCGATCGGCATTTAAAGGATATGATTTCGCATTAGCCTAGTGTATTCGCTTATTTCCCTTCTACCTGTATGGAACTAAACAATTAGCCCATTTCTAGTGATGTTTATCTCCATTAGCATCATGTAGAATATTAGATAAAGGAATAATATTTTGTAAGAAATGTTTGTTTGTGGAACAGCTAGAGAAAGTCACGTGAATGGAACACATTCGATTTTTTCTTGCTGTGAAAACAAGATATGGAAAATCAGATACTTGAATCTTTTCTATATGTCTCGATGATACTGTCAAAGAGTTTAGTCATTTTACTTAAGAACTGTACGAGAAGATGACTTTTGAAAAATGCACGTGTTTTACATCTAAGGAAATTAAGTTCGGCAGAAGTGTCTTTTTATACCCTGATGCGAATAGAGAACATGAAGTCTATAGTGAAGAAATTATGGAAATAGTAAATTTCACCCATCATCCACCATAAGGGTAACAGTATTATTGTGATGTGCGTTTTAATACGCTCAGAAGCGACAGTAGAACCAGTAGATGGTGTAATTACAGGGAACGCGTACACAAGTGCCACATACGTCTTCGATTCCTTCCCAATTAACCTTTTGCCCCTCATCGCGCAAACACATGGAGCTTGGTCACTGCGTATACCAATTCTCGCAGAGCAGTAATTAGAAAACTATTTACAGTACCGTACTTTCTAAGAGATGGTTATTGTACGATAGCAAATAAAAGAGAACACCCATGATCTTCGCTCCTGCAATCAGAGGCCTAAGAGTGTTCCGTGCCACTTTTTCTTCCTTCCCATATGTTGACATCAGTTGTGTGAGATAGAATATAATTCTACGCTGAGATTCGCTTTTCACCTCCGCTTTCTGGCACACAGTTTCCATTCTTCTGAAGATGCATAATCACACGCAAAAGGGAACAGACGTTCTACCTGACACTGAAAGCCTGCAAGTATTTCTAAATTCGCCTGTATAATATCCCGAGAATACCGTATACAATTTTTACAAGGGGCAGTTTTTCATTTTCATTTATGCATTTATTTAGGTAGTTATACTGTATGAACACTCCAGCACTACCGAAAATAAATACACTTAAACAAGGAAGTATGCAATATTAAAACCGGATGGCTGAAGCTTAGACTTTTGCTACTGCTACAGTTAAAATCTACCTACGTATATATGTAGACTTGGGTGCTCATAGAAAGAAATACTCACTCTTTGAGAAAAAAAATACTCTTCAACTTTATTTGCAGTTTGACGAGCAATGTTTTGACAGGATTTACTTAAAAACCGTGGATTTAATGCCCTTGCCTTACACGAGATTTAATCATGCTAGTCACTCGAAAGGTATAACGTAATTTCAGCAAATAATGCGATAATTTTCTCTACTGCAGCATTGCCATGTTTAAATGAAATTCTCTGTTGATTTATGTAATGTTGAAGGAACGGTAATCTCTTCTAGGAATAGCATTTCCTTCCATTCTTCTCCTATGACCGCACAGGCAATAGAAAGCACGCCTCTATTATTTAAAATGGTTGAGGAAATGGAAAACTCGTTGTTTTATCATCTGAGTTGTGAACAATAACGAAAAGCCACCGCAGAGAAGAACAAAAGCTCTTTTATTATTTTTTTTTTTTTTAATTGCTTCATTTGTAGACGAATTCTCTTTCACTTGGTGAAAATATTCTAACTGTTGTTTCTCTTTACTCACATGTTGTGATTAAGTAAGACAAAAATAAATAACAAAATTGTTCAAAAGCTTAATGTTTAATGAATATAATTTAATCTCCAGAATTGAACTTCGATAGAGTTTATTTAGACGGAATATTTGCTTTATCTTTTATTCTAATATGAAAAATCGGTTAATATGTTTATTTGCCCCATATAAAACAAGAGCTATTTCTGTTGTTAACACACACACACATACATATATATATGTTAAAATTGTCAAATATAGCATAGCAAGTGTGATGCAAGAAACACTTTATGAAAGCTATAATGTAACAAAAAGGAATGAGGGCCTTTAACGCTAAGTACTAATCACATTTTATATTATATTCTTCAGGCTTTAATATATTCTCTTTTGATATTTACAATAGTTAATTGTTACTTATTTTTTGCTTTGGCCATTTGTGTTTCTTCTTCATTCTGAATAAAACAAAGGGATATAGTAAGGCTGAGGAAAATGTGTTTTTACTTCGTTTTTTTTTTGTGGTACTTAACGCCCGCTTTTACTACTTGTGGCACCGCAGGCGATGACACAGGTAATACATGAAATGGCGATGGAGCACCGGTGGAATGCAATGGCGGAGGAAACCGGAGAACCCGGAGAATACCCACCCCTGCAGCGATTTGTCCGCCACAAATCTAACATATGGTCGCTTGGGTTCGAACTCGGGCCATCTAACTTCAAGTTTAGGATTATCAAAATGATAGATATGTGGTTAAAACTAATGCAGAGCCAAACTACATATAAGAGAGAATTCTAAACTGGTGACATTTTTAGGCACATGGAACCTTAATTTGTGCATCTTCTAGGAGCACTTTCTGTTGATAGTATTCAATGTCGTCATTATGGCTTATAAAATGTAAAACTTCTGAAATTCGAATACTTAAAACTGGCATTTTAAATACAGCTGATTGTTTCTCTCTGGGTAAAGTGCACAAGATGATGTGGTGAATTGCACAAGATGATGTGGTGCCTAAGAATGAATTATATATTTGACCATAATACACCATAATATTTAAATTTGGGAAGCCTGTTAGCAGATACAGTAAATATGGATAACTGGAGCATTATCCTTTCAGCACACGCAGATTATCAAGTATTGAGAACTTGCTTTCCGCTAAAGCTAGCACGTTCACTAACATTTCTGTACAAAGCTATGGGCAAACACAGTTTTCTGAAGATCGACGTAGGGCAAATTCTCCGATAATGTGAATTTTAAATATTTTACATTTAATTTTAGTACCACAGCAACCTAGACCTCGATTCCAGCATCTCACCTTCACAACACTGACGATGTCCATGACCTCGTTTACAGCGGAACGTTTAAAAACTCTTCGTCACATACCAGTAATATACCTGGCAACTTAGCAAATTTTGTATCCCACACCGTCATATGCAATCTACAGAATTAATGTTAGCATGAACGTGTTTTCATGAAATTAATGCTGCTATTCGCATAAAATTGTGGCTATTAACCTACATTGTCGTACAATAAATAAAACACTCAGATTTCCTGCAGCTAAAATTGAGTACCATAGCTGAAATTTTATCAAAATATTTAAAAAATCGAAAATTTCTTTTGTGTCCAAAATATTTTGAAAGGCTTTTTTTTTTTTGCTTTCAAGCTTTTTATGGCTTCAACACCTGATCATTTAAATCCCCAATGGTCGCATGCTCTAATGACCTGTATTTGCTTCCAATATCTTTTACTCGATTTTGATTTTGTACTTACGATGTAGTTAGTAGCCAATATTGATCCAAATTTTCAGCAAAAAGTCAAGAGAGAACAAACTTTAAAAGTGCATATGGTTTTCTGCTCCACTTATAAAGTGCTCAAGAAATGACAATTCAACCACTGAGGAGAAGCGTTACAACATTACATGTTTAAAGATTAAAACTTTTTTTCTAAACCACCCACATAAATAAAACAGAAAAATGCCATAAGTAAATTTTGCGTATTGGTATTTAAATGTAGTCCTATAGTTCTTATTTTTTGGATAATATTCAACACCTGATTAATAAGCACATCGGTAAACTAAATCTTTTTCTTATTTTCTTCTATTATGTATAATAGAACAAGTTTCTAAACTTACCTATTAGAAAATTTATTTGCAAAAAATAAATTTGATTTTCATATTAAATTATAAAAATATAACAGATTGAATGGAGTTATAAGAAGACAACGGATGGCAGTGGATACAACATTAAGATTACACAAAATTAAATCAAAAGTAACACCTAATTTGGATTTTCAATAAACAAAATTATCAGAAACTCAATGCGGCTTAAATGAAGATTGTTAAGATCGCTCTTAGGTATAACAAGGTTAGGCTATCAGAGAAATGTTAATGTCCGTGAAAAATTTTAAGTTACTTTTTAAACCGAAGGAAATGCAACATTATCAATAGAAATGGAAGGATCATATACAGTGAATAGAAAGAGAGACACTTCCAAACCCAACATTAAAATATAGATCAATAGGACACAGGGACCCAGAGTATCAAGATGTCGGTGGAAAGACCAAGGCCGCCTTACTTTTATGACGTTAATGAGATAAAATTTACAACATTTCGCCTGTGAGTACCTTAATTGCACATGCAAAAACAAAATAGTTTTTGCTATACAAGAACACAAAAACCGGTAGCCTTCTGCGTCAAGTATTAATACGATCACAGCATGAATTAAAAAAAAAATATTCAGAGGAACTATTCTGAGCCTAAACCTCAAGCACAAAAGAACATAACACATTTGGTCAGAATTGTTCATTATTGAACAACGAGAAATGGGTTCTGCAGAGATGTATCAAACATGTGTCATTTCTCAACAATACAGTCCTCACCTGTAGAATCATAGGCATGAACAACAGCACTCCAATGAAAATCCATGCTGAGTTAAAGAGTAAAAATAATTACAGGATAAAATGTATTTAAGTGTAGGTAAAATAAATATTACGCTCTTGGGATTGTTAATGCGCCTCCTTACAAGAATTATAGACTTTCCGCTTCTCTGTCATTCCCTGCCTTTCTATATTAATACAACCACTTTAGATAGCCGTGTGGATAGTAATATCTCCCAGTCATTTTATAAGGCCGTTCATAGAACTTTGGGTTCTGAAACGTTAGGACCAGTTATTGATTAAATTGGAAGGGAAAAGCAAACCGTAAATAGGATATCGCGGTACACTTTTCGTTAGCGACTGTCAAAATTGTATCCTTGTATTTCTCTAGGTCTATATATTACATGCGTTTATAAACACATATGTCAAAAATGAGTACTATAAGGTGAGAAAAACCTACTTTGGGGGCCTTCATTTAGTTATGGAGTCTCCAAAGGAAGCTGGTGTCGGCAGGAAATAAAGAAAAATATGTTAAAGAGCATTTTCCCTCACTTTCTCTAGCACGTACGCACAATGTACATAGTAGTCAGAGAACACCCAAAAATACGATACCGAGATTTTACTGGAAATACACGTTTTGAAGACCCATTAATAAAAAAAACATTTGAACAAAAGGTCCGAGATAGCGTCTGTCTGTGTGTATGTGTATGTCTATGGACAGTATAAATCAAAACCGAAAAGCTGGATAAACACCAAACTTAGTATTAAAACCACACAAAAATGTTCAAGAAAATCCCCTTACACCAAATCCTCTTACACCCTTCTTGGAACATATTTTGTAATTTTTGATTTTCTAATTACTTTGACTAAAAAACCATGTATTAAAGATGTTTTCATGGCGAATAAAATGTACCTATATCATGAATTTCTTGCAAAATACTCCTGAAGTCCTCTTCATTCTGAATGAGCTTAGCTTAACCGCTAAACCGTAAGAAACAAAAACTTACTTCACAAAAAATTGCAGATCTCTTAAAACACACAAACTTTTTTTTTTTATATAGAACTAACCATTTCAGAGATATTCTCTGTTATTAGTTTCCATTTTAAAACACTTAAACTTTTCATAAACGGTAAGTCCTTCACCTCCCTTTTGTTTTTATCCCTTGCTATGCTATGATAATAGCATAACGACAGCTTTTGAAAGATATGACTGCTATTTTAGTCTAGTTTATTCTCTTATTTCCCTTTTATTTACAAGGGACTAAGTAATAAGACCATTTTAGTCATGTCTATCTTGATTAGCATTAATTAAATAAAACAATATTTTTTTAAGAATAGTGTGTTTGTAGAATAGATAGGAAAGGTCATGTGAATGGAACACATCATTTTTTTTTTTTTTTTTTTTTTTTACATATTTATTTGACCTGCGGGTTTAACCTACTTGGCATTCAGGAGGATAGAATGACTTACTGTAGATAGTACACAGACACACTAAATAAATACCCATGCCCATATCGGGATTCGAACCCGCGACCCTTTCTAGTCTCGTTATGGGCATGGATGTTTTAAAACAAACGGTCAATAAAGCGCGGCTATTTCCCCGCTGGGCATGCGGTTTTATAGTCGGTTGACGCTTGGAGCGCATGATTCTCAAGGACTGGCAGTGTTATACGACTTCTCTGTTTAGATTGTGTATTAGTTCACGTGTTATCTTTTGTTATTACTGTTCCTTGTTAATTATGTCGCTATTCAGTGTTGAACAATAGAGTATTTGGGTGATTTCGTGAAGAGTGATTCTTGTCCACAAATGATGAACCGCTTCGCAAGAGTATTCCTTGACAATCGTGTTTCAAATAGCAAAAATGTTCGACAACTTGCTGCACAGCACTGAAAGTTAGGACCTGTGAATGATAGACAACGGATTGCAAGGTGCTGTGCTCTAACTTGAAAAGAAGATAGACATAAAGGGGGAACGTTTCGAACATTCGTCGAAAAAAAATTACTCCGTCGCCTGGCTCAGAAGATGGGAGTGTCAATATTCTCTGCCAGAAACGCAACCCAAATACTTAGATTAAAACAGTATACAATTTCCGTTTCCCATAATCTGAAACCCTGCGATCATAAGGCTAGAGTCAGATTTTGTAATTGGATATTGGATGGGGTAGCTGAAGGCAGGATGAGCCCTGAATTAGTATTATTTTTTGATGGAGCGTTGTTTGAATTAAATGGTCACATAGTATCTCAGAACAACTGAGATATGGACTCAGTAAAACCTGACCTGGTGTATGAAATCCCGATCCATCCTTCTAAATTTGGAGTGCGTGTGCTCACACAAAATAATAGACCTAATTATTTCTCTACCATATACGTACAAGGTACGTGGTAGATAGAGAAGATATTGCATTGCACCCAAAATTTGATACAGAGATTTCACTGTAAATACATACTTTGAGGCTTCTTAGTCCATAAAAAGCATTTTGCTTTCTCTAGCACTTATGAACAAGTACATAGTAGATAGAAAAGGTATTGTATTCCACCCAAAAATCCGATACCGAGATTTCACGGCAATATATATTTTGAGACGTCTTGAATTCAGAACATCATTTTTAGAAAAAGATATGTGTGTGTCTGTCTATCTGTCTGTCTGTGTCTGAAGGCAGCATAACTAAAAAACAAAAAGTCCTTTAAATACCAAACCTGGTATTAAAGTTAAGCATAATCAGCATAACTCGAAAACGAAAGGTCCGTTAAATACCAAACTTTGTATTTAACTTAAGCATCCTCCAAGGATGTGACACGAAGATTTACAGGAAAATATCCTCATTCCCGACTACCGTTTACACGGAACATTTTTCGAATATTCTCATTTTCTAAAAAATGATCCTAACGATTTTTATTAAAATATCGTATGTTTAGAATATTTTCATGGCAAATGAAACGTATATGTTGTATCGTCTGAAAACATTCTCAGAAGACCTCTGCATTCTATATGGCTTTTGAATAACTGGTAAACAGTAAGCGATAGGCAAAAACTTGCTACACAAAAAATGTAGATCTTGTTAAAACACACAATGTACGGTACATTTTTACCTTCTCTACACGTGCTATTTATATAGTGTATAGAGACGGTTATTGTATTCCACCAAAAAATGCTATATCGATATTTCACCGGAAATACAAGTTTTGAGACCCCCTGAATGAAAAAAAGCATTTTTACAAAAAAGGATGTGTGTATGTGAGTCTGTAGGCTGCATAGCCCAAAACGAAAAATTCGTTAAATACCAAACTTGGTATTTAGTTTAGTATTTTATAAAGATGCGCCTCGAAGATCTTCGAGGAAATTCCCCCAACCCCAACTACCCTTTACAAGGAAAAAAATTCGAAAATTTTAATTTTCTGAAAAATGGCTCTTAACGATTTTGATTAAAATGCCGTATAGGTTATTAAATATATTTACAAGAAACATAATATGTATAGCTTGAATTTTCTGCGGATTGTTTCTCAAAGCCTCTTCATTCTGGATGACTTTTGCATAACTTGTAAGCCGTAAGAGATAGACAAAAACTTGCTCACAAAAAATGTAAATCTTGTTAAAATACACAATTTATGTCTTAGGATACATTTTTTCATGCAATTAATTATATCCGAGATACTTCTCTCATACAGGAATTTAACATATCCTGGCCATGCAAAGAAACGGATTTCAATCCCATAGCAACCAGCTTTTAAAAGACTTGACTATCGGTTTCGCCTCTGCATTTCTTTTTACTTACAAACAAACAAGTAATATGACCATTTCTGCTACTGTTTGTCTCGAGTATCATGAAATAGGTAAATATAAGAACAACCTTTTCAACAATAATTTGTTACAGAGATGTAAGGAAAGTCATGTGAATGGAATACATGTGATTTTTTCTAGAGTTAACTATTTCCGAGATATTCCTTGTTATTGGCTTCAACATTAAAATACTTGTACCTGTCTGAAATATGAAACCGTGTGTGTTTCATTTTTTCATTCCTGTTCAAGCAAAGAAGCGAATTTCTATGTCAATCGCATAGTGACCGCTTTTAAATTTACTATCATTTTAACCCTTAATTCCTTTTACTTATAAGGAGCTAAGTAATCAGACCATTCTGCTAATTTTATCCCACTTAGAATAAAGTAGAAAGAAGAGTAAGCTTTAGTAGGAATTTTGTTTGTAGAATAGCTAGAGAAGGTAATGTGAATGGAACACATCAAATTTTTTAGAAAAAGTTCCGTTTATTTGTGTGGGGGGAGGGCAGTATAACTCAAAAACGAAAATTCCGTCAAATGCCAAACTAGTTTAAATTTAGTATCTCCAAAGGATGTGACACGAAGATTTTCAAGATAATTTCCCCACCTCAAACTTCCCTTTACAAGGAAGAATTTTAGTAAATTATGATTTTCTTATAAATGGCTCTAACGATTTTTATTAAAATGCCGTATATTAGGTAAATATATTTACAAACAAATAAAATGTTTATCTCAAATTTCCTGGGAATAGCCGCTGAAGACCTCTGAAAGATTTTTGCATAATTGGTAGCCCGTAAGAGATAGACAAAAATGTTCAACACAAAAGAATGTACCTAAATCTCTTCATAACACACAACCTTTGTCCAATACATTTCTTTTGGGGATCCAACGATTTCCGAAATATTCCTGTTATTGGTTTCAAAATACTTATACTTTTCTCAAACAGAAAATCGTTTGTCTTTCTTTTGTTTTGCTTCTGGCCATGCAAAGAAACGAATTTCAATGACAAGCTTTAAAACATTTGATTACCACTTTAGCCTAGTGTATTCCTATAGTTCCCTTCTACTTATAAGGCAGTAAGAGGACTAATCTGATAAAGTTTATCTCGATTAGCATTAAGTAGAAAAAATAATAATCTTTTCTCAGAAATGTGTTTACAGAGCAGGTACACAAAGTCGTACGGATGGAACACATATTCTCTTTTAAAAGCACTGTTGACGGTGTAGAAGAGACGTTTTATAGCCTTACTGTGAACAAATGACAGATATTGAATATCAGCGGTCATCTTTCAGCGGGATTCAACTACTGCATACACTGTTTACGAAACGTTTGATTTGGTTGCCGAACTGTACAAGATTTTCAATACTGGGCTTGTGACATGCTTGTAGCCCTGATTTGGCGTCTTGTGATTTTAATTTAGAGAAGCCTGAGAAAAAATGTGAATTAGAATAACCACCTCACAATTGAGGATCTAAAAGCAAATATTATACAAAAAATTGCTGCAATTATGGAACTGAACGGAAATTTCGTACGCAGATGCCATAGATGTATTGCTGCGGAGGGTCTACGTTTTCAACATTGCTTGCAGCTAGGGCTAGGAAGCTCCAGACATAAAATTTGCCTAAAAACACCTTTAAAATACCTAAAATATCTAAAAAGGACCTAAATGCTGAAAAGGGGTACAAAAGGTGGTCCAAATTGATGAATAATTTCATTTCCAATTATATATTTAATGAATATGTTTCAAAAACACAACTTTCTAGTGGTATGCAACCTATTGTGACAAAAATTACATAAAAGAAATGCTTCTTACCATTCAAGAACCAGCATTGTGCGTTCTGGAGAAAGAAATTGAATTAGGTATAACCAGAATCATATTTGCAGAAAAGAATACTTCCATCACTATACTATAGCTCTGCCTCAAATTCAGACACAAGTTGTCGAGGAACAAGAAAAAGTTTCTTCCATAGACTATGGAGCCGAGTCAAACTTAACCCGCACACACCTTCACTCTGATCGAAGTTATTGTGATGATACTGGTCAAAAATAACGGGATATTTAGAGAAGTTTCAGTAATTTCTCGCGGCTGTATTTATTCAAGCTGGTGTTGCTGGTGCTAACGACATGAATACAACAGAAAGGGTCCTCTCAGCCGTCACCTGCTGTAGCCGGTCTTAGCAGAGCATGTTAGTCAAAATAATCTGGAATTATAACTAGACTCTGCTGGAAAGCTAAAAGAAAGTAAAGTTGCCAAAACCCCGTTAATTATAAAGAAACAAACAAACAAAATACTTTTAAACCAAAAAGGGCAAAAAGGATAAACAAAATCCACAACTTTCTGACCTATGGTGACGCACAATGAACCATATATTATTATGTTGGGCCTTGTCTTTATACACTATAAAGAAAAAGGATTTTCCCCAACTTTCTAGCTCTACTTATAACTCAGGTAAGTGGTCCATTATTATGATAATCACATTCATAGCCTCAGTCACCGTCAATCACCATCACTATCACAATTATTATTACGACTACGACTATGGATTATTATTATTATTATTATTATTATTATTATTATTATTATTATTATTATTTAATATAAAAATAATCTAGTAACAGTGAAGTAACACAAATATTAATATAATAATTAATAGTTGTAACAAATTTTCACTTATCTTTTGGAGTCCTTGCACCAGTTTCGCAATAAATGTATCTATTGCATCCACAGCATTAATTTCCTTTTGGTCTTAGGTTTGGTCTGGTTTTTGATGTTGTTTATTTACATTGTTACGGTTACTGCTACTAGCTGGATTGTGTACTAATGCATTGCTAACTACTGGAATCAAAACAAATTTGGTGAGAGAGTCAATTGGAGGTATATCAAAATTCATTGCATGATTTTTATACTTTAATGTAAATATTTTCTCCCAAACCATTAAATCTATGGGTCCATTTAAGTGGTTTAATATTTAACATCTGGATTTATTTCATGATTAAATTTCCCAAAATGTTCTGCCACAGTTGTTTGCATTTAATATTCCTAAAGTGTTCTGTTACTCTGGTTTCCAAATGACGTTTAGTCTTACCAATATAAATAAGGTCACAATTTAAACAATGTAATTGATAAATGCCAGATTTTTTATTTTTTGAAATTTTATCCTTTTTAGAAAAGCCTAACAAATTTTATACTGTGTTTGTTTTGAGGAACCAATATTATACCATGCTATTATTATTATTATTATTATTATTATTATTATTATTATTATTATTATTATTATTATTATTATTATTATTATTATTATTATTATTATTATTATTATTATTATTATTATTATTATTATTATTATTATTATTATTATTATTATGCGTTCAGTAAATATTTTACGCCCAACGATTGGGCATTTCTCGCGTTACCGCTCTACCGGCCACTGTATTAATTAGAAGATATGTTAGAGCGAAGGGTAGGTAATTCGTATTGCGACGATAGTTAGTTCCCATTAAGGATCCGACTAATGAGGCTGATTAGGAAGGAGCTCTCAATCAATGGGGTTCAAGGAAAAATCATCCTGTTAAGCAAATACAAGGAACAAGTATATACTTGTATTAAATAATAACTGCGTTATACACACAATACAAGGGGAAATTGGGGGAAATAGATTCAATTTGTTTTAGATAATATTAATACTTATTCTTAAGAACAGTTTTGTTTAAAACTATTTATCTCAGTGAATCTGAACGAGCTTATAGAAGGGAATGTTTACGTTTCTCGAAATCTCCAGCTCTGCACTATCCCACATTTCCTAAACATTACTGCAAAGTTTCCTGTTTGCACATTATAATGTTTATGGAAATAGGTACGTAATTAAAAATAAAAAGTTATCAGAAATGATATTTTAGAACATTTAGGCATTTAAAATGCTCTTTACGAATCAGCTTATCAACGATATACACTTTTTACTTTATCTACAACCTACGTACTGATTTTCTCAAAAACGGCTGTTTAAATGCTTCAGATTTTAGAATGGTAAATAAATGTGCATTTGAATTTCCAGGAACAGCCTACAAAACCATCTTTACTGTTAATGAATTTCATATAACTTAGAAACCATATGAGATAGGCAAAATCTTATGTAGTTCTAAATCATTCCCCGCCCCTTCCCTGATTTTAGAAGTATTTCACGTCGTGTGTTTAGATGTTCCCATATGTAAGTACGAATCTAATTATCTGAACAGGAGTTCAAAATATATCACTTTTCTTTTTCTCCCACGAAATCTCATTAAAATAAAAAAAATAATGTGGTACGCTCACATTCCGTTCTTTTATATTTAGGTTTCAAGGTACATTCATATGAAATGCTGTCCTTCCATTTTTGTAGATTCATCACATGGAAACTATGACAAATATTTGGCTAAAGGCGAGTTCAATTTTAGTGGAATAAAAAAACAAAAAAATTAATCAAAATTCTTCCACAGACAGGGCATGAAAGTTGGTGAAAACGTTTGTGCGATATCCTTGGAAGAGTATAACTTTACACTTCATTTTCTTGAGTTTTAGCTATGACACACACACACAAACACAAACACACACACATACAGGTACCTTTTTCGAAAATGCTTCCGGAAATTCAAAACGCGTTTCCAATGAAAACTATCGATTTTTTGTTGGAATAAAATATTAACTTGATCGTCCTAGACTATGTAGGCAGAGAATTTAAAAATAAGCTGAAACGCTGTCTTGCATAGGTAAATGGGCACATTGGATGCTTTCAGCGGGCCAAATGCTGCAGCAGCGCTTTATGCAGTGGAGCATGTGGGAGGTCTGCTGCAGCGCAACATCAGCGAGTGAATCGAAGAAATCTTCGTGGATAGGCAGCTTAAGTAATAAAAATCGGATGTGTTCTATTCACACGGCCTTTTCTTTCTATTCTGCAAACAAACTATTTTTATAAAAGATTATTCCTTTATCTTCTTAATGCTAATTAAGATAAACATTACCATAAGTAGAAGGTAATTAAGGGAATACACTAGGCTAAAGCGACTGTAAAATCCTTTACAATATATCGCTAAGCGATTGTCATTAAAATTTGGCTCTCTTTCCATGGCCAGAAGTAAAATAAAATATATATGAAACAGATTAGGGCTTCCCGTTTAAGAAAAGTTTAAAAATTGAAACCAATAATAGATAATATCTCTCAAATCGTTAGCTTTTCAAAAAAATGTATATCACATCAACTGTGTGTTTTAAGGGGGTTTGTGTAGTAGGTTTTTGTCTATATCTTACGATTTACCAGTTATGCAAAACTCATCCATAATGCAGAGGACTTTAGAGGATGTTCCCATCAAGCTCAAGATATATTTTTTATTTGACATGTAATATATTTAATGTAGGGTATTTAAATAAAAATAGTTAGAGCCATTTTTTTAAATCGAACATTTCGAAAAATCTTCTATGTAAAGGGTAGTTTAGGGGGGGGGATTTTCGTAAACATCTCTGAGTCGCATCCTTGGAAAATACTTAAGCTTACATCTGTTATGCAGCTCACATGCGCGCACACACACACACACTAGCTGAAGTTTTTCTTAACATTTTTTGGTTTATTCATGGGTCCTCAAAATATGTATTTCCAATGAAATATTTGTATCGAATTTTTGGTGGAATACAATACCTTCTTTATCTACTAAGTACAATTAAATAAGTGCTAGAGAAAGTAAAAATGTTGGAGCGTTTGAAGACGTATATTTTAATACGATATGTATATTACTGCGATTAGTTGACAGCGAGGAGCTGCATTAAAGCATGGAGAAAGACGATTTGTTTTAGTCTTAGAACTATTTAATAATCTATTAAACCTCATCATCTATAGTATTTATGTAGCAATAACAACGTGTATTTATGCAGCAATACTTATGCTCAAGACTGCCTGTAGTTACTGCATAAATCTAATAGGAACCAGCTTTAAACACTTCTATTTCTGGAGGTCTAGAAGATTAACAGTAATTTTGGTATTTAAATTCGTGCGCTTCAATAATATCCTATAGAATACAAATGGTTTATCCTTTTGCCTTTATATTCCGAATTCCTTGATAAATTCCTAGTCAGATTACTTTCTTTCGCTTTATTGGCTGCGAGTAAATAAAAAAAAAGAAAGGGAAAAAAGTGTTTATATGTTACGATCAGATGACTTTCTCACCCCTGTATCGCTTATTAGTAGGTACACAAACTATGACTTTGAGAACTGATTTTTCTATCTATTGCATTTCAATCGAGATAAACCTTTGAAAAGTGGATACATTATACATTTTGTTACATAGAGGCAGTCAAAAGTTTAATACCTGGACGCTATTTATGCTGGCCTTAAAATAGCATTCTCTTTCCATACAATCGTGAGAAACAACTGAATATCTAAAGGACAACTGGCCTTAAAATGGTATTCTGACTGTCTCTGTGGTCGAGTGGTCAGCGAGCTAACTTCTCACCCGAAGGTCCCGGGTTTGATTTCCAACTGGAGCAGAGAATTTTCCTTTAACCAGAATAATTTCCTACCCCTCACAGAGTGTGGAAGTATGTATGTGAGAGTGAATGTGTATAAATATGTTTGAAGAAAATAAAAAATGATTAAAAACCCAACGTTTAAAATCTTACAGTCAATGATTTGTTTCTAAAAGCACAGCCCTCGACATGACCTTAGGTGTTAAAGGGGGCTATATAAATGGAGCAATTAAAAAATGGCATTCTCTCTCTCTCTCTCTCTCTCTCTCTCTCTCTCTTTGCAATCGAAAGTAACAACTGAATGGCGAAAGGACTTTAAAACAATGACTAAATAGTAATAAAGTAGTACCCATATTCTACCACTGCGGATTTCTTAGGAAAAGGCAGTTTAATATGCCGTTGATGTTCTTGGCACCTCTATTCCATAGTGCGGCCCATCTGATTTATGTATGAGAGATCATATTGGCAACCAATCTCTTACAACCCTGGTGTCCTGAGATCTAGGAAATCCTTAATGGTTCTGATCTTACTGTGCGGCATATACATGGTGCAGATGTAACCATGAAGAATTCTGGCAATTTTTTGGGAAAGGTTGCCGCAGTAAGGGATGATGGTCTTGCTTTTCTTGTCTTTCTCCACCACAGACAAACCTTCCCTCCCGTGTTTTCTTTTACCTTATCCCGCAGTGGCAGAACATTCCACCGAAAATGGTAATAGAATCCTCTTCGATCTGACATCGGAAGTCATGAAGAGAAACAGTTACTGGGACGTGTCATCAAGAAGGATTGAAATTAGGATCCGTGATAATTTAACCAGGGCATACAGCTAAGTGAGGCCTGGCAACCTGTCTTCAACATGATTAAAAATAAATTCAAAGAATGCTTTTGTCCGTTCGTGGATTCTCATCGGATCTCTGAAGTTAAGCAGCATTGCGAGACCAGGCGTGGATCACTGAAAAAACTAAGATAGGAACTGCCGTGGAAACTGTCACTAGATCGTACTGGAACAAATTAAGCAGTATTGGACGTGGACAGAACATGGATGGATGACCGCAACACGACGCCAGAAGCGAACAGTGGAGAAAATCACGCTGGAAGGTGCGTATGGACCTGCTAGTAGATATTGTGCTTAGAAGCTTAAGCAGTACTGGCCATGGTCACACTTAGATGGAAGACCGCTACACAACACCAGGAGCGAACCTCGGAGACACCTCCGCGGAAAGTCTCGTGTTGACCTATCGCAGATCTCGTGCCAGGAAGCTATGTCTGATTGCCTGGGACTGAACACAACTACAATTATACCTCTAAGCTATAAATATTCGTTTTTATTCCAGTTTTGCCAATTCCCTGACGAAGATCACAGAGTTAATATGGTCGAAACTTGGATTTATACGACTCCAATTTAACTCTGTTTTGTCCCGTGAAGTTATCATTAATATCCAACACCGAGAAAGCTTTAAATCTTTAATAAGATCTTTATTTGTTGGGTGGTACAATTTCGTCTATGGATACTGTTTACAATTATAGACCATTATAAAAAAAATTATTTCCAATCGAAGAGTCCATAGCCTATTCCCAAAATATTCAAAATATATATTTCATTTGTCGGGAAACCATCATTAATACATGGTATTATAATAAAAATAGTTAGAAGCATTGAGAAAAGCAATAATTTTGGAGGGAAAAAAAGTGTTGCATATAAAATGTAGTTTTGGGTTGGGGGAATTTTCTTGAAAACCCTTGTATCGGAGGATACTGAACGTAAAACTCAGCTTGATATTTATCCATTTTACATAGGGACCTTTATCTCAAAATAATATTTTATTCTGGAAGTCTCAAAGCAGGTACTTCGGGTGAAGTCTCAGTGTCGAATTTTTAGGTAGAAAACAATGCTTCCTTTATTTACTGTTTACATAGTAGGAAAAGTTTCTGTGCACATGACTAAATTAACATGCATGATAAACTATATTTAATAAATGCAACAATTTACGAAATTGTATTAAAAAATAAACATAAGAATATTGTGACTTTTCATGACATCCAAAATTCATCTAAGACATATTGCGTTACCGTTTTCTCATTGGGCATAACTTTGTCATTCACAAGTGAAATAATTTCACAAACGTCGTTGTTATCCTCTACTATAATCTGCAACTAAATAACAAATTTCTTCCCGATCCCTGTTCTATAACCATAAATAACACGCCATTTACCATTTACTCCACGTGTGTTCATGTGCTTTCAGCGCAAGGATTAACAGCATAAGTGGTCCGGAAAACAAATTACGTAATTCCCGCTTCCGCTTGCAGCGGTACATTCAGCAAATGCTGCAGCGCTGTTTGTAATGAAGGTATTCAGTCCTGGTAGAGCTGAATGTACTCAGGCGCATAGAAACGTTAAAGCAAATGGAGCATCAACACAAAAGCTTGTGGCCAGTGCTGTGGGCAGTGGTGACTGCTGAGTAAGAGCACAACAGTACGAACTTTTGACATCCCGTGAACTTTTTTTGTTATTTTTGTTTGAATTTTATTAAACGTAACGTATATGCGGTAACTGAAAATCTACGCCGTTTGAATCTACCGCGCTGTTCCTCTAAACTCGACGACACGTGGCAACATCACCATCAGCACGTCTTGTTTACCACTAGGTGGAAGCACACTGCAGCAGAAGTTTCATTCGTATGAGCTGCAAGAGGGCGGAAAGTTGAAAACCCCCGTTTGGTTTTCATTTTGTCATAAATCCGCCAGATGGTAGCATACTGATGATGCAGCAGAAGTTTCATTCGCATGAGCTTAAGAGGTCGGAAAGTTGAAAACCCGCGTCTGGTTTTCATTTTGTCATAAATCCGCCAGATGGTAGCATACTGAACAGTTATGCTAATTCACTTACTGTGCGTGCAGTGAAATTTAGTTCTGGCGTTAGTATCTTATATATTTATTTTACAGCATTTTCAGAGCATGATAACCCTCTGCCAAAGGCGGAGTGGCAAATTTTGGGATTAGGGTGTGTACGGCTGGAAACCAACCTTCGCAGTCTTCCACTCACTGGTCCCTTAACTGAGACGCGAATCTCGACTTGAAATCAAAGTTGTTGTTTTTTTTAAATACAGTTCCAGAGTCTTGTCAAACACACATGCCCAAGGCGGGACTCGAACCCACGATTCCCTGCGTGACTAAGCACCAAAGCTAGGCACTTCAGCGAGCGTGGCCAGGGGACCGGCGAGTCTTCAGGATCTCCAGGATATATACATGTTACTATGTTGCTTCTCGCCCCTGGTACATGGTCGAGTTTTGTTTGCTGTTTGTTACTTTCCAGTGGCAGGGAGGACGATCTTGTTTGAAGGCCATCATGTTTTGGAGAAAACTATATAGAAAACCCGATTTTATTTAATATACATATATTGCAGATTTCTGGATGTATTTAGTATATTATGTTATCCGTATTACTATCGTACAATGTTCGGTTTTCTATTTCTAACAGCAAGTGCATCTGTTTAGTAGATTATATTTTTGCTAGCTAAATTCAAGTGACCATGTCGGTAAGCATTGGAATGCTACTGTTTGTTATCAACCACTTCCATGAACGATAGTTTGATTGTAATTATTTATGTTTGGGGATGATACTCGCCATACGAAATAGTAATCCGTTAGTATTCAGGTGCGATGTCAACATGAATTCCGTAGGAATTATTTTTGGTAAGTGCCAACAGAAGTTGTAGGAATAAGGTAGCTGCAAAGGAACTTGGGCTTCCCTGTCCAGATCTGTTGATTGAAAGAGTGACGAAATCTAATCAGCGCGAGTACAAGCGAACCTTCAACAACAACAACAAAAATCTATTGTTACTCTCAAATGACTTTTTCTAGCTGTTCTGTAAACAAAGTTCTTATAAGATTTTCTTCTTTCCACACCATGCTAATCGAGATAAGCATTAGCATTGTTCTTATTACTTATTTTCTTATAATTAGAAGGGAACTACGGGAATGCACTATGCTAAAGTGACAGTCAAATGTTTCAAAAGCTGTCGCTATGCGATTGTCATTGAAGTCCACATCTTTGCTTGACCAGGAGTGAAACAAAAGAAACACGGCGAGCTCCTGTTTGAGAAAAGTATCAGTATTTTAAAACTGAATAGCATGGAAAACTGAACGATTCTTTGAAGTGAAGAAAAACAATTGGGGCATCTGAATTGAGAATTTAGAGAAGAATATATCATGTGATATAGGCAGTCAAAGAAATGGTGTTTTAGAAAGAGTGAGAGAAGAAAAGCAAAACTGACCTGTTTAATCCTTAGTTTGGGACACGAATTCACAACTGTAATGATAACTGCTCTCCTACAAGAAACCCTTTCCGGACTAATCATGAAACAGTGTTCTATTTTTCCAAACATGTGATTAAAAGATATGCACCCCCCCCCCCAAAATAAGTCATCCCCAGATTTCATGTGTCGATTGAAGAGCTTCGGGTATCTTCGTAAAAGATGTGTTCACAACGCATGAAAGAACTGTACAGTGCCAGTGACTGACGGCGAAATGGTTAACTTCTGAGTACTGAAAAGAGCTCTCGGGACAACATTACGGTGGCCGAGAGGTTAAGAAGGCCTTGCTTCCCCTCATAAGTACCTAAGTTCTAATCTTGCGCTGCTTGTAGTTCTTTCATGTTTGTTAATTTTACGGATATGTAGAACATAATATTGCAATAATATAGCTTTGGCTTTTGAAGTTATGGGCCTATTTATGCACACAAAAACATAATTCTACTAACACTCGTGTTAAATAATTAAATAAATATGTGAAAAAAAACTGTTATCTTCTAAAACTGAAACACAAAAAATAAACACAGTTAATATCGGAAGTATGAACCCTCAGCCCGTATAACTGTCCCCAAACTTTGGGGCATAGACAAACAGTAATGTGGACGAGAAGCTACAAGAGCCCAGGCTTCCTGAATTTGTTCCCAGAAGCCATATTTTGTCCTTCACCCATTTACAGGTAATTGGAGCGCTGCTCGCTTTTTACCTCAGCCCACACATTCCTCATTGAGGACACTTTCTCACAGAGGGAATCAAAATATTATCGAGTATTACCGTGTATCGCACACCATTCATTGTATCGTCAATGTACCACAGCACACCTAGACCGTCCCTTGATATCCAACTCCAACACGATACAAATACGCGACAATGATGGAATTGTGAACCACGTATTTTGCATCGTATCGTGTCCCTACAATCCTTTTCCCTTACGATGGAAGAAAAGTCACCTTGTATGAGAGTGTCACCACGGATCGGTTTATGAAGGGTGTTTTTGATCGTTTTGTGAAGGGTATATTAATTTTTAAAAAAATTAATCTTAAAAACGTTTCAAAAAATGGTTTTCTTAATAATACCTTTAGTATTTCTAACTACCACATGCTTTAGTGTGTAGCATGTTGATGATTGGTAGCATAAACACTCAAAGAAGCATTATTATAACTATCATACTATTAATTAACTGAATGTCGTTTTTGAATTAAATATGTCTAAAATAAATAGCCCATGTGTGTTGATTCAAGATCATTAACAGGAAAAAAACATGTCTGCTACATGCGAGAAGCGAACCTGCGACCCTCATTAGAGGAGTAACCTATGTTTCTTACAGCGCCTTAGGGAACACACATGGAAAGTGACAGGTTTTACAATCCTAACTGTATCATGTTTTGTGTCGTTAATATCTCAGGTAATATTGATCGTTTGTTATTGAAGAAGCTTAAGTTATGTATTTAGTTGTGATTATAGAGCTTATGGGTTAGTAATATTAAGATTTGGAACTTGCTGCCGCTACACAACTGTTTCGTGAATGGTGTACACAAGGCGCGATGCCATGAAGGACTTAGACGAATTTGGTGATCTAGACATTTTTTTTTTTTTTTTTTTTTTTTTTTTTTTTTTTTTGCGACGGCTATACAAAGTTAGTTACTCCTATATCTCAGTTGAATATTGGCATTTCTGATATTTGAAAAGTTATCCTTTCGTAGCATGTCAGTATTATAAGACTTATTATTAAAGATGGGGGTTCTACGTGGCCAAAATACACATAGACTCTACAAGAGCAAAAATGGGCAGGCAGATAAATAGCTAACGACGGAATTCTACTCATACAGGGTACGTCAGTGCACGCACACACCCGACGACAAGCCGCACAAACCCCTAATCTCTACTTGTTATATTATAATGAATTTAAATTTAAGAAAATGACTATATAAAGACGCAAATGGTAAGAAAGCGACAAACTAAAAAGTCTCCTAAAATAGAAAATGGGAAAATGTAATACTTTTGGAATTCTCACAATCTGGAACCATGATAAGGATTTATGTATAGGTTAGCAAGGCCTATAGTACAAGAAATAAAATATGACATATCGTTAGAATCTGGGCTCTGCTAGTAGCTGTAGACTTTTGTTAAGAAAATTATTATTTTCTTCAGTAACAGTAACTTTGAAATACACTTAAATTAATACTGAATCAGGAATACAAAGAAAAAGGTCTGTGGTCAACAAAGCTCTTGCTAGAGATGGGGTAGACTGAAGGAGCGCCTGCCATAATAACGGTAGTCAAGATTAAATGAGCTTCAAGTAGAGCTGGGGACGGTACGGTGCAAGACGGTTTGGTTCTATGACGTCACACGACTCGGTACACTGAGTACATAACCTGATTTTTTATTTGACGACAGGTTTGTCAACGTAGGAAGGAGTATCGCATTCAGCATCATCGGGAATTACATTTTTACTGTTAAATTTCCCTTAGTGTTTGTGGGTAACATCTCAATGAAAGAGCCAGATAGACTACATTCTTTCGAAATTGGTTTATGGCTTTAGATAGCTGCATTACAATTTATCATTGTTAAACATTTCTATGTTTCCCTTAATTATATATTACTAAAAATAAACAGCGCATTCAACAATTTATTTTCTTGGTGATGTAGTGAGTGAATCAGATAATATAGTGAGGTTGGCAAGACATTTCTATTAATTGCACAAAAAAAAACTGCATTGCACTGCAAATTTAAGGTAGAATACCAAACAGCCAGGAAAGTGTATAAAATGTGTGTTTTTTGTGATTATTTTCTACTAAAACGGGAGCAACAATTAAGTTAGTTGCATTTGATAAATTCTGGGTTCAATTCCCTGGCAAGCCCAAGTAGTTGTTTTACATCCAAAGAGAATAGAATATATTATAATTGGTTAGGTAGAGTCAGACTGAAAAACTCAATGCCATAGCCGGGATTTGAACCACGAGTCAGTTGAAAGATTCAATGCTGCCAGCATGTTGACGTGATAGCTCAGTGGCAGAGCAACCGGATAGAGATCGGTAGAACCGTGGTTCAAATCCCGGCTATGGCATTGAGTTTTTCAGTCTGACTCTACCTATCCACGTCCTACACACGGCTTGTGTGAAAAACAAATTATCCTATATTATAATTGTTACGTTATGGGTATTTCTTTTTAACGTTGATGAAAAAATTTACTTCTATAGCTTATCTCAACCTTAAGAAATAGTATGGAATCAAATTAGATATCTCTATCTCTATTTGACGCATACATGTAGCTATTAGCTTCGTCTTTTTCTATTTTTGTGCTGTCACCAAGTAGCTAACAATATGGGTGAATATTCAACTACCATTTGCAGCTCTGAACACATCCTATGCAGAATTTTTATCTCTATCAGATTATGTGGTTTTTAGAGCTCTTTAGATTTTTGTGCGTCCAATTTTCTAATGAAAACTAGTTTTTTTCAATAAAGATCACATGTTTGCCCTTCCATGCTTATCCCGCAGTGGCTAATAAACTAAAGTTACTAATGTAACAATACTTTTTTCTTAGAGTAAACCAGAATGCCTGGTTTAAATTCTCTATCTTTAATACCATAAGATGAGTATATAAGTTTGGAATCACAGATTTACATAAAAGTTGCCTATGTAGTAGAAAACTCAAGCAACGAGAGATATTTTATTGGGTTTACAACGGGGACCAAGCGAGAGAAAATATTGACAAGGGTTGGAGACATTTTTAAACCAAGCCGGAAATATGCAACTTCTAGCACTCATTGTCTACAACAATAGGCATCTATCCCTTCAGCTCATAATCGCCAGGGAGCAAGCAGATAGCGTGCTACTGTAAAAGTTAACCTAAGTTTGAAAGGAAGCGCTTATAGAATGTGGAACACTGAAGTGTTTATGTAGTTATTGATAAACTTGGAGGAGACGAAACGTTTGTGAAGTAAGCAGAAACAAAAAATAAAAGTAAATGCGTTAAATTATACTAGTAAAATGAGTGTCAGTAAGGGAGTAAATGAAACAGCTAAAGGTACCACTTGCTTAGAAACAGTAGTATATAGTATAAAAAGAAACGAATTAAAAGGCATATAAAGACGCCACTAAATGAAAAGAAAACAGAGAGAGGGAAACAAAAGACACTAGATTAGAGTAAATACGTTATTACATTGGAATAACGCAAACAGTGCGGCACTTAGCTCAAACATTCCACCTTTCTGAAATGATTTTATAAAGAGTAAATAATAATGATGACCTAAAAATTAAAATAGGTACTTATCATTTTATAATTCCATTTTTCAGATTTTATATCCATAAAAACGTATTACGAAGTACTGAAACTGTAAAGCAAAGAGATGCAGAGCAGGTGAAAAATAAATATCTTACAATGGCCTTAAATGGCAGTGTAGATGTATCGCTATTTGGTGATGTATAATTCACAAGGTGACGAATTGGTGGACCACTCGCTGCTGAGTGCCAAAGTTCTTACGTCAGTATAGTACATGTGGCGAGTGTTCTCCATGTAATTAATATATGCTGTCTTTTATTACTGAGACGCCAAATAATAGTAGGTATTCTTCTCCAGTATGTCACATTATTTGACTCTCTTCAAGGGATAATTGTTGCTCTAAACAATGACGACTGCTGTGTAAGACACAAGGGCACCTGACAGCCTAAAATTTGACTTCCTGTGAATTTATTTGGTTATTTTTCTTTGAATTCTACGAAACTTGACGTATATTATGTCTATATGCGCTAACTGAAAATCTATGGCGTTTGAGCCGCGCTACTCCTCTAAACACGATGAGACATGGCAACATCGCCCACAGCGCATCTTGAGTTGTGACGCTTACCACTAGGTGGAAGCACACTGCAGCAGAATTTTCATTCCTGTTGCAAGAGGGCGGAAAGTTAGAAACCCCCGTTGGGTTTTCATTTTGACACAAATCCCACCGATTGTAGCATACTGAACAGTTATGTCAATTTGTTTACTGTATGTACAGTGAAATTAATATCTGACGTTAGTATATTATAGTTATATACATAAAGAAAACCCGATTTAATTTAATATATATTGTGATTTGCTGGATGTATTTAGTATATCAGTATATTATGTATTATCAAACAGTGTTCGGGTTCTCATTTTTAACAGAAAACACACCTGTTTAGTAGATTATATTTTTGTTACCTAAAATCAAGTGACTATGTTCGTAAGCATTGTTACATTGCAATTTGATAACCGCCACTTCCATAAATAGCAGTTTGATGGCAATTGTTAGCGTGTGCGGATGATACTCGCAGTACGTAATAGTGACCCGTTATTCGGGTGTGGTGTCAATATAAATTCCATTGAAATTATTTAAGCCTCAACAGAAGACTAAATTAGCAGACAAATTATCTACAAAGGAAAGAGGGCCCCGCAGATAATACCTGTTGATTGAAAGGGTGACGAAATCTAATAAGCGCGAATACAAGTGAACATTCAACAAAAAGTGTACAGCAAGCATAACTGGTCGTGTGGGTGTAACGTAAGAAATGCACTGTATTGTTTTCCATGTTTGATTTTCAGATAATTCGTAGACTAAATTCAGAAGTAGACATAAGTTAATTCGTAGACTAATTCAGGTGCTACAGATGTACATTTGTCCGAAAAAATGTAAAAGCACGAAAACTGCAACTCACACAAAAATTGCATTCCTCTTCTTCTTCTTCTTCTTCTTCTTCTTCTTATTATTATTATTATTATTGTTGTTGTTGTTGTTATTGTTATTATTATCATTATCATCGTCATCATTTTCACACTTAGCATATCCGTGGTTTCACTTTACGGGGTTTATATGATCAAAACTGTTAAAACTTGTATAGCTTTTATTAGACGTGTTGTTTAAGTGCTTTGTCGTGAAGCAAAGCAAACAATGCATTGCTCGAAGAAAAGTGATATATTAAAGGTGACTTGTATTTGGTATTTTCATGTAATAATCTTCAACCAGTACAGAAATGAACTGCGAGCTCTGGTGCATCCTAAATATGCATTTTATACATTTATACCTCCTACTATTTATCTCTAAATAAATTACTTTGTGAAATTTACCTGAATTTCGATACTTGTTTAATTTGGCTTCAACTAAGAATTTCTGATGCAGGGCAAAATTTCGAGATCTGGATGGCTGAAAATTAAATGTAAAAGCTTGATTACAGAGAGAATTTTGGAGTTAAAACTGAGCATCACAAATGACAAACATTTGTTCTGAATGTAGCAGAGGGTAACGTTGTGTACGAAGCTGCTGCGATACGAAAGTAAACAAATACGACAATTTCGTTACTACTACCATATAAATGCGTATATCTCAGTTACGAAATAAAACAAGTAAAAAAGAAAAGTTAGGAATCCCTTTGCGTACCGACCTCCTGCGGTGCTATCTTTAACCAGAAGTTATAAAATAGTCGTGAATACGAAGTATAGCTTTTGAAACAAGATGACCTTCCCCATGCCGTTTAGCAATAACCTTTAGAAAACAAAGTCAACCCTCATTAGTAGGTTGGGAAGCAACGTAGCCAAATGTATGCTTATTTCCGCTTTGTCAGCAGTCACTCTAGTTTCGTGTTTAATGTGCGTTTGCAAACCGGCGAGTTAGTGCAAAACATGTCGTTCCTTTACCGACCCTGGATATCATCTGAACCTGAAATCTAATGAGGTGAATTAACTTCAGAAACCTGGACCTTCTTCGCCCAAAAAGACCGTGAAAAATAAAAGTAGCCCGTCATTGGAACAGGTGATATATTATATAAAGAAACAGTAGCGATAGTGAAAAACGTATTATACTTCTTGCGAAGGTTCTTGATAGTGGAGGTGTAACAATCCTCTACAGTCATAGGAGAGGCAACAGGCATTAGTGCTAAGCAGTGAAGCAATTTGTTCATATATGTGATATTGACGCTGGCCATATGCCAACAAAAAAGTGAATAAATATAAATTTCAGTTCTGCAGAATCGATGATCCTCCTCGAGATTTACTTTGTTGCACAGTTTTTTTTATTTATACATGGTCGGTAAATTCTCAGCAGTGAGCTTTCTAGTAGAATCCATGGTACAAATGACAGTTTACACAGATTATGTATTCATTTACTCGACTACAACATTAAGCATCAGGAATAATTGCCTGGAATAATCCGTATCTTCAGACTAATAAAATGTTTCACTTGCAAGGCTATGACGATGTCTACATTGTTGAAACATGGTTCGACAGTCATTGTAGTAGAAAGAAAAACTGGACTGACAATTGTGCTGTGACAATACTAGAGAGCAAAAGCGACAGAAGTGTCATTATTTTCTGTTGTGGATGTTTTGGATTATCAGTTATGTCCGTCATGCTCCTGTGGGTTATCATCACAGTACAAATGAGGACATTTTTGAAAATTGGTTAGAAGAAAGATTATCAAAACGCATTAAAGTCTGTAATTGTTCATGACAATACTCCATACAAAAACCGTGTACTGCATATTAAACGTGCCTGATTCTGAGTGGAAAATTATATGCAATACACGACCGATAAAAACATTCCTCTCTAAAATATAAATTTAGTATTAAATAAATGAACGTTTGCACATGAGCCTCGAAAATGGCGACCCACACTTTTAGATCTGCTAAAAAGTTGGCAACTGTCAGTTTCGCTTGAAACCGCCAACTTTGCAAAAACCAACTATCCAAGCTCAACCGACTTAGACGGGTGTGGGAGACCAAGTCATCACCAAAAAGTCATCTTTTCAAGCATTGTTCGTCGTTTAACTGTTTATTTGAACTCATTTTATTCCTCCTTGCTTATTTACAATGCTACCTAATCATTTCTTTGTTCTTTTATTTTCACACTATTCTCTGATAAATCAGATTTTGTGTGGTGTGCTTTTTTTTTTTAAATACAGTTGCGGAGTCTGGTAGGGACTCCGGAGCTGCATACCCTACTTTTATTTACCTTATTTGTTTGCTTCGTTTGCTGTATGATTACTGAATTGCTGTTTTCTTCTTTTACACACACACACTCACACAAAACACCCACGCCAAAGGCGGGACTTGAACCCACGATCCCCTGCTCTACGAAGCACCAAAGCGAGACGCCTTGGCGAGCGCGGCCATGGGAACCGGCACTTTGAAGCAACTTCAAAATCAAGAGAGATTCAATTTTTCTTCCGCATAAACACCAGATCATTGGCGCATCAGAAGAATCGCAGTTTTACACGAAATCAACTGCGGGACGGAATTACATTCAGACACCCTTTACTACACGCTTTTATTTTACTGGGGAGCTACGAAAAAAAATACACATTTCCAGTAATATCACCAGATTTTGTTTAGTTCGTGTGGAACGCTTGTGTTACCTTAGAAACTAAGAAGTAAAGAAAATGAAAACAAAGCTTTATTTCACGGCGACACTAACTGGGTCTTCTGCAGGTGAGCCTTACAAGTACGAGGAATGATAATAATAATAATAATAATAATAATAATAATAATCATGATAATTATAGTCATAATAATGATGTTGATAATATAATAACAACAAAAACAATGCTGATGATGATGATAATAATAATAATAACAAAAACAAAACAAGGATATTATTATTATTATTATTATTATTATTATTATTATTACTTCCTTTTTTAATGTGTGCAGCTCATGGCCGTCGTATTATAGGTCCATAATGTCACTCTTAATCGTAGCTTGTGTTAAGGGAAGAAGATACCAAAAAAAAAAAAAAAAAAAAAAAGTAACTATTTCCAAAATCTTTCCACTTATCGAGGAGGATTGAAAAGTTAATTTTTATACTTTGGTCTGAAAAAGTCTGAGAGTCCAGTTTCCTGGAGCATTTAACCCTCAAAAATTGCTTTCTGAAGATACTTGGGTATATAACTCAGTTATTTTTATTCAAATACACTTTATTTTGTCACTAAAGTTTTGAATCTATATTACTCTTATTCCTCCTAGGGTAAAAAAGTTTGCTTTTCCTCAAATTATTTAGGAAAAAATATTTAAATGAAAAATAAAAATTTGTTATGGGGATCCTAAGACCGTAATTTGTGCGGGCAAAGGTTTGAAACTACACAATAAATTCGTTTTTGGAAAGGGTTTAAACCTAAGTGGAAAACACGTTGCAAACATTTAAAATAAATTCCTAAGGTGGTTCTAGAAATGTATGTACCAACATTACTAAGTGGATATTTTAGGAAAGCTGCTTGTGGAGAAACAAAAAATAATCCGTTTTCAGTTTTGTTGCAGTTATACTTTTTGTTGGTTTAAAAGCTTACTGGTTGTTAAATGAAACCCTCTTCCCCCTTTCTGGCCTCCTCAACCACTTTATCCAATTTCTTGACAACGGTGTATTTTTTGTATGGTTCAGTCATCTGACAGAAGTGTTGTTGCTTTGCTTTGAGATCCCGAATGTTTGAATGATGAAATACCTAACTGTGAATATGTTTCTAACTGAGTAGTATATCTTACTAAACTGTGTATCAATCATTCTTGCTTTGGGATATTTCTCCAAATTCAGCAATGCAGAGACTCGACTTATTTTGTGTAACCAGCTGCACAACTTTCTAAGAGACATTCTAAAGAGTGTTTAAGCGAAATTTGTAAAATCTTTCCTAAATACTCTCAGACAATAGAATGCATATAATTTTTATACGTGATTACGGAGCATCGAATTTGACAATTGCTATATTAAAAAAAAAAAAAAAAAAAAAACAAGTGCACCCTGCGGGACATTCAAAACATTAAGGTTGGCTATTAACTGTTAACACCTCGCACAACAACGTTTAAAATTGCGTTATTTAAAGGGACAGACCATGATGTGAGATAATAAAGCATAGAAATGTGATTGTATACAGCTCGTATATTAATTTTATGGGTATGCAAAAATGAAAACTTGATTCTTTAGTTTAAAAATGGAAATGGCGTGTTATTTATGGACGCTTTTTAACTGCTGTGGTTCTCAGCGACCCATTCTATACTGGGCGTGAAAGACCGCTTAATTTTGCTCAGAGGCCTCTCTATCAGGCTTGAGGTTCTTTTACGTGCCGTAAATCTACGACACGGGACCCACAGTTTTACTTCCCTTCCGAAGGAAGCAATGCTAAGGATTTTTACGCCCGAAAAAATCCATCGCCCTCTGCCGGGTTTGAACCCGCGACCTTGGGCACGTGAAGTTAGCATGGTAACCATTACACCACAGAGGGTGACTTCTGTAGTATGAGGATTTTTGGGTATTCTCTTCCCTTAATTATGCTGAAACTATCCAAGAAATGTGTGAACAAACGTAGTTTAAAACGCCTGTATTATTTCAGTTTCAATTATATCTCTTTCATTCACGTTTGCCAATAGCCGGTTAATTTTGTTGAGTTTTTATGATGCCTCAATTAGCTTTATGCGAATTCAGCGTGGGACAAACAAATATTTGACCACACTGCCTCTCTACTTGTAGAAGTCGTGAAAATATTCAGCAGATCGGGAAATGTAAATGAGACAAGCAATAGATCCCTGGTATATAAAATATACGCTGATTTTGGGGGGTGTCCCCCTCTGCGTTCATGGTCAAGGACAAGATATTTGCTACTGAACACATTTTGTTATCCCGGAAGAAATATTTCCACTGGATAATGTAAACTTCACAACACAGACGCCCGTTCAAAAACACTCAAGAAGTTTGTAGAGGAATGAAAGAAGTAGAGAAATAAAGCAATAACCCGAGTGTTCTCTGTGAAGAACACAAAATATTATTCTGGCTAAATGCCTCATTCTCTTCACAACAAGTGAGGATATGTGTATATTGAAACAATGGAAGCTGGCAGATAGCCCATACTTAACAACCTTGGTAAGTATTCAACTTGGACTTGAAGTTAGCATTTATCTTCTTATGGTGATTTTTTTGCTTCAAAAAGTTACTGCATTATTTGGAGCATATGATTTTCAATTCTCTATGAAAGGTAGTATGAAGAAGCATTAACCAACGTATAACTAAACTTAGCATTAAACATTAATCGCGATCAAATGGGTTCACGATTTAAGTTCATAAAAGCGTTTCAAAACTCTAGGAAACTGCGTTATTTAAGACGTATTTTATTTTGTTTAGCAAAACGTTATTCGAATAAAAAGTAGAAAGTTTAATGAGACAAAATAATTTAAATTCGAAAAGGTGCACCCAATAAAAATATATGTTCTTAGAAAATTAGCAAAAATAAATAGGTAAGAAATCGCTCTTTCACACAAGCCTTGTGTAGGAGAAGGTTGGAAAGGGTAATCAAACTGGAGAATTTAATTCCTTAGCCGGAATTAGAACCAAGGATCTTTTACGCTTACCAGTTGTTTAAACCAGAAAGTACGAAACTTAGAAGTACTTACGATGTTGTCAGTCGACCTCTGAATGAATTGAGATATCCTTGTGGTTTACCGAAAAAAAAAATGCGAGTAAGCTGGAGAATTTAGTGTGCACCACCATGTTGTCTTGGTAACGCAGTTGGTTAGAGCAACCACATGGAAAGCGGAAGACCAGCAAATCAAATCCCGGATATCACATAGAACTTTTTAGTTTGATTCTCCCTTTCCATTAAATAAGCAGGTTTATTTCTGAGTATACACAAAACCACGAAAACCACGAGAGAGACAGAGGAGAGACTGGGAGTGGGCTGGGAGTATCCGTAAGCATATGGGAGGTGTGTGAGCGTGTGTGTGTACACCGTATGACATGGTATCTTATGTTACTTGGAAACTCAGAAATGGCTAAACCATTTTTCAAAACATAAAATGTATCACCACTCACAGAATATACCAATCTCAATTCTTCCTCCAAAGAGGATGTTTGAAAGGACACCAAAACAAACATACCAGTCTTATAGCTGATATTCGAGATAGTCCGAAATTGAATGTCGCGAATTCGAAATTCTTTTAGGCATGTTTTGATGCAGCATTGTAAATTGTATCATTTTGAGATAGGCAGAGCACGAAGCACTTGTTTTGACGTCCACATATTCAGAGGTGTTTGTTGTCAAACACTTGTCGTGAAAACAAACTTGCGTTATCAGAAAGTCTGTTCTAGGCCTTCAGGCTAATAGGCAAACGTTATGCGACAGACAGTTTCGAGCTTTTAAAATGCAAAGCATACATGTTTCGCCACAACCACTAATTTCATGTACTTATTATTCCAAGCATTTTGTAATTATCCTAATATTTAACTCTCAACAACTTACTGTAAGCAACCTTTGTTCGATGTACAAGAATACTACAAAATAAATTGACAACTTAAACTTCCTGTAAAGCAATAACTGCTAGTGATAACAACATAATTTTTTCGGCGTTATGTTAAGAAACTTCTAAGGTTTCGATTGGTGCTGTTGGTAATGCTTATTTGTTTTGTTTGTTGTTGCAGAAGCTAAAATGGCAAATCCAGTGGAAAAGGCATTTTGTGTGTTGTAATTTGCTAAAACACAATCAGCAATAGAAAGTCAATCTACGACTGGTATAGAAAATGTGAAATAATCGGATGTTTGTACAAGGGAAAAAGCTCGGGAAGACCACGTGTTTCAGAGGAGAACGTTGAACGTGTTCGTGCTGCCTACAGAAGAAATCCAGTGCAAGGGCAAGCATGCAATTAAAAATTCCACAGCAAGCTGTATGGAAAATCTTGCGGAAGTGACTGCATATGACGCCTTACACATTGCAGATGTTGCAGTTTGTACATGAAGAAGATAAGGTTATACGGAAGACTTTTGCATTAACATATTGCGACGTTATGAAGAGGAGGATGGTTTTTGTGAGTGCATCATTTTCAGAGATGACTCAACTTTCCAGCTGAGTGGAATAGTGAATAAACAAAAGTTCTGAATATGAGGAACTGAACCTCCGAGGAGCGTAGTGAAACATTTACGGGACTCTCCTAAAGTTTTGTGCGGTATCTCACACGAAGGTGTATGAACACTTTTTCTTTGCATAGCAAACAGTCACGGGTCATAGGTACCATGACATTTTATAGATCTAGTTGATGTCTCAACTGAGTGAGGAACAAAACAACTTTATCTTCCAACAAGATGGAGCACCGCCTCACAGGCTCAAAGATGTTAGAGATTACTTAGATGAAGTCCTACCACATCGTTGGATTGGCCGTACTACAGCCGACAATAATGCTCTTGCACATTGGCCACCAAGGAGCCCCGATCTCACACCGTGTGCCTTTTTTCAATGGGATTTATGAAAACCAGAGTTTTCATCCCTCTACTTCCTCTTAATGTAGACGACTTAAAAGAAAGTATCAGACAAGCCGTGGCTTCTGATATGTTACATAGGGTTTGGGACGGACTCGATTATCGTCTTGATGTATGTTGCGTGACCAAAGGAGCCCATATTGAGCATTTGTGAGCTCAGAAAGTAAACATCAAGACTTCCTCTACAAACAAGTAAAAACCGCGTTAAGTTACCGTAAATAGTGTTTTACAGGAAGTAAAGTGGTTTATTTCTTTTTTAGTAACCCTGTACAAATGTGTCATCTAATATTTTAGTTAAAGACAGTAAAGTGAACTTCTAGTCTCACTGCAAAAGGGATTTATTTTTGTTTAAATTTACCTACAATCCTTTGGTGGTATTATGGTGGTATTCTTGCCTCTGATATCTATGAATTCCTTGCCTCCATCCTCTAGATCAGTAGGATTTTCAGGGAAATTCCGCCACCTCAATCCTTTATAGGCATTATTTTTTCGAAATTTTCGATTTTCTAAAAATGGTTTTAACGACTTTTATTAAAATACCGTATATTAAAGAACATTTACATGGTAAACAAAATGTATATTTTGAATTTCTTAGCAATAGCCGCTGAAGTCCTCTTAATTCTGAGCCACTCCATGGCCGAGTGGTTACACCACTCGCCTTTCACCCAGGCGGCCCGGGTGTGATCCCAGGCCACAGCATGTGGGATTTTTGGTGGACAAAGCGAGCAGGGGCGGACTTTCTCCGGGTTATCCGGTTTCCCCCGCCATCGCATACCACCGGTACTCCATCTTCATTCCACGTATCATCAGTGTCATTGCCTGCGTTGCCTATGCAGTAAAAGCGGGCTTTAAACACTATTGTATCTATCCTCATTCTGAAAAGCTTTAGCAAAAAGTGTTAAGCCATAAGAAACAGACTAAAACTTAAAACACAAAAAATATAGATCCTGTTAAAACAGACAATTTATGGCACATACAGTGTTTGTAGAGCTCCCATTTCAGAGATACTCCATGTTAATGGTTTCAATTTTAAAATACTTAAACTTTTCTCAAATGGGAAGTCCTCATCCGTTTCATCTCGCCTTTGTTTTATTCCTGGCCATGGAAAGAGAATGTAACTGCAATGACAATCGTATAGCGACAGCTTTTAAAGCATTTGACTGTCGCTATAGCCTAGACCCTTATTTCCCTTCTACGTATAAGGAGCCAAGTAATAAGACAATTTCTAATAATTTCTTTAGTATACGCAAAAGAATAATCTTTTGTAAGAATAGGTTGTAGAACAAATAGAGAAATTTATGTTAATGTAACATATTATATTTTTAGAATATGTCACATGTGTATTAACCCTGTAGCTGACACTAATACAAATAAATCAGGAGCATGTCTAAATATAAACACTGTTCTTCTCTAAACAAACATTCTTACTATAGGTTCATTCTCAGGACATAAAATCACATTGGAGATCAATATTTCTATTGCGGATGGCATTTATTTATATGAGCGTACTTTACCGAGCCAGGTGGCTCAGGCGGTTTCAACTATAACTGGCATTCGGGAGGTACGATTTCGCTTCCCTTCGACCGCGCACTCTGATCCTGCGTGTTTCCGTGGTTTTCCAGAGGTCGCTTAAGCGAATGCTCGGGTGCTGTATATCTACCGCGGTTCCTTCATTTCATTTCTGCTCTTCATCTTTCAGGTCGGCGGCTGGTGTGATTTGGGGCTTTGCAGGCAGATAGCACGGTCGTTTGCTCCGAGTAAAACACTTTCCCTTGGTTGCGCTAGGTGCCGTTGTAGAGGCATCCCTCCTACAGGCTCCCGGCGCGTGTATAGCCTCCGTGGCATGCCAGAGTTCTCATTTAGTAACACTGTTAGGAACTTCCGTACGTCTCTGCGCTTGGCTCCGTCATTTCCTGTATGCTGGCCTGTGGTTTCCCCTCCTCTCATCCCTTCCCCCGGAGTAGGCCGCAATAGATCAATACTTTTTTCGCGGTTGCCGAAGTGTCCTACCCCCGCTTGCACACTCTTACCTCATGGGCTTACATTTAACCTGTTTTCTGCCCTTGCACAAACCTTAAAATGACTGATGTTTTCTGAATCCTTCTTTTACAAATTTGTACGACTGTTCGTCTTTCCACGTGTGCACCGTGAATAGATTATTAGAAAAGAAAAACAATTATGAGTTCTCTTGAAGAAAATGTGTGCTTGCTCGAGATGGAATATAAGACTCCTCTTATTTCTCAACAAAATTTGTTACTCACACTTTAATTAACCTAGTACTTCCAAAATACTACAGAAAGGAATGGTAGCAGGAGAAGTGGAAAAGAATGCTTCTAAGAATGTATTAAGTGAGGTATATGAAAAATTGTTTTTATCTCACAGGCACATATGTAGGCGTCAGAGTCTAGATAACAAAAATGTTTCCCGGCATCCATCATGGATTTAATGTTTGGCATGTGGGAAAATCATAACGAAAAATATAAAGAAAACATTTTGGCAAAAGTTCCAACATAATATAAATGGAATAAATAAATGAGAGTAAAACCTCTACATTTGGACATCTCTCTATGTTAGACATCTCATTACGTTGGACATAATTTCTTGCAACCGGAAAAACTTCTGTTTTTACAAGTTCAATAGATATGTTTGAGGTCCTTGAATCCTGGACGCTGGGCATCCCTATAGGTCTATCTTGGACAATTCTTATGTATTTCTGCTATATTTCTGCTATGTATTTCTGTTATGGTTCAGCGGTATCCAACCTTCTGTGCTTTATACTAATATTTTGCTCAGTAATGAGGCTTCTTCCTTTACAGCTGTCAACTTCTTTATACAATCCTGGAATTACTCATGTTGTCCTTTTGTGCCTGCATTGGCAAAATTTGAGTGAGGTACATATTGACTGTTACCGTGCTCTTGTACCATTAGCACAGTTTAAGGAGGAGGGGTTTACTATGCATTTGTGAACTTATTTCTGCTGTACATCATGCAACTATCCACATTGCAATTTTCATTATTGTAACCGTAAGCAATATATTTGCAGTGCGAAAGGCAGTCTCAGTAACCACTGAAAAGACGAAAGATGGCATTGATCGATTATGCTATTAATACAAGAGTTGTTTGGCATTGTGTAGCCTACACTCATTTCCTTACTACAGAACGGGAAGAAGAAGAAGAAGAAGAAGAAGAAGAAGAAGAAGAAAAAAGTTGGACAATTTTTATTGAACTATATGTGTCCAGGTGGTTCACCGTCACGTGTGAAAATAACAGTGAATTACTGATTGAAAATTTACCTCCAGTTTTTATCATTTAAGCAACATAATTTTTGGGTACAAAAAAGAAAATTCATTTCATGTAATCACATAGAATAGAGCAAAGATGTCCGTTCCAGGAATCAGATTAAATATAACTCCAGTTACCATATTACCTTGTCAAAGAATTTAGGTCCACTAAGACAAAGCCAACCAAAGAAGAAGCACAAGAACGGTACTTTTCCCAATTTGGAATTGAAATATAGCGGATGTAATGTGTCAAGAAAGGACTCAGCATAGCAGCGCGGCAATGTGACGTCACATATCAGCAGAATCCACGCAAAGGTATTCAACTCTTTTTGTTTTTCTCCACCTGCTGATCCTCCACATATGGAGGACATACACCCCCTCCCCAGGACTTACAAGCTGACAGATGCCACTTGAGCAGAGGGCCATGGATTAGATAAGAGTATCACCTAATTGCCTAGAATGAATGTGAGGGAAGCGGATGATATAAAACGTAGGCGAAATGCATTATAGGAAAAGTGATGATGAGCAATTTGTGGAATGAATGGCAGGTGAAACCGGAGAACTCCGAGAAAACACACGTAGACGCCGCTTCATCCAACGCAAAAAAACATGCTGCCATGACGCCCGGCTATGTAACTCAAGAACCATTAATCATAGAAAGATCTGGTTTGCACTATTGTGTTTCTAATTTCATGCTTGTAATTTGCAGTGTATGGTCTCATGATGCTATTCTTTGATTCACTGCTCCTTTAATTTAATTCACATAAACATTTGGTTATATATGGTTCATTACATATTTCGACACATATACAAAGGGTATAGCAATAGTCAAATATTTAAAAATAGGTCGCTTATACTAGCCTTGAAATAGCATGCGCCTTCATGGCCGCAAAAAACAACTAAAATGCAAACAAATAATATCAACGTGCCATCTGCATACATAGCAGTACAGGTGGGCTTTATCTCTGCAAGATCATAACAGTAGTAGTGTGGGAGCGAGAACTGAACCGTGTGGTACTCCCGCAAGAATTGGGCGTGATGTTGATGTAAAACTGACTATGCATACAAAGAATTGACGCTTCGAGAGAAAACTTTTAACAATTTGAATGAGATAATCTAGAAGTCCTATTATATATAATTTCACCAGTATACCTTCATACCATACAGTTTCAAAAGCTTGTGCTATATCTAGGAATACTGCAGCATTGTATTGTTTTCTTTCGAAGCTCTTAATGATACACTCGGTAATTCTTAGCAATTGATGAGTTGTAGAATGTTCAGACGGGCCAAATTGAAAGCTGGGAATAACATTGTTGTGATAAATAAAAGATGACATGCACTCATGTATTAGCTTTTGAAACAGTTTAGATAAAGTAGGATATGGGCGATAGCTGGATGGTAAATGCTTAGATGTACGTGGCTTATGGAAAACAACAATTTCTCCTAACTTCCATGACTGAGAAAAAAATTTCAATACATTATTGAAAATATCAGTTAAACAGGCAAGAGATTTTTAGTGAGTTGTTTTAATACAATTTTGGGAATAAGATCATGTCCTGGTGCCTTTTTATTTGGTAGCTTCTGAATAAAAAAATCAACTCCTATGGAGAAGTGTGTGCAATTTTATTTGGCATATTTGGTTTATTGACTTGTTCGAGAAGCTATTTTTCAATGTCTGATGTGGTTTGCTGATTGTCGTTATTATTGGATGAAAGTACTTTTTCAAAATAAGCAAATAAATTGCATTTGTCTTCATTACCAGCAAATGTACAATTATTTGCACGAAGAGGAGGAATAATGAATGGTTGGTTGTTGCAAAATTCGCTTTGTTGCTTGACACAGCGTGTTATCTTTCGCCGAAATTGATAAAAAGTCTGAAATGTGTTTAAACGATGCTGGTCTAGCTCATGTTTAATTTTACGTTTAAGATCGTCGAGTTTTCTGCCACTGTCTACAAACTCTTGTGTTTTTCTTTTATAAGCTCAAGAATGTGCGTTGGTAGGTTGTAACCAGATCCATGTCCATTTGAAGAAATTTTTGCTTCTATAGCACAGAAGCAACTGTTTCTGTAAATTGCTGAACTGCGTTGTCGATGTCAGATGGTGTTAAGAAACTATAGGCTGACATCTGGGTGGAATTGAATGTTAACTGAAACACGGGAGCAACGGCTTTACTTCCCTTCCGAAGAAAGCCATGCTAAGGATTTTTACGCCCGAAAAAATCCATCGTCCTCCGCCGGATTTGAACCCGCGACCTTGGGTATATGAAGTCAGCATGGTAACCATTACACCGCGGAGGACGACTAAGTAACGTTAAAGGTTGAGTGCGACCATCTACTTAGGTTTCTTGTGATAAATATTTATTTTGTTTTGTGTTTTATTTAATCTATTCAAGTGTTCTAGAACTTCTTGACTGAAGGAATACTTTGCAACAGAAGCATTATACATTATATTTTGTTCATGTGCTATACCACGTGAAATATATGTCCCAGTTTCCGTATTTATGCATACCCGAAAATATTCTCCTTTCTGCAGCCACGCTTCTGATAATATATCTACTCATTTCAGAGTAACCTGTGTTAAATATTGTTTGCTGCACAAATGGTAAGAGACAGTGAAATGTTTAGTTGCCGCTGATCTGAAAGAACGATACAGAATTTATTTCGTCGTAGAATCTTTCAACAGCGTTTCAATGTAATGTAGCGTTCCGGAACTATTTACATGAATATTACCATACAAAAAAGTTACATATGTGGCATTGTGGCCCTTGTGGGAATTGGTCCAGCAACACGGCTGCCGCCTCACACCCGCATAGGCAAGGCAGATACGGACTATTATCCAGCCGATACGGGAAGATAATTTCGTCAGCACCATGATTTTCTCATCTAGAATGTTGGCTTTTGTGACCTACAAATCATTATGAGTAGGCACCGGAAAATAGTGTCGAAAAATCAACAACCACGAATGGGTAGGTACGAACCCATTGCTAGGAACTTAGGCACCACGCTCCAACCCATACGCCACGGCATATCATGCAAACCTTTTATGTTTTAAATTTTTAGTCCTTTATCAAATTTAGCGATTACAGAAGCCCCCTTGCACTCACGTATGTTAACAGCAGACTTGTCAGCTGCACTGAAGACATCTGCGAATCTCTGTTGTTAAAATGCATCGCTTAACCTAGTCGACACCGATAATAACACATACAAACATATAACTACATGTGCAAATAAATTTGTAAGCTGTTATATTATAATTTGTTTAAGAATTTATACCAAAGCAATTTGGTGGGTACACCTAGGCTTTTTTCTTTTTTCAGCAAACGTCCGAACTGTCAGTGGCGACTGCTGACAGTTACTTCTACGTGCAGAAGTGATTATAAGTGTACTGGTTGATGGACAAGCTGGAAGTTCTGCTGTATCGAAACACAGACTACATGCATTATAAGTAAAATCAGAACCGATTTGCTGCAAAATGGGGGGGGAGGAGAATTAATGTTAATTATGATAATGTATTTTATGTTCTTGCACTGTCAGAGTATTTGTAATATACTTTCGGAAAAAGAATCCTTAAATAATGCTTGGACTTATGTAGGTATACCCTTTTCTTCGTCTATGTAAATTTGCAAGTTTAGAACTTCGGTATTCTGAAATAACTTTCTTGTAAATAGGATTCCTCCTATCATGCACTTCCTGGCGAAAATACTATATATTCAATAAGTCGCTCACGTAACCGCGTGTAGTTCCAATTTGCTGAACCTGAGAGAACTTGGTCAACAACAAAGAGCTGACTGACTCAGTGGTCGAGTGGTTAGCGATCTGACTTCTGCCCCGAAGGTCCTGGGTTCGATTTCCGACGGGAGAAGGGAATTTTTTATTAATCGGAATCATTCCCTATTCCCCACAGGGTCTGGAAGCATATGTGTGAGAGTGAATGTGCGCGTGTTTGAAGAAAATAAAATGATTAAATCCCAACGTTCAAGAACTTACAGTCAATGAGTTGTTTCTTAAGTCAAAGCCCCCGATATGACCATAGATGTTTAAGAGGGTTATATACGAGGGCCGTTTTTTTTCAACCTCCAATAGGCTATAAGTAAAAGATAAGTTCATAGAAAACAAGTATTTTATTACTAAAAGTGTTGTACACTTATGGTTACTTTTCAACATAATCATCAAAAAGATTGAGACCTTTATCACACCTGTGCACAAGCTTTGCAATACCTGATTCAAAAAATGTTGCCGCCAATGATTTCAAATGAGTATTGACGTTGTTTTGAAGATCTTCATACTTTACGATGTTTGCGGAGAGCCATTCAAAACAAACGAAGAGGAATGCTGACTTCAGGAATTGTGTTGATCCATGACAACGCTCGTCCACACACAACCCATCGGCTCATTGAACAATTTCAATAGGATATTTTCTATCATCCGCCGTACAGTCCTGACTTGGCACCCAGCGACTTTCACCTTTTCCCTGAACTGAAGACGTGGCTAGGAGGGCAGCACTTTCAAACCAACGAAGATCTTCAAAACAATGCCAATGTTCATTTGAAATCATTGGTGGCAACTTTTTTGAAGCGGGTACTGCAAAGCTTGTACATAAATGTCTCAATTTTTTCGGGATTATGTTGAAAAGTAACCATAACTGTACAAAACTTTTAGTAATAAAATAATTGTTTTTCTATGAACTTGTCTTTTATTTATAGCCTATCGGAAATTGAAAAAAAAAAAAAAAAAAAAAAAAAAAAAAAGGCCCTTGTAAATGAAACAATTAAAAAAACAACAAAGAGCTGCAACATTGGCATCACTCTCACCTAATTGAAGGATGACCCAATTACGAAACTTCCTGTCAATCCACACCTTGTACTAAAGCACCGCATTGAACTTAAAAGTTAATTGTTCTCAATCTATTTTCAGCACTTTTCACTATTCACATTGCTACTTGGAGCATCGTATATAACTTATTAGTTTGAAGTTTTCAGGAGTTATTCAGGGATTACGTTTTAAAATTGTTGACTATTAGTTAAAAAGTAACAGTTCAGTTGAAATTAACTATTTTGTATAATCCACATTGAAAATTTAAAAAAAAAGATTCAATAATACTATTCTTGTCTTAAACTTGTTAAAATAAAACATGCCTACACAACAATTGCTTTAATTCAGTTTAAAGTTTGGCAATGATGTCATGCTAATATTCCCAGAAGTGATTAGACATGGATAGACCATGGAATTATATGCGAAATAATGCCGTTTTATGTTTGGGAAAAAAGACAAATGTTGTACGTCACGCTTTCACAGACAGTTTGGGCGGTATTTAACAATGCAGGAAATACATATTTCATGGGGGAAAAGAATCTTTTAGATTTTGATTTCAACACGTATGGTTTACTCTTGAATGTGGTGTTAAATATGAAATTTTACATTTAACTTATCAGAAATTAGTAACATTTAATTAATTCTCCGCAACCAATATGCAATATAAAAATTGATGGATGTGTGTGCGTGCGTGTGTATGTTTGCGAGTAGCTGTGTGTGTGTGTGTGTGTGTGTGTGTGTGTGAGGGAGGGAGAAAGAAAGAGTCCCTTAAATTCTCGAACGCCTGGGGTAATTACATTTCATATGTGTTACAGCCTAGACAATATTATGGGGGCAGTTTGACTCCCATCAGCAAAGGGTTAAGACGGGGCGAAAGAATGTACGTATATGATTACAGCCGTTCCCATATATTTAAGGTCATTGAAATGAACTAAGTTCCTCGTAACCAGTTTGAATCCAGCTCCACATAGGTGGCGCACATTTCCAGTTAAATCCCGAAACCAGAATAACGTGTGGTCCCTCTGGGGCTCGGTGCATACTGGTATTGGCAGGAGATTGCCCAGAAAGCAAAGCTTACTTAACTTTTGTTAATTCGATTTTGTATACTATGGTGCACAGTTTTCAAGTTTGTTTGTGCGCAGGTTTTATTGTTTAATTATGCATTTAAATCTGGGCTTAATTATGAATACAACTTAATATCTTAACAGCGGTTTGACAGAGCCCGTTAAGTCCGTTTGGGTGGCACAGTTGGTTTGGCGCTGGTCTTCTGATCCTAAGATTGAGGGTTCAAATCAGGCTAAGACGGACGTTTTAAGTGTATTTAAAAGCGCAGCCCCATGTCAGTAGACTTATTGGCTTATAGAAGAACGAAATTCCGGTACACCGGTGGCGTTGATATAATCCTGAAAATTGACAGCGTAGTTAACAAATAAAATATTTTATTTATATCTTATTAAAGTTCTGTATGTTTACACTCTGAGTATAAGTAAAAAATCTGATGTGGTCTATTCGCATGACTTTCTCTAGCTGTTCCAAAACAAACTTTTCTTACAAAACATTATTCTGTTATCTACATCATGATAAGTTTAGCAGAATTGTCTTACTGCTTGTAGGCAAAAGAGGACTATGGGAATGAACAGGCTAAAGCAATAGTGAAATCTTTAAAAAGTCGGTCACTTTGTCAAACAATTAAAATTCAGTTCTCTTTGTTGCTAAGAGTAAACAAAAGAGACGAAAAGAAAGATACTTCCCGTTTGAGAAAAGTTCTTTAAAACTGAAACCAATAATTTGGAATATCTCGAAAACGATTAATCCTACGAAAAAATGAATAAGACATAAACTGTGTGTTTTAACGAGAGCTACATTTTTTGTGTAGTAAGTTTTTGTTTATCTCTTAAAATTTACCAGTTGCACAAAACTTTTACAGAAGTCATTCGGAATGAAAAGGCCTATTCCCAGAGAATTCAAAATACAAACTTCGTTTGTCATGAAAATATCTTAAATATATGACATTTTAATCAAAATCGTAAGAGCAAATTTTGAGAAAATCAACATTTTCGAAAAATGTTCCATGTAAAGAGTCGCTGGAAGTGGAGCGATTTTCTTGAAAATCTTCGTGTCGCATCCCTGGAAGATACTGAACTTAAACACCATGTTTGGTATTTATTCGACTTTTCGATTAGAGCTATGCCGCCCACACACACACACACACACACACACACACACACACACCAGCGTGCGCGCGCGCACACGGATATGCTTTTAAAAATGCTTTTATTTGATACAGGGAGTCGGAAACATATATTTCCGGTGAAATCTCGGTATCGAATTTTAGATGGAACACAATTCTTTTTTATTTTAATGGTTTCAATTATATATCCCTCATTTAACAATAGAAATAACTCTTGTCTGTAGGTTCTTTAAGTTGGTTTTAAATCGTTTTATTTCCCTCTATCTCTCTCACACACACACACACACACAGGTTCACTCTCGCATACATACTTCCAGACTCTGTGGGAAATAGGGAATAATTCTGGTTAAAGAAGTATTCCCAGCCGGGACCTCTAGGGGAGAAGTCAGCTCGCTGACCACTCGACCACGGAGGCAGTCAATACCTTCTTCATCCATTATGTACATAGTAGATATGTGCTAGAGAAAGTAAAAATTAAAGCAGTCAGAAGAAAAAAAGTAATTTTTTTACTCTCACAGATGCCTTATAACATTTCTAAAGAGAAGTTTGAGACACACGCAAGATTGTTAAGCTTTGTCTGGTGATGAAGCTGAATCTTGTCTTCTCAGGCGGACAAAAATTATAGTCTTGTGAACGTTCTTGTGAATTTTCACTGCAAGCATATAAAGAAAGCTCTTCAGAGTACAATAGCGCCAGGTAGTCTTCACATTAAACATAAACGTATGTGAGAATTGCGGCTTTGCCTCTACTACCCGTTACCTTTGGTTATTTGTTTATGTTGTAAATTATGTTTCTAATACATTATTCATATTTGCTAAAGCTAGATGGATTCTTTGGTAGAGTACGCATAAATGGTAAAAGGAACCATTTCAGAGATAACGCATTTGTAAATCTTAGTTTAAAGAACTTATTTGAACGGTTGCCAAAAGATTTGACAATTTATTTACACGTTACATTTCTATGTGATCATAGCTTGTACTACATTACGCGCCCACTTACACGTGCAGCTTAGATTTTGCGTATCACGTTTCTTACGTAAGTAATCTGAATACCGAATTCCTGGAGAACAAACTAAATGCATTTCTACCTAAACGAACTACAGTGTACCATAACTGAGAACGAACTGAAATGAGAGCTGCGTCTCCGTAGAATAGCATCAAACACGCCTATTCTTCCTGAGCATTAAAAAAAAACTATGCTCTAATTGGCTAGTCTTTCCGCTCGCAATAGCGTCTCTTCTAATGGGCCAATAAAAACTATCCTTGCAGCTCACTTAGGCTACTAGCTCCCCAGTAACATTCACACTTTTATTATCTCACCAACCCATCTAAGATTTGCGTAGTCTTTTTAACTCGAGGGCATTCTCTTATACGTTTCCCCCAGCTCCCTGGCTGTTGCCCACTAAAAACTTGCGAAAGGTTTCTCTTCTACAGTTTTAGCTATATCTTCTCTCTTATAGCTAAGCTTATGCTAACATCCACTAATAAAATCTTATTTCTATATTACACTCAATTATTTACATTATCTTGTTTGTTAATTATTTACACTTTCTTGCAGTCACTAGTACTGCCTAAACATACATGTACTTTTAAAGAATTTTTACATGAACTAGGGGTGTTTCTATGCCTTATAAGATGGAAATCACAACTTTGTTTCACGTTTTTAAATTGTGACATTTATTTCTCGGTCCCTAGCGGATTTTAAATTACACATAATTGCCATAGCCTGCCGACTGGTCCACATGGCAGCACGCCTGCGGCAATTTCAACATCAGAACATCAGCAGACGCTCAAAACCTGTTTTACAGGTGGGAAGCAGAGCACACCTTAATGTGTGTTAGGAATGGTCCAAGAGCATTTATGACGTAAAAATAAAAAAGAAAGAAAGAAAGGAAAAAAGTGAATGTAGCTCTAAATAACAGCTGAGCCAACGTGACTCCTCACTTTAGCCTACTGCATTCCCTTAGTTCCCTCCTACTTATAAGGAACTAAGTAATAGAGCAGTCTGCTAATGTTTATCTCGATTAGCATTGTGTAGAAAGAAGAATAATCTTTAATAAGAAGTTTGTATAGCAGCTAGAGAAAGTCATATGAGTGTAACACATCAGACTTTTTTTTTCTCTACAATATGCCGCCCTCTATGGTGTAGTGGTAACCAAGCTAGCCTCTTGTACCCTAGGTCGCGTGTTCAAACCCGGCGGAAGGTGATGATTTCTTTGGGTGAAGAAATCCTTAGCATAGCTTCTTTCGAAAGAGAAATAAAACCGTTGGTCCCGTGTCGTAGATTTATGACACGTAAAATAACCTCAAGCACGATAAAGAAGCATCTGAGCAAAATTAAGCGATCTTTCACGCTCAACATAGAGTGGGATGCTAAGAAGCACAGTAGTTAAAGAGGGTCCATAAATAAAATCAGAAAAGTAATCATGGACCAAGAGTGTATTGCTCTTACTGTTATGTGTAAACAAACACTCGAAGATGTGGTGGAGCTTTCGGAAACTACATTTTTCTTGAAACTGAAACAATCAGAACTACCATTGAAAAGAATCATTTTTCCACCTCTGGAACTGTCTTCATTTATTTAGTTGGCAGTGTTCCGACCTGTGTCCTCCTTCATTGTAAACGTATTACTTACTAGTCTCCACATCTGTTGATATCCGTCCTAGCTCTGTTGTTGAAGTGTCCCGCGCTGCACCCTCCGAAATCCAATTCTAGCCAAACCAACATTCTACGGAAATGGGGTGTATCAACAAATGTAAACAAGTAAAACTCTAATGCTTGCATTTTCAGAAAGAGCTGTGTTGCGGATACCAAAATAATGGATTTCGAAGTAGAAAGTAACATGTGTTTTAAATGAGCAGAGGAACTGTGTTATACCATAGACCTTGTAGGATGTTTGTTTCAAGGCTAAACACACATAGTGAATTTTTTTTTTTTGTGACATGCAAGGATTGTGTAACAAAAATACCTACCTCTGAACAGAACATGACGTATGTTACGACCTCTTTCGCACCGTACAGAGTAGAAAACCATACAAAAAGGAAGTGTAAAATACAACGCGTTTTTGTCATCTTGAAGGCTGAAGGATTTTCTTCATGGTCATTTCGCTTAAGCAAAGCTGCCTACAATTTCTTTACGTTTCACCAGCCTTAGTCAATATTATTTCCCCAGGCACAAAGCTCTGTACGTTTAACCGGTGGTTTTGCAGCATTAGCTAAGATAGTTTGCTTCCCATGTCTCCACACATTCTTTAATTTTTCTCATATTGACATGCAACTTTATGAAACTTCAGTTAGCGATTTTTAATTTCTCTTACAAAACTCGTATATTATGTTACTGACATAATAATGGGATGAGACGGCTCGCGGGAAGATGTGAAGTTCACTTTTAGGAGGTCCGGTTTCGTTTCCCACCAGGCCCAACACTCAGGCCAGGGTTTTCAGCATTCGGGTGGCGAATACTGAAGTGGTTCTCCTTCTAACAAATAAGTTTATGTCCCCATCATTTCCTTTCTTCGATTTCACCTCACCTGTTTCAGGGCTATAGTACCAGACGACGGCGGTTGGTGTATTGCAATAGGACGATGGAATTTGCGCCTTAGAACGTTTTCTTTCTGGAGCTTGGCGAGAATGCTGGGGCCTCCTTCCTTACTAGAATTGTTTCATCTATTCCCGGGCCCCTCAGGTTTCAGGTGGCTAAGGCCGGTCTGCCAACGCGGTGTGAGAATTGGTGTCATATTGGAATAGTTAGGCATGCCATTCTTGCTAGCACATAGTCGTCCGGATTAGGTCGTCTTCCAGGTCTTCCCTTCATCCCTTTCTCCTGGAGTCACATTGGAAGCACAAAAGACCCTCTGTTGTCAGTTGCTGGAGACCACCTATTCCTAACTGCCAACACAACAGGGCTACTTCCCTTTTCGACATAAAGTTCCGTCACCAAATTGACAACGCCTTTCCTGTCAGCTGAAGTGAAAGAGATTCCTGGTAATTCGGACTCCTTGGACTATTATTTAGGTCTAAACACTAGCTGGCTCAGATGAAAAATTAGTAGTTAATAAATAAATTCTTGGGACTCCAAATATATTCGGATCACAAGTTTCCTTCCGCGCTAATGCAGGAGGTACCCAATTGCAACAGCCCTTGGTAGAACGAAACGGGTTGACGCTGATACAACAGTCAATTAAATGAAAGTAAAAAGTATCATCGTTAACACAATACATACTTTGATTTGTGCACAAATAGTTACTTCAACTGCAGGTCCTGCATGAGCACTTCTTACAGAAAGGGGTGGTTAAACTGTTCACTCTGTTGTGGTTCCTCTTTAAATTGATCTTTTAATAACTTATAAAATAATAAAGGGGCTTGGGATAAAAAAGCTTATATTATTTTTCGATAAATGTGATCAGTGAATAATGCAGCGTGCTTTCTGATAATCAAATGTTACATCAATCTTCAACTTACAGATGAAACGTTTCAGGCCATTTCTTCGTGTTATATATTATTATTATTATTATTATTATTATTATTATTATTATTATTATTATTATTATTATTATTATTATTATTATTATTATTATTATTATATACATGTTTCCTCTAAAAACTGTGAGGAAATTCCATGCTTTCGTTACTTCTTCCACCACTCTTATTCTTAACATATCAGAGAGCATTCGTGCTCTAAATCAACACGCAATTTTGTAAAGCTACCTTATTCAACATTGTCATACTACGTATTTTAATGTATTATAAGTGCACAGCGACTTAATTTCACAAATTCCCCTATGCTGTGATCCATTAAATGTAACACTTCCACGTAACCACATACTTAGCTTTGCTTCACAAAAGGAGCATTTTTCTTTCCTTCAAATACATAAACAAAGTGTTTATGCATTAGTGGAAATTGAGGTTCTTTCTTTTTTTGTCGATAACCAGGATTAAAGTTAGGTACTCAAGGACGAGGCCCTAAGGATTCTAGAGCAGAGCACCCGACCCCTTTGCCACTTACGTAACCCTAGAGAGAGAGGGATGCATGGAAAGACCCATAGGACGTCCAGATTCGGATGACGACGGACGCCAGCATGGGTGGAGTCCCTATCGGTTACAGTTGGAGTGCTTCTAACGCCAGCTTACGGGTTCCGAGCCTCCCGGCGAGTCCCCAGAGGAATCCCTGAAACCGGAAGGCGGATCCCGAACCAGTGTTCCCGACGACGACGCTATGATAACCCTTTACAATGCGCAATTTACCACCCAGTCGCAACCTGCCGAACACCGTCCTCTGGTCCTTCAACCCTGAAAGAGGTGGTGAGAAAAATAATGATGGATCGGAAAATTTGGGGGATTTAATTAACCACCCAGCATTCGCCTGGCAACCCGGGGAAACCCCCGAAAAAAACATCGGTCAGGTAAGCCGGTCACGGGATCGAACCTGCGACCTCCCGAATACGGACCACAGGTGAAACTGTCTGAGTCATCCTGTTCGGTATTAATAACTAAATATATCGTAAAGTAACTGTGGGAGTTTCCGTCACACACTTGTACGTACTTATCACCCCAACTGAAGTGGGCTCAATGACGTGTAGCCCATCATGTTAGACTAATCTGTGTTGTGAATTTCGCATCCTCTATTTGAAACATTTTTTCTGGGAATAAAATTGCGTTCAACAGCAAATATCTTATCCTTTACCATTTTGAATCCATAGCCCATAGGTACCGTATCTCAAACTGTTTATCTAGGACCCCTCTACAATCCTGTGAATTCGTGCGCTTGAATTCTGGGACACCTGTATATAATATAAATATCGGGGACGCGATGCTTGTCTCATTTCCATTAATTGCTGATCTGCCGGAAGTTGCTAGTAATTAGGCTGTGTGGTGAAAGAATTGTTTGTCCCGCGCTGAATTCGCAGAAAGCTAATTGAGGCAGAATCAAGACTCGGAAGAATCAGCAGGCTACTGGCAAACGAAAATGCAAGAGGGATAATTAAATTTGGAATAAGATATGGTTTTTAAACTACGTTTTTTATACAATTCTTGTATTTTAAACCCCTAAACCATAAAGACTTTATATCCAAATCTTCGATTTCTCTGTAGTGGTTTCAGTTTTTGTTGTAGGATTCTGAAATGCTCTGCATATGATATACACAAGCGTGTTAATTCCTGAATTTAGAACTAAGATAATACAAGAAGTTTGGGCAGCATTTGACCATGAAAAGCTGGTAAATCTCTGCTAATATTTTTCATAAAAGTAAGCAAACTCTACACCTTATAAACAGGGCCTGATTTTTGATGATCTAAACACGATTTGAAAGGACATATGAAATGTCTAATTTTAAAATATCTTACGTTAATTATGTTATTATGTTAGTGTATATTATTTTCTCTACCGTCGGCTATCTATAAGTGTTTATACAAATTATTGAAGGAAGTTTGTTTGTCTATCTCATTTTAATAGAGATAAACTTTTCAGAAATTCATGTATTACATATTTCGTTATAGATAGAAAGAAAATAGTGAAAGTAAACTATTTAAAACTGGAGGCTGTGTGCTAGCCTTAAAATTCCATACTCTTTCCTTGCAATTGCCAGAACAACTGAATGTCGACAGGATTTCAAAAGAATTACTAACATCGGGTTTCGCCAACCTCCGTTAAGGCATCTGAAAGTAGTCAAGCTGTTGACGGCTCGCTAAAAGCAAAAGTTCCGTTTAACCAATGTACCATGTTCTTGACTGCCGAAGTTTCCGTCAGTCTTTGAGGTACATTCAAAACGTGAACTGCCGGTCTTCACTTCAGTCAAGAGTTGGAGAATTTTATCGAGTTTTCGTCGGTGCACGACATAATGGACATAATGTATTATCATGAAGCGGCAGGTGTTAGAAGCGACGGGCTTACAGATAAGATAGGAACCAGGAACAGGTAGGTGCAGTTTCCGTTTTATAAAGATTTTTGAGTCTCTTTTCCATCGTTCAGAGGAGCGGCAGGATCTACACACCTTCCTAAGATATGAGATGGTTTCGGAGACTTGTCTTGCCGTTATAACTATTACTGCACAAAATGCACTTTATACTAAGACTTTATGAGTTCTTCAGGATTTGTTTTCTTATTACTTTCTCTACACGTACTATGTACATACACCGAGATTTCACCGGAAACACATGTTTGAGACCCCCTGAATAAAAAAAAACATTTTTAGAAAAATGTCCATATGAGTACGTCTGCCTGTCTATGTATTTGTGTGTGTGTATGTGTGTGTGTGGGCAGCATAGCTCAAAAACGAAAAGACCGTTAAATACCAAACTTCGTATTTAAGTTTGGTATCTTCTAAGGATGCGACACGAAGATTTTCAAGAACATCCCCCACCCCAAATCACCCTTTACATGGGACATTTTTCGAAAATGTTCATTTTCTCAAAAACGGCTCTAACGATTTTGATTAAAATAGGTACTTTATGTTTAAGATATTTTATAACAAACGAATTGTATATCTTCGATTTTCTGGGAATAGCCTCTGAACACCTCCCTCTTCATTCAGGATGACTTGTATAACTAGCAAACCGTAAGAGATATACAAAAATTTACTACAAAAAATGTAGATCTCATTAATACATACAATTTACGTCATATACATTTTTTGTAGAGTTAATCACTTTCGAGTTTTTCGGGATTATTGGTTTCAATTTTAGCCACAAACTTTTCTCAAACGAAAACATTTTTCTTCTCGTTGCTCGTTTGTTTATTCTTGGCAAGCAAAGAGATTGGAATTTCAGTTGTTTCACATAGCGACCGGCTTTTAAAGGATGAGACTATCACTTTAGCCTGTGCATTCCCTTATTTCCTTTCTACTTGCAAGTATCTAGTAATAAGACTAATTGTACTTATGCTTACCTTGATTAATGTAGATAACAGATTAATCTTTTGAATAAAAGGTTTGTTTGCCGAACAGCTAGAGGACAACATATGAATGGAACACATTAGATGCATTCGCTTCTACCAAGCAATAAGGACAATTTCTGCTAATGTTTATCTCGATTAGCAATATGTAGATAGAAGAATACGCTTTTTAACAATAATTTGTTATAGAGTTGGAGAGAAAGTCATGCGAATAGAACATATCAGATTATTTACTTTCTCTAGCTCCATATGTACAATGTACATAGTGGATAGGGAAGGTATTGCATTCCGCTCAAAAATTCGATACCGAGATTTCACCGGAAATACATGTTTCAGGGCCACCTGAATCCAAAAAAAGAATTTTCAGAAAAAGCTCCGTGTGTGTGAGTGAGTGTGTGTGAGTGTGTGTGTATGTGTGTGTGTGTGTGTGGACACCATAGCTCAAAAACGAAAAGACGGTTAAATGCCAAACTTGATGTTTAAGTTTTGTATCTTCCAAAGATATGACACGAAGATTTTCGAGAATATTCCCCCACCCCTAACTACCCTTTACATGGAAAACATTTTCGAAAATGTTGTTTTTCTTAAAAATGGCTCTAACGATTTTGATTAAAATACCACATATTAAAGCCATTTCCATCACAAATAAAATATATATCTTGAGTTTACAGGGAATAGCTTCTGAAGACCTGTTCATTCTGGATGAAATTTGCTGACTTTTGCATAACTGGTAAACCGTAAGAGATAGACAAAAACTTACTACACAAAAATATAGATTACGTCAAAATACACAATTTTTGTCATATATATGTATATTTTTTTCATGCAGTTCACCGTTTTAGACATATTCCTTGTTATTAGTTTCATTTGTAAAGTACTTATACCTTTTTCAGACAGGAAATGTCAGTTTTTCTTTTGTTCTACTCCTGGCCAAGCAAAGAAGCGATTTGTAATGACAATCACATAACGACAGTTTTTAAAACATTTGACTATCACTTTAGCATAGCACATTCCTTTAGTTCCCTTCTACTTATAAAGAAGTAAGTAATAAGAGCATTCTGCTAATGTTTATCTCGATTAACAATGTGTAGAAAGAAGAATAATCGTTTGTAAGAAGTTTGTTTGTAGAGCAGCCAGAGAAAGTCATTTGAGTGTAGTAAATCAGAGTTTTTACCTGCACTCTTTACGGTATATTTATTCATAATATGTGTTTGTTTCACAAGAATTACACAATTCGCTACAATTTTTTTTTTTTTTTCGAGAAAGAGGGTCAGGTCACTTAACGTCACTTCCTCTAATCTTTTACAGATTATTCTTTCAAAGGCTTACATATACCTCTCTCTACTTCTGTTAATACGGATAAATTTTCATTGCATATTTGATTCATTGAACATTTATACATTTTATTATTGGTATACAAAATATATAATAGGCTAAAACGATATGTGTTTAAAAAGTGGATCGCTGAAATTCTATACTCTAGGCATGAACAAGAGAAAGACAAATAGTGACTTTCTATTTGAAAAAAAGTATTAAATATCTGAAAATTAAAGCCAAATAAATAATATCTGGGAAATTCTTAATTAAAAAAATATGACGAATCGTGTAGTTTAACGAGATCTACTTTTTCAGTAGGAGTCTATCTGTTACGATTTAAAAATTGTAAGATCATTCTAAATGAAAAAGACTTTGAGGGTTATTCGAGGATAATCAAAATAGTTGTAATTTCAATTTTTGTTGCAAATATATAAAATATACGGTATTTTAACCAATCATTAGTGCATTTTTTCATAAAATAAAAACAACAAACTCAAGAATATACTCCTTGCAATTTACGGATGATCAGTTAATTCTGGTCCAAGAATATGAAGCTGCAGTAATCTTACAATGACATATATTCCAGAATACACAAAAAGGGGCATGAAAATAAATATGGATAAATCTAAATGTATTGCCATTAATGTTCATCAAGATTAGGTAATGGAAGACGAAATGGGGACAATTAAACGCACAGGGGAATATAAATACGGGAATAAAGGTTGCCAAAACAAATGTATTGCCATTAATGTTCATCAAGATTAGGTAATGGAAGACGAAATGGGGACAATTAAACGCACAGGGGAATATAAATACGGGAATAAAGGTTGCCAAAACGGGAAACAAGAGAAAGAAATAAGATAAAAGATAAATGCAGGAAAAAGTGCTCTATCTACTTCATTATGAGATCTCAAAAGAAACTAGAGTTAATATTTTAAAACAATATAGGGATTATAACATATGGCTGCGACGCATGGACTCTTGAACTATCAGTTAAAAAGAAAATTATTGGCAACAGAAATGGATCATTGGAGATCTCCTAGGATAACTACAGAAGGGGGGAAGTTAGAAATGAGAGTATAAAAGAAAATATGAATGTTCAAAACTCAATTTTAGGTTTTATTCAACAGAAAAAAATTATAATGTATGGGCATGTCAAGAGAATGGAAGATGAAAGATTAACTAAAAGAATGATGGAGTGGGTAACACCAGAAAGGAGGAGAAAAGGAAGTCAGTATAACATGTGGATTTAAGGAATAAGAGGGGCATGGATTGGGAAATTTAGGAAAATTTTTGGTACAACAGGCAAGAAAAAAAGTGATATGATGGGTGATGTAAAAGTATGTGTGTGTATCTTTACGCGGAAAAGTCTTTGTTATTTTCCGTGTAAGGGGTAGCTTTTGGTGAGAGGACCACCTTGAGAATCTCCCTATTTGATCCTTGGAAAATGCCGAACTTAAATAACCAGTACGAATTTTACCGACTTTTCAGTTTTGAGTTACTTTCCTCACAGACATACTCATCTTTTTTCTAAAATTATGCATTACTTATTTATTCAGGGAGCCTCAATATTATTTCCGGTGAAATCTCGGTATCGACCCCTTGGAATAATATTGCTTTTGGTCACCGTAGGTAAGCAATAAGAACGTAAATAAGCAATTGAAACAAAGTCCATGGATAAAGAATAATCGAGGCACTGCCTAAACTTTACTTTCTCAGTTTTCTTAGAAACAACGTGGGTAAAGTAGGTAAGTTTTTGAACATATTTCACTTTGGCGTCAACATTCTTGAAAATTACTAAATTTGTTTTTAGAACAACACCGTTGTTCTGTTGCCCAGGTTTCTCATGAAGCATGCATGCCCTTTCGTCTTGAGCTTAAAAATAGTTTGTTTATTGTCATGAACAATTAGAACAATAAGCATTTGTACTCATTTTTATTCGGAGCTTTAAAACGTTTTTCATTATTACTACTGAAAATTAATAATTATCGTGTTCAACTGCATTCACGCCATCCGTATCACTAGACCACATGATTTTATTGAATAAGTACCTATCGTGCTTAAGCTAGGATTACGATGAACTTTACTTAACGTCACGGGACGTAATGTTAAGTTCAGAAAATGTGCTGTTAAACTGAAGACCTGTGAGAATGCACTTTAACTTAACGCTACTTTTATTACCTCTTGCTACTGCTTCACGCCAATTGGTTATAATTACCATGTTGCATTACTTAGCGTAACGGGAAGGAGAAGTTTGACCTTGCCAAATTCTTAAGTCACGTCGTGTTAAGTTGTCACGTAAAGTCAGCCCTAAATAGCTCCAGTTAATACTATGTGCTATGCTTTCACGTTACTTAGTCAAGTCCATTTTAATACCGGCATTACAGAGTGCGTCACAAGGTACCAACTAGCGTAGCCAATGCTCTATCTGGGTTAGAATTCTCGCACGGAGACGGGGAAAAAGGAAGAAGTTGTTGAACGGCAAAATTCAGCCGTCACCTTCCTGCGCTTACCTGTCGATGGCTTCGTGGAACACACTACAGTCAACCCTCGCCTTCCGACAGGTACTTTCACATGCTATACTGGCAGTTGTCTCTTCATGAAACAGCCCCCTGGTCGTTGCGCTTCTATCACGCTACTCCGACCGTCACGGAATCGCTTGTACCACACACACACACACACATACATTTTCGATAAAGCTCTGTTTCTATAAATCTGTCGCAGCATGTCGTGACATTACTTTGGTGTCCTCCCAAGTTTGAAACAGAATTTCACATTCGTACCTTGCTTCATTTAACACCTAAACAGCATCGCTGCACTATAACTTCTACAATGCGTACACTCAAAATGCACGTCTGAACGCACAAGGCTTTGAACGATAACAGACTGGCCTCGGATTTCACTGAACTGACCGTCAACTACATAGTATCGCACGCCAGAATTCATTCACCGATTTACTGATTACAAGTTGTATTACAGCCTGCTTAATACATCTGTCTTTAAGTACCATCACATTTGGTATCACTCAAATACGAATTAACAGGGCGGTCGATCCCCGCAGTGCATTCAAGTACAAAGGTGTTATAACGAGTAAATGTTCCTTTTTGGAAAAAATAAATTCGGCAATGAAGGAAACAAGGTGACACTTTATCGTGGGCCTGTCCAAGTCACTCGCATTAATTCCAGCTGATATGTACATATTTAACCTACCACGTGTATCAAGGACATTGGCTTTATCCCTCATACTGTAACAGTTGCAGCCGCTTTTACTTCCGCAACCCAGCAATAGTTAGTTCTCGCTCCGCAGCCTGCCATGCATTATCGCTTATCAGGCGCTTCCTTTAACCGTCAAACATTCATTTCCAATGTTTTAATGGGCTTTCCCTCGGCTCCCATTGCATAACGTTCCTCCAAGATTCAAGCGGCATTGTAATTTAGGTGGACCAATTGGTGAAAATAGGCGCAATAATACAAATCTACAGTTTAGGACATTTATTTCCTTCTAAGGCCCGATTCTCTAGAAACGTTTTCGTGTAAATTCTTTTATTGAAAAAATGAGAGTTACGTAACGACTTAAATAACACTGAGTGGAAGGTGTGGCAGCGCATTTGATATTCCTAATTTTTTCAAAAATTTCCATAAGTGTTTCTGGAAAATTTGCTGCACATTAACTAGTTTTTAAATTATAGATTTTAATTAATCCGACTCAATCTTTTAATAATTCCGCTGTTTTCCTCGGTTGTAACATTATAGCCGTTTTCAGCATTTAAATGTCCCTTACGATATAATTTTTAAGTTATCAGATTCAAGCTTTAGAAATAATTGCCAAAAAATGTGCTAAGACGTTCTTTTTACTTATTAATATGATCAAATGATAAGCTCGCCCAGGTTTGATATGTCTACATTCTTTGGAAAGCCCAAACCATACCATGAAACAAAAATTATTTTTAAAAAGCATTTAATTTAAACTAATATTTCTTATTTCTATCTCAACAACAAAGATACATACGAATTTCTGTTATAATCCAGGAACGAATTAATTATATATTATCAAAATTTGCAGTCGCAACTCCTTTACCTAGACATAAGGACTGGAAAAGAATTAAAATCTCAACAAAATACTTTTGAAAATTCACAGATTGGTCAATTTAAACGCAAATAAAATGATAGCGAAAAAGCTCTTTGTGAATTTAATAAAGGTTTCTATGATTAGGGATTGATGAGTAAAAATCACATAATTAATCATATCAAGTGTTTACCCATTTCGTAATAGCTACCTAAAACAAGTAGAACCAAAGTCATACCCATATTTTTATATTAAATGCTGATATACACTCATTCTCTATCCTCCCCTTCCGTTCCATTCACGCTTTTGTCATCTCCTCCCCCTCTGCTTCAGTTATTTTAAAAATCGGTAATAGTAGCAGTTCCGGAGCGTTATTCAAAATTAAAACGTACATATATCGCTTAACTGAGCCAGAATTGGGCCTATTCTTCACCCTACTAACACCGTCTAAACTAAAATCATTTTGTATATCTTTAGTAATGATGAAAAGTTGGTATAACGGTTTTTAAGTACTCATCGATATTGTGTAAGCAAAGTTATTCAAAATTATGATGCTATGTTTCGATAACCTGAATAATAAATGAGTCATATTAATACCCCACTCTTTGGGAAAAGATATTAAGATACCATGTAGCCTATTTTCTATATAATATATAAAGTTTCACAGCAATTTGTTAGGTATTCTTGAATGAAAAGGTACCCTTATGTACACCCATCGTCAAAAAATGAGTCATGTCTGGAACTCCAAGTTCATCTACAGCGCGCTGTGTACATCATCCGCGATACAGTTGTGTAGCAGCAGCAATAATATGTCACAAGTTCCAAATCTTAATATTACTAACCAATATGATCAATAATCATAATCAATTACATAACTTAAGCTTCTTCAGCAACAAACTATCAATATTAACCAAAAATATTAACGTCACAAAACGTGATGCAGTTTGGATTGTAAAACCTGCCACCTTCCATGTGTGTTTATTGTAGAACTGTGACAAAACGTAGATTACTCTTCTGGTGAGGGTCGTAGGTTCACTTCTCGCATGTAGCAAACATTTCTTTTTACCTTTCTCCTAATGATCTTGAATCAACACATAGTGGCTATTTACTTGACACACTTATTTCATACATGACATTCGGTAGTTAATAATATGGCAGTTATTATGATACGTCTTTAAGGATTTATTCTACCGAACATCAATATGCTGCATATGAAAGTATGTGGTGCGTAGACATACTAAAAGCATTGTTCAGAAAACTAATGTTTTGAAACAGTTTTTATGATCCACTCTTTACTTAACACATCCTTCAGAAGGTGCGATCAAACACACCCTTCATAAACCGTACCGTCGTTATATTCTCTCTCATAGGAAGTGACATTTTCGTCCACTCGTAAGCGAAAGGTAATTGTCTATCTTCCAAAGGGGTCCCGATACAAAATACGTGGCTTCACAATTCCATCATGGTCACGTATGTGTATCGTGTTGGGGTTGGATATCAAGGGACGGTCTAGGTGTGCTGTGGCAGCTTGACGATACAATGAACGGTGTGCAATACACGGTAATACTCGATAATAATTTGGTTACCTTTGTGAGAATGTGCTTTCTATTGAGAATGTGTGGGCTGAAGTAAAAAGGGAGCTATGCTCTAGTTGCCTGTAAATGGGCGAAGGATAAAAGATGGCCTCTAAGCACAAATTCAAGAAGCCTGGGCTCCTGTAACTTCTCGTCCACATTACTGTAGGCATTATTTTGTTTATGCCTCCGAAGATTGAGGGCAGTTATATGAGTTGAGGGTTCATACTTCCAATATTAATTTTGATTATTTTTTGTGTTTTGGTTTTAGAAGTGAACAGTTTATTTACACATATTTCTTTAGTTATTTAACAAGAGTGTTAGTAGAATTAAGTTTTATGTGCATAGATAACTGCATAACTTCAAATGCTAATGTTATATTAATGCAATATTATGATCTATATATATCCAGTCATAAAATTTGCAAACAAATAAATGAGAAGCAGGGCGAGATTTGAACCATGAAACTTATGAGTGGGAGCAAGACCTTCTTAACCTCTCGCCCACCGTAACTTTATTTCGTGATCTGTTTTCAGTGCTCAGAAGCTAACTATTGCGCTGTCAGTCACAGACCACTACACAGTTCTTTTGTGTGCATTGTGAACACAGCTTTTACGAAGTTGCCCGAAGCTCTTCGATCGCCACATGGAAACTGGGTATGACTTATTTTCTGTGAAAAACATCCACATTCAAGCACAACTTTAAAATATAATTCTTGACTTCATCATTCAAATTTGCACTCTTCATTAAAAATAATAAATTACCAGAAAAATGTGTTAGTTAAACTCTAATGTAGAGATGCACAGGAATAGCTTCAATGCACATTGTTTCACATGCACACGCGGTTCCCATCGAATCTGCTTTCTACTCTTGGTCCGTTCTGATTGCTGACCGTACCAAGATACCGAATTTTGAACTTCCCTTGTTCACTAGAAGCCATATTTGTGATCTGTTATAGAAACATGGTAGCTGACCAAAATAAAACTTTCGTCACAGAGATCGCGGACAAAATGTAGACAGTAAAGACAGCCTTGTGTCATGGGGTTGTGATGATAATTAGTAAAAGTAATAATATAAATAATAATATAATTATAATTATTATTATTAATTCACGCACAAAATCTATAAATAACCAGCAAACTCCGCAGATATGCTTGTGTTAACTTATTTTCTACTGAGGGTTCCCATAATTTACTCAATAAATAAATAAATAAAAATACATATATCGTTTTCTTCCTCCTCTATCCATCTTTTACATCACATCTACAAAACCGTACTAAAGAAACCAACCATGACATGAAAACTTTCATGCCTACATAATAACTTACAATGTTAATAAATATGATTTAAAATACGCAGATATTAACGAATGAAGTAATAAAAATCTATAAATGAGGAAGAAGAGTAAAGAGGTTGGCTAACTCCTCAAATAGACGGCCTCCCCTCAGTCGGATCAGAGCGCGTTTTCAAAGTAAATTAAGGTACTAAACCAAATACTTTAATAGAATTTTGTAAACACCACAAAAGGAAAAGTTGAAAAAATCAGTCCAACTTTTATAGAATTATAAACGTAATGCCATGCGAAATCTTGAAAAACGCCAGATATGAAATTGTAAAACCGTTTCTTTCTGTACATTAAAGCGTTACAACACTCTCACGGTTAATTTGCCTACTAGAATTTGTTAATGCGGAGAGGTACGTTGTCTGGAGTATTAATAAGAAAGAAATAAACCAAACTTTATCTTATCACAACGAATAAATATTCTTCACCAAAACAGGATGGCCCTCAAACGGGACCGCTCCCACCTACCACTGAGCAATAACCATTAGCAAACAAAAGACGACCCTGTACTAGGGGCGAGAGGCAACATAGTAAAATCGTTTCCTGGAGACATCGCTTGCAAGTCAAGAATCGTGCCTCAGTTAAGGGACCAGTAAGTGGAAGACTGGCAATAGCGAGGATTGGTTTCCAGCTGCACACACCCTAATCCCTAACTCTGGAAGAAGAGTGGGGTCATCATGTTCAGAAAAATACTGACCACTCCGACTATGTGCTTTTTCGTGGTTTCCTTGGGCTGGCTGGCTATGTTGAAGCACGACGGTGGATTTTGCGTTATGGAAGGAATTTTCCCTGGCTCTTGGTGGGACTACAGGAGCGCATTCATTTCTGGAAATGACTCGTCTATTCCCGAGACCACAAGTTGCAATTCGCATAAGCTAGGGCTAGGTGTAATGCTAGAAACGCTGGGACACCACTTTTGTTAGTACACATTGTCGTCCGGATCTGATCGCCCTTCGGGTCTTCCGTTCATCCATTCCTCCCAGAGGCACGTTGGAAGCACAAAGGACTCACCGTCGCCTACTGCGGTGCTAAGCTCGAGTACTGTACCTTTAACACATTCAGTTCATTTCCTTTACGGATCAGTTCACTCGATTGATCATATTTTGAGAATACTAGTATCTCATTCGGATATATATGGTGTATTGAATTAAATAAAGACAGCTGAACCATGGCACTGATGTAGGTTACAAAAGGCCTAAACCCACCCGAATTACAAAGAAAAAAAAAATCCGGGTTTTCATTTTAGCGACATTTTCATAGTTTGGCTACATTGATTTACCGCTATTTTTGGCGCTCATAGCAAACGATGTAGTTGATATTGGCATTACTTTGACTTATGTAAGAGACGCCGGAGCAACAACTACTTTATATTTATGTGCCTTACTCCTTCAGGATTATCTACAGTATTTTTCAGAACACGCTAACCCTGCCCCTACTCTGCCAAAGGCGGTGAGACTTCAATGATGAGCGGGTCGCGCTCATTGAGAGGGGTAAAAAGAAGGTCGCTCAGGCCTGTCCCTCACTAAGGGGTTTTTAACTTGAAATAGCTCCCATTGAGTTCTGCAACTCTTTTAACCGAAGGAATATCACCACACTCAAATAGGCATATATATAGACACACAAATACATACAAACCCTTGCTCCTGATGATTTTGAGAAATTAAAATACACTTCAGTAAATTTCTATGGGGAGGGATGTTGGAAGGTGAAAGCTTATCTTAAAAATCTTTACTTTTATTTTATTATCTGCTTTAAAATGAAATTGTGTCTTTACTCCACTTAGGGTTTTAAATTTTTTAACTTCCTCCCCCCCCTATCTCTCTCTCTCTCTCTCTCTCTCTTACCCTTACAGACATATAATGTATATTTATTTAAATATGTGTTTGTTCTCATTCAGAGGGAACTTCCGCTGAAATCTACCTAGATATGGGCCCTTTATTGGAATGAAGTACTTCCTCTACAAAAGGTAAAAATAAAAAGCGAAGTACACACTTTTAAATGTTAACGCCTGACAGATAGGCTTCTGCCAGCAACCTGTAATACCTACTTGCTAAAAGCTGCTGCTGTCTAGCAGAACCGTGATCGATTTTCTGGGTGGTGCTTAGCATTCATTATCTTTTTCTGTGCGTGTATCACTAATGCAATGAAGTAACTAAAGTCAGTGTTCGAATCAAGCATTCTGACTGGGGGGGGGGGACTTACGAATCACTGTGTTATATTTATATCAGGAATAGAAGTGATGCCTGTAGTAGCAACATTGCCGTGTTATATACATAAAACGCAGCAGCAGTCAGACCGAAACATAAGAACAATGAAGAAGTATTTATTATTCTTTTTTTTCGTTTTGTTTTTCGTAGTTGGCTATGTAGCACTTACAAACGGGTATCTACGGATCAGAAGCCTGTCGGAGAGTCAACGACACGTAACCACAGAATGAAGAACCTGGAACCTGTGGTCGGCCCGTAGCCAGGCATACGCGTGAGGATGTGGATGATATGAAATGAAAGCGAAATGGATGATAGGAAAGGTGATAATGGAGCAATGGGTGGAATAAGTGGTGATCGAAATCTGAGGACAAGGACATCGTTTCGTCCAACATGCGGGCGCTTGGAATCGAACCCGGGCCGCTTAGATGGGAAGCGAGCGGTCTAAACACTCAGCCATGGCACCACCTAGTATCTGTTCTGCCAGATGTACATATTAAGAACAATCCACTCTCCAAATTTACATAAACATTTTGCTTTAATATGACGAAAATTTATATTTTAAACACACACTGCTCTTTTTTAAAATATTTAAATACTACTACAAAAAAATTCATCCGTGCCAAAAAAAAAAAATTTTTCTTTAACAAGCCGAGGGCATTATATAATGACAGGGGGAAATCCCCCCAATCCTATCCGTTAATTCGAAGCCTCAATAAATTTACCATTTATTGTTGTTGCGTGAAAGAAAGCTCTGAAACAGATGATAGAGCAAAACACGCCAGCATGCACTGGGTAAACAAAATGTATCGCATTTTTAACTTAGTGTGTCAATTACTGTCGCAAAAAGACAGGCACATTCAGACCCGTATGTATAAAAGAAGCATCCACGATAGAAATGACAAAGAGCTTGTCTTTGACTACAGACAAGGAAGAAACCCTTACATCTGAGGTTTATTAATCATTTACACTTGCTGAGAAGCCGGCTTACTCTGTTGACATAACTCATACTGGCGTTCTGCGCATGCACGGCAGGACAAACAGGGCGTGCACGCGGCAGGTAATGCAGTACGTATACCCTGGGTTTTCAAATGGAGACGACTAGAATAACGTATACATGAGGAAACTTTAACAAATCAGCTAGACCCATTAATAATAACCACAATACAGTATTTAAGAATACATATGTGCATGCCAGCACCGTTATCCATTTTAACACTAAACTAAAAGCACTCAAAGGAGTCACCGTGCATTACAATGGTTTAAAACCGACCCAGGTGGCTTTGGCGTTTCGTCTGCGCCTGGCATTCGGGAGGTCTTGGGATCGTTTACCGCGGCCGACCTCTCTAACCTTTTTTTTTTTTTTTTTTTTTTTTACTGGGCAAATGCTAGGGAGGTAACTTTATTTTCCCTAACTTCCTGCCCCTTCATTTCGTCTCCATGTCATCCAACCGGTCTCTTTCAGGGTTGTAAGTGTCGACGAGGAGTGCGGCGATTGCGCCCTTCCATGGTGGTAAATGTGTTCTGGAAATATAGCTCTCGGCGGTGGGATGGCATTGGAAACCGTCTATAGATTCAGGGAGTAGGGTGAGACCTGGGGCGCGGGCTCCTAGCGCTCCCTGCGTCGAGACGAAGAACTGCAGGGAATATGTTAGGGACCCTCACAGTAGCTCCATTCCCCTATCGGGTTCTGTCTGCCCGTTGTAATTACTCTCATCTCATCCTATCCTCCTGGGGTCTCACGTACAATAAGCCAATGGCTGCAGTGTGGAATCCCCTCCGAAATCACACATACATACACAATAGTTTCAAACAACATCTAATGTGTTACACTCACATGACCTTATCTATCTATTTTGCAACAAAATATGCCTATAAAATCATAATCGTCCATCTATTTCATGCAAATCAAGATAAACATTACCAGAAATGCACTTAATATATTTCCTTGTAGGTTCAAGGGAAATAAGAAAATAATGTGATACACAAATCTTTAAACATCTAGGCTCCATGTGCTCGTATGGAAATAAGGTTCCCTTTGCACGGCCAGGAATAAAGAAAACAAAAAACAAAAACAACAAAAAACGAATGATGACATCCCCGTTGAGAGATTTATAAATGTCAGAATAGTGAAGCCAATAAAAAGGGATACTCGGATACGGTTAGCTTCACAAAATAAAAAAGTGTATATACATAAATTTTGTGTTTTAACGAGATCACTTTTTTGTCCAAGTTCTTAAACAGTATTTTAGTCAAAAACTGTTTGCCATTTTTGAGCAACTCAAAATTTAAGAAAAACAGATATACAACTGCAAAGGGTAGTTGGGGTGGAGGATTTTCTTGAAAATCTTCGTGTCACATCTTTGGAAGAAGCTGAAAGCTCAAAGTAAACAACTTGAATAATACAAGAACGGAATGAAACCATGCCTCTGTACATTGTAAATCAACCACAATACCTACAGCAGTTGCGTCACTATTAGCTATGTCTATCACGCAAATGTCTTCATCTGCACCCTAGCATTAGCAACCCTTAACGCGCATATTGGGGAACTAACAAAGAGAAAATGTAGGTCTTAGATTTGGTTCAGAGGTGAAATATAAAAGTACCCACACCAATTAGCCTCCTACATTATTTATTTATTTTCCGTTTGATTCAGTTACGGGCGCAGAAGATTCGTTGAACCCCAAATTGTTGCCCAAATATCACAGATTTTCCCAATTAAAATGTTCCTAAGAATATAATTCAAAGAGATATTACTTCTGCGGTTTCGAGCTTAAGGGAGGTATATATTTTCAATTGGGTGAAATATCTAGCTGCTGAGGTGCACTGTGGGTTTATTCTGCAAGCAAAGTATCAAAGGCCTTTAAAGAAGCCCTAGGCGGCGGACACATGTTTAGAGGCATGTGGAAAATGTATTTACAAAAAAATGCAGAAGTTGCCAAAGAAAGTGTGACTCAAATACTTCCATCTTCATTATATCTCTATTCTCTTGCCCAATTCCACCCTACAGAGTACTACAGAGTACCAGGAACTACCAAACATAAGCACGTTTCGGCTGGATTGTATTTACAACAACACTTGAAAGGAGGTGGGGAAAGTGGTCACCCTTCATCATCTTCTTCTTCTGTATCAAACAGATTCCCGTCATTTCTCTGGGTGCTCTTCAGCCTAAGGCGCATTGTGCTACCTGTATTATTTAAGAGCAACTCAAAGCACCTGCATCCCTTAACAACGAATACAGTCTTCTGGTGGTATGGATGCTATGGTTTTATAAACACTTCCCAAAAAGCATTGTATCTCCTGAGATCAAGGCTTCACAGGAGCATAGAATATGATGGACTGTTTCGGTCTCTTTCCTGCACAATCTGTAGTCTCAGTTAACCTGTTACACCCCTATTGTGTTAAAATGTTTTGTTTCTGTTTTCCTTATTTGTCTTTTTTACAGGTGCACGCCCTATGAGAAAAGCAGTAATTGTTCTCCGCTGAATTCTATTACATTTTAATAGGCTTTCAGCCCTTTTCTTACGTGGTTCCCTAATAAATAGTTTACCATGTTTGTTTCCTGGGTTTGAGACAGAAGTGTTCAAGCTTGCCGAAATACGAAACATATCTGTGGTAATCAAAGACAGAGGTAGCCCTAAGATGTGGCCTAATGATTGCTCTCATTAGCCCTGATCGTAAAATACAGGCTAAGAATAGAAAACAGATCCCAGGTTTTCTATATATTATTGCTTTAAAAATGCTCTAATGGATACGTATAAGCTTTTCATTGCAATTTGCTACATTTTCATTGTTATTCTGAAATTGAAACCAACCAGTTTGCGGATACTCTATCGAATATCAATTGTACATGTTGTACAGCTATTGCGCGTAGTAATACAAGCGTGTATTTCTTAGAGCGGATGCAGTATAAATTTGCAAGAAAACTACCCTCTTCTAGTACTTAAAGTGAGTTGTCAGTTTTATTTCTTGTGGTATGAATTTCTATTCGCTTGTAAAAATCGATACTATGCGGATACGATTTGTGCCTGTCCATAAAAACGAATGTCTAAAGCGTGATTTTAATAATGGAGAAAACCCGTGTTTATGTTCTCAAGGGAACAAAGTTGCCAAGTTCTCTGTTCGAGCAAAACCTACAAGTAAGAAAAGGTTTCGCGAAGACCGTTTCCGCTTTTGAACATTTTCCAGAACAAATCTAGTAGGTGTAAATCATTTTGTAGAGAGCATTGAAGCCTAAAATGTATTAACGAGACAATAGGATTTGTGGGTAGTAATGTTTCTTTCTGTTGCCAAGTAACTGCTCCGGTAAAAATCTGCAAGTTCTTTTCCCCCTCGGGGTTTGCGTGGGAGGGACGAGAATGGACAACGGCAGTTAAATTTGATGAGCATATTTAATGACTGCTAATAACTTACCTATTTAAAATGAGTTGTCGATTGTGTTAAGTATAATTCTAAAACTGTTACTGAATGTAAGCAAAGGTCCAATCTGCAACTGGCTAATTCACCTTAGTTGCTATATCACACATAGCCAAAATTTAATACCCCATATTAGCATCTGAAACATACTCTTTTCTATTTGGCTGCTCAACTCTAAGTATCCTTTCACTTTGCAAATTCTCAGAAATGGACGATTTCCATACGCGTCCTTTAGAACATATAAAATACCCATGGAGCTTAATGAGGTTCCTGCTTACTGATTTTCTTAGAACTTAATTACTTTTGCTACTCTGATTTCGATTTAATTGCTTTCTTCGACGTAACTTGTCTTTCCTAATGTTTTCTGCATAATAACACAATTTTAACTTGTGCTCTTTTAGCATTATGTCTCACTTAACACTTACTTACACCAGAGTTCTAATTTATACATTTTTATATTTGTTGATTTTAATGTGCGAAATTGTTCACATCAATTATTTCTCCTTTTACCCATTTCTTCTATGAGTTTTAATTTAATATGACCACAATTCTGGTTTCAATGTGCTTTAAAAAGATTTTTCTGCTTTCGCGTGTTTACTCTTTGCTAAACAGGGTAATGCTAGCTGGATGAAAACGGATGTGTGTCACTTAAGTATCTGAAGAGAGAGAGAGAGAGAGAGAGAGAGAGAGAGAGAGAGAGAGGGAAGAAACGCTGGTTCACAAGAGCTCAATGCTGGAACTTTAAATGCTTGGTAAAACAGATATCGGAGAATAACTTGACACCGCGTTTAAGAAAGGGCGAATTTCCGTTACACTGAACAGCAACACCATCCATCCACTTCCGCATTTCTGAGTTTGGCGAGAGTTCACCATATATCAGCGGTTTGATAGAAACCTATAACCAAATTTCACGAGCCGCCACTGTTCGCTAGCCTATTATAATGACTTGATAACCAAAATTCTGGAGTTAGATACCTAGAAAATCACACGAGAAAGTTTCTCCTGAGAGAAAATAAGCCAAATAATAGGAGTTACTAGTTGATAACCACAATGATCTTGACTCCCGAAACGCTAGTAATGAATAGGAGTCGTGTTACCCGGATTCTTTTCCGAATTTGCCTTCGAAAGTTCTGATTCCATTTAAAAATGACTGATAATGCAAAATACAGACGCTTATCTATTGAGTGTTTAGAAACTATGGTTAATTAACATCTCTGTTTGTTAGTTTAAATGAAAGTACATACATACCGTTTTAACTAGTCATCTTTCGTTTATAAAGTGATTTATGTTTTAAGTACCGTTTTTTTTTTTTTTTTTTTTTTTTTTTTTGCTGGCTTTTCGTAAAAATAGAAAATAATCAAAGGTCTTCTTACAATATTTATGACTTTCTTATTTCAGCTGTAATGTTATTCTTCATGATCAATATTTTAATTTTGGGACACAAATGAAAAAACAATCTAATGTTCTATTCACATAACCGTCTATATCTGTTCTGCAAACAAAATGTTCTTACAAAAGATTATTCTTTTATCTACATAATGCTAATCAAGATAAGCATTACCACAAATGACCTTATTACTTAGCTCCTTACAAGTAGAAGAGAAATAAGAGAATACACTAGGTTAAAGCGACAGTCAATTCTTTTAAAAGCTGTCGCTGTGCATTTGTCATTGAAACTGGGTTCTCTTTCCAAGGCCAGGAATAAAACAAGATAAAAGATAAAACTTCCCATCTGAGAAAAGTTTAGGTAGTTTAAAATTGAAACACATAAAAAGGAATATCTCGGAAACGCTTAACTCTACAAAGAAAATACATACTACAAATTGTGTGTTTTAAGAGATCTACATTTCTCTGTAGTATGTGTTTGTCTATCTCTTACAATTCACCAGATATAAGAAAAACCTTTCCAGAATGAAGAGGTCTTGAGAAGCTATTCGCAGAAAATTCAAGATTTACATTTCGTTTGTAATAACATCCTAAACACATTAAACAGAATCGTTAGTCATATATGAGAAAATTAAAGTTTTAGAAAAATGCTCATGTAAAGGGTAGTTGAGTTGGGGGGATTTACCTGAAACTCTTCGGTCGCATCCCTGGAAATTACAGAAAGTATTTAACCGAATTTTCGTTTTTTAGCTATGCTGTCCACACACACACACACACACACACACACACACACACACACACACATTCACATACACACACAAAATACCTTTTTCTATTTCTTTATTTCTGGGGTCTTCAAACCACTTTTCCAGTGAAATCTCTAATAGAATTTTTGAGTGGAATACAATACCTTCTCTATATTGTACATACGCGATAGAGAAATTAAAAAGTATTGGTTACAATTTGTGATAACATGTTATATATAAATTGTATTTCTGAACTCCGCGTGGTTTCTGAGGAAAGTAAATAGGCGTTCACCATATCTGATTCACATTTATAAAATTTACATAGCTTCAGTCAGTTTTTTAAGCAGTAAATAATAACCTGAATTTGTTTTGTTACTTTGTATTATTTCAAGATTACTATTTATAAAAATCTGTTGTGATCCATTCACACGACTTTCTTTACATCTGCAACAAATTATTATTAAAAAGCTTATTCTTCTATTTACTTCATACCAATCAAGAAAACATTAGCAGAAATGGTCTTATTAAGGGAGTACCATAGGCTAAAGTGATAGTAAAAAAGCTGGTTGCTATGTGATTGAAGTACCTTCGTTTGTATGGACAGGAGTTGACTAATTCCCTTATGAGAAAAGTATAAATATTTTAAAGCTGAAACCAATAACAAGGAATATCTCAAAAACGAACTCCACGTAAAAAATGTATATAACATAAACTGTATGTTTTAACGAGCTTTACATGTTCTATGAAGCAAGTTTTTGCCTATCTATTACGGTTTACCTGATATGCAAAATTCCGCAGCAAAGTTCATTCAGAATAAATATGTGTTCAGAGGCAATTCCCAGAAAACTCAAGATATACATTTTCTTTTTTGTGCAAATATCTTTAATATACTATATTTTAATAAAAACTGTTAGAGCCATTTTAGAGAAGATCAAAATGTTCGAAAATGTTTCCATGTAAAGGTAGTTGGGGTGGGGATTTTCTTGAACATTTTCGCGTCGTATTTCTGGAAGATACTGAATTTAAATACCAAGTTGGGTATTTAACAAACTGTTCGTTTTTGAGCTATGCTGCCCACAGACGCACGCACACACATGCGCGCGCACACACACACACACACACACACACACACTGAGAGACAGGTAGACTGACACATACACGAACATTTTTTCTAAAAATGGGTCTCAAAACATATATTTTCAACATGTACATAGTACATTCAAAATCTTCTCGGGCTTCTAGCCAGGTAAAAACTTGGCTTGACACCAACGTTTCGAAGAAGTGCATCTTCCTCGTCTTCAGGGTGAACTGAAGACGAAGAAGATGCACTTCTTCGAAACGTTGGTGTCAAGCCAAGTTTTTACCTGGCTAGAAGCCCGAGAAGATTTTGAATTAACACGTCGCCAGGAAAGCTTTAGTTCTTATTTTATGTACATAGTACGTTTAGAGAAAGTAAAAATCTACTATCTTATAGTCGCTGCTACGAGTTTGTAAATATTTGCATTTCCAATTGTTGGTGTAATCAGTACACCAATTTCATCTTCTAATGTAGGATTGCTGCCGCTATTCACGTTTGCATTAATGCTACTTTCACCAATTCATTGTTAACTACACTGACATACTTTCATTATACTTCACTTAGCAAAAGTTAATTCCAAACCATTCGTATTGCCGGCCCTAGTGGCCGTGGTCATTGGCGCGTTTGGTTTTGACGCTCTGCCGTGAAAGGGCCGCGGGTTTGAACACCGCTATGGACATGGATGTTTATTATTGTGTGTTTCTGTTCTATGTAAGTCTTCTCTTTCCCCTGATGGCCAATTAGGTTACGCCTGAAGGTAGAAAAAAAAAAAGTGTATTATTTGAAAAGGAGGAAGTGGAAGGACTATACGTCAGCCTTTAAAACAGAGATAAATCTCGACGTAAGACCTAAAAAAGGTTTATAAGCAGTTTGCTTTATTTTTCTTAGGTCTATAACAAAATGCACGAGAAAGAGGAGCAGTTTAGACAACTTTGTCTTGTTGACATAGGGGAATTTTGTGCTCATGTCGCATAAGACGGCTGGCCCATTGTAGAAAGAATATGCGGTGATTTCGAAAAAAAGGCTATATCTTTATTAGTGGTGTCTAGTTCCCGAGGAAGTTTTTTTCATCAATTTTATACATTATTTTTATCTTCCTATTTATATCTCGCCTTTAACTGCAATGGTCATATCGGCGGCCTTTAACCTTCGACACATATTGCCTATAGCAATGATGTAAGAAACACGTAATTCAATAAAAATGTTTTATCTGAAAAAATTATCTATACACACTTAGAATAAATACTAAAACATATAGTTGCTTTTAACCACCACATTAAAAGCAAAATAAGTGCGTTGTTTAATTAAACACTATTTCATTTAATATTTCACAGAACAACTACCTACATTTTATTTTTGAACATGCACGAAAAACGTTTTCCCAATAACTCGTTTACTGTGTTTGCTTACAGATCCAGTGGGAATCGCTGGAACAGACCCCAGCTGACCACTCGTGCAAGAAGTGGCTGAATGAGCATTACGTTTTGGGCATGCATATTGGAGGATGGGGCAGCTGTACTGATACGCGTTCATGGAAACCTAAAGGGCAAACTATTTTGAAATACGCCAATATGCCCAACCCCACTGGTATTTCATTCTCATAATAATTGAGTTATCTTTAAAATGCAGCACACCCTGAAAGTCAGATGGAACAGCTATGGCATTGCTGCCAAGCTGATCGCACGCGTATACAAGAACCACACTAGCATTTTTCCTGATTTGAGAGTAAACACATAAATGTAACTCTCGTCGTTTCTGAAATACGTTCCTGTAAAGCGTACTGAGACTGGTAAACATCTGATCTGCTACATGTACAATATTTTGTCTATCTACGGTCTTTAGTTTTTGTGTAACTTTTACAAACTATTCTTCCTGAAACTTATTTTTCTGCCTACTTCATGTTAATAAAAATAAACCGTTGCAGAAATAGATTAATTCCACGTTTCGTGGAACATACATGAAGGACAGAGGACGCCAAGTAGATAGTCGCATGTTTAACAGCTAGTCACAAAATGCTGGTCTAGAAATTCCATACTCTTTCCACGACATCGTGAGAAACAATTGAGAGTGACATCGCTTTATAATGTTCTGTGCGGCATTCACAAGAACATCTCCACCTTTCTACAAATTATACTTACAACATGTTATTAATTTTGATTTGCACATTTCGTTGTAGGTATAAGAAGCACGAAATAAACCAGGTATGTGTGAACGCGTGCCATATCCCAGGAGGGAGTGGTTTGGAGGAACATGGCAAGGTAACATATATCGGAGCATGGCGTAAAGACTTCTTAGTTTTTAAAAGCTAGAAATGTCTATTTATTAAAATGAGAGGTATAAATTTATTGACAAAAAATACAAATGTTTTCTTCATTATTAATCATCAATAAAAGTTTGAAGCCTAAAATATCTCAGGCCTATCAAACTGAATAAATATATAGGTATAATATCGCGAATAAACTTGGATGAAAATGGAGAAACACTACTTAACACATGCAGGCTTTACGCTAAATAAATATCATCTTGCTTGAATTGACGGCGTTGGCTTAATAACTGGAACGAAGAGTACTTTCACATGCTTTGTTGCATTTTTGGAGTATAAAATACCTAATATTAAGATATAAAAGGATATAAATTTTAATTTTCGGGCATCTCATTGTTTACTCTTGACAAAATTAAAGTAAGATGGGTAGATTGTTTTAAAATCGAAAATAATAAACGATGTGGCGCACCGTGTGTTGCATTATTCCACTGTGTTGCTTTAACTTAGCGTGTTTTGTTTCCTTCGCTCTTTTTAGCATTCTATTTAATGGCGTCTTTACACGCCCTTTTATTCGTTTCTTTTTTATCCTATATACTGCTCTTTCTAAACACTTATTTCCTTATTAACATTCATTTCACTTAAGTAATATAATGAATTCATTATTGTATTGTGTTTCTTGTCCGTTTAGGAACAGTTTGTCTTTTCCAAGCTTCTCGTTCGTAACTATAAATATCTATGTAAAATAGAGAATAAATAACCTGGATTATCACTTTACAGTGTTCCACATACTAAAAACACTTCCTTACAAACTTACAATAACTTTTACCGTAGCACGCTATGTGCTTGCCTGGCGAGTGTGAGCTGAATGGATAGACGAATATTTATTGTTTAAGAGATGAGTGCTAGAAGTTGCAGGATTCCGGCTCGTTTTAGTAAACTTCTCCAACCCTTGTCAACATTTTTCCTCGCTTAGTAGACGTTGTAAACCCAATAACAGAAACGTTTCTCGTTGCCTAACACTTCTACTACATAGTTATAGAATGTTCCGTAAGCCTCTTATTTAAAACCTCATAGCGCTTATTTTATGAAAGATAGATAATTCGAACTCGGCGTATATCAGCATTCTAGTTTACTCTAGCTAAACAAAAAAGGTGCGGTCTGATCTTTAGTTTATAAGTTACAGTAGTTTATAGAAACAGTACATATAGGACTTGTATTGAAAAACACACTTTCTTTAGAAATATGGACCCACAGAAATCTAAAAGGCTCTAAAAATGATGTGATCTGATAGAGAAGAAAATTCTGCAGAGGATGTGTTCAAAGCTGAAAAATATAACAAATGAATATTTACTGTCTTTTAAGTTGAGGTAGGCTATATATTATAATTTCCTCTCTCTCTCTCTCTCTCTCTCTCTCTCTCTCTCTCTCTCTCTCTCTCTCTCTCACACACACACACACACACACACACAGACACAGTACATTCCGGCATCCTTATAAGCTACAGAATATGAAAGAGACCATTGTTCTCTGAAAGTCTGTGCTGTCTGAGTTGCAACCAGCAGACGTGAAGGAGTGGATTTCCTTGGGCTTGCAGCGACAGGAATGCCTGGAGTAAGCTAAACCGGAAGTTAAATATTTTGCTAATGAAAAATAAATAGACAATAAAGAAGGAAAGAAAGAAAAATATTGATTCGCAATTAAAACTATAAACTGTTTAAAAATGAAAATCAAGTATATAGAATATCCTGAAATTTTTAACGAAATTTTTTTTCTGCAGTAACATTTTTCATTTTCTTGCAATTTACGAATTATGGACAAGTCATTCAGAATAAAGAGGACTTCGGAGACTATGCCCACAAAAATCATGAAACTAACCTAAACCTATGGCATTTTAATCAAAATAGTTACGTTGAGAACCTCAGAAACAACGAAAATATATTGATGTAAATGGTAGTTTAGAATGGTGATTTTCTGCTGTACGCACACACATACACACACACACACACACACACACACACACACGAAAGTCATTTTAGGATTCAGCGCGTCACAAAACAAGTATTTCCGGTCAAACCTCCACATCGAATTATTGTTGGAATACAATATTCTTCCATATCTACTATACACAGGTGATAGAGAAACTAAGAAGGGGCTTACTAAAATATCTATGTTTAATTTTCAAAATGCAGGAATTAAGACACAGGTGTCATAATTTTTATGAGTATATCTCTATTCTACAGACGTGATAGTGTTTCAAAATTCCCAAAATATATATTTTGTAAAAAATTGGCCAAAGTGCTCCCCTAAATTAGTTTGTGTAGACTATATAGCGGAAATGTACCTAATCCTGTTACCTTGGTATTTAAATAGATTTTAGTTTCTCTAGCACGGATATACGACGTACATAGTTGGTATAAAAGGTATTGTATTTCACCTAAAAACTCGATACCGAGATTTCACAGGAAATACATGTTCTGTGGACCCCTGAATAAGAGAAAAAGCATTTTCGGAAAAAAATGGTCTACGTGTATCTATGGACAGCATAACCCAAAAATGAAGCCATTTATGTACCCAACTTGACATTTAAGTTCAGTACCTGTCAAGGAAGCGACACGAAGATTTTCAGGAAAATGACTTCACCCTAACTACTTTTCACATGGAACATTTTTCTCGAAATGTTTGTTTCTCTCAAAAATGGCTCACGATTTTATTAAAGTATCACATGTATAAGATTTTTCATGACAAGCATTTTCTGGGAATAGCCTATGAAGATCCCTTCATCCTGGATTACACTTACAAAACTGATACACCCTAAGAGATAAACAGAGATTTACTCCACAAAGAATGTAGATATCGTTAAAACATACAACTTGAGCCATATACACCTTTATAGAGATTTCTGACACATTCCGTGTTATTGGTTTCAATTTTAAACACATTAACTTTTCTCAAACGGGAAGTCATCTTTCGCTTCATATATGTTTGTTTTACTCCTGGCCATGCAAAGAGAACCGAATTTCAATCACATAGTAACTAGATTTTAAAAGATTTGACTATTTCTTTAGCCTATTGCTTTCCTTTATTCCCCTTCTACTTGCAAGTAATAAGACAATGTTTATCTCAATTAGTATGATATAGACCAAAATATTATTTTGTAAGAATAGTTTGTTTGCAGAAGAGGTAGAGAAAGTAATATGAATTGAAAACATGAGACTTTTTAAGCATTCTTCCAAAATTTCCATCCGGAAGAGAAGCTGCTTTTGAAATGAGCTGTTTTCGTTATCGTAATTTAGCAACTACACGTTGGACAAACATAGTTTCTGTAAGCACTTCCGGGTATTTTAAAAGCGGGAACGCCATTCTATAATTTTGCACTCACCATAGAGGTACAAGGTATGGGTGGGTTTTCTTCCTTTGGGAACTGGAATAGCCTGTTCCCTGTGAAGAATATTGGTCACAAGGTTGCGGGGGCGAGGCACATGGTCTGATCAATACGAGTGGCAAGGAGGGGCGCTACATTCCACCAGGAGTCAACATACGAGTACAAAGGTACAAACAGTGGCGGGTATCATAACAGATCAAAGCTATTGTGAAAGGGTTAAAGAAGAGGGGATGCTCTATACACAGTATACCTATCAGAATTCGCAGCTACTTTTGTATTATTCTGCTGACTTCTAAGGATTACTTCCGTTCCGTTCTGTATTTCTCTCCTTGTATGAGAATCAGGAAAATCATATTTCAAATAGAAATAACATTTTCCATTTCTTGTCATAATTAGAGCTCTATTTTGGGCTCCGAAGCGCCCACGGTTATGGGCACAGAGCAGTCAGCGGAATAAAGAGGGTGGGGAGGAGGTGTTTGTAGCAAAAATACACACACGTTGAAGTATAATCTGTTCCAAAAGCAGCTCATTACAATGTCAATACATTATATGCATCGTTCTAATTCATAAAGTAAAACAATAAAGCAATAATTTAATAATATGATTAGTAAGTAAAACGCCTTGTACTATTACAAATAAAAATCCAGGATAATAATGTGCAGACCTTTGAAAAGACAATGAACACAAATCAAACAAACTCAATCAGAATTCAATGTAGTAAATTACAAGATGCACCTTTACTGTATTGAAAGAAAAAGGCTCTCCTCCTGTCACTCAAAATATGTTTGAATCATCCACAAGTTTATTCATTGTCAAACGCCTATCCTTTCGTATTTTCGACATTTTTCAGTCTGCGCCCTCGTTCAGCGTTATCTATCAGTTGCCAGTTCCAATGGCCGCACTAGCTAAAGTACTTAGCTCTGATGCTTCGTGGCGCAGGGGATCGGGTGTTCGAGTCTCGCCTCGGACGTGCGTATTTGTAAATGTGTATATGTCTGTGTATCTCTATATAAGAAAGAAAATATAGGCAAACAACAGAAATGTAAGGATCAATATAAAAAAGGAGAGCAGGTGTTGTTAAAAAAAAAAAAAAAATAACTGAAAGAGGCCAGGCAGTGCGCAATGCTAGATAGTTCGACGCCCACTCTATCATGTCATAGCTTGCCTTGCCTTGCGCACTTCTCCACCTTTCTGTGTTTCTCTTGTAAGTTTACAGTACCTTAATCAATTAGAAGATGTTTAAAAGTAAGTGATGCATTTGGAACTGAGTTTGGAGACTTAGCCTAATTTGCATCCCAAATACTGTGAAAAATCTGATGTATTGTCTACAATCACATGACGTGCTCTACATCTCCGTAACACATTATTGTTAAAAAGCGTATTCTTCTATCTACATCGTGCTAATCTAGATAAACATTAGCAGAAATTGTCCTTATTACTTGGTCCTTTTTAATTAGAAAGGACAAAAATCTAATGTATTCCATTCACATGACGTCCTCTATCTGTTCGGCAAACAAACCTTTTATTCAAAAGATTAATCTGATATCTACATCAAGCTAATCAAGATAAACATAAACAGAATTAGTATCATTACTACCTCCTTGTAAGTAGAAGGGAAATAAGAAAATGCGCAGGCTAAAGTGATAGTCTCGCCCTTTAAAAGTCGGTGGCTATGTGAAACAATTGAAATTACAATCTCTTTGGTTTCCAGGAGTAAACAAACGAAAAACGAGAAGAAAGGTGTCTTTGAGAAAAATTTAAGTGGCTAAACTTGAAACTAATAATCTGGAATATCTCAAAAACGGTTAGTTGTAAAAATAGATGTATATAACATAAATTGTGTGTTTTAATGAGATCTACATTTTTGTGCATTCTCTTACGCTTTGCCAGTTATACAAAAGTCATCCAGAATGAAGAGGAATTCAGAGGCTATTCCCAGAAAATTCAAGACATACATTTCGTTTGTGTCATAAAAATATCTTAAAAATACATAATTTTAATGAAAATCGTTAGAGACATTTTTGGGAAAATAAAAATTTTCGAAAAATGTTCCATATAAAGATAGTTTGGGTTGGGAGGATTTCTTGAAAATCTTCGTGTCGCATCCTTAGAACACACCAAACTTAAGTACCAAGTTTGGTATTTAACGGTATTTTCGTTTTTGAGCTATGCTGCCTAAAGGCACACACATACATAGACACAGTCACACACGGAAAGCTTTCTAAAAATGTTTTTTTTATACAGGGGGGTCTCAAAATATATATTTCCGGTGAAATCTTGGTATAGAATTTTTGGGTGCAATACAATACCTGCTCTCTACACTGTGTACATACATAGTGCGTGTAGAGAAAGTAAAAAAAAAACATCTGATGTGTTACACTCATGACTTTCTCTAGCTGTTCTACAAACTTCTTACAAAAGAGTATTCTTCTTTCTACGCGATGTTAACTCTAAAACAAAAACGTAAAGGACATAAATTGTGTGTTTTGACGAGATCTACGTTTTTTGTGTAGTAAGTTTCTGTCTATTTCTTACAGTTTAGCAGTTAAGCAAAATTCGGCATAATTCATCTCAGAACAAAGAGGTCTTCAGAGGCTATTCCTAGAAAATTTAAGATATAAATTTTATTTGGAATGTAAGTATCTTTACTATAGGGCATTTTATTCAAAATCGTTAGAGCTGTTTTGAGAAAATCAGAATTTTCGAAAATGTTTCCATGTAAAGGGTAATTTGTGGTAGGGGGGGACTTTTTTGAAAATTTTCGTGTCGCATCCTTGGAACATACTAAACCTAAGTTTACCAAGTTTAGTATTTAACGGTCTATTCATTTTTAAGCTATGCTGTCCAGAGACACACACGAACCTTCTTTCTAAAAAGTTTTTTTTTTTTTTTTTTTTTTTTTTTTTTGGACACAGTGGATCCCAAAACATATTTTCAGTGAAATCTCGACATCGAATTTTGGGTGGAATACAATACTTTCTCTATCCAATATGTACATTGTACATGCGGGCTAGATAGAGTAATAAATATAAACATATACCACTGTGTCAAGAAAGTTCCGGGAATTTGCCAATAAAACACAAAAAAATGTATTATTCATCCAATTTTATTTTATCGCCTTCAAAGTAGGCCCCTTCTGAAATTATACATTTATGCCAACGAATAATCTAATCATCAAAACATTTTTTGTAGGCACTTTTAGGAATCGATGTCAATTGTCGCAGCGAATTTTCCTTTATGTCTTCTATTGACTGACAACGGGTGCCTCGAAGTGGTAACTTGAGTTTTGGAAAGAGAAAGAAATCCCCAGGAGCCAGATCAGGTGAATACGGTGGTTGTTCGATGAAATTTGTTGAGTTTTTGGCCAGAAATTCGTTCACAATAATAGCCTTGTGAGCTGGTGCGTTATCGTGGTGCAGAATCCATGAGTTGTCGTTCCACAAATCTGGCCTTTTTCGCCGTATTTGTTCTCTCAAACGCCGCATAACGCTCAGATAATAGTCTTTATTTATCATCTGACCTTCTGGCAAGAACTCAGAGTGCACAACACCGCAATAATCGAAAAAAAAACTGTCAACATGACCTTCAGTTTTGATCGAGTTTGACGTGTCCTTTTTGGTTTCGGTTCAGTTGGAAGGCACCATTCGGAAGCTTGTTGACTGTTTTTAGTGTCAAACACGTAAACCCACGTCTCATCACCAGTTACAATGCGTTTCATGAATGTGGGATTGGAACTGGTTCGTTCTAACATATCTTCAGCAATCCTTATGCGATTGAGTTCTTGTAGAAAATTCAAGTCTTTCGGAACTAACCGAGCTTCAATGCGTGTCATGCCCAAACAATCGTTTAAAATGGTACGAATCGATTCGTGAGACACAGAAAGTTCAGCGGCAATCTCTCTCAGACCTAAATGATGATTTTCAGACACCATTTTCTTCACTTTAGCGATGTTCAGTTCAGTTGAAACCGACCAAAGCGAGGCTAATCTTCCACCACATCTCGACCACTTTTGAATGCATTGTACCACTCATATGCACGTATTTTTGAAAACGTCTATTCACCGTAAGCCCGCTGTAACACTTTCAGCGATTCGGCACACGAAATGCCATTTACAATGCAAAATTTGAGACAGATTCTTTGTTCAATATTTGTATCCATCGTAAAATCGCAAATCACCTTTGAGATGAACTAACAAAATGGCGTACTGTAAACAAACTAGATGACAGATGACGATCAAACTCCGCGTGGGTATACAGAAAAGCTGTACCAGCTTAGCGACAACAATAATTTCGAATCCCCTTTTAAACAGGATTTTTAAATGATCAATTCCCGGTACTTTCTTGACAGAATGAGTGTGTGTGTGTGAGAGAGAGAGAGAGACAGAAAGAGAAAGAAAGAAAAAAGAAAGAAAGAAAGAAAAAGTTAGTTTCACATATTACATTTTGTGTTCAATTTGCAACATTCAAAACCTGTGGGTATTTTTTAAAAAGTAAAACACGTGTCAAACAATCGATGTTCATAACTAGCGTGGTTATTTTAAGAAGTATACCATATACTTTCAAAAGCAAAGCAATCCAAATGAATTAGTACTGTGATCTTTGAGAGCGCTGGACAGCGTCAACCACAAAATTGTGAATTTTGGTCGCATTTGGAAATAATTCAAAACAGTCTCAACATTTGTGAACTAAAGCTACCCTCCTTCAAAAAATCATGTTTCTAATTATTAACAGACTAAATATTTACAAAATCATAAACACAAATGCTCCGTTAAATATCAACTGTTTTCTTATGCAGAAATTGTAACAGAGTTTGTGTAATTTTCTTATTTCGAGTATTTTGGAAAATAATCCTAAAAGTTATAAATGTTTATTCTTAGGAAATTATCCAAAACAAGATTCTCTCAATGTTCTATGAATTTAATTATATGTTAGATATGTGTATGGTTGTTTCCTATAATCGTATACATCAAATTTCAATTACTTAGATGCAGCACACCGTATTTGTTGAAGTCTCTCCACTTAAAACATCCTATTCTTATTCTGGTTTCAAACAAACTTTAAATAATAAAATAATAAAAATAAAATAATTATATAGACAATTTTTACCTAAGACTACCTGCAAATTTTTTTTCCATAAAAATTATAATATATACCAATGAATATAAAATTTCCTAAAAAGAAAGACAGTTTCAAAATAATAATAAATAAATAAATAAATAAAAGTAAAAAGAAATACAAAAAAGTCTGCAGCGATTCGTCCAAAACTTCCAAACTCATAAAATGTTTGTATCTGTAAACGGTCATTAATTATTAACCATCTGGTTCGTCTGAAAGTCCTGCGCCATTAGGAGGCTTTGCTGTAAACTGTCTGTAATTTTGCACGAATTTTAGAAAAAACAAAATAAAACGATAAATTTTATTCATTTAATAACATTTCGTCTAAGTTCTTCCAGCGGATCGTAAGTTATTTCGTTATAGGGCTTGACGGAAGGACACACCAACAAAGAAAAAGGATGGAACGATGGTAATTTGGTAATGGTACGCTAAAGTGAATATAAAATCCAGTGAGTTGACTCCGCGATAACGTGTGAGATTCGCATTCGGGAGGTACCGGCTTAGTTTCACATTAACCGCGTACTGTAACCTTGGATTTTTCGCGGTTTTCCCTGCTCAGCAGGCGAATGCTCGGGTGGTTTATCATACATCACTATTTCCTTTCTCCTATTCACCTTTCATTCCAATTCCTGTCATGTTTCACGGGTGCTTCTAGGTTTCGTAGGCGGTAGACGACATATGACACGTACGCTAACTACAAGGAAAGAAGTATTCCCGTTGAACACTAGAGAGCTTTGCTGTGAGGGTCGTTCACTGCCATCTCTGGATAGCTCCAGTGAAGCTTGGGTCTTCGAGACAAGACATGTCACGGACTATCTGTGTCTCTGTAGCCTGCCTGCATGCGGCCTGTAACCTCCTGTGGTTCCTCGACTTCATAGCTTCCTCCTGGGATTGGTATTCGCAATATATCTCCTGTAGGATGCAGTGAGCGAGATGTCCCCTCCGACATATACCCTATACCTATTACATTGAAGTAATTATAAAATTGTATTTTCCTAGCAATTCTTTTTACATAATTTTAATGTAGAATTTCCCTTGGTCGCATAAAACACCATCGCAGTGGGTTCGAACTGGAAACATTTGGTATAGAAAGACAATGCTCATAAAATCCATTGCCTACTAATTGTGAATAGAAACGCAATTAAAGGTATTGAGTACGTAGAAATATCAGCATTGCCCTACTACATGTTATGTGTAATTCGAAAACATTATTGGAATTTGTGGACACAAGAAACATAGAAAACAACAGACTGTACTCTGAAAAGAAGCATTACTCCATCTTATGAATGCAGAGATGCCAGAACAGTTTGTCTTGTTTGACGAGTCAAGGATTTCCGGCGTTTTCCTAACTACATTAAAGGTCGACAAACACACACTTTCTTTTGTTCTTGTCTGTACATTTTCTGCTTTGGACCAATATTAAACAAGTTTTGTACACGTTGCTCAATCATCATAGTTACAGATTTACTTTGAACTCCGGGTTTTGGTCTTTCCACAGTTTCTTTGCATTTTTCATTCCTTAAATTAAAGAAAGAAATATCTTTGAATACACTGACACAGCTATATATTTTTCTACTCTATTTGTTAAATTAAAAAATCTGACGTGTTCCATTCAAATAACTTTCTCTACATCTCTGTAACAAATTATTGTTTGAAACCTTATTCTTCCAGTCACTTTATGCTAATTGAGAAAATATTAGCAGTAATGCTTTCTTATAAGTAGAAGGGAAATAATAGAATACACTAGGCTAAAACGATAGTCAAATCTTTTAAAAGCTGCTTCCCATGTGGATGAAATCCGTTCCTTTGCATTTCCAGGAGCTGACAAATTCCCGTTTGTGAAAAGTACTTTAAAACTGAAACCAATAAAAAGGAAAGTCTCAAAAATGGTCAACTGCACGAAAAAATGTATATGACATGAATTGTGTGCTTCAACGAGATCTACACATTTTGTGCAGTAATTTTTACTTTCTCTACACGTACTACGAGGGCTTTTTTTTTCTACCTCCGATAGGCTATAATTAAAAGACAATTTCATAGAAAACAATTATTTTATTACTAAAAGTTTTGTACACCTATGGTTACTTTTCAACAATAATCACCAAAAAGATTGAGACATTTATTGTACCTGTGCACAAGCTTTGCAATACGCGCTTCAAAAATGTTGCCGCTAATGATTTCAAATGAACATTGACGTTGTTTTGAAGATCTTCTTACTTTACGACGTTAGCGGAGAGCCATTCAAACAAACGAAGAGGAATGCTGACTTCAAGAATTGTGTTGATCCATGACAACGCTCGTCCACAAACTGCTGGCACAACCCATCGGCTCCTTGAACAATTTCAATGGGACATTTTTGATCAACCGACGAGCAGTCCTGACCTGGCACACACGACTATCACCTTTTTCCTGAGCTGAAGACGTGGCTAGGAGGGCAGCACTTTCGAACCACACACACACACACACACACACACACACACCACTACACCACACAAGCGCGCGGAGATTTTCCAGAACTTTTTTTTAAATACAGGGGACCCTATAACGTCTATTTCCGGTGAAATCTTGGTATCGAATTTTTGGGTAGAATGCAATAGCTTCTCTATACACTATGCACTTCGTACGTGTAGAGAAAGTAAAAATGTATTCCGATTTGAGAAAAATTTAAGTAGCTAAAATTGAAATCAATAATTTAGAATACCTCGAAAACGGTTAATTCTACAAAAAAGTATATAACATAAGTTGTGTTTTTAATGATATCTACATTTTTTGTGTAGTAAGGTTTTGAATATCTCTTACGGTTTGCCAGCTATACAAAAGCCATTCAGATTGAAGAGGTCTTCAGGGGTTATTCCCAGAAAATTCAATTTATACGTTTCTTATATCATAAAACTACCTCAGACATAAGCTATTTTAATCAAAATCGTTAGAGCCATTTTTGAAAAAATCGAAATTTCGAAAAATGTTCCATGTAAAGGGTAGCTGGGGTGGAGGGATTTTCTTGAAAATCTTTGTGTCGCATCCTTGGAAGACACCCAGCTTAAATACCAAGTTGGGCATTTAACCTTTTCGTTTTTGGGCTATGCTGCCCACAGACACACACGCGGACCTTTTTCTAAAAATGCTTTTTTTGGACTCAGGAACCACAAAACATATATTTCCGGTGAAAACTCGGTATCGAATTTTTGGGTGCAATAAAATGCCTTCTCTATACACTATGTATAGAGTACGAGTAGACAAAGTAAAAATATCATGTGTTCCATCACATAACTTTCTCTACTTCTCTTAATAAATTATCGTTAAAAAGCTTATTCTTCTATTTATTTCATGTTAATCGAGAAAAAAGTTAGCATAAATTTCCTATTACTTGCTCCCTTGTAAATTGAAGGAAAATTAGAGAGTACCAGTGGCTGAAGCGATAGTAACTTTTTATAAAAGCTGGTTGTTAAGTGACCTTGTTTGTATGGCTAGGAGTAGACAAATTCCCGTATAAGAAAAGTATTAAGTATTTTAAAACTGAAACCGATAACAAGGAATATCTCAAAAGCGGTCAACTCCACGAAAAAATAAATGTCTATAACATAAATCGTGTGCTTTATGTAGCAAGTTTTTGTCTTCTCTTACGATTTAGCAGTTATGCAAAATTCCGCAAAATTCATCCAGAATTAAGATGTCTTCAAAGCCTAACCACAGAAAATTCAAGATATACATTTTATTGATGTAAACATCTTTAATATAAAATATTTCAATCAAAATTGTTAGAGCCGTTTCTGAGAAAATAAAAATTTTCAAAAATTTGTCCATGTAAAGTGTAGTTGAGGGCGGGGGGGGGGGGATTTTCTTGAAAATCTTTATGTCGCATCCTAGGAACATACTGAACCTAAATAGCAAGTTTGGTATTTAACGGACTTTTTGTTTTTGGGCTATGCTGCCCACAGACACACACACGGACATTTTTCTAAAAATGCTTTCTATTTTATTCAGGGATCTCAAAACTTATATTTTCGGGGAAATCTTGATATCGAATTTTTGGATGCATTACAATACCTTCTCTATACATATGCACATTGTACATGTAGGGAAAGTAAAAAGTGTTGACATCTAGGGATGTTTGGCTGTTGCGCTCTTTACCCTACAGATGACAATCGCATTTAAGGGACAGTGGAAGAGAAATTTCAATTTACTGTATAGAGAAGGTATCGTATTACACCCAAAATTGTGATACAGAGCTCTCACCGGAAATACGCGTTTTGATATCCCCTGAATCCAAAAAGAATTAGAAAAAGGTCCATGTGTGCCTGTAGTCAGCATAGCTTAAAAACTAAAATACCGTTAATTACCAAACTTGGTATTTAAGTTTATTGTCTTCCAGGGGTGCAATACGGAGATTTTCAAGAAAATCCCCCGACCCCAAATTACCCTTGACATTGAAAAACTTTCAAAAATTTTGATTATCTTAAAAAGGACTAACGATTTTGATTAAAATATCGTATATTAAAGTTATTCACACCACAAATAAACTGTATATTTTGAATTTTCTGAGAAGAGACTCTGAAGAGCACTTTATTCTAGTTGATTATTGCAGAATTTTCCAACACCATTAAACCGGATAAGGTTGAAAAAAGTACTACATAAAAACATGTAGATCTCGTTAAAACACACAATTTATGTGCATGAATTTTTGCTGTAGAGGTTATCGTTTCCAAGATATTCCTTGTTATTGATTTCAATTTTAAAATACTTATACTTTTGTCAGACAAAAAGTATCCATTTTACTCTTGTTCCCCTCCTGGCCAGGCAAAGAGGCCAATTTCAATGACAATCGCATAACGATAGCTTTTATAACATTTTAGTTATCCCTTTAGCATAACGCATTCCTTTAGTTCCCTTCTACTTTAAGGAACTAAGTAATAAGTACAATCTGCTAATGCTTATCTCGATTAGCATGGCGTAGAAAGAAGAATAATCTTTTGTAAGAAGTATTTTTTGTAGTACAGTTGGAGTAAGTCATGTGAATGAAACATCGGATTTTTCCATAAGGTCTTTTCACTTTCTCTGCACGCACAATGTACGTAGTGTATAGAGAAGGTATTTGTATTACACCCAAAAAATTCGATACCGAAATTTCACCGGAAATACATGTTCTTGGGCCTCAATCCAAAACAAAGCATTTTTAGAAAAATGTCCGCGTGTCTGTGTGTGTGTGTGCATGTGGGCATAGCTCAAAATCGAAAAGTCCATTAAATACCAAACTTGATATATGAGTTCAGTATCTTCCAAGGATGCAACACGAAGATTTAAAAAAGGAAAAAAAAAATCCCCCACCCACAACTACCATTTTCATGGAAGATTTTTCCAAAATTTTTATTTTCTCAAAAATGGCTCTAACGATTTTAATTAAAACCTCGTACATTTACGATATTTGCATGGCAAATAAAAAGTGTAACTTGAACTTTCTGGGAATAGCCTCTGGAAACCTCCTTATTATGGGTGAATTCTTCTGAATCTTCCACAACTGGTGAACCGTAAGTGAGAGAGAGACAGAGAGAGAGAGAGTGAAACTTACTACATAAAAAGTTTAGATATCCTTAATACACACAATTTATGTAATATACATTGTGTTCGTGGAGTTGACCGTTTTCGAGATATTTTTTGTTATTGGTTTCAGTTTTAAAATGGTTTTGCTATTCGAGAAGTTGCCACTTCTAGCCACTCAAAGAATCGGACTTCAATCCCATAACCACCACATTTTAAAACATTTGACAGTCAGTTCAGCCTAGTATATTCCCTTATTTCCCTCCTACTTAAAGGAACTAAGTAGCAAGATCGTTTCTGCTAAAGTTTATCTCGATTAGCATGAAATACAAGGAAACACTTATTAACAATAATTTGTTACAGAGATGTAACATTCATGTAAATGGAACACATCAGATTTTTTATATTTCGGCATAGATTTTTCTGAAAATTTTGATATGTTTGCATTGCTGTTATGTTAATACGAATACTACTAAATTACATTAAAATTGGTTAAACACTTTATAAGATGTAAATTTATTCATAACGTTTACTATGTAAATATATTGCATAATCAAAAACTTCCACACGCTTCAAAATTTGGAAAAATTGTGTGATATTTTCTGAGTTAGAGCTTTGAGCCACACACAAAACCAAGGCAAAAAACGAAAAGTGCAAAATGTATAAATATTTCAGTCTCTAGAGTAGCTCCATAGCGCCACTGAATTATGCAAGGCAACATAGGTTGAGTTTTGTTTATTGGTCTGTGATAATTTAAAAGTAATTTATGGTGAAATAAGACCATAACTGTGTTAGACAAAGTGAATGATTTTTTAAAGCACGCTATCCGTTCCCAAGTTTGTTTCTTTCTTGATAACGAACTACCAATAATTAGTCAAAGTTTAACTGCAGACAATGGTGATCCAGATTTGCAGAACTAAGAGGTCGACATTTCGCAAACTACTCTTAAAAATAGGTTTCCTAAACATGAAAAGAAAAAGTATTAATCCGATAATAAACGGGAAAACATTGCAATGTGGAGGCAACTGTATAAGAGTTATGTGTTAATACTTGAAAGAAACCAGAATATGATACTTAAATTGAAAGTAATGAGATGCATTCCATCAATAAAGCTTAAGCCAATACATCTGCTGGATCGGGGAAAAAAAAGGGTTCATTCTTTCTGTATATAAGCCTGTGAGTGCGTAAAGAGTGGCATTTCGAACACGTATTTCAAAGCGGAAGAGCTGGTTTGATTGCACTGGTAGCAGAAAGGTGGTATGGCATTTGTACGAACAACACAACTTATCCGTGCAGTGGGATATTTTGCACGGTTTACTTCCAGTAGATTAACAACTCTGGACAGACGATGAATGCCTTAAGCTGCCTAAATGCTTTTACTGCATTTCGTGAATAATATTAGCTTTGCTGTCGTAATTAATTCCTTGAAGCCTTTGGTATTATTTTTAGTGTTTAACGCCCGCTTTTACTACTAAGGTACCGCAGGCGATGACACTGGTGATACATGGAATGAAGATGGAGCACCGGTGGAATGTGATGGCGGGGGAAACCGGAGAACCCGGAGAAAACCCTGCGCCGCTTTGTCCACCACAAATCTCACATGCGGTCCCGGGCCGTTTAGGTGAGAGGCGAATAGTCTAACTACTCGCCACGGCGCGGCCCTCAAAACCTTATTATACTATTTATTCCTAAATTTTCAACTGAATGTTTAGTGTTTAATATAAAGATCCGAAACCAAAGAATATCAGCTTTATATTTTGAAAGAAAATCACAGATTTTATATACTTACAAGCATTTAAAAAGTTTTTAAATATCGAGCAAACCTTCACATTTTTCACTATACAATCAATGAACAAAGTAATGAAAAAAGGTAACACCATAGTTTTGATTTAAAATGTAAGAAAATGCAGAAACGGAATAAGTGGCTTGATTTAAGTATTTAATAACGGAAACGGAGTAACTTAGTGTTTTTATTTAAACATTTAATAAAATAAAAACAATGTATAATTTGATAGCGTGAATGCGATCGCAACAGCTGTTGGAGGTATGTGTGAGGTCAGTCGTTCAGGGGCCAGCTTTTCTCAAGTACAGCGTAATCAATGTAACTAAAATAACAAGTGCTAAATTGTGGTGAAATGACACGCTTAAGGTAAAAGTCTGATATGTTGGATTCTCATAACTTTCACTATCTGTTCTGCAAAAAACTGTTCTTACAAATGATTATTCAGTTTTTGTATGGCCAGGAGTAAAACAAAAGCAACACGCACCGCTTCTATTTCAGAAAAGTACTTTTTAATTGAAACCAATAACAAGGAATATCTCGAAAATGGTTTACTCTAGAAAAAATTATAAGGCATAATTTGTATGTTTTAACAGGGTCTCCATCTTTGCGATGGGAGTTTTTATCTATCTCTTACGGTTTACCAATTATACAAACGTCATTCAGAATATGGAGATCTTCTGAGGCTATTCCTAGCAAATGTAAGATATACATTTTATTTGTCATGAAACTATGTTAAACATGTGGTATTTTAATCAAAATGGCTAGAACCATTTTTGAAAAAATCAAAACATTTTAAATATATCCCATGTAAAAGGTAGTTTGGGGTGGGGGATTTTCCTAAAATTTTCATATCGCATCACTAGGACATGTTTAACTTAAAGACCAAATTTGGTATTTAACGTACTTTTCGTTTTTGCGTTATGCTGCCCAAAGGCACACACACACACACATATGTACCTTGTTCTAAAAATGTATACAGTGTCTCAAAATACTTATTTCCGGTGAAATCTCGGTATCAATTTTTGGATGGATGATAATGCATTCTCTGTCTAATATGTACAATGTGCTTAAGTGTTAGAAAAATTAAAAAGTGAGGATAAAGTCTATAGAGTCAGCTAGCTATTCTGTCCCATAAATACCAGGTGGCCCAACTGCCCCGTATTTGATGTCTTCAGATATTCACTCGTGCGTTAAAAGAGTTGCAGAACTCCATGGGGATGTTTCAAGTTAAAACTGGCAAGTGGAGAACTGGCTGAGCGACCTTTTATTTTCCCCTCTTGTTTATCAAGGAGGTGATGAAGCGGGTCGCGCTCATTGAGAGAGGTAAAACGAATGTATCTCTCGCTAGTTCCTCGTTAGCCAGTTTTAAGTCGAAATAGTCCAGTGAGATCTGCAACTCTTTCAAAGGACCAAGGAATATCTGCACACGCCAAACACCGGGCAGTTGGGCCACCTGGTATATGATTCCTTTGGCCGCGTCTTAGCCGAATGGTTAGACAACTTGCCTCTCACCTAGATGGCTCGGATTTGATCCCAAGCGACCGCATGTGAGATTTGAGGTGGACAAAGCGGCGTAGAGGAGGGATTTCTTCGGGTTCTCTGGTTTCCCCCGCCATCGCATTCCTTGTATCACCAGTGACATCGCCTGCGGTGTCACAAGTAGTAAAAGCGGACATTAAACACTATCAAAAAATATGATCCTGTTATTTTTTCAGCAATTGAATTAATGGTACAAACGTGAGCAAAACGTTTTTCTTTCCTTTGAAATTTATCCAAAGACAACAACGAAATTGCAGCTTTTCCTTCATCCTTGTGCACAGAATCGCCTGAGACACATCTATTAGCCTCCCGTACGTTGTAGTTTATAACACTTTACATACAGATTGCCATGTTTTATCGAACAAACTTCTCCCCCTTTATTTTTTCATTTATTAACCCGCAGTGAGCGATAAAATAATTTTGAAAGTCGTAACTCTGAACAACTCTCGTACGTGAACACAAAGGATATTGACGTGCCAAAATGATGTGGCTAACAAAAAAATTAATAACTTGTTCGCAGAGGTTTGAAGGCCGACAAAGAAAAACTGGGGGGAAACCCAACCAGCAAGTTTCTTTGCTGCGGTAATCAGCGAACAACAAAGTTAATGGGAAAATTACTTACATACAAACAAAAGAAAACCGCTGACAAACCTGGAGGTCTTTAAATACTTCCTCAAGGTGAACTTTACATATTTAATTCTTAATTATTTACGCCATCTTGGACATAATAGTATAATTACTTTTACGATGGTGATGCAGCGTTTGCGAGCATCGTTGAGATGCGCAGAGAAAAAATTGATTATGCAAATACTTCCAAACTCACCCCGGTAACCGTGGTTCAAGGCGTTTGACGGCGTTCTGCCGCGAAAGGGTCGCGAGTTCAAATCCCGCTATAGGCATAGATGATTAGTGTTGTGCATTTCTGTGCTCATGTACTATTCTAAGTCATTCTCTCCTCTAATGCCCAATATAATAGAAAAGAAAGAAAATAAATACTTTCAAAAACGGCCCTGAAAATTTTATTATATCGTCCATCTACGGGCAGGTAGATGAGCTTATTCAAATTTGATCACCTTTGCCGCCATGCAAATATCACGTGGCCATGAGATAAATTCTCGCAGCACACACGCTCGGGGCTGTTAAGTTGGTGATCGTGGCGCACCACATATCAGGGAAAAAGTCAAAAGGATAAAGATCTGAGTTGATCTTTGGTATACCAATTTTTTGGACACGGCAGGAATGGACGGAATATTTACAGACCTCATGACATTGCAACCTGAAGACAAGAGTTCTTCAATTTACTGATTACATGTTGGAAAACTATGTCGTGAAAAATGCAAGGTCTACCCCTAACCTCTGGGCAGGTTTTGTTTGTTTGTTTTATTTTTTACACATACTGGCCTTCAGGCGGGACCTAATTGGCCACAAGAGGAGAAATAATTACTTAGATAAAACACAAACACTGAAACACGCCACAAACGACCATGATCAAGGCGGGACTCGAAAATGCGATCCCCTGCGCCTCGAAGCAATAAAGCTAGACACTTGGGCAAGCGCGGCCATAGGGACCAGTCTGGGCAGGTTTCAACGTTTTGGTATGACGAAGTAAATTTTCGACAAACGCTTGTAAGTCATTTCATTCAGGCCTGAATGGACTATTTTATATGGATCTTTCTAATACTTTTATGTTGTAGATGCTCTAAAGAACATCCAAACTGAGATAACTGTGAAGCTCAAGACGCCAACAAGCAAATCAGAAAAAATAACCAAAGAAAACAATGTGTACTGCAGCAGAATGCCATCATCATGTTAGAGTGCGTAAAGGTTACTTTCATTTAAGTTGCTATCACTGTGACGGTTAAGGACATATTTTTCATTCATCAAGTTAAATGAACATTTCGCATTAAATGACGAACAATATTTTAACATATGTACCTACCGTTACCAAGTTACATACTCGTATTATTCAAAAACAAAATGTTTAACATCGTTTACAGGTAGTCCTAAGTTTGTAAAATGGAAAGGAAATGTTCCTCAAATATAGCACAATGCAGGTACTTTTGGGCCGCATTTCGACGATAACTTCAAAATTCCAGGGACCTACCTCGACGTTGGAACAAAACCTGCGGGGCCGCACAAGCACTGGAAATCGGATTGCGAGCTACAAATGGGCATCCCCGGGGTTTGCAGGTAATATTTGAACACTTCAGAGGTTTATGTCCATTTCTGGTTTTCTACGTATCTCAAAGAGATTCACCGAGGGCCGTTCCGTGGTCAGGTGGTTACACCACTCGCCTCTCACCCAGGCGGCCCGGGTTCGGTCCCAGGCGACTACATGTCAAATTTGTAGTGAACAAAGTGGCGCAGGGGCGGGTTCATTTCACCGGTTCTCCATCTTCATTCCATGTATCATCAGTGTCATCGGTGTCTATGTAGCAAAAGCGCGTGTTAAACACTATAAAAAAACTATTTACAGGAAATGCAAAATATGCTATTGACAAGACCTTCTCTATACATAATTACTCCACCCGTGGTGATGCTACACAATATTTATTTTGCTGTGCACAAAACAGTAACCATAAAATTCTACACAGAAAGAGTTTGCATTAGATGAATCTTGTATGGTGTATGGACCCTTCATTATGCGTAGAAGAGAATGCAGTTAGTTATGCAAAAATGAACAGATATATGCAAGACAGTAGACTTTGAAAATTAAACGAATTCCAGAGCATAATCCCTACAATCTGAAAAATCACTAAGACGGAATAAAATAAGCCTACTATTTCATAAATATTTATATTCAAACGCAAAGCAGACTGGGAAAAATACAGAACCTAGCTTGAATGGCGGTGAATACGTTAAAAAACGCAAAACAACAGAAGCAAAAGCATCAGAAGCATACATTGAAGAAATAGTAATTTGCGAGATAATTGCGAATGTATGGTTAAGGAACGTTTAGGCAATTGGCTTCAAGCTAGCTACACTCAAAACATCAACACATAAAACGTAAAATACAGCAGCTAAGGGTCACTGATAGTCTGGTAAAACCTGGTTTCGTGAGTGGTCTGCACACGCCAATGGACTTTACGAGGGATGGGGATAGTTTGTTATGTAACATCACTGCATAAACCTAACTTCATTTCCTCCCGGCTTTAATGCTTGGAAATTCCTATGACGTTATGAGTAGAGATGGCTAAAATATGGCATTTCATTTTCTAAACCACGCTTGCTATTATAATGAGAATAAGCATATTTACGTTTTGCAGTCTGCAGAATTCAATGTAATATAAGAAAGTAATATTTCGAAATATTTTAGTAAAATCTTAATCTTATATGAACATAATATTTTCGTAAGATTTACGATTTTTCGGCTTTAAAATAATTTACGTAAGCAATACACCGATCATTACAAATATTGTACTCTGGCAGCTTAATAATGTTTAAAAAATCCTAGCCATTCTTCCCAGCAAACACACTTGAAATAGTCCACATCGGCCTTTCCAAGCAAGATACAGTTGAGAAAATGTATAGTATTTCCTATGTGATGTCATGTGCGAAATTAAATGCCTCTATTCCTTAACGCTTTTATTTTCGGGAACAGATGCTCCCATTGGCACTATGTAATTAGTATTACGCAAAGTCAAATTTAACAGTAGATTTTCTTTTTCTCAAAGCTCAGGTTTTCAAAATTATTAAAATTTATGAATTCCATTCCATTTGATGTATTCATTTATATATTCTATTATTGAATATCCACAAGATGAAAAAGCCTGCTTTTAACCTCTTTATTACGTATAGAATTGTATTCCACCAAAAAATTCAATGTCGAGTGTTCGCTGGAAATACACGTTTTGAGGATACTTGCATAAAACTTAGAAAAAGGTCCGTGCACGCACACTTATAGGTATATGTGTGGGAATAGCATAACTGAAATATGGAACGTCGGGTAAATATCAAGCTTGTTATTTAAATTCAATATCTTCCAAAAAAACAATAGAGATTTTGAAGAAAATCCTTCCGTTCCCAACTAGGACTTAGATGCAACATTTTAGGCGTTTTTCTTTATTTTCTCAAAATGGATAACGATTTTGATTAGAATACGATATTATAGATATTTTATAACAAATAAAATGTATAATTATTAACTTAATGGGAATAGGCTGTAAAATCCTCTTCATTCAAATGGTACTTGTATTGTCCTGTATAACTGGTAAACGTTAAGCGATAGATGAAAATTTGCTGTGAAGATTTACCTAAAACACACAATTTATTTCAAATAACATTTTGCGTGGCATAATCCATTTCTGAGATATCATTAATGGTTCGACTTTATAAATACTTTCTCATTCTTTATGAAGCCCTGTTGATTTTCACTTGTTTCTCGCTATTGCATGGAAACAGTATGGAGTTTTAAGGCCAGTATATGTCGTTATGTTTTCAAATGTTTGACCATCGCTATTTCCTTTGTATCTGTAACAAAGTATGTAATGTAGTTATTTCTGCAAAAGTTAATCGCGATTAAAATGAAGCAGATGGAAAAATAAGCTCTCGTAAGAATAGAACTTTTAGCCACTAATAAAAGATAGAGGGTACAAAAAGTAATGTGAATGTAACATTTTTTTTAAATTAATGAACCGAACTTAATGCAAAACTTTAAGTATAAGATGTTCTTGGTTTTTATATATGGAAAGTTTTCTTCTTATTTTCATAATTTCAGCTAAAACATTTTACATTTTGGCGTATCTTCATATTTTGCTTGTCTGTAGTAATTAGCAACCACTGACTTCATTGTTTGCATGCAAGCACACGCACACGCGCGCACATATACTCACTCTTCATTCCTTTAACGTTGTTACAGTTTAACTGCAGTACCTATAGCACAACTGATACTCAGAGAAGAGACTATAAGGTTTTACAAATGGGAGGAGTTTTACGCTGCAGCGAATGAGATGCATTATCTACTCTGTGTTGCCGGGCGGGTTTTCTCCGGGTCCTCCGGTTTCCCGGTCATTCATTCCACCAACTCCTCCATAATCATCTTTCCTGACATCCATTTCACCTCATTTCCTATCACTTACTTCCTCAATGTCATACCGGGAATCGGGCTGATCACCCATCCTGACTTCTGATCCGCAGCCTCTGCTCTGCAAGTCCTGGGGGTTGTAAATCCTACATACGAGAAGGGTAACCAGTGAAAGAAAGAAAATTACAGTCCTAATTATGATAACCAAAGTAAAAAACTCACCACTCAAGTAGTTGCGGATGGTCTTGACCCAGGAGGCAACTTGTCGAGGATCAGTGTGATTGAGTGTTACAGTATGATGTCTCCATTTGTTCTTTGTTGACTGTGCGGCATAGTGCAGAATAAAACTGGTGTGTCTCGTGGAATCGCCTTGGGCTTTGTCGTCAGGGTTTGCTCCGTCTTGACAGCAATGCGTCTGATCGGCAGAGTGTACGTAATGTACGGCCATCACGTCTGCCAGTGGTAAGGTGTGGCGCGCTGCGCAAAAAAAGAGCGTTGATTCCATTAGAATGTGAGATAACAAAGGTGTATTACACTAAGTGTGTGGGTAACTTCATCAGCTAGAAGGCTATAGGATAGTTTCAGTGGGTAGAGGGAGACATGCTGCTAGAGATTGAGTGATAGTTCCAGCGGATAGGCAGGGAGATCTGTCTCTGGAAGTTGTGGTTCCAGTGGAAGAGGGCAGCTCAGTGGAGAGAGAGAGAGAGAGTACTGCTTCTGGAGCAGGTTAGTTCCAGCAGGTAGAGAGAGGGTGGGAGGAAGAGACCTTATTCTGAAGGTTGTAGGACAATTGGAGATTGTAAGATAGTTCCAAAGGATAAAAGTTTGTCACGAAGAGATCTGCTTCTGGAAATTGAGGGACAGTTTCAGGGGTAGAGACCTGCTTCTGGATGTTCTACGATAATTACAGCGGGTAAAATTTTTTTCATGTAGGTTGTAGGACAGTTTCTGCTTCTGAAAGTTGTAGGACAGTAGAAAGCTATTTCAGAAGGATGTAGGATAGATTCTACGGTATGAGATCTGCTTATGGAGGTTGTAGGTTAGCATCATCGAGAAGAAGTTATTTCACGAAGGCTGTAAGACAGTTCCAGTGGGTAGATACCTGCTTCTGAAGGATGATGAACAGTTCCATCGAGTAGAGATCTATTTCTGAAGGATGTAGGGCAGTGCCATCTGCTTCGGAAGATTGCAGGAAAGTTCAACGGGTAAGGGACCTGCTTCAGGAAGTTGTAGGTATCGGATGGAAGTTGTTTCGTAGCATCATCAGGTAGAGACCTGCTTTTGGAAGTCGTGGGGCAGTTTCATGGATAGTTTGTTTCAAACAGATTATTGGATAGAGGCCTGATTCTTGAGGTTGTAGAACACTGTCGTCGTGTAGAACCTGTGAAATTTGTACTTTAGTATTCAATCTTGTATTTCATACGATATGTGCTGAAATGCAGCTTTTCTAATATTTGGTAAACTTCGTGCAATAATAAGTTTACAAGTTAGCATTTTCTGAAATAAGGCTTATTTTAATGGAGAATAACAAGTTTCCGGTTGGTGCTACTACCGCCCAGTTTTCAGTGGTTACAAATACACCGTTTTTATTTCTTGTAGCTCTACTTGAAACAGGTTTTCTGGATTTATATGTAACATGAACATTCTATAATTCGAATTAAGTTAAAATTCATCGTACCTAAAGGTTCCTAATAATTATAAAGCATATTTTGCACCAACAGGTCATATTTATAAAACATGGCAAGTACATCCAGTGACAACATACACTGTTCAAGAAATCACCCATGACGTAGGATGCGTTTATTAGGAATGGAAACAATTAATGCTGTGGAACTTAACACAAGGTAAATATCTAAAATATGAATAAGGAAATCATGGAGTTTATTAGATGGATAAAGTAAGCAATAAAGTTGTTTTAGGGAAAAAATAGATGTCAAGCTGCTTGTTAAGAGATGCACTGGAAGAAATGATGATTGGAAAAAGAGTTTAGGACAGAGAATGAATAATATGAAATATGCAAAAAAAAAAAAAAAAAAAAAAAAAAAAAATGAAATAGCCTGTTATTTATGGACGCTCTTTAACTGCTTCGGTTCTCAGCGTCCCATTCTATATTGGGCGTGAAAGATTGCTTAATTTTGCTCAGAGGCCTCTCTTATCAGGCTTGAGGTTCTTTTTCGTGCCGTAAATCTACGACACGGGACCCACGGCTTTACTTCCCTTCCGAAGGAAGCCATGCTAAGGAAGCCCGAAAAAATCCATCGTCCTCCGCCGGGTTTGATCCCGCGACCTTGGGTATATGAAGTCAGCATGGTAACCATTACACCACGGAGGGCGACTATGAAATATGCATGTGTGGAAATGAATAGGTAAGGAAAAAGTGAAAATTTGCATTATAAGGCCTACTCTTGAGCACCGCCCTCAAAAAGCAAAGAAACAAATTATGATAAGGAGATGAAGATGATAACTAGAGCTCGGTCCGGGGTCACGAAATTGTCAGATTGAGGTTCGGTGCACACAGATTATAACTATGACGTGATGGTGGCGTTCGACACTGAACAAACTTGTGGGTGATTAAGGCATATTTTGAGTAACAGCAGGAGAGCCTTTTCTTTCGATAACTTAAAGATGCATCTCGTAATTCACTGCAACGAATTCTGAGTGTGTTTGGTTGATTTATGTTCATTGTCTTTTCAAAGCTCTGCATATTATTATCCTATTTTTTTTTGTTTCAGCCTTTATACTTTTATTTGTAATTATAACGATACATATAATATTAATACATGTAATGAGCTACTTTTGGAATAGATTATACCTCAACGAGTGCATGTTTAAGCTACAAACCCCTCTCCACTCCATCCTCACTATCCAATCTGACTGCTTTGTGTGTTCTTAACTGAGAGCACTTCGGAACCCAAAACCGAACTCTAATGATAACAATGACTAAAGATTCTAAGAAAGTTAATTCACATTCCTTTTATATGCGCGGAGATGACAGTGTCTTCTCTCCTTAAACTATTCAATTTATGTCCCCACAGTATTACTAGTTCTGAAAATCTGTCCTTACACATCATCCGCAATAAGTGACATAAGGGACTGAAGGACTTCTTACAGAGCAAGCATTAGAAACGGGAGCGTTCAGTTACAAGGTTTCTCCATACCGTGTGCAAAGTGCTCAGACTGCAGCTTCGAATCTCAACTGTACAAACGTATTTATTTCGATGACTCTTCTTTGCTTTGTGGGCATCAACAGCTCCAAGAGCTGGCAACAAGTGTGTTAAGTTTCAATGGAATTGAAAATATACGAATTAGGCACAAAATACGAAATAAATCTATGATTAGCTGTACGTAAAGTTCAAAAAACACAAAATGTGTGTGCTTTTTGTTGCTGGAGTTTTCATCGCTATCAATGCACAATTTTGTTTAATAACATTATTACGTTTTAATAGAACTAAAAGACGCTATTTAAGAGAACAAAGAAGTAAAACATGGAACATCCAGAAAAGTTAAACGTAGATATTTCAAAACTTTCAGTCATTGACAATAGTTTAGTATTGTGCATAAATTCCAGCTTCGTTGTTCAGTTTGTGCTTATGTTAGATACATATCTATCATTTTTTTAAATACTTAAATCTATTGCCACACATTTTTGGTTTGCAGCTTTGTTGCATGTCTTTCATGTAAGTTAGCCCTGATTGAAAATTGAACCTGTACTACAGTGGAAAATTACAAGAAAGCAACTGGGTCACCGTTGAAAATGTTTTTAAAATCAATGTTTTCCCTCAGAAAAATAGGTGCTGACTTTTAGCCGCTAAATTTACTGCATGTTTCAAATGAGCATAAAGGATTGAGGTAGTAGTTGGTTTTGAATGTATGCAAATATATAAACAATAAGAAATGACACAGACTTGGTTTGAAGTATTGGGTGAATTTACGGTGAAGGAAAACATTAGTAAATTAGTGGAATTAAGTTCTTGTCACGCGTCCTGCTAGCCTAGAGGGCGGGAGAGAATGTTTATATATAGCGACATAGTGGCAGAGTGGTAGAAATAGTAGGGGAGATAGAGAGGGAGAGAGAGAGGAGCGGAACAAGAGTGACTCAGGAAGCGAAGGGAAATATAGAGAGACACTATGAGAGAGAGGGTAAAAAATGAGAGAGAAATGAAGAGAAGAATCTCTGCAATCAAAGCACTAATTACAAGAGGAATCGCAGCGTCTGCTAGTTTTATGTACTTTATAAAACAGTTCAACTATAATTGAATTGCTAATCTATTTGTTTTCGGTTTCTAAATTCCCTTAACTAGAACTCCCTTCCTGCCTCTTCAGAGACAGCTTACGGGAATTAATGCGCAGGTTTATGGCTGTCACCAATGTTTACGTAACCTAGAATGCTGACGTGACAAATAAAACGGATGACTTCTCGGAGAAATGAGGGCATTTAGTGTTGAAACGCGTTACAGTATGCAGAAGATTTTTTTTCTTCTCTTGCCCTTTCCTTCTCTTCAACAGAAGAGCTTCATCTTGTGCCTCTCTAAAGTTGTGAAAAACACTGGTAACACGAAGTAGAGTAACACCACATCATTTTAGTTTTAATATGATTGGTCTATTTTAAGAACAACGAAATATTACTGCAAGGTTGAGTTAGAATTAGCTAGTCGGAAGAGTCTCTAGCCACTAGACAGGCTCTTTGTGCTTTCGTGATTACTGGGCGGAGCGGTGAAACGGAAGGGCGACCAGATTCGGACGACAATGCGCGTTAGTAAAGACAATTCTCTAAAGATTTTAGAATAACACCAATCCTGACGTCGGCACAGTCCCGCCATGACCATCTCCAATTAGGGGTCCCAGAGTGAAACGAGCAGCTATCACGAGCCCAGCAAGTACTAATCGCCGATGCCTAATTCTACATCATTAAACAGATGAAAGGAAATGATGGGGACAGAAAACGACGGACAGGAATTTTGTAGTAAAATAGAACCACCCCCAGCAATTGTCCGCCGAACTAAGGGAAATAAAAAAAAAAAAAAAATAAATAAAAAAAAATCGAACCCGCGAGCTTCCGAATGGGAGCCTCACACATTGCCGTGGAGCCAACTCACTTGGTTCCAAGGTTGGAAGTCCCTCATGTATGCAAGATTAATTTTACTTCAATTTTAGTATAAAGAGTCGCGTTCAGCAATAGCATGAATACAACAGAAAGAACCGATAAAGAAAAAATATTTAATAGAGTATAAAAAGATAAGAAAGCACAGGACAGCAATAAACATTTAATATGCAATCTATATGTGCCTTATCAGTTTAACTACAGACCTATAAAGAAAACACAAAGTGGCTATATAATGTTTTAATAATAAGAAAGGTGTCACAAATGTAGTACAAAAAATCAACAGAATTTACTTAGCTCTGAATGCAACCTTGTTAGATTATAAGCACTTTCAGTACTGAGCGGTCTCGCAAGAATTTATCAATTTATTCCGGTTTTCTGCTTGCTTTTAGAATACAACATGCCCGAAACCCTCAATTTGAAGCTGTAAATAAATACTTCACCCTGCATTCTTTCTCAACAACGATTCATTCCCCTCATAAATGGGACAGCCTCAAGAACACTTCTACGAAGTTCAAAAACGCGAACTCCCCCCCCCCCCGTTAATGAGTTTTGATATACTGCATTAGATTTCCCTGTTTCTTTCTCAGTTGTTTGTTGACTGTCGATATCCCTGAGGGGGTACTTCATTTTCTCCCTAAACTACTTCTTTTCACTGATCCGTGTGCAAATGCCACCCAACTCCACAGTAGTTTTAAAACACTCAATGAAGCTAAGTTCACAATGAATTCTCAATGCTAACGGAAGGCAGCATAAGTGCAGGCGCGGAGGAAGACCATTTGCAATGCTGTAGTTAGCATAACGCAAAACGTTGGCACGGGTTTTTAGACACGTAAAATAGGTGCATGCGAAAATATTTGAAGCGTTCGCAAGTTTAAAATGTAATACAATAACCAACAATAGCATACAAGAAAATGCACCTCATTTTTTTTATAAATAAATAGGTTATTAAAATTGCACACGCACAACTATCGCTACGCTTCGTTAACAACAATAATGTCATTTTAATCAGTTCTTATTTTAACAATAATGTATTTAAAACGTCTAGCGTCAGCAATTCAAAATGTAAAATTTGACAATCTAGAACATAGATATTATGGTGGGGTATTCTGATGTAGGCGGGACATTATGCTAATAAACGAACGTGCATTGATAAAACTTACACACATACACACACGCAAGCACAAAATGGTGATTTTATGCTTCAAGTGACACATTCTCGCGCTTCAAGTTATTCTTGCTATAGTGATAGAGAAGAGCAAGGTAACCAGTTTAAGTGAACCGAAAGTGGTCCGCCGTATAGCAGTTTAACAAGCCATGGCAACTTAAATTCTTTAATTTACGACGGAAACAAATATTGTAAAGCTCTTAATACTCTGGAAGTTCGCAGATTTAATGCCACGCTATAATTCCAGCTTAGAGTCAGGAATAGTTCAATGATTATTCATCTTGAAGACATTGATAGCTCTTCCAAGCACATCAGTTATTAATCTGGTTGATCAAATCGGACGATGAATGAAATCGGTGATGAACTTGTGCTCAAATGTTCTCGGGGTCCATGGAACTTAAAGTTACTTGACATCCTTCTTCTCATGATAGGAGAAAACCCGAAAAAACCTCACCCGGTTGTATCACCTTAAGCGTGATTCGAACTCGCGACCTCTTGAATGTGAGGCAGACAAGCTACCCCCCACTATCGAGGCGGGCTTAAGAAATGTTTTCTTAAGGATTGTTGCCAAGGGAGTACAGCTAGCGCAAAGACATTAGCGAATATGCATAGTTCAAAGTCCGGTTATGGCATTGATTTTTTCAATGTTATTCTGGCTGTCCAACTTTTGCCCTCACATGCCATATGTGAAAGAACAGTGATCATTTTTAAAGATTGTTTTTGATGATAATTGTGCAGGCAGGTCCTTCACTCAATCTCTGCCTTCTCCATTCTTCACTTTTCCACTTTTGTAACATATTGTCTCTTAAAGAGACATATTTTCCTGCCCCTATGTTTTTTTCATTCTCATTCTTTCTGCAGCTTTTAGTAAGCAGTTCCATTTTTTCCATCTCAGCAAATTTGATTTCCTTTTTTTGATCAGCTTCCACACTGTTCTTTTTTCGCCTATTATTTCTAAACTGGATTTATTACTTATTTTTCAAATTTTCCTTTCTTCTCCATTCAAATGCTCTTGACTTTCTCTCTCTCTCTCAAATTTTCCTTTCTTCTCCATTCAAATGCTCTTGACTTTCTCTCTCTCTCTCTCTCTCTCTCTCTCTCTCTCTCTGCCTCTCATTTCAAGGCAGTGGAAAGCTTTCTATGCATACAATGCCACACTTTACAAAGTGGTCCCTTACAAGGAACCTGTTTTTTCAGTGTTTAACGCCCGCTTTTACTACTTATGGCACCGCAGGCGATGACACTGATGATACATGAATGAAATGGAGCACCAGTGGAATGCGAAGGCGGAGGAAACCGGAGAGCCCGGGGAAAACCCCACCCCTGCGCCGCTTTGTCCACCACAAATCTCAATGCGGTCGCTTGGGATCGAACCCAAGGTGAGAGGCGAATGGTCTAACCACTCGGCCACGGCGTGCAAAGAACCCTCCACACGTTCGAAACTGGAATTTCACTCGAAATTCATTAAACCGGCAGAAATTCGTACCGAGGGGATCGTTCTCTCTACTTCTGCGTTTACCTTCTGTTTATACATTTTTTCATGGTTTAATATGGTTGCTTTCTTCGTCTTCCTTTCTCTGTTTACCCTCGTACGTAGAATTAACACCCCAGGACTTACAAGCCAGCGCCTGGAGTCAGATGCCTTTTGATGAGCGGAGACACAGGATCAGTGAAGAGCCTGGATGGGTGATCAATCCGATGCCTGGAATGAAAGTGAGGAAGTGGTGATAAGAAATAACGGTGAAAGAGATGACAGAAAAGATGATTATGGTGGAAGAATGGAGGAGGAAACTGGAAGAGCCGAGGAATGTTCTTGTAAATCTTCAGTCGCATCCTTGGAAAGTACTAAATTTAATTACCAAATTTGGTATTTAACGGTTTTATGTTTTTTGAGCCATGCTGTCTACATACACGGACCTTTTTCTAAATATGTTTTTCTTAAGGAATCAGAGACCTCAAAAAGCTTTTCCGGTGAAATCTCGTTATCGAATTTTCGGGTAGAATACAATAGGCACTTACGTCCTCAATATACTATGTGCAGGGTCCGTGTAGAGAAAGTAAAAATTACAGGGAATAGTAGACTATATTGAAGTAAAAGAGTTCAAGTGCTCATTTATCCAGACATTTCAAAAACCAATAAAACGTTTTTAAATTGTTTTCAGTTTTAAGATGTTTATTCTTCCTTATGGTTTATAGGGCGCTTTCATTTTTGTTTAAATGAGTTATATGGAGGAACGGGTTAACATGTTCATATCCGATAGCTTCGCCTTTATTTTACTTAATATGTCAGAGAGTTCTTAACTCATTAAAGTCAATATGCTGAAATCAAAATATTAAAAATCTACTGTACAAGAAAAATAAATTAAAAGGAATGATTTTCCCATCAAAAGATTTTAATAGTTAATCCATTTAAGATATAAAATATGAGGAATAATAGTTCCTTATTAGCATCAGCTGGAATTATGGATTTTTGTCGTTAAATTGCGTAAGCACCTCACCTCAAGTGTGGTTAAAGGCTGCAGTTGTTAAACAATTAGCTTCTAACATACACAAAAAGTTGGATCGTTTATTTCTTGTTTATATGGCAATGTAATAGAAATTTGTTCCGATTTTTTGTATGTATAACTTAGTATTTTTGAGTATGCTAAATTCACAGAAGTGGCTTCAGAAAGTAGGAAATATTACTATTTAGTCTAAGAACTGTTCAGTTTAATTGTTGAACCTCTCGCTACTGAAAATCTCAAAATATTTGAACTGACTACTAGAGAAGAATCTAGATTTTTACCTCTAAATTTTGCTCTTATATTGAATGATGAAAAAAGTTTCTCTTTGTACCGACACAAAATATTTTTAGGATTCTACGGCTTTCTCATTCCAGAGTTCGAAAGAGAATTCTGTTTTTCACCGACTTTCATTTCAGGGGGATAACGTTATTTAATAAACATATCGTTACCTTCAACAATATAATAAACATTCGATTACCGAAACATTTTACTTTCTCTAGCACACATATACATTCTACGTAGTAGGTAGAGAAGGTATTGTATTCCACTTAAAATGTGTTTCCTAGATTTTTCCTGAAATACATATTTTGAGGACCTCTGAATCCAGAAAAAACATTTTTAGAGAAAGGTCTGTGTGTGGACAGCATAGCTATAAATTAAAAAGTCCGTTAAATTCCAAACTTGGTAATTAAGTTATGTATCTTCCAAGGATGCAACACGAACATTTTCAGAAAAATCACCCCATCCCAGACTATCCTTTACATGGGACATTTTTCGAAACTTTTGATTTTATAAAAATGACTTTAATCATTTTGATTGAAATGCCGCACATTAAAGATGTTTACATGGCAAAATAAAATGTATATCCAGAATTTCTCGGTGATATCTCCTGAAGTCCCCTACATTCTGAAAGTCTTTTGCATAACCGATAAACCACACGCGTACGACAAAAAAAAATGTATATCTCGTTAAAAGATGCAATTTGTCGTTTTTTGTAGAGCTAATCACTTCAGAGATATTCTCAGTTATATGTTTCAATTTTTAAAAAACTTACAATTTTTTTTCTCAAACGGGAAATTCTCATCTGTTTCATATCTCTTTTCATTTACGCCTGGCTATGGAAAGAGAATGGAATTTTAATGACTATCGCATTTGCGACGGCTATTAAAGAGTTTGACTGTCGCTTTAGCCTAGTGTATTCCCTTGTTTCCCTTCTGTTTATAAGGAACTAAGTAACAACACCATGTTGGTAATGTTTATCTGGTTTAGCATTATGGGGATAAAAGAATAGTCTTTTGTGAGAATAGTTACTTTGCAGAATAGATACAGAAAGTCATGTGAGTGGAACACATCGCATTTGTTCCTAATCATTATAATATTGTACTGTTCATGCTTTTTCTTGGCTACAGAAGCTGAGAGATTCTCCGGCAGTAGTGAACGCTCTTAAAAATACTCGTTTGAAACACATGTTAAGGCAGCTACTTAATGTTTTAATTGCCACACCGAGTGCATTACGACAGTGCTACATGTCTGACTTGTTGATCTAATGGCGTTGTTAATATTGAGATGATTGTCGAAGAAGTCGGAGAGGATCCCAGTTATTAATGCTGCCAGATAGGTATTACGTACATCAAATCGGCTTATGACGTCCCAAAGCCGCTTATTCCCTGCTGCAGCTTAGTTTTTCCTTGTCTCTAATAGTGTTTGTAATTCATTAGCACCATTTCAACATACTCTTAAGACTCCATGAAGCAGAACACTTAATTAGTAAGCGAATGCTTACTATCGAATTGCGACATCAAAATCTTGACAGTCGGGACTATTCTGTAACTTACTGGTTAAGAAGATTAGACTGTTATTCTTAATGGTATCAACGAGCCCTGAGCAACTTTCGTGGTATTTGGTATTGTATAAATGTGCTGGTTATGGCGACGGTTCTTGTCTTTTATATTGTTAAGCACCTGAAACGGCTAGTAACCAGTATCAAATATAGCAGTTTGAGATTACTAAAGCATTCATTTCTAGAACCATAACAGCGGTGAGAGCGGATGTTAGGTCATCCATACGGTGTGTGGATAGCGTACATTGACTTTGCAATGTGCAGTAGTACGGCAGACAGTGGACACATATTACCAGGCTTCACACTCGGTTGCAATTTGGTTGCACTCTGACTAGAAAATAGTTGCAAATACACAGGGTTTCACTAGGACCTCCCCCTCCCCAAACTTTGCCACGCATTCACTTAAGCAAGCAATCAGTACATGTACAACCTGTTCTGAAGATATGAAGTTCAATAGAATACATTTTGCGTTTGATATGTACATTCAGAGAATATACGTATTGTAAAGGATTGCAATAGTTTTCCACACATGTAAATTATACGGGAAACTGATTATTTCAAGTGCCACAGTAAAGATTTATTATTTTGTTCATGTCATTCATACTTTGTAATAAACTCATATTTAATACAGAACTGTATACATACATCTGTGCCCACCTATAACTATTATAAAAAACTCAGCAGTGCATGGGACTTCTGCCTCTCCCCTCTCCTCTCACTTGTAAACAACGTACCAGTATGCCACAAATTAACTTATCCTAAGGTCATGTCCGAAGCGTAAATTTTACAACGCTTCCATAAGAATGTTAACAAATGGTGACGTCAACTCCATTCCCGTAAAACAAAACGTAAGGGGATATAAATAATGGGGGGGTCGCGCCGTGGCCGAGTGGTTAGACCACTCGCCTCTCACCTACAAGGCCGGGATTCAACCCCAAGTGACCGCATGTGAGATTTGTGGTGGACAAAGCGGCGCTGGGGCTGGTTTTCTCCGGGTACTCCGGTTTCCCCCGCCATCGCATTCCACCGGTGCTCCATCTTCATTCATGTATCATCAGTGTCACCGCCTGCGGTGCCATAAGTAGTTAAAGCGGGCGTTAAACACTAACAAAAAAAAAAAGAATATAAATGAATGCTTTAGTGCCTACTGTGTCTTTGACCTTTATGGTTGAATATGGAATGTAAACGTGTTTGATTAATATTGCAGGAACACTCCTATTGCAGCCTATATACGAATATATGCCCGCTCAAGTGTTCCCAAAGAATTATTGGAGAGCAACGGCCGTGTTATGTATTTCCATATATTGAAAGCTAGCGTACTTCAGTACGTTCATACAAGCTAGTGCTGCACACAGTATTGTTAATTAGTAGAACATATATTTTATAATAATCTCCAACCAGAAGGAAATGAAACCAGTTGTGATGCATCCTAAATATGTACTTTCTACATTTATAGCTTGAACCACCGTTTAGCTAGTAGAAAATCATCATTTCGGTAATTTTATACTACGGCATCAGCCGGAAAGTAAAATGTATAGGTTATAACTAAGACTTTCTTACACAGTAAAAATGTCGAGGGTTGAATGGCAGAAACATAAATGTAAAAACTTGATTAAAGAAGCTCTTGGAAATGATCTAAAATGGCAAACATTTCTTCGGAACGAAATGCTAGCGTGCCAGGTGTGGCAGGGGTAATGTTGTAAACATGGCTGCTGCTATACAAAAGTAAACAAATAGAACGAACGTTTACTACTGCCATGTAAATACTGTATGCCTCAGTTACGAAATAAAATAACAAGAGCTAGGAATCTACGTAATTCTCGTACAAGCATTCACTGCTAGATCGTTATTTTCACACTTAGCATATCTATATTATCACTTTACGAGGTATGAAATGCCATTCTTTTTCTGGTTACGGACCTCCTATTGTGTTCTTCATTCTTCTAGTTCAAGAATAAGTAAGAATACACCAATTGCTCAGTAATAATAGTACTGCTAGCGCTAACAGGAGTGGCTCGGCTCTGGTTATCGTTAACCATAATTTTCTTCTTCTCAGCAGGTGTAATGGTTGTGACGTTATAGAATATCAAATCAGCAGTAGTTACAGAATAGATGTGAATGTGTCTCATCACATACGTGTAAAATAGTACACCAAAACTCTCCTGTTCATATCTCCTTCAGATCCGTAAAGCATTTAACACGTGGTCCAGTACTGTCGTCTGCAAAGAAAATATAGACAAAGCAAACACGAAGAGTTTTCTTGAAGAAGGAATATCAATGAGATTGTCCCTAGTGTAGAGAACAACAACAATTTAACTTCGGTAACTGTTATAACTAAGTCCACGCAGCAAAAATATAAGCAACAGCTGCCGGCGTAGGCGGGCCACCTGATAATTTTATATACACATCTCTATGCATTAAAGCTAGTGATTGTATGGATTCATTTATTCTGTAAAACATTGAAATTTTACTCTAAAATTTAATAAATATGCACAAAAAAGTGTTCATATTCAATTAATTCACAATTTCCTCATAAATTGATTTACTTTTTGAACACATGAAATAATAAAACTTAAGCAATGTTCTACTTTCATTGAATTTAGCTTACATTAGGACTACTTACATGAGTGCCATTACCAACATTAATACTGTAGTGTGATTCAATCACTTTATGATTGTTTTTGTTACAATAAGCAACAAAACGGGGGGGGGGGTGGGGACAAACACGTCATAGGAAGTCACAGGACAGTAAAGACAGCAAAGAGGTTGTGTCACCTGCAGAATAAAAAGCTAAACTGATTTTTGGATTCACCAAAGGACACACTAATGACGTCTCGAAGAGCTCCGGCCCCTCAATATAAGTGGATTTTGTGGACTCGTGTGTTTCAGGATAGTTGTTAGCTAAACCGTAACAATGTGGATTAATTGTTTCTTCCACACGAATCATGTGTAGGACAGGAGATGAAGAGATAAGAGTCCAACTAAAAAATGCAATGCCATTGCCCGGACCTGAACAATGGAACCCCTAGTTTCCGTCCAGTTGCTCTAACCACTGAGTTGCCGTGGCAACATACCGGCACGGCATTAAATTCTCTAACTAACTCGCGTTTTCCGGTAAACCACAATGAAATCTCAAATTATTTTGAGATGACTTGCGCCAATCGCAACTTACAATATCGTAAGTACTTTAAGTCCAGGACTCCATAGTTTAACCAACTATTAGGCCAATCAATGTGAATTAATTGTTTCTTCGACAGTCGTGTGTAGGACAGGTGTTGGGGAGGTAGAATCAGACTGAAAAATTCAACGCCCTAGCCTGGATTTGGACCACGGATCTCCAGTGCGGGCATGCTACCATGGTAGTTCAGTGGTTAGAGTAATTGGACGGAGACCAGGAGATCAGTGGCTCAAATCTCAGCTATAGCATTGAATTTTTCAGTCTGACTCTACCTCTCCTACACCGTAAAACCTTCTTGAGTTTCTAGAGTTTTCCACTAGGTGCAGCACTGGTTTGTTTCACTAGTTACTTTTATGGATGTACAATATCTTGTGGCTTTTACATACTAGGTGGAATCTTTTCTTGAACTCGGGGAGCTGTTTCGGTTTAGCCAACGTATGCCCTAGAATACTTCACTTACTGTCCGTTGTTGACAAGCACGTTCTTGGTGCTATCTGACTTCCACATGTCTCTCTGAACATGATAACTCAAAACCGAAAAGTCTGTTAGATACCAAACTTGAAATTTAAGTTCAAAGATTTTAAATCCAGCTGCCTGACCCACGAAAGGTCGTTACTGCACTGCTTCATCACAAATAAATGCTGATTAATTTTTTTTTATAGTGGTTAACACCCGCTTTTACCACAAATGTCACCGCAGGCGATGACACTGATGATACAGTGAATGAAGATGGATCACCGGTGGAATGCGATGACGGGGAAACCAGAGAACCAAGAGCAAACTCGCCCCTGCGCCGCTTTGTCCACCACAAATCCCATATGCCTCTCACCTAGACGGGCGATCCCAAGCGACCGCATGTGAGATTTGTTGTGGACAAAGCGCGCAGGGGCGGATTTTCTCCGAGTTTTCCGGTTTCCCCCGCCATCACATTCCACCCCGGGGCTCCATCTTCATGTATCATCAGTGTCATCGCCTGCGGTGCCAGAGCAGTAAAAGCGGGCGTTAAACATAACAAAAAAAAAAAACATGTGAAGAATTCTTAAAAGAGGTTGAAAGAAATTCATGAAAGTTTTTGACTTGCATCCTAAAAGATGTTGGACCTAAAAACTGTGCAAGTCTGTAAATGGGAAGGAATATTTTGGTTAAATGTTTAGGGTGTAGAATCAGTAGGTTTTTTATATTCTAGAACTTTATTGAATTTACTTTCAAATGTAGCACAAGTCAACGGCGAATTGTATGAATAAAGGTACCTTATTGTATGGAAACTAAAGAGACAACTGATCCACCACTTTCCAGGGGCGCGGGAAATGATCTGTCATTTTTTGGTCCGGAGAGACAATTTACCTAGCGCACAATATTCCCATTTAATAGCCACATAGTGCAACGGTTACACTCAGTCTCGCAGACGCAGAGTCACACAATGCACACGGTCATATTAAACATCGCGGTCGTATAGTCATTGCGCACATTGTCATCATTTTATGTCACTCCATGGTAACATAATTTTATGTCGCCACAGTCATTGCTTCATTATCGCAAACTGCTTTATATTGGATCTCACTTAAGTAGTACAGTTACAATTAATTGCAGAATTAATATGATAAATATTTGTTTAAAAGTCATATTTAACATTTTAGCTGTATCTTCTGGTATTATTTCACTAAGCCTAGAAATATCAAATTGTGAAGAAAAATTGCATATGTTTTTTTTTTGTTTTTTTTCGGGGAGCTTGAATTAAAAGTTTACTTGTGGGCAATGTGCACATGTAGCACACACATATTTCACTTGTGTGCTATGTGGCATAATTTGACCTTAATAGTGTGCGCAATATAGGTCTTCCCCTATGTACTGTACTCGGAGTGTGGGACTGCAGATAAAGGTGATATATTAGACTTACACAAAGCTCCTCTAAAATATTGGTATGGGAGAATTTATTTGATAATTGTATTCTTGTATTTAATTTTGATAATGTAGGTTGGAAATCAATCCATTTTTAAGGAGTTGCTTCAGGAAATGTACGACCTTCATTTTTAGAGGCAAGATGCTTCTAATTAAGTGATACAAACATTACACGTCATATAAAATTGTTAACATGTGACACTTTTTTAAAAATTGAGGGAATTGCGGAATATGACAAGTAAGAGATATATATACCCTCTTTAAGGTGCCACGGCAAATTAATTTTAATGATTTTGTGCAGTATATTTTGTTGTTGTGATGTGATGGAAAGTGTATCTTACAATCTCAATGATTTTTTGTTTTTTGTTATTGTTTTTTTTTTTTTTCAAGGGAAACAGAAGCAAAGCAGATAACATCTGCGATAAAATTTTCCTTTTAATTGTTTTAAAGGCAGGGGGTGAATTAAAACTATGAGAAATTTTGTATCTCTACGCCTTTAAAGAGGTATTTTATCACCTACTTTTGAATAACTCCACTTTCGTGGGAATAGGTTTCTTATACTTAAGACCGAATATATTCTTGCTGAAATCGATATTAGGTAATAAGTAAATAGCAACATCTTTATAGACTTTATTTCCTGAAGCCTAATGTGTACAAATAAGCCTCAATGGTCGAATAAGATTATCCAGAAACTCTCTAGAAATTATCAAGGTTGAACTGAATCGAATTAATTCAATTGCGTGTTTAATGTTGAGTGTAGAGAGTAATAAGAGTATAATTTGTTGGGGGAATAAAATGGGATAAAAACACCCACACTTAGATAGAGAATGCAACAAACCTCACATTTATTCTTATTTTTAATTCCATTTTGTAAAATTCACACCTTGAGAAGTGAACAAAGTGTTAAATGTACAGTGCAGAAGAAATATATTTAGTGAAAATTAAACAGCGTCGTACAGAACTACATGGTTTACCTTAGTAACCGGAAAACAACAGAATAACAAATAGTTATAGTTTCTGTATCCCACCAGTAACAAAAAAGCTAACTACTGCTACACAACTAAAATGCTTTTTGCACACTATTCAGAACAATTATGCTAATGCATTTTGTGTGGCATATGTGGTAACACTGATAAATAAGCGAGAATATTTAGGGGTTTTGGGTCTATCTCATTAAAGTGCCCCTTAGGGAACCATTTAAGATTTCCTTCGCTTATATTTTCTATTGTGTACTAACGTACACCTAATTTTCACAGTAATAATGTCAGGTTTTGTGTGAGAAGTTTCACACACACATAAAAACAAGTATATTTAAAATGGGAATGTTTGCTTTAGATTCGGGTATTATACCCGTCAATATCCACTATGTATCTAACTGCAGGATTTTATTTGTACAGATTAATACAAATTGTGATGGTCCAAGCAGGAGTACTTTTTAAATTTTCTTTTGAACGTGTATAACACGAGTAAAATATTACAATGAATATAAAATTAGTTTAGTTTTACTTTGTCATTCTTGTTCTGCGTGAACTACTCTTAATTGTTTAAACAAGCTTGAAAGTCTCCAGCAGATGATTTTCATAAAATTTCATGTGCACAGTGGTTCGTGAGTTATTGATACTTACAGAAAGGTTAATCGAATCTAATAGGTGCTCAGTTATAATTAAGGCACATAAAATGTTAGACCATTATGGACATTTACTGTACGAAAAATTCACTTGCAGAAAACCAGCTGCTGATTACTACACATATTTCACTACAATATATGGATAGTATATCTATTAGGGGAGTGTTCTCTCGTGGCCGCCATCTGTGGTTAAGTTTGTTACTTCTTTATTCATGACGTAATGTGTGTGCTATGGGATGTACAGTCTACTGTTCGTTCCCAGAGTTATATGTGTTTGGGACTTTGGCCTCATCTTTTAATAGAGAAAAATGCCCCTTTTAATGCAGTTTTATACAAACGTCTCAAGTTTTCGTTGCGCGGTACAGCCCTGTTTTTCCCACACTGCATTCACAGATTGTCAATAGCATTCATGACAGCACTCAATAGAGCTATGTAAGTGTGTAGCAGATGGTGTGCTCTCAAATTCGGCGGAAAGCGAAAAATTTCCCCAGGTTGACGTGTTAACACGCGGTCTATAAGACTGTAGAAAATGTTCCTTTCGGAGTTTCCGTGTCTTAAATTGTACTAGTAAGTTGAACATTTGTAAGAGCACCCAGCTGTCAGGCTTCTGGGCCACAATCCCGAGCCTAATTTTTCAATAACATGGGAGCTGTTTTGTTGACTCATCTGCTGATTTTACTTTTGCGTTGCAAGCCATCTTAACGTGTCTTCACGATCAGGGTGACCGAGAAAGATGCGACAATTATGATATGAATCTGTTGCACTCAGAGCTGGCCATAACACAATGTAGAATATAACCAGAATAACTCATGCCATGATATCCCTTCTCTACAGTACTTACACTATCAGTTCATAGCAGTCATGACTATTTATTATTATCATTATATTATTATTATTATTATTATAGAGCAGTCCTGGGAGCTGGTAAATGGAGAGGAAGTGTAACATCTGACCATTCCACCTGAAGTTATCAAGATTGTTGTTCGCCATGTAAAGTGCAGCAGTGGCGGAGCTAGCCAATTTGAAAGGCGAGTGGTCGAGTACCAAGTCTTGCAGTCTTCCTTCCTCAAGCGAGGCTTTACAAACCTTTTCTCGTGCGTACAGTATAACGCTAACACCTTTTCGTGGCATAAATTGATCAATGTTAGGCTTAATGATAGACACAGAAAGACGCATTATTGATAAAACAGTATCTTCATTTAAACTAGAGGGTTATCACTCTTAACTGAGTTCAATTTTTATAATCATACCTGAAGGTTTAATTTTTCCATGCTGATTGGCATGTGCGAACTAAAATGTCGTCCGATGTTATAATTTTTAACGCAACACAACTGTTTAGAACACAATAAACATTCAGCCTTTTCACCTTTCGGAACGTAGAAATAGTGAATTTTTCATTCTACAGTAGCAGTTTTTAGACTCCAGTGAACGTACCTGCAATGAGATTTATTCGTAATTGCATCATGTTGCAATTCTGGACAAGCCATTCTTTACAGCACGATTCCTATGAGGCTTCTGAAGCCGGTCTTTCCCCTGTGGAGTCCAGAATGTTTACTATGATGTTACTTCCTATTCTAATGGAGAACTTTGTATCGAAAATCATCTTCATTCTTTTCGCCTGCTTCTTTAAATTTTCAAGTGATCTTTCTGTTAACGGTGATGTTTCACGATGTACTAGCTCGTATCGTTGTTTTCTTTTTGTTCCTTTGCTTTTGTTTCTACCTGCTCTGCATTTCATCTGTCCAATTATTATTTCATGTTCTTCCACTTCATACACACTTTAAATACCGTAAGGTAATAAGGTAATAAGATGATGTGGCCAGCCCAACTCTTGGCTCAGTTGTGGATATGACTTTGTAAAATGACTGATTCCTGAATGAAGGACTCTGACCAATTCGTGGTAGATTGTCTTTCATCCAGTAAACAAACATGTTTTCTATGTCGTGGTTAGCTCAACTTGATACGGTTTCCCATGAAAATGTTCTACTCTGAGTACTCTTTATAAATAAGTCGTTTATAACATAAAAATATTCATGCTGATTCGTTTGGACACAGGATCCTCCATATGTCAGGAAATTATCAGTTATTTGAAATGCAACCTTTTCGGTTCTCTTCCTACAAAGCAGTTGCAGTGAACAATTTGGTAAGATGGCCCTTATAGACCACAATGAAGTTAAATCCTTGATCAGTTTGAGGATACATGCCAATTAACATGGTAGCAGCTGTGAATTACAGAGAATAGGCTTAAAATCCATGCACTTCTTTCTCTTATTTTTGGCACACTTCGCAGTCTATAAACATCTTTATAATTTAAAGAGTAAAGAGTATATTTTCTTGATGTTTTGATTTTCAGCCTGTCTCCGCCTCCATGTCCTGTATACTTGAACTTTTCTTAAACGTTAACAGTCATTCGTTGCATACCTCTTTTGTTTAAAGAGATCCGGATTTCAAAGTCAATCTCATAGCGACAGCTTTTAAAAGATTTGACTGTCGCTTTAGCCTAGCGTATTCCCCATATTTCCCTTCTGCTTATGAGGAACTAAGTAACAAACCAACTAATGTTTATCTTGATTACATGAAGTAGATAGAAGAATAAGCTGTTGTAGAAGTAGTTTGTTATAGAATAGGTAGAGAAAGCCATGTGAATGGATCACATCGGAGAGTTTTTCATTCTTCACACGGTTGCCATGGTTACTAGCACTTGACTTCTACAATCCTCTTGCTTCCTTATGCCACCGATCTGAGCTAAGCCTCGTTAAATGTTAATGAATGCCGCCATCACATGATTAACGAAGTACGTGCATGTTTGCGGCGACTGAATGTAAATATGCTGAGAGTGAGTTGATTTAATATGAATTGCTTCAGTCACAGGCTTTCTTGGAATAAGAACACAAAATGTGACTTTTCGAGGTTAAACTCCTTACAAATACTTATCGAATGGTAGATAAGTGAAGGGGAAACTGCTGTTGACCTTTCACGACCAACTGAAGTTCCCAGGTACATATTCTGGAAAATGCCTGCTAGTGCACAACTAATACAAAACTTCCTAGCATTGCTTTATAACGTAGCAATATGCATATAGAGAATATAGAGATTTAAAACTCTTATGTGTTCCGTTCACACGATTTTCTCTATCTATTTTGCAATAGATGATTCTTACAACAGCTTCTTTTCTCTGCTTCGTGCTAATGAAGATAAAATTAATCTTTTTGTTTTTTGTTTTATTCTTTATTTTAGGTCGCAGAACTCTAGCTCTTAAAGCGACCACATTAAAAGTCTAATAAACAGTCTTACATCCAGAATACAATGAAAATTTTGAACATTATAAGTAAATCATTATGCACACAGGGATTAAAATATAAATCTAATGCTTATTGGTATATGAAAACAGTGGTTTAAGTAGAAATAATATAGCAATATTAAAATTATATTACAACAAACAGTGACAATTGAAAGTAAATTAGGTATAACGTGTTAGTAATTATAATTCTGAGGGATATATATAATCATATAGATTGATTTCTTTAAGGTATATTAATACATGAACTAAACTGTCTTATAGGTAGATGGGAAACAAGGAAATACACGCGGCTAAAGCGATAGCCAACTCTTAAAACTGTCGCTATGCGATTGTCGTTGATACTCAGTTTTCTTTCTTGGCCAAGAGTAAAACAAAAGAGATATGACACCGAGAGTACATCCCGTTTGAGGAAAGTTTAAGTAGTTTAAAATTGAAATCAATAACGGGGAATATCTCGGATATGGTTAGCTCCATGGCACGACAGCTCACGGGGAGCCTTGGCCTACCGTCCGGCCGCTGCGTCCCCCATCTCGGTCCACCACAGACGTCATGGATGGGGTGCAGTATTGGAGGGTGAGACGTGGTCAGCGCCTCGAGCCCCTCCCGGCCGGTTAATGCGGTCCTCACGACCTGGAGCCGCTACTTCTCCATCAAGTAGCTCCTCAATTGGCCCCCCAGGGACCTCACGAGGCTGAGTGCACCCCGGTCCAGGTCTCCCAGCGGGGGAAAAATCCCCACGCCGGTACTGGGGATCGAACCCAGGTCTCCCGCTTGGTAGGCAGCTGCGCTACCACCGCGCTAAGGAGACGACCTCGGATATGGTTAACTAAAAAAAAAAGCTGAATCTGACAAACTGTGTGTTTTAACGAGATCTACATTTTTGTGTAGTAATTTTTGTCTATCTCTTACGGTTTACCAGCTATGTAAAAGTCATTAAGAATGAAGAGGACTTTAAGAAATTCAGAATGTACAGTTTATTTTTCATTTAAATACCTTTATTATACGCCATTTTAATAAAATTCATTAGTCATTTTTACAAAATCTAAAACTTCAAAAAAAGTTCCGTGTAAAGGGTAGTTTGAGTGGGGGGATTTTCCTGAAAATCTTTGTGTCGCATCCTTGGAAGGTACTGAACTTAAATACCAAGTTTGGTATTTAACCGACTTTTGAGCTATATGTCTACAGAAGACACAAACTGTCTTTTTTCTAAAAATGTGTTTTTATTCGGTGGGCCTTAAAACATGTATTTCCGGTGAAATCCCGGTATTGAATTTGGGTGGAATAAAATATCTTCTATATCTACTATATACAATGTACTTACTTACTAAAGAAAGTAAAAAATAAAATAATTGTTCCATCAACGCATCGGTTTAATGTTAATGTACTTTATAACCAGAAGGCAGCCAATCTTTAAGACTCGAATGTCCCAAATCTAGAAGGGATTTAAATTTGACCCTTGGATTTATAGTCAATTCCATTTAAATGTCATAGGGAGGAGATTGACTCAGCCAGGAAATTATCAAGGAAGACTGCTGCATGGTGATTTAAAAGCCTGGAGAAAAAACCCACTCGTAAAATGAAAGATAAAATAAGAAAGAAAACACTCAGCGACCCTATAAAATTCCGTGGTATCCCCACGAGTTCTTTTGCCGTAGGCGTTTATCATGTCGCTGTTGAGAAGTTAACCCGAGACCGCAGATAAAGACAGAGATGCTAATAGGAACTCTCCGGCGCAGCGGGAGTGACAAACAGATGAAGCAGGAAGTTTAACACAGTCCACTATCATACACACATCTAAGAATTTTAGCAAAAGAAACCAGCCAAGAGTTTACAAGCGACATATTATGTATTTATATACTGAGAAGTTTACAGAACGACAAATCTTTCTCCAAGACGTATGATGTACACTTGAGTGCAAAACTGACATGTGACTCAGCGGGATGGCTCTAGCAATAACCTATGTGACCCGCATTGGGAATGACCTGGGTTCAAATCCCTTGTGCCGACCAAACACTCAGTCACCCACGTATAAATACAGAACTGAGAACTGAATATTTAATACTTCTAAGTTTCACCGTAAAAACAATGAGCCTAAACAATATTAAAAAGTCTTACATGTTCCATTCATATGACTTTCAATACAAACTATTGTTACAAAAGAGTATCCCCTTATTAACATAGTGGCAATCGAGATAAACATTAGCAGAAATTATTGTATTACTTCCTTTTAAGTAGAAGGGAAATAAGGTAATACATTACGCTAAAGCGATAGTCAATCCTTTAAAAGCAGTCGCTAAGCGTTTGTTATTGAAATTCGGATCTCTTTCCAATTCCAGGAGCAAAACAAAAGATGACCTCCCGTTTGAGGAAAGTTTAAAGAGCTAAGAATTGAAACTAATAACAAAGAATATCCCAGAAACGGTTAACTCTGCAACAAAAATGCATATGACATAATTTGTGTGTTTTTACGAAATTTAAATTTTTGTTTAGCAAGTTTTAGTCTATCTAGGTTTACCACTTATGTAAAATTCATTCAGAACGAAGAGGTGTTCAGAGGCTATCCCCAGAAAATTCAAAATATACATGTTATCATGTAAATATATTAATCAAAATTGTTGCAGCCATTTTTCAGGAAAACAACATTCTTAAAAATGTTTCCATGTAGGTATAAGGTAGTTTGGGGGTGGGGCATTTCTTGAAATCTTCGTGTCGCAGCCCTGGAACATACAAAACTTAAATACCAAATTTTGTATTTAACGGTTTTTTTTGTTTTTGAGCTATGCCGTCCACAGACACAACGGAGCTTTTTCCAAAAGGCTTTTTGGACTCAGGGAACCTCAGAACATATATTTCCGACAAAATATCGGTAGGTATCGCATTTTTATATACTATCTGCGTAGTGTGTGTAGAGAAAGTAAAATTAAAATAGATATGTACGCGTTGCTATCTATCCAGAGATAATGAAATCAGATAGACTGGACGGCAATCTAATTTCATCTGCCGCCAAAAATGGAAGCAAAGATGCTGTTGTATGACTCTAAGATCTCCTGACACGTGTCAAAGCAGCTCACGTATAGGAGCACACATAGTTTCCTAGCACTACTCTGTGGATACGTGACGAAACAAGATTTGTGGCACAGAAATGAGACCACACCAATCCATCGATATATCTAACAGATCCGTCGCGTTATGACCACATAGTTAAACTGGCGCAAAATATAAATTAAGAGGAGAAAAGTAACCCATAGGAGATCCGGATGATTTAAGTTGGTAGTAGAATTCATAATGCTCCGTCCCTATAGCTTCCCTCTTGCATGCAACTTTAATAATAATAATATTATTAACGGTATATTATTATTATTATTATTATTATTATTATTATTATTATTATTATTATTATTATTATTATTATTATAATATGTAGTGCTGTTGTTATGCTGATATCTAAAAACTCCAAAAGTAGATATTGAAACAGAAACAATAATTATTGGATGTAATTGTCAGTTTAGTTCATTGTTCACGTTTTCACTCAGGGAAGTTTATTTTTGAAATTAAGTGTCCATGATCTCACACACACACACACAAAACATATTTTTTCTAAATGTGTGTTTTAGTCAGTGGACTTCAAAACATATTTCCTGTGTAATCTCGGCATTCACTATCTCCTCTACCTACAATGTACACGTGAACAAAAACAGTCATGTCTTGTCCAAACGCCACACGGCAGAGCGCCTTGTTTACACCATACGCAATACAGTTTATAGCCACTACAGTAAGTTGTTGAAGGCTTTACTAAACATGCTACCGGCCATGTGTCTTCACTGTAGCACTATGGCAAAGCGTAGGACACTTCTGTGGTGAAGGCTGCAGGTTCACTTATTCCATGTAGCAAACTTTTCTTTTACATTCTCTAGCAGGTAAGTACAATGTGCATATTAGGTAGAAATGGTATTGCATTCAACCCAAAAAATCGATATCGAGATTTCACCGGAAATATATATTTTGAGGACTGTTACTTCCAAAAAAGGAGAATTTTAAGAAACAAGTACGTGTGTGTATGCGTATACGTGTGTGTGTGTGTGTGTGTGTGTGTGTGTGCGAGTGTGTGTGTGTGTGTATGGACAAAACTAAAAAACGAAACGTCGGTTAAATCAATACTTGGTATTTAAGTTTAGTATCTTCTAAGGAGGCGACACGAAGATTAAAAAAAAAAGAATAAATAAATAATCCCCCATTCCAAACTACCGTTTACATGGAATATTTTTCAAAATATTCGATCTTCTAAAGTGTAATTAAAATCCCATATATTAAAGTTTTTATATTTCTTGCGAATAATCCCTGAAGTGCTCTCATTGTGAATGACTTTTGCATAAAAGCAAGCCGTAAGATATAGGCAAAAACTTACTACAGAGAAATGCACATCCCGCTAAAAGATGCTATTTATGCCATAGGTTTTTTTCTAGAGGTAACCATTTCAGAAATATTCCCTGTTATTGGTTTCAATTTTAAAATTCTTATACTTTTCTCAAACGGGAAGTCCTCATTCGTTTCGTAGATATTTTGATCTACTCCTGACCATGGAAACAGAACTGAATTTCAATGACAATTCCATGGCGACAGCTTTTAAAAGATCTGACTGCTGCTTTAACTTAATGTATTCCCTTATTTCCCTTCTGCTTATAAGGATTAAGTGATAAGACGGTTTCTGCTAATGTTTATCTCAATTAGCTAGAAAATAGAATTAGAAAAATAAGCTTTTATAAGAACAGTTCACTCCAGACTATATAGAGAATGTCATGTGAATGGAACACATAGTTTTTCTTATCTTTTTTCTCTTAATATTTAATCAACACATAGTGGCTACTTACTTTCGATGTACTGCATTTCAAACACGGCATTGGGTAAAGTTTAATAATAGTATAGATACTTATAATGCCTTTTTACAGGTTTATTTTGCCTAACTGCAATATGCTGCAGTAGTGCGCGAAAGGGTACGTAAACGCATCAGGTCCAAAGAGGTGCTCTTTCAGTTCATCATACCGCGATTGGTTTGGCAGTGGCAGAAGGCGCATAGGAAGACATACGCACAAGGAAGTCTGTCCTTGCACTAGTCAATGTAGCAGCTTTTTCTGCTCGTGAAGCTGCAGCTCATATTGGAGTCCCTGCAATTACAGCGCAGAGGTGGATGAGATTATCCAGGGAAGGGATTGAACGCCATGGTCCTAGTTCAGGAAGAAGACTCACGTCCACTTCCGAAATCGATGCAGCTTTAATTGCAGTACCAAAGCAACCCTTTCCAACCTGCTCTGAAACGAAAGTACATTCACAATTGCCTGAAACAGGACGAACAGCTTTGTGACCTGTAAACGATGTAGGACTTCATGAGCGAAAGGACAGGTGATCACAAAGTGTTTGCCGCGCATAAGCAGAGGAAAATGTCAACTGTGACAGGAATAACATGTTCTCACACGAGGGGACATTTACTCCCACATTTAAGGGAAAGGTGATTGTCCACCATCCAAAGGGTCCCGATGCAATGTAAAATGCTTGGCTTCACGATTTCATCATGGTTGCTTATTTGTATCTTGTTGGGGCTGAATATGAAGGGATAGTCTAGACGTGTTGTGGAAGCCTGACGATACACTGAACAGTGCGCAATACCCGAGAATATTTTGATTCCCTTCTGTGAGGAAGAGATATCCTAATATAATTGTTGAATTCGTACAGGATAATCATTATATCCACACATGTCGAAATGTTTCAAATTGGTTCTCAGGTAGCCGGATTATCAGAGTGTTATACTGGTCTCCCTGTTCAACATATTTGAATGCTATTGAAAACGTGGGGGCTGGGGTGAAAAGGGAGCTGCACTAGAATTTCTCTGCAGATCCGCGAAGGACAAAAATGGCTTCTGGGCATAAACTCAAGAAGCGTGGGTGTTGTAGCCTCTCGTCTACGTTACTGCAGGGATTTAAATTTATTTGTGCTCCGAAGGTTGAGGGAAGCTCTCTGTGCTGAGAGCTCAGACACCCACATTAATTATGTTTATTTTTATTTATTTTACTTGAAGAAGATAATACTTTATTTGTATTTTTTTAGCTATTAGAAGGAGTGTTTTAAAAGCACTATGTTTTGTGTAAATAAATATACCCAAAACTTAAAATGTTAAAAGTCATATTAATGCAGCATTATGCTCTACATATCAAGTCCTAAAACTAACAACATAAAAATAAGTAATGCGAAATTTGAATCTAGGAGCTTATGACTGGAAGCAATGCTTTCTAACCTCTTGGCCACCGTAACGTTACTCCGTGCTCTTGTTTTCAATTGCTTTTAAGTCGACCATTGCGCTCTACATTCTACAGTTTCTGCATATGCGTGAATACAGCTGTTACCAAGGTACACGACACATGGAATCGGGGGATGACCTCTCTCCCTCCCTCCTCCCCCTCTCTCTCTCTGGTCCACGCATGTACGTGGCAGGCAAAGTAAGAAAAACAAAAACAACAAAATTAACAAAACGAAATTTCAAGAATAATAACAAACTTAATATTTTTTAAAGCAGGCAAATCCTAAAGACACAAGGTAAAGATTTTAAAGAAACCTCTTCTCCTCCACATACTCTTTATACGTGCAAATTCTCATTACTCTTGATTTTCTCAGAAATGTCACATTGCGACTTTAAAACACAATAGTTTGAAATATTAGCATGATGTAAAAAATGTAGTCAACACCGTGGCCATGTGGTTACACAACTCGCCTCTCATCAAGGCGGACCGGGTTCAATTCCAGGGGCTCCATGGGGGATTTGTGGTGGAAACAGTAGCATCTGGAGGTTTTTTCGGGTTCTCCGGTTTCCCCCGCCATTCAGTCCACAAATTTCTCCACCATTACCTTCTCTATAATTCATATCGCCTTCATTTCATATCATCTACTTCCCTCACCCTCTTGCCTGGGTACGGGCCAATCCCTATTTCGGGTTCGTCATTCTATGATTAAATTGGCTTCTTGAGCAGCTTTTGATTCTAGTCACCCACGTGTAAATCCTGGGGAGTGCAAATCCTCCATACGGGGAGTGTAATCTAAGTAAAATATGTAATTATATTCCGGACTTTCAAGTATCTTATCATTCTGAACTAATTTTGATAACCGTCAAACCTTACAACTAAATGTTAATTTTAAGTACCTACATAGAAAGTATCCGCAGTTGAAATTGTCTGGCTTCAAATTGGAGATATGAATGATTGAAATGATCATCCTGATTTCAGTCTCCGAGAAAGCGTTTACTTAAAGTGAGAAAATGTTAAGATTCTTCCTTGTATGGCTATTTCGGGGTTTACAGTTCTTTGACATGTTGCCTTTGATGTCCAGTCACAGTAACCAGTTGGCTTGGCGCTCAGTTAAAATGCGATACAGACGCGAAACAATGAGAGCTTGTGAAGGCGGTAGAGACGACGGCGGCGGTGGTGGTGGTGCGTGGACCAAAGACGGGGTATATGACTTGAAACATCTGCGGGAACAAATAAAACACCATGATGATTCTTCTAAGTATAAAGCTAATTTAGTCAGTGTTCAGCTGCTGGGAGCACACAATATTACTATTATTCTGTAAGAGCGTCGTTGTATGGAGTTCCAGTTTAAATGAAAGGTAATTGAGTAATTGTATTTTTATTTTTCTTTGGCATGAATTTACATTCTTAGCATAAAAGTTCTTCAATTGAATGTAGACTCACTGAGACCTCCCCCTAATTAAAGATTCATGATCCACCACTGATAATGACATGTATTTTAGACTATTTTTATGCAAAAAAAATGTGTATCTTGAATTTTCTGGGAATACCTCTGAAGCTCTCTTTACTCTATAATGACATGTATTTTAGGATATTTTTATGCCAAAAGAAATGTATCTTGAACTTTATGAGAATAACCATGAAGCTCTCTTTATTCTGGATGACATTTGCATTACTTCTGGTAAACTTTACACTGGCAATTTACACTTACACAAAAAATGTAGATGCCTTCAAATCATGCAATTTATATCGCATATCATTTTTTCTGCGGGGGAGTTAACTATTTCCGAGATATTCATTGTTGTTGGTTTGAATTTCCAAATGCTATTCTTAAATGGGAAGTTGTTATTCGTTGCTTTCGCCTCTCTTTGTCAAGCAAAGAGCCAAAGATTTTGATGCATCGTATAGTGACCCGCTCTTAAAATATTTGAGCATCGCTTTGGCGCACTGTATTCCCCTAGTTCCCTTGTACTCAGAAAGAAATATGCAATAAGACAATTTCTGCAAATGATCATCTCGATTAACATGAAGTACATGTAGAAATAAACGTTTAAATAATAGTATATTGAAGAATGAGGGGGGGAAGATATGTAAAGGTTACGAATCAAAATTTTAGAAAAAGTTCAGATTGTAAGTATGTATCGTGTCTGTGTCTATGCACAGCATAGCTCAAAGTCAGTTAAATTCGAAACTAGATATTTAAGTTCAGGGCCTTCCCAGGAAGCGGTACGAAGATTTTGAAGGAAATCTACCCAGGCTAAACTATCATTTAGAGTTAAGATAGAAGGGGTTTTCATGGTTTTTTATTTTCTCAAAAAATGACTAACGACTTTGATTAAAATAACACACGTTTAAGTCATTTTCATGTCAAATAAAATGCATTTCCTCTATCCATAAATAATCACATTTCTTTAGCAAGAAATTTATTGTCAATAAACACAGTAAGGAAAATTCTTAGAGCAATAATAGAACACAGCAGCCGATACCATAGACAGTACTCAAAACTGCGTCTGGTCAGTCCACAGTGCCAAAAGCAGCATGAAATGACAATATCGGAGTTACACTGTAGAACTAGAGGTAAGCAACCTTGTCGTTGCCTTCTCTGTTTCTCATGTGAGTCAGGAGGCAGTATGCAGCAATTCTTTCCGTGAACATTTCATGCATTCAAATATCACTTGTTGCGGGGTCAGGAAAACATTGCTCATTGTCTCAGTAGGAAGGTCATCGAAGGCTTGTACAATAACAGTAACAAGTTCCATATACTGTGGATGACATCTCTTGATATCAGCGAGACTGTATGGGATTGATCGAGGACATTCATAGCTGAAATGTTTGGAGGCTGACATTGCGAAGTGGTTAGACCACTTTTAGTAGCGTTAGGAATAATCATAGGGTCGCAAGGCTCAATGCAATTTTGCATTGTCTTGTATGTAGAAGATTTTTGATGATTTTGACCTGACAACAGGAAGAGCATTCCCAGTGAACATTTGTATGCGTCTTGTGTAACAGGCTGGATATGTTTTGTAACATTGTCCCCCTAGGCCTCTTTTTGATAATCCGTTTTGCTGGTCCATTGAAAATGATTGGAAATAGTCCAATGTTACTATCAAAGTACCGTTTAGACACTGAATCAAAATGGGGATCTGTCACTGCTTCTAAAACATCACTTTCTTAATGAAGCACTTATACCGACAAGTTCCATGCGGATAGGTTCTTATGCTGCAAGACAAAATTTTCCTGTTTCTTCGGTCATATAAAACTATTTTTTCATCAATATGGATCCGATTGAGTATGTACGTATCGAAACTGCTATATCTAGCATTGATAAGTATAACTGCATATGTATTTTTTTCTCCAGCTAAGGTCAGTGTTGTTTTAATCTTGATTAAAGTCGATGTACGTCTTTTTCTTGGACTCTGCGATGAACTGTAGGTTTGTCATGCTAAAACTGAGACACATAGATCGATATTCTTTATTTTATGCAATAGAATCTCTTTAAATACATCCCGATCTTTAGATTTCCTCTTTCTGCCGAGCATCTCATTAGTTCTTGAGGAAACATTAAGAACAATGCTTTAATTAATTTTGGAGCTCTCGCCTTGTTTCCATGTGTGCCCTATGGGCCGCCTAGGTACGGCAAATTTCATAACACTTGCCTTTATTACACCTCATCGCAAGATACCATCATTGCATACACGAAGTAAACGCTCATAAATGGCCCGCCGCTGATTATTTCCAATATTTTTCACTCTTCCCATTGTTTCAAAGTAACCTAGCCACAAAAACTGCACTATGAAAACAGTAGTTACTTCTACGTTGTAAACAAATCATCAGACTCAAATAAGGCCGCACTGTGGCCGAGTGATTAGGCCACTCAACTCTCACCTAGACGGCCCGGGTTCATCCCAAGCGAGGTTTATGGTGGACAAAGCGGCGTAGGGTCGGTTTCTCCCGGTTGTCCAGTTTCCCCCGCCATCGCATTCCGCCGGTCCTCCGTCTTCATTGAATGGATCATAAGTGTCATTGCCTGCGGTGCCATTTGTAGTAAAATCGGGCGTTTAACACCATCAAAAACACTCAAATAACAACCACTACATTCACGGATAACTTGCTTTGACCTGAATGCTCCACTTTATGCGACAGCCTAACGGGGTATGCATATTGCACACTTCATATGCTCTGTGACAGACCAAACATCAATGCTATTTACTTAAATGACTAATAAGTTTGGCTTCCAAATAATAAAGATCGTTAAATGAATGCTACCATTATTTTGAGACGTAATTTTATCTTAAAATTTCTGGAAATAGCCGATGAAGTTCCCTTATTTGCAGCATACATACATATATATATATATATATATATATATATATATATATATGTATGTATGTATGTATGTATGTATGTATTTGGTTTGAATTTTCAAATATTTCTCATTTTTCTGAATTATATGTAAATGCCTTTCTCTTGCCTTTTCTATTTCTTTTACGTGTTCATTCATACAAAGAGAACAAAATTTCAAATTAATATAGCGACCGGCTTAGAAAAGACTTGACTATCGCTTTAGCTTGTACTGCATTCTTCTTATACCTACAAGAAATTTGCAAATGAGTCATAAAGGTTTATCTATATAAGTAGCAGCTTTAGATTGTCTCAAACATAAAAGGCAGTATGGAGTTAAATGGAATATCTCTATCTAACGTACACACATTGCCACACGCTCTCACGGTGTCGCCGTTGCTAATAACGTTAGCTCCATGGCACGGCAGTCCGCAAGAGACCTTGGCTTACCCATCTCCTCCCGAAGGCGTTGTGAATGGGATGCAGTGCTGGAGGGTGAGACGTGATCAGCGCCTCGAGACCCTCCCGGCCGGTTGATGAGGTCTTCTCGATTTGGAGCCGCCTCCAGGGACCTCACGAGACTGAGTGCACCCCGGACCAGATCTCCCAGCGGGGGAAAATTCCCCACGCCGGTACCGGGAATCGAACCCAGGTCTCTCGCTTGGCAAGCAGCCGCACTACCGCCGCGCTAAGATGACCGCCGTTGCTAATAACATGGCGTAAATATTCAGTTATAATTTTCAATTTTTTGCATATTATTCTATGCAGAATACTTCTTTATCAGATTACGTCAATTTTAGAACATTTTATTTTTCCGTGGGCCCAAATTTCCAAAGAAAATGTATTTCTCAGCTTACTGTTTTTATGCTTATCGCTTAGTAATTAAAAACTAAGGGTCAGAAAGCAACATTGTAGTTATCTTAGCTAGAGTAAGCTGATTATTCATATTTGCCTAATGTGAATTCTCATCTTTATTAAGATGGGTGTCATGATTTATTTTAAATAAAAGGTTTCCCGAAAATTCTAAACCTATGCAGTAGAAAAGATCAGCCAGCAAGAAAACCTTTTCTTACTGGGTTTACAGCGGAGATCAAGCGACAGAAAATGTAGTAAGAGGCTGGATAAAGCTTTCAAAATCTGCCGGAATTCTGTAAACTTCTAGCATTGTCTATGACAAATAATAGTTAAATTACAGTGAATATTCTGTAAGCAGTGACTCTGAAGGTCGTCCGCTTTTGCAGACCAACAGAAACCGATTAAGTTTTATTACGAGCGTGTGGGTGGCAGGAGGATGGAAGTTGTTGGATTAGCCTACGCGAGTTTTTCTTGTGTTTCAGTGCCGAAGAACCAGAGGTTTGTGGGGGGGGGGCGATAAAAATGCAGATTCAACGTGCTAAAAGTCACACGCTTCAACCTAAGCGAGCAGCAGAACTTATTCTGGTTGAGGAGTTTTAGGCTAATGGTCTATGGGTTCATTTATGACTTTCTCTACTTGCTGGTAATATAATTTGTTAAGGTTTCCAGGGTTGTGAGACGTAGTTTACAAGTTTTAACCGTTACAAACATTTCAAATGCACCTATGGCATCCATCTTCAGGGGACGATAATAGGTTCTTTTTCGGGAGCTCAGCGACTGCTGACTTTATGTCAAACTAGTGCGTACTTTGATACTGTTAACATGGTTGAGCATTTGTTACATTATTTTACTAAAACTGTAGCAGTTATCTTTTATTTGCAATGGTTACTTCAACCTTAATGCAATAATTAGTAGATTATCGTTAGTTAGCAAGTAATATCAGTAAAAAGAGCAAAAGAAGTGAAATTATAAGTTTAACCATCATCACTATCCTCAAGCTCCGAAAAGGAAACAATTTTACATTCATGCTGGGAATCAGAGGTAAAGGAAACTACTAAATCTCCGGTGACCTCTGCTAATTCTTCGAATGAAATTCCTAGTGAGTAGTTTCTGTACCTCCGGAAGTCTCATGTAATTCTCCGAGCGAAATCCGAAATATTTTACATTAGGTATTCCAAAAGTATCTCCAGAAGTCCGGTAATTCCTCGAAATCCGTGACTATTTTTTACTAAGTTCAACTGTACCTCCGGGAGTCTTCAGTAATTCCGCGAATGGAATCCGTAACTATTTGAGACTAGGTCTTTCAAGTGTACTTCCCTAGATATCTAGGAATGCTATGAATTGAATTCCCTACTTACTTCAGATGTACCTTCGGAGGTCTCTGGTAGTGCTTAAAATTAACTTCGTGGCAAACAGCTTTAAACTGGGAACGCAGGTGAACAGTCTAAGCATATCTCTGAAACGTCATAGTAAATGCCTTTTATATCTCTAAGCCCATAATATTAAAGTGAACACAAGATTCTTTTCAGTATGCAATGAGAAAGTACTTTTTCATAACCGTGACTAACTATAATTTTGAAATACATTTGTGTGTGTCTTCCAGTCTCTTCACTGCATGTTGCAAAATAACATGATATGGAGGAAATATAAAAACTAATGCATTTCTTATACCTTTAACATTATAGGTATTATTTTAGTTTACCCAGTTCTCTTTGTTGGTCTAGTAGGTTGCTTCTTCACATTGTAATTATTCACTCACTTTTTAATTAATTTTTCTTACTAGCATACATATCGTTAATCCTACGAATTTTATTGAATAGCATACTTCAAAATGCAATACAACAATACAGATTCAAAATCGCTCTATAATCGCAATAACAGAAACATTTCGCACTTGGAAAGCGTTAATATGAACTACATGGTTGTCGGGAATCTTCTTTAATAGGAGCAATTGACTTTGATCGTCTACTGGAGGACAGAATTTGAAAGCTGCTTTAAGAGGCTATAGTTGTTCTTATACACTTACTACACATTACACAACACTCGGGATTTCATATTTGATGAAGATCGGCGTTCTCTAGGTCCAGTTTTTACCTTCTCTAGTACGTATGTACAATGTACATAGTAGGTAGAGGAGGTTTTGAATTTCACACAAAAATTTGATACTGTGAGCGCCCGGAAATACATATTTTCAGTACCCTTGAATCCAAAAAAGCATTTTTAGAAAAAGGTCAGTGTGTGCGTGTGTATGTGGACAGCATAATTCAAAAACGAAGTCGGTTATAAACCAAAGTTGGTATTTCTGTTTAACAACTTCCAAGGATGCGATAGGAAGATTTTCAGAAAAATCCCCCTGCCCCAAATTACGCTTTCATGAAACATTTTTTGAAATTTTCGATTTTTCAGAAAACTGCTCTAAAGAGTTTGATTAAAATACCGGAGTCAGATGTTTTCATGACAAATAAAGTGTATGTATTTAATTTCTTGGGAATAGCCCCTGAAATCTTTTTCATTCTGAATGACTTATGTATAACTGGTAAGGCGCAAGAGGTAGACATTAGCTTACTACAATAGAGAGAGAGAAAGGGAGAGAGATCGTTAAAACACACAATTTACGTCATATACATTTTTGTAAAGCTATTTCAGAGATATTCTCTGTTATTTATTTCAATTTTAAAATACGTAGACGTTTCTCAAATCAGAAGCTCTCATTTTTCTCATATCTTCTTTGGTTTACCCCAGCCATGGAAAGAGAATCTGATTTCAATGACAATAGCATAGCGACAGCTTTTAAAAGATTTGACTCTGGCTTTAGACTAGTGTATTCCCTTACTCTATTCCCACTTATAAGGAACTAAGTAATAAGAGATTTCTGGTAATGTTTACCATGATTAGCATTATGTAGAAAAAACAACAGTCTTTTTAAGAGTAATTTGTTTGCTGAACAGTAAGAGAAAGTCATGTGAATGGAACACATCGGATTTTTAAATATATATATATATTTACAAAAATTATTTAGGTACAGTTTTAACACTACGAATCATTAAATCATAGTTCTCATCATTGGGCAAAATTTCACCGCAAACCCAAGGGTTTACACTTATACTTTTTATCTTCTTTTGCCGGAACATTCTTCTCATTCATCGTTTCTACTAGAGCGTTCTTCAGCAAGCAGCTTTCTTTCATTCAGTGCCCAAGAAAAATACTTCCTCTTCCGGCTCAGTCCTTCCTTCAAGAGTTCAGAGATGATAAATTTTACTTTCTCTAGCGCAGTTGTACAACATACATAGTAGGTAGAGAAATTATTGTATTCCACTCAATAAGTTGGATACCGAGATTTCGCCGGAAATATATGTTTTAAGACCCCTGAATTCAAAAATAGCATTTTTAAAAAAATAGTATCTGCCTGCGTGTATAGCATAGCTCAAAAACGAAAAGTAGTTAAATACCACACTTGGTATTCAAGTTTATTATCCCATAAGAATGCAACACGAAGCTTTTCAACAAAATTCCCCACCCCAAACCACCCTTTAATGGATTTTTTTTCTCGAAAATGTTGATTTTCTCAAAAATGGCTCTATTTGAAGTCCTATTCATTCTGAATGACTTTTACATAGCTGATAAACTATTAGAGATAGACAAAAACTGTACAAAAATATAGAGCTCGTTAAAACACAATTTATATATGTATAAACACACAAACACAGATACGCACAGGGTGTACCAGAATTCAACAGCTCAAATTGATAGAATTATAGAGGGATCCAAGTTAAAGATAGGGAGCCTATAGTATATGGGTTCTAAATTGTTTGCTACAGCATAAAGTGTTTTGAGGGTTAGCACGCCACTGATCAAACCTCCCCGGACCGTGACCTGAACACTGGAATTTCGTAGAGGTAGGGGCATTGTTTAGCGCTATAGTTAGCCTGAGGGCATCGAGTTAAAATGTTGAGGGAGTTAGAGATTCAAGTTTCTGTAGGTGCCTTTATTTTTATGTTAATCGCATTTGTTTGAATTCTGTGGGTCATTCATATTTTTCTGGGTTATTCAACATGATTGATACGTCCTGGCAAAATAAGTGTAATGTATGATTAACATGTAGGTGCAACGGAGAATGTTTCAATAACAATTGAATTAAGCACCTGAAAGGGTACAGTTCTCCGTACATCTCGAAGGAAGTTCTAAATACAGTGATGCATTGTATACGTATACACACTATAGGCATAGTTCACAGTTTACGAAACAATATAGTGTCAAATGAACTTCAAATGAAACACAAAACTATCTCCATAATAAAACTAGTTCCTACTAAAATTAATTAATAGCTATGCACTGGAAAGGAAAGTGAATTCTACCTTTTATCTCTGCATGAAAGGCAAATAAAAAGAGACTTTGAGAAATAATACAATATCCGAAGCACAAAATACGACAGGTTGCCAGAGGAACTGTTCAATGTGTTGACCTGCAGCATCCCTACAGAGAACGCCCCAGCGAAGCACAACAGCGTGAGGTCACACAGTAACTTAAGTGGTTAAAATGACATGGTGCCTACATAGACAAAACAAAAGTACAGCTGTTCGAATCCTAGCAAGAAAAACGTTTTTTTTTGTTTTTTTTATTCCACCGCTAAAATCATAGTTTAGTTTCTACGTTTCAAAGTTCACATTATATAAATGTTTTCAATAAATCTATTTGTTTTATTGCATAAATCTACGCAGGTTCTTTGACAAACAATTACTGCATTTAATATTGAGCGCTAGGCAGCTTTCATTCAGACTTCTGAAAGTAATTTGTGCTGGAGAGTTTATCCTCTTGACTTAAAAAATGTAAACTAAGCCTATTATTGCTGGTCAAATTGTGCACCTCTTTCAGAAAAAGAATACAATTAAAAAAACTAAACAATGAAAACTTCAGAGAGTGGTGCGATTTTACTATCGTTGGCAGAGGCGGCTGCTGTGTAAAAGCATAAGAGCACGTGATTACGCTAGCTTTTGACATCTGGTGGATTTTTTCTTTCAATTCTATTAAATGTAATATATAAACGGTAATTTAAAATCTACGGCGTTTGAACCCACCTCTCAACTCGAACAGACGTGGCAACATCGCCCCCTAGCATATGTCACTGCACGTTTTAAGAAGCTTTTGCGTATGCGCAACTGGTATGACGTAATTCCTTATGTAAAATACCATATCATAAAACAGCAGTCTGGTTTTATTGGTAAAATATATAATTTGTGCACAGCTGAAGACGTACACACCTTTATCATACATATCTCAACTACAAAGTCACGTCAATGCCACTAGATGGAAGCACACTGCAGCAGAGGTTTCATTCGTGTCAGCTGCAAAGTTCCAGAATGTGGGAACCCCCGTACAGTTTTCATTTTGGCATAAATCCTGCCAGATGGTCGCATACTGAGCAGTTATGCCAATTCTCAAACTGTAGGTACAGTGAAATTTAGATCTGATGTTAGTATATGTTATATACCTATAGAAAAACCTATTTTACATAATGTATTGTGAGTTTCTGGACGTATTTACTATATTTATATATTATGTTTTGCGTATTATCAATGTTCGGATTCCTATTTTGAACAGCAACTGCGCCTATTTAGTAGACTTTCTTTTACCCATGGTCAAGTGACAATATTGGCAAGCATTGCATGCTGCTTTTTGATATCACTCGAGCACTTCCATAAACAGCAGATTGATGGTAAGTGCTTACCTGTAGGGATGATCCTCGCAATACGAAATAGTGATCTATTGTTCAGGTTCAATGTCGACGTGAATTCCATATTTTAAGTGCCAGCAGAAGACTAAATTATCAGATAAGTTAGCTACAAAGGAACTAGGGCCTCCCAGAACATTTGTTGAGAGATTGACGAAATATAATAAGTGCGACTACAAGGGAACATTAAAAAAAGAAGTGTTCAATAAGCATACTGGGTGCAACGTAAGAAGTGCACTGTATCGTTTTTCATTTTTCATTTTCAGCCCGGAAGTTACCTCGTCGACTACTTCGGGTGTTGATCTCGCACATTTGTCCGAGAAAATAAAGAAGCACGAAAACTGCCACTCGCACAAAAATACGAACATTAAACACTGAAAGCTTGGTAAAGTTAGCATTAGTACTCAGCTTGACAGCGTATACAGAGTGTCTGTGAGAAAGCACAGCGAACAAGTGGATAGGAAGAGACATCCTCTCCAGGCTAATAGGTTGTATAAAATATTTATATTGATAAGCCTTTCAGTGGGGTATATGGAGGAACAGGACATTTTACAAGACGAAATCGTGGAGTTTTCCTACTTCAGAAGAAGAGAATTGGTAAGTGCAAATAAAGAAGTAATATTAATGTCTGGCTGACGAAAGAGTGCAAATGGAGAGTAACACCGCGCTAAAGAGTTGACCTACTCATGAACATTTGAAAAAAATTGATGTGTTCCATTCTCATGACTTTCTCTAACTGTTACACAAACAGCTTTTCTTACAAAATGTTGATTTTTCTCCACTACGACATGCTAATCAAGATAAAAATTTTCAGAATGTACTTATTACATACCTATAGTTCCTTATAAGTAGACGGGAACTAAAGGAATGCGTTATGATAAAGTAGTAGTCAAATGTTTTAAAAGCTATCGTTTTGCGATTGTCATTCAAATTGGCTTGTATCCTTGGCCAGAAGTAGAACAAAAGAAAAAGGGAAATGTCCTGTCTGAGAAAAGTATAAGTATTTTAAAATTGAAACCAATAACAAGGAATATGTAGAAAACTGTCAACTATACAACAAAAATTGCATATGATATAAATTGTGTGCTTTAACGAGATCTACATTTTGTGTGCAGTAAGTATTTTTTCTATCTGTTACGGTTTAACCGTTATGCAAAATTATGCAAAAAATTAACTAGAATAATGTGCTCTTCAGAGGCTATTCCCAGAAAATTCAAAATATACCTACACTTTATTTGTTTTATGAATAACTTTAATATACGGTAGTTTAATCAAAATTGTTAGAGCCATTTTTGAGAAAAACAAAAAAAAAAGTTCCATGTAAAAGGTAGTTTGGGGTGGGGAGGATTTTCTTGAAAATCTTCGTATCGCATCCTTGGAAGAGAAACTTAAATACCAAGTTTTGTATTTAATGTTTTTGAGCTATGCTGTCCACAGACACACACATACACAGACAGTTTTCGAAAAATGCTTTTTTCGGACTCGGGGCATCAAAACATACATTTCCGGTGAAATCTCGACATCGAAACCTTGGGTAGAATACAATACCTTCTCTATCCACTATGTACATTGTACACACGGGCTAGAGAAAGTAAAATAGCTCAAAATCGTACCGAAAAAAAGTCAGTGGTGTTACACTAAAATAGTATATGTATTTTCCCCTTGCACGGAACAAAAGGTCTAATCAACTTAGTTGGCAGAATTTCCCTCTTTACTCGCAGGTGTTACAGAGCAGTACTTAAACATCCCTAATGGTGTACAGCCATGTCTAGAGTGCAAGAGGTTCCAACTGCAGCTAACTGGTACGTACTAGGAAGGAGGTATGTGTTTTGATAAGTGTTCGCTTTTTTTTTTTTTCCTTCTGTATGATTACTGAATTTCTGTTTTCTTCTTTTACACACATATACACAAGCATATAACTCCCAAGCCTAAGGCGGGACTCGAACCCACGATCCCCTGCGCTACGAAGCACCAAAGCAAGACGCCTTGGCGAGCGTGGCCATGGGGACCGGCAAAACCTTATCCGGGTAACTCACCCTAAGCGTAATTCGAACTTACGACCTCATGAATGTGAAGCAGACACGCTACCACCACAGTACCCATGTGGGCTCGCTTAAGTAGGGAGAGGTAAAAACAGAATGCCGAGTAATAAAATTACTAACTCTTAGATGACTGATACCTCCCTTTCATCCGAAATGAATGCGTGGGCTTTTATTCAATCAATTCTACATTTAAAGACAGCGAAAATACGATTTAACAAATCGTAATAAAAAGCGTGCCTTAGTTTTGTTCCATTTACATAGTCCCCTTTAACATCTAAGGTCATATCGAGGGCTTTGTACTAGAAACAACTCGTTGTCTGTAGGTTCTTTACGTTGGGTTTGCTCTCACATACATACTTCCAGACTCTGCGGGGGATAGGGAATAATTCTGGTTAAAGAAACATTTCCCGCCCCGGCCGGTAATCGAACCTGGGACCTCCGGGTGAGAAGTCAGCTCGCTGACCGCTCGACCACGTAGGCAGCTCGTGCCTTATTTGATTTACCTGAAAGATGGACTTTGTTTTGATTACAATCTATAGTACCTACATGGCAATAGTGAAACGTCATGGATTTTGAAGATTACTTCAATAGGGACCGGAATATGGACAGAGAAAATGTTAGCACTATGGTGTTGTGATGATGATTGGGGTTTAAGGGCACTCAACTGCTGGGTTATCAGAGCCCTTAGCACTGTGGCCAAGTCTAGGTTTATTGTGCCTACTGAACTTCTAGGAGAAAGACGTTAGGCCAAATCTGATGATGGCAGGCACACTGCAGCGGGGTCTCTCTGTATCCCCAGATCTCTTTTCCATGTCGCCTGTCCTGGTAAAAAGGCTCGGAAACATTCTATCAACTACATCCACCGCTATGAAGTAAACCACCACGCAGCGCGTCTGCAACTCTGATATGAATAGGGAATTGAGCTTTATTCATGGACACTCTTTAACTGCTGTGGCTCTCAGCGTCCCATTTTATATTGGGGTGAAAGATAGCCTATTTTTTCTCAGAGTACCCTTTATCAGGCTTTAAGTTCTTTTACGTGCCATAAATCTACGACACGATACGAACGACATTACTTCCCATCCGAGGGAAGCTATGTTAAGGATGTTTACGTCCAAAAATATTTCATCGCCCTCCACCGGGTTTGAACACGCGACTTTGAGAACGAGAGGCTAGTATGTAACTCTTAATACCACGGAGGACACCTAATGGGGAATGATGTACAGGAAAATTCGTGGTACCTATGAATCCATCCTAGCATTCGATTGCTGATCACGTTAACTAGTAAAAACGCTGAGAACGGATGGTCGATCACGTTGGTGCGTGTACACAGTACCTCCCGAAAGTAAAGTCCAGACGTTACTAACCTAGCCATCCGCTTGTTGATTATTTCATTTACTTTTTAGAACCCTTACCTTTGGTTTTCACAAAGCTTCCTTCAAAATATCGGTACTTTCGTTCAGTAATATTTTCAGATACAAAATTCTGATGGAAATAAAATCGCGAACATGATTTTGTTTGGTGCCATTTTGACGTTAGAACTCAAGAACCTAATGGTAACACTTGGTTACTGCTCCCATTCTTCTTCTTCTTTTTCTTCTTCTTCTTCTTCTTCTGATATTGATGATGATGATGATGATGATGATAATAATAATAATAATAATAATAATAATAATAATAATAATAATAATAATAATAATAATAATAATAATAATAATAATAAACGGTATGCACACATCAGCAGAATGCCAGAGGAAATAATACCTCACAAATAGTTTTGGAATCCTTTTATTAATATTCAACGCCCGTTCTTATTCCACACAGCAGCACAGACGGTGGAAACTGATGATACATTTAATTAAGTAGGTAATATTTGCGAAAGGAGTTTAAAAAAAAGTTAAGGGTATTTCACCGACACTTGCCAGTTATGAAGACTGAGGAAAATCTAAAAGAAAGAACTCAAGTCAGGGAGGATGGCCTTGGTGGAGTTTGAACAGTGGGGCTCCCAAATGCGAGTATCACGTGCTACCGCGGAGCTGCCGTGTGTTTTGATAGTTTAGGAATGGCGTCCACCTGGAAGAACAGGAAGAAATAGACCTAAAAATGCTTGGATGCAGGAAATTACAAGTATGAAAGCAACAGGATTGAAGGAGGAATATAATAACAGGAATGAGTACAGAAAAATAAAACTTTAGGAACAGACAGATGTGTAAACATGGTACTTTTACAAACATTTTCAGGTGAGATACTGCAGATTCCGACAAAGCGATGATTACAGCTGTCGCCAATTTCCCGTTGTACTGCCAGGACGTTTGTAAATAGTCTACAAAGAGAAATACCAGTCCAATTGTCTTCGACGTTGTAAATGTGGATTTTTAAGTGTCTGGTTTCCTCCATTTAATTCTTGAGAAGTGAAGAAAATAATAGCAATCAACATGTTCATGTTTGGCCCTCCTAAAATTATAGGCGGGAATGACAAAAAACTTTTAGCACTTGGCTGAAAACAAAACCAACTTTAAGCTTCATATTTAGTGTAAACGGAGCGTAAAAACCTCTTAACCTCTACTCCCATTAAAACAATGGTAAGTAGTGTAGCAATCACACAACTCTCTTTACTATCACCAGTGATTATCACAGTTATTGTACTACTGATAACCCTTCCTTTGCATTGGTTTGTGGCTATTCAACCTCCGGCCATGGAACGCGCATATATTCGAGCCCTCCCCACATGGACGATGCAGATTCTTCGGGTCATATATGAGACCAATGCCGCTCAGCTTCATGAAGAATGTGAGGAGCTGCGGTTGGTAGTGATCTGTGGATCACAAAAGTGAACGTTCCCTCTGGAGGACTCGTGGTACTGGCCACATCCTCATATCGGTTGAATTACGCTTATCTTTACCATGGGCGAAGTCGACTGATAGGTATTAGCCCGTAATGAGCTGTCATGCCATAGAATTATTGTTATACAAACTACTCTTAGAAACAGTTACTTTGTTGAGTAGATACTTTGTGTTAATTATAGTTGCTGGTGCACAGAAACTTAGCACAAGAGGCTGAAACTGCAGGCTATTATTTAAAATAAAATGGAGATACTGAGTTTTATTTTACATACATTTTGAAAACTCTATGAGAAACTCTATATATCACCTCTATGAGAAGAGGTGACTCCCTATAATCATGAATAAATGAGTAACGATTAGTAATTTGGAAATGGTTTAACAGTGCACACCAAATTTTATTTCACATGAAGGGTACATTTTAGCCAAATAGGAAGATATTCTCTTTATTTTACAATTTCGAATTATACAAATTCAATAAGAATAAATAGATGTTTACGGATATTTATGAAAACTTCAGAATATACAGCTTATTGTCATTTCAATATCCCAGAAGTACAACATTTATTAACAATCCGATGTGATACATTCACATGACCTTCTCCCTAAGCTTCAACAAACTATTTTTACAAAGGGTATTCTTCTATCAACTTAATGTTAATCGAAATAAATATTTGTAGCAATGCTAGTATTATGTTAGTATTTCCTTGTAGGTAAAATGGGAATATATCAGGCTTAAGTCAAATCTTTTAAGAGTTGGTTGTTTTGTGATAGCTTTGAATTTTGTTCTCTTTACATAACCAGTAAACAGAGCAGATTAACAACTTCCCTAAGTATAAGGTTTGGAAAAGTTAAACCAATGAAAAATCCTCACTAATTTTTAACTTCGTAAAAACATTTAATTCACAAAATGGTGGATGTTAACAAGACCTACATTTTTTGTGCAGCGAGATTTTGTCTATCTCTTACAGTTTACTAGTTATGTAAAACTCATTCACAATGAAGAGGTCTTCAGATGCTATTCCCAGAAAATATAAGATACATATTCATTTGTCAGAAAAGTATCCTAAACATCTGGTATTTAACCAAAATCGTTAGACATTTTTGAAAAAATTCTAAGTCCGAAAAATATTCCGTGTAAAGGGTATTTTAGAATGGAGGGATTTTCTTAAAAAGCTTCATGTCGCATCCTTAGAAGATGCTCAACTTAAATATCGTGTTTGTAATTTATTTAGTATTTAACCGATGTTAGGTTTATGAGTTGTGCTGTTCAGAGATGCACGCGGGCGTATACACACATACGTGCACGGACATTTTTCTAAACATCTTTTTATATCATTCAGCGGTAGGTATACTTCCGAGTGAAATCTCGAGATCGAGTTTTTAGGTGGAATGCAATATTTTCCCTATTTAATATACATAGTAGAGAAAGTAAAAATGCGGCCGCGCCGTAGCTGAGTGGTTAAACTTCTCGCCTCTCATCTAGACCGCATGTGAGATTTGTGGTAGTAAAAGCGGCGCAGGTGCGGGTTTTCTCCGGTTTCCCCCACTATCTCATTCCACCGGTACTCCATCTTCATTCCATGCATCATCAGTGTCATCGCCTGCGGTGCCACAAGTAGTAAAAGCGCGCGTTAAACACTAACAAAAAATGGACAGAGCCATGTTTGAGAGAATAAACAGTAATGGCAGATTCCTGTGTAAAGGGTTTTTGAGGGAGAATGCTCAGAAGTATTGCGTTACCCCTTTAGAATACATCTATACTTCCTCTACCACGTGCTTAGTAGGTAGGCAAGCTGTTGCATTCCAGCAAAAATTTCGATTCTGACATTGCACCGGAAATACGTTTTTGTGGACCCTTGAAAAAAATAACAGCAGTTTAAGAAAAAGGTCCGTGTGCGTGCGTGTATGTGTGTGTACACCATAATTGAAAAACGTAAATTCGCTTAAATACCAAACTTGATATTTAATTTTAGCATTTTCCAGAGATACTGATTTCCGGCGAAATTTCGACATAGAATTTTTGGGTGAACTAAAATGCTTCCCCTATTTACTATACACACTAGAGAAAGTAATAACGACTTCTTATTTGAGAAAATAAGCATAAAAGTGCAAGGGCTATCTCGAAACATTTTGACATATGGTGTGCCTTAAAAAGATCTACATTATTTTCTGTAGCAAGATTTTGCTTTTCTCTTACGGTTTAGCAGTTATACAAACTCATTCAAAATGAAGAGGACTTCAGCAGCTATTCCCAGAAATTCAGAATACCGTTTCATTTTATGAAAATATCTTAAAACTTGTGGCGTTTTAAGCCAAATCGTTGGCCATCTTTTGACAAAATAAAAAAAAAAATGGAAAAATGCTACATGTAAAGGATAATCTACGGTGCGGGGATTATAATGTGAAACCTTTGTGTCGCAACCTTTGAAAATGCTCAACTTAAATTCAAATTTTGAATTTTAAAAGATTTATCGTTTTTAGTTATGCTGCTCACACACACACACACACACACACACACACACACACACACACACACATACTTACACACACAAACTATTGAACCTTTTTTTCTAAAAATTCTTTTCTGGGCCTCAAAACATACTCGGCTTCGAATTGTTCAGTGGAATACGACAAAATTGGCGGTGCCGAGGCAAGACCATTCGTCCAGATTGATCCCAGGTCGGATTTGTAGTTGACAAAGCGGCGTCTGAGCGAATTTTTTCCAGGTTCTCTGGTTTACCTGCCATTCATTCCACCACCTGCTGCCTAATCACATTTCCTTTCATCTAATTCAACATAATTTCATATCATCTTTCTTCTCATTCTCATACCAGACATCAGATTGATTACCCATACTGGCTACTCTCTCCGATCTAGAGTCCGTCTGCTCCTCATCAGACACCTGACCCCAGGCGCTGGGTTGTACGTCCTGAGGAGAGTGTAAGTCCTCCATACGAGGAGGGTAAATCGCGAAAGGAGAATGCACTGAAATTCTTCCGCTACTTAGTATATCTAGTAGAAAAACGAACATGAGTGCATTAGTATATGTGATTACGTTTTTATTACTTTCCTTTAAATCGTCATGCTGTTTTAGACACTGAAATTTATGCACAGATTGTTTTGAATCCTATCCTTGGCCTCTGGTTCTGTAAATCCCATTGGCTTCTGCATTAACAGAGCAGAGACTCGCGGAAATAGTACGAAATTCGGTGAATATTTAATGTTTAATTCTTTAACATCCTTCAATCGACTTTCCAAATCTTGAACATGTGTTAAAGTTATACAGCGTCGAAAGAAAGAACTCTCCTAATTGTTTGAAGAATAATATCGAGACAGGTGCAGTAGACGAAACATTAAAGCCTTTACGCTGCATTTAGTCCCGTAGCGATTTCATAAAGAAGCATTGACAAGGGTGGCGAAATGGTTAAGATGTGTACTCTTGAACGGGAGGATAGTGGTTCAAATCCCGCCATGAACGTCCTCCCATGCAGTTTATTTTTTCTTTCAGTGCCGACAAACGCCTAGAACGTGTCGTTCTCACTTCCCAAAATTGATTTCCCAAAGTAGTATCACTTCATTTCATTTATCATCACTGTTCAGCATCTGTGATGTATGCACTAAGAACAGGCATTAAACGTTACTAAAACAACGCAAACCTTAAAAATCTTAGATTATGGGATAAAGGGAGCACAAAGTTATAGCTAAAGTAGCGAAGTTAAGCTGTTGGACACGGCAAACTATCTGTGGTTTCCAAGGACAATCAATCGCGAACCCCCCCCCCCCGAGATAACTAAGGATATATTTCCCTTCGCTGTGCATACAGTGTGCCATATATCTGCAATAGCCATGATTACATAACAAAAATTCTGATATGTTCGATTCACATGACCTCTAGCTGTTCCACAAACTTTTCAAACAAAAATGTATTCTTTTATTTACATCAAGACAAACATTACCACAATTTATGTTATTACTTACTTCTTTGTAGGTAGGAGAGAAATAAGAGAATGCACAGGTTGAAGCGCTAATCAAATCTTTTAAAAGCCGGTCACTATGTGAAACAATTGAACTTCGGTTCTCTTTGCTTGCTAGAAATGACTTCCCGTTTGAAAAAAGTTTAAGTACCTTAAACTGAAACCAACAACTCTGAATATCTCTAAAACAGCCAACTATAACAAAAAAAGAGTATATCACATAAACTGTGTGCTTTAATGAGATCTACATGTTTTGTGTAGTAAGCTTTAGTCCATCTGTTACGGTTTACCAGTTATACCAAAGTTACATTAAAGTCATCCAGAATGAAGGGGTCTTCAGACGCTATTCCCAGAAAATTCACATACATATCATTTGCCATGAAACATCTTAAACATATGACATTTTAATCAAAATATTTAAAGCCATTTTGAGAAAATCAAAATTTTCGAGAAAATGTTCCATATAAAAAGTAGTTGGGGTGGGAGGATTTTCTTGAAAATCTCCGTGTCTTATCCTTGGTTGATGTTGAACTTAAATACCAAGTTTGGTATTTAACAGACTTTTCGTTTTTGAGCTATGCTGTCCACAGACACATACAAACACATACGGACATGTTTCTAAAACTGGTTTATTCATTCAGAGGGTCTCAAAACAAGTATTTCCGGTGAAAACCTCGATGTCGAATTTTGGGTGTTTACAATACATTCTCTACCCACTATGTGCATTGTACGTAGGGGCTAGAGAAAGTAAAAATCTGATGTGTTCCATTCACGTGACTTTCGCTAGCTGTTCCACAAACATACTTTCCTTATAAAAGATTATTCTTTTATTTGCATCATGTTGATCGAGATAAATATTAGCAAAAATGGTATTATTACTTGTTTTCTTGTAGGTAGAATGGAAATAAGGGAATATATTAAGGCTAAAGTGATAGTCAAATCTGTTATAAAGGCATCGCTCTGTGAAACAATTAAAATTCGGTTCCTTTTTGGGTTCCTGGGAGTAAAACAAAGGAGGTGAAACGAAAGTTGACTTCCCGTTTGAGAAAGGTTTAAGTAGTTTAACATTGAAACCAATAAAAAGGAATATCTTGGGAACGGTGATTCTATATTAGAATTTGTTTTAAAGTAAAAATCTGATATGTTCCATTCACGTAACCTTCTCTAGCTGTTACACAAATAAATTCCCTTATAAAACATTCTTTTTTATGTAGGACGTGTTAATCACGATAAAGATTAGCAGAAATTGCCTTATTACTTACTTCCTTGTAAGTAGAAGGGAAATAAGGGAATGCACTAGGCTAAATCGGTAGTCAAATCTTTTAAAAGCTGGTCCAATGTGAAACAACTGAAGTTCGTTTCGCTTTGCATGGCCAGGAGTGAAACAAGAGCGATGAAGCGAAACGTCACTTTCCGTTTAAAAAAGTTTAAGCAGTTTAAAATTGAAACCAATAACAGGGAATGTCACAGAAACGGCCAGCTCTACATAAAAACCGTATATGACATAAATTATGTGTTTTAGCGAGATCTACATTTTTGTGTGGTAAGTTCTTGTCTATCTCTTACGGTTTAACCGTTAGGCAAAATTCTGCAAAACTCATCCAGAATAAAGAGGTCTTCAGAGGCTATTCCCAGAAAATTCAAAATATAAATTTTATTTGTGATATAAGTATTTTAATGTACGGTACTTTAATCAAAATCGTTAGAGTCATTATTGAGGGGATTTTCTTGAAAATCTTCGTGTTGCATCCTTGCTTGAAAGATGCTAAAGATAAATACCAATTTGGTATTTAACGGTATTTTCGTTTTTGAGCAATGCTGTCTACAGACAGACACACATGGACCTTTTTCTAATTTTTTATCGGACTCAGTGTACCTAAAAGATATATATCTGGTGAAATCTTGACACCGATATTTTGGGTGAATACAATATGTTCTCAATCCATTATGTATCCTATGTACATAGTGTATGTATCCTAAGTACAGAGTACATAGTCTCGTATCAAATTCTAGCCATAGGATAGGTATATAGTGGATAGAGAATGTATTGTATTCCTCCCAGAAACTCTATACCTATATTTCACCGGAAATGAATGTTTTGAGGTCCCATGAGTCCAAAAAAGCAATTTTACTTTCTCTACATATACTATGTGTATATAGTGTGTAGAGAAGGTATTGTATGACACCCAAAAATTCGATACCGAGATTTCACCGGAAATACATGTTTTGGGACCCCTTGAATACAAATAAAATCATTTTTAGAAAAATGTCTAATGTGTGTATCTGTGTGTGTATGTGTGTGGGTGGGTGGTTGGGCAGCATAGCTCAAACACGACAAGTCCGTTGAATACCAAAGTTGATATTTAAGTTCAGTATCTCCCAGGGATGCCACGCGAAGACTTTCAAGAAAATTCCCCCACCCTCAACTACTCATCACATGGAAAAAAATTCGAACATTTTGACTTTCTCAAAAATGGCTCTAACAATCTTGATTAAAATCTCTTATATTTAATATAACCAAGACAGGAGATTAAACCATAATATAGAGAGAATAGATAGGAAATGCCATATCCTTATGCATTGTGGTTGGTGAAGCACGTTTTTGTCAAGCCGCCATATTTTGATTCTACACTTCTGAGATGAGTACGGCTTTTGTGGGTTAAATGTGCAACCAAAAACAAGATTTTGTGGTGTTAAATGTCAATTAAGCAGTTCATTTGAACTGTAGGTTTTAAACCAGTATAATGCTGATTACGTATGAAGTGTTTGGTTATGGTTTCTCATATAGCAGAAGAAGAAAAAAAACAAGGAAAAGGAAATGTTTCAATACACAGGTTAGTGTACTCATTCAAGAGATTTTTCGTCGGTATACTTAGTGAAATAGGTTATACATTATCAACAGAACGATTCTGTATTTGATAGGCAGAGTCAGACTGAAAATTGCAATGTCATAGCCGGAATTTGAACCACGGATCTCGCGGTCTCTAGCCTGTTGCTCTACCACTGAGTTACCATGGCAACATGCCGGCACAGCATTGAATTTCTCAACTGACTCACATGTTTTCCGGTAAACCACACAAGGTGGTCTCAAATTATTTTGAGATGACAACCCCAATGGCGACTTACAATGTTATAAGTACATGGAGTCAGTCGAGAAAATCAATGCTCTGCCGGGATATTGTCATGTTAGCTCAATGGTAGAGGAATCGGCTAAAGACCGGGAGATCCGTGGTTCAAATCCCGGCTATGGAATTGAATTTTTCAGTCAGACTCTACCTATCCAGCTCCTGTCCTACACACAGTTTGTGTGAACAAACAATTAAATCAATACTGATTCTGTATTGTTTGTGAATTGTAGATTTCCAACTCGGAAAGACCTCAGAGAAGCATGGGTGAAGGCAATTCGCAGACAAAATTGGCAACCTATTCCGGCTTCTGGTGTGTGCTCACAACACTTTTACATCCGACGATTTGGACTTAACAGATCAAACCAGGAGACTAAGATAAGGAGCTATTCCTTCTTTGTTTCCTGCGTCTCCCCTTTATTTGCAGAAATGTCCTATATCTCGACGTATACCGCCAAACAGACCCACCAAATAGTGAAATCACCCCAATTGTTTGTGAAACAGTAAGTGAAGGCCACCCAGCAAACTGATACTGACAATAGTGTTGTACTGCAAAGCCCAAGAAAGAGAAAATTAATGTCGAAATTGGAGAACAAAACTGCTAAGTTGTGTAAAGCACGTAAAAGAATAAAATTGATAAAGCACAGCGTTGGAAGACAGGAAAAGCTTATTTGCAGTGATAGGGAAGTAATGGAGTACAAAAAGAATTAATTAACATTCCACCAAAGCTTTAAATCAATGCTGTAGTATATAGTACAGCCTTTTGTTACATTAACAGTATTTTAGGCCAAGAAATTATAACAAAATTAAGTTACGACTTTGCCGCGATGTTTACTGCAATAATACCAATTTATCAATAATAACTTCTGACAGGCCAAAACATGTTATTGTATTAAATATTATTTCAACTAGAGATCTATCCCCTTCTATTGTACTTTGTTCTTTACTTCAAAAACTTGGAAAAACAATTAATTTGACCGATGTTGCGTATGGTGTATATAGTAGTGTGTAGAGTCGCAAGATGGCGACTGATCACAAAACGTGCTTCAGCAAAACGCTAGGATTAAACAAACGAACGTCAGCTGTGACAAGATTTCAAAGAAATGAACATCAGCTCGTTAAGATTTTTCGACAATATTGCTCCAGCCAGATGACCGCGATTGGCTGAAATTGTCAAATCTCGGCCATACCATTGACGCTTTAATAGTTGATCTGAATTGCCAAGAAAATCCCCCACCTCAAACTATCCCTTAAATGTAATTTTTTTTTGAAAATGTGTTTTTCTCAAAAATGGCTCTAACGATTTTGATAAAAAATACCTTATATTAAAGCTATTTGCATCACGAATAAAATGTATATCCTGAACTTTCTATAAATAGCTTCCGAAGACTATTCATTCTGGATGATTTTTTCTGAATCTTGCATAACTGGTAAACCGTAAGAGATAGACAAAACTTTACCATACAAGAAATGTAGATCACGTTAAAATACACAATTTGTGTAATATACATTTTTGTTGCATAGTAACCAAATCCGAGATATTCCTTGTTATTTATTGGTTTCAATTTTAAACTGTACATCGACTACGCATTCTTCTTTTTACTTATTCTGCCAAGCGTATACTATTAATAATGTAAATGATAATAATGCAGTAAACACTACGTTCTCTCGTGCTATGATACTTTTCGTTATAATGATTCCATATTTTGTCTTATTGTGATAAGCGTATACTGCGTAATGATTTAATGATAATATAGTGAAACACTATAGGCTCTCGTGTTTGTATGTTTTTTCATTATGATATTTTCAGGTTTTGATTTATTCTGCTAAGCGTATACTGAATAATAATATTAATGAAAATAATACAGTTAAACACTACGTGGTCTCGCGTTTGTGTATTTATCGTTATGATGTTCTCACGTTTTAATTTATTCTGCAAAGTGTATCCTGCTTAATAATATTAATAATAACAATACAGTGAAACATTACATGTTGTCGTGTTTGCATATTTATCGTTACGAGGTTTTCATGTTTCATTAGTTTTGCTATTAATGATGATAATACAGTGAAACACCACATATGTATGCATATTATCGTATTATCGCTACGATGTCTTTATATTTGATTCATTTTGCTAAGCGTATAATGCGTAATAACTTAATGATAATAATAGAATGAAACACTACGTGCTGTCGTGTTTTCATATCTTTCGCTACTATGTTTTCATATTTGATTCACTCTGCTAAGCATAATAATATTAATGATAGTAACACAATAAAACATTACGAACTCTCGTGTTTGTAGTATGGTTTTTGGTTACGATATTTTCACGTTTTAATTCTGGAAAACGTGTGCTACTGATAGTAACACTAATAATACTGACAAAACAACAATAGTTCTAATAATAGTATTAGTAGTAATAGTAATAATCATGATAATAATAATAAGAATAATAATAGAAAGTGAAACTCTGTGTACACTTACTTGTTACGGTACCTAATGTTTTGATTTACCCTTCAGTGTTAATGTTAAATAAGAACAGCGTATACACAGTTAAAGAAATAGCTATTGGCGGATACTGGTGAATTTATCCTCTTAAAAGTAAAGCTCTGTTACTGAAGCGAAAAACAGTTCACGACGGTTTCGGTCTCTTGTATATCATCACGGATTTTAATATAAGTCTGGAAACTACCTCACGATAGCGCGATTTCCTCACCGTTTTCGCTGATATGTAAGAGGTGTACAACGAAGATCGCTTGCGCTATTTGATCAACTGCCACTGGCCAGTGTTTGCTTCCAATTGCCCCTTTGAATACCGCAACTCCTTTATCGAATGAATGGTTATCTGCATCCGTGAAATACGGTGCTGTTGGCCACCTGGTATGATTTAGTCGTTTAAAAATTGGAAACTTTACTTTTGTTTCTGTGTCCCCCGGAAATGTTATAACACCAATTAGCACCGACATTTCTGCAAGTGGTTGTCATACATCAATGGTCCCTTGATGTAACTTGTCATCTGCTTCGATTGCTAAATAATCACCCCTTACAACTATACTTCCGGCGCAGCAGCAGAGCTCTTTCATCCAGCTTATGTGTAGGATTTAAATAGCGAAATTGATTTTGTTTACTGGAGCATTGCAACAATGAGTTTCCAAGCAAAAATGTACATAAAATGCCACCGATTCACAATCAGTCCTCACACTTTAGAGTAAAAATGTTGAAACAAATTGTGTATGATTAATGTTAAGTTTAACTAGAACAGTGGTTCTGCGGACTCTGAAACATTAGCAGGAACACGAAAACTTGCAGAAAATATATTATGTATTCCATTCACATGACTTTATCTACAAAGTATTGTTACAAAATATTATTCCTCTATCTTCATCGTGGTAATCCAGATAAAGTTAGCAAAAATGGTTGCATTAGTTCCTTCCAGAAGTAGAAGGAAAATAAGGTAATAATTTAGACTAAAGCGACAGTCAAATCTTTTAAAACGTCGGTCGCTATATGAAACAATTGAAATTCGGGTCACTTTGCGGGCTAAGAGCAAAACAAGAGAGAGATAAAACGAGAGATGACCTTCCGTTTGAGAAAAATTTTAAGTAGGATAAAATTGAAATCAATAACAAGGAATATTTCGGAAACGATTAACTTAAAAAAAATGTGTGTATTACATAAAGTGTGTGTTTTAAGGAGATCTACAGTTGTTATGTAGCAAGTTTTGTCTATCTCTTACGGTTTACCATTTATGCAAAATTCATCCAGAATGAAGAGGTCTTCAGAGGCTATTCCCAGAAAATTCATGATATACATTTCATTTGTTATGTAAATATATTTAATATTGGGCATTTTAATCAAAATCGTTAGAACCATTTTTGAGAAAAACAAAATTTTCAAAAAATGTTCCACGTAAAGTGTAGTTTGTGATCAGGTATTTTTTTTAAAATCTTCTTGTCACAGCCCCGGAACATACTTAACTTTAATACCAAATTGGTTTTTAACAGTCTCTTCATTTTTGAGCTCTGCTATTCACAAACAAACACACGCGCGCGCGGACCTTTTACTAAAAATACTTTTTTATTTTCTTTACAATTACTATGTACATAGTGTAAAGGCATTGTATTCCACCCAAAATCCGATACCGTGACTTCACCGGAATGTATGTTTTGAGGTCCCCCGAGTCAGAAAAAATTTACAAAAACGTCCATGTGTGTCTGTGGACAGCATAGCTCAAAAACGAAAAGTCAGTTAAACATCAAACTTGGTATTTAAGTTCAGTATTTTCCAATGATGCGACACGAAGATTTTCAAGAAAATCCCCCCATCCCAACTACCCTTTACACGGAACATTTTTCGAAAATTTTGAGTTTCTCAAAAATGGCTAACGATTTTGTTTAAAATAGTATATTAATAATATTTATATGACAAATAGATTATATATCTTGAATTTTCTGGGAATAGTCTCTGGAGGCATCTTTATTCTGAATGAATTGTGCGGAATTTTGCATAACAGGTAAACCGTAAGAAATAGACAAGAACTTACTTGTAAGACTTGAAGCTTTCACGGCGAATGTTATTCATTATGGCTTCACGGGTGATCAGCCGTGTCAGGTATATGAAATCCAAGCTTTCGACCATTGCACACTCCATGGTCCTCATCAGGGACTGCATGAACTTACTTAACAAAAAAATGTAGTGCTTGTTAAAGCACATAATTTATGTTATATTTATTTCGTAGAGTTGACCATTTTTTTTAGATATTTATCGTTATTTGTTTCAGAACACTTAAAACGTTTCTCACATGGGAATTTATCAATTCATGGCGATTCATAGAAACCAATTTCAACACATGGCACCATCTTTTAAAAGGTTTGATTATCACGTAGCCTAGTGTATTCCCTTATTTACATTCTATTTACAAGGAAGCAAGTCATTAAAGCAACTTCTCTTAATGTTTACCTCGATTATAATAAAGTAGATAGAAGAATAAGCTTTTTAACAATAATTTGTTACAGTGATGTAGAGAAAGTCATGCGAATGGAAATCATAAGATGTTTTATTCAGGAGACCTCAAAACATGCATTTCCGGTAAAATCCCAACATCGAATTTTGGGTAGAATACAATAACTTCTCTAATACGCGTAACAAAAAAAAAAGTAAGAACTGACGACGACGATAATAACGTATTTATTTTTTTGTTTCGTATCTCTTAACAGAAAACGTGTTGAGTTCAATAGGATAATCATATATTATGTTCCCCGCGATGAACTCTACTATTAAGCCCCTGATATGTTATATGAGAAGCTTCAGTCAAGATGTAAATCTAGTTAACTGTGGCTCGGAAACCTTATGGAACGGGCTCGTGAAAAATGTAGGGGTTCAAATCCCGCCAGGACGGTCATCATAACTGATAAATGCCGGATAGGTGACCTAAACTTAGAGCGGGAACATTTCCTTCTCCTGTGTTATAAAATAAACTAATACGTTTTAGAAAGTATATAAGCATACCTATTTACTTTCGGTAATCGTTCCGCATTAATCTCCTTTCTGTGGAGCTAGTTATTATTAGTTAGTATAAATTTCGAGTATGCCGTGGACTGTGCAGTAACTCCCCATTTTATAGCTGTGTTTTAATGAAGCGTTATGAAGATTAGTACATGACTGACTGATGAATAAAGAAAACTCTTGCATCAAACCTCACATGGCTCTAGCTCTCTCCGCCTGAAGCTTAACAAAACGCTGTCATCCAGCTTTCTATAGAGATCTGCCGTACATATGTACGTACTCGTGATATTGTTGACTTCCTGCGGCGAATTCTTTAGTTTCGGAGTGATTAGTTTATATTTCTTGACCAACATCCTTTAGTGTTCGTGAGCTGTTCCATCACGGTGGGAAATGCTGCAGGAGAGAGGAAAAAGAGGAGTTGCGTAAAGAAGGAAAAGGGATGACATTAATCCTACGAGGCGAATCCATTCACACTATGCGTATAAAATGAATGGTAGCTGATTAGAGCTAACTTCAGAAACATTTCTGATGTGTGGTTATATTTTAAGACCTATCTCAACCAAATAAACATGAGCCAAGGGAGTAAAAAGTTTTATCATATATAAAAGAAAGAAAAATAATCTGGCAAACGTGATCTTTTTATACAACAATGTTATTGGAGCCCAAACTCGGACATACGGATTTGAGCATTGGCGTAATATATGAGTAACAGCACAATACACAAAATATCAACAAAGCAAAACAAAAATAAACGGAAGTTTTCTTTTCCAAAAAACACGCACACATATATATTTCAGGTAAAAAAGATACCACAGTAACATTTGAGCGGACGCAGGATATTGTGTTTCCGCTCTTGGCTTCATTGAAGTTCTTGCACATTTTGTTTGTATTTAAATGTTAGAAGAGCATGTATTGCTGGTTGCATTATCTTATATGATTGTGCTTTATTGGATATCTTGTCGGAAATATAGAAAAGTGTTCATATTCTGTTCAGTCATATTTTCAAACCTGGAGCACACCAGTACTTACTTGATGACAATAATGAAACGAAATATTTCTCACAAAATTTCGGGTAATCCAAAAGACGTCAGTTTATTAAGGTAAAATAATTTATTGGGTCTAAATTCTCTAAATAACATTAAAAATGCCTATATGGTTTATTTTTCTTTCTCCTTTATTTATTTATTGCAGCTAACCTTAAAGGAAACTTGACGTTTATAGCAAAGCATGTTTTACGCCCTACCATGTGTTATTTAATTAAAATGGTTATAACTCACTATATGGTGCGCTCTCCGATTCCCAAATGAGAGTTCCTCGATGAAAATACACTCTGCATCTTTTCTTCCGAATAATAAACGTGTTTAAAAGCACTGGATCACACGCTTGGCCGTCTGTCGCCGACATTGTTCACTGCCAACACAGCCTAACTGTACTGTTTACGGACTGCGAATAACACAACCACCACAATGCGAAGGTAGGTGAGAATATTGACGTTCCAAGTTTAGTTCCCAGTGCATTGATGGCGCTGCGGTACACTATCTGCTGCGTTTACTATGTAGTTTGAAACCCTCTCGGTAGTAGCGCTTCAATGGATGTACGCATGCTGCCTACACCATTGATTATCATCAAACATATGAAAATAGGGTCGTCGTTCTTTGTTAAGCTTATATCAATGCCTGCACACCTCTGTAACACAATTGATACAAAATTATAGCGCAACCACGGAAGAATGTTTGTTCTTAATTGTAGTTTTTACAGTTCAGGCAAAGATTGAGGAGCTGTAGTTTGCAGTAGGCGACTGGCTAACTTGTATTTTAAATCGCGGGAACATATAAATCGAGGGAATATACGAAGTTGACACTAATTTTGAGTTCATTGACATGGAAGCTCAGCCTATCCTATAGTGCCTTTTAGTCAAATGTATTTAATTTGAATTTAAGAATATAAAATATTATTGGCATATTTCCAGAGTTGATACTGCTTGAGAAAGATTCCTTGGGAAAGAAATCGGAAATTGATGAAAATTCTGCTTCCAATTGAAGTCATATATAGCTCTAAAAAGTCAGAAGAGGGTAGTGTTAACCACACATACAGAGTCATAAGAAATCTGAAATAATGTTTTACTATGGTTAGAAATAAAAAACCTCAATAACAATAATAATAATAATAACAATAAAGACTACAATAATCATCATGATAATTATAGTAATAATAATGGATGTTGATAACAATAATAATAATAATAATAATAATAATAATAATACTTATTCACCTTTCAATTTATTCATAATTGAAGGCTTTGTCAGTAAATATATATATTTTACAGTAATATGTAGAAGTAGCAGTATTTTTAAATGTATTTCTTTAAATTCTTGAAATGTAGTAAAAGTCCCACTAAACTCAACTTTTTTTATAAGAGATAGAAAAGGGGGTGGGAACAAAAAGTTTACCCTTGTCCTGACTATAAGAAAAGTGGTAATGCAGAGCATAATATGGATGTAATGTGCATGAAGAAGAAAACGGACAATTCCTAAATTTGTTACATAAATATGGCTAAATTTGATTAAATTAGAATTCCAGATGGTATTTAGTAGCTTGTTTCAACATATCAGAAATTTTACAACCAAACTTTGTGTATGTGAAAGAGAGAGACCCAAATATAAAAATTCAGCCTATAATAAAAATGATTAATGCTATGTTAGTATGTGCAGTACTCAACAGTAGCTCTAAATAAAAAAGAATACACTTAAGTTTTAATTTTAGGATTTTGTATACTAGAAAACACCACCCCTAAACAACATGAGAATTAATATGTGAGCAAACTAACAATGTTTCATTGATTCAAATATAAGTGGCATGTTCTAAACAATCCATAGTTTTTATTTCTGCATATGAAGCGGAGAAAGTATTGCTTTCTTTGTGAGTAGGTACAAGGCTGTCTGGGCCTGAAGGAAAGCATTGTGTGAGGGGAAAAAACGAACAAAAGAGTATAAAAAAGACAATTTTATACCTAAGCATCTTTTAAAACACCACAAAGATTTTCAAGAAAGTTACTCTATATCCATTAACACCTTATACAGGACAACTTTACTTATATTTTATTTTACTAAAAACAAGCCAAAAGGTTTTGATTCAACTATCACATGTCTGAAGTATTGGCATGTAAAACAAAATGTATATCTTGATACGCATATATATTCATTTTTGTTGATTATTTACCACTGGGAAACCATGAGAGATAAACATTTCTGAAAAACCGTAGATCACATTGAAACACATATACTACTACAAATTTTTGTGGCACTGATAACTAACTACATGTTTAAATTTTCCCAGGATGAGCTGTATAACATGTCAGAAAATACAGAATATTTCTTTTGGGGGGCAGGCAAAGGAGGTGATTTAAGCACAGTATTAACAAAAGTTAACCCATGATATAAATATGTGAGTATTATTTCCACATCTTGAATATAACCCAGTCCATTTGAGACCATTTGATAGCATCAGAGGGCCAGCTGTTGTTATAATAATATAAAGTGCATGGAAGACTCACCTTTATGCAAACATTAACACAACAAAAAGTGTGTTTAGCTTATATTTATAGGTAAAACATTAATAATTTCAAGTAGAACTTCAACCAATGAAAGAGTGTAAAGAGGAAACCTTACAGTAAAGAGGAAACTTGCTCTCAACAAAAATTACATAGATTTTAATATTACATGTAGATTTACTATTGAATTGCTTATCCCAAATAATATTCATTTTATTTTAATACAATGATGGTAGCATTTCCTTGCAAACATGTTTCATATACTTTCTTTACTTACTGATTAACATTTAAAATTGTTGTTGCACTGGTGTATTTTCAATGACTTCTCCAGGTTCTGTACAGCAAAACATATCTTATCGGTAAGAATTGATTTAAATGCTAAGAATTAAGTTATATGATTGGCTTGTGCATATTTGAATGCAGAGAAGTATTTACATTTGTCACTATATATTACTTAGAATATGAGTAATTTTACATATTTATTTACAGCCTTGATTTTTGCCCACTGCATCAGTGTTCTTTTAACATAAGTATGGAACATTTAAAATAAAATGATTGATTTTTTTTCCACTGCATTAATGTTCTTTTAACATCAGTATTGAACATTTAAAGTAAAACAAGTTTGATCAAATGCTAGTTCAGTGTGGTGCTATAAATTAACTTTAAACCACAAGATACAATGCATAACTGATGTATGTTACATACAAAATCAGTATGAATTAAAGCTTGGAATTTAACTGCTACAGTTATATTGGCGGCATTGATTTCAGAAACAATTGCTGGAGTTGATAACTCAGTTAGGTACACATATTGATTCTAAACCCTTGGATGTAAGAAAAGAGCTAGAAAAAATAAACAAAGTACACAGAAAAGCTTGAGAAAGAAAGACACAAATTTTAAACAAGAAATAACTGAAAACTAAACAATATCCTGTATGATTCTTTTTAATCTCGGACTACAGTAAAGGTGAAACTAAAATTCAGAAATTCATATAAATTATATCAGGAGTCAAACAACAGTGCAGTGTGACCATTCAGAAAGCTGAAGCAATGAATAGTGATCGCCGCATGTGTGTGAGCAGGTTTGCTACACTGATGTCTAGAGTGGGAATCAACATAATGATGGAAAAGGTGATGAAAATTCTACTTGCCGAAATCAAGGAAACGATGTCAAGAATGGAAAATATGGACACAAAGATGGAATTCAGTATGAGAAAGATGGCAAAAATGAAATTGTGAATGGAGAAGATGGAATTTGGAATAAAGCAGATGAGAACTGAAATAACGAGTGCGAATTGTGCGATGGAGAAGATGAAGATTGGGATATTAAGTAAAATCGACAAATAACTGACCGGCGTGAAAAACGACGTGAAAGAACTTGGGGATAACATGAAAGAGCTTGGTGGAACGGTGAAAGACCATGACCAACGCCTGGAAGGCGTGGGAAACGACTTAATGCCCTGGAGGCAAGAGTCGGCGGAATTGCTAAAGAACTGTAGACGATGTTGGAAAAGATGCTAGACGGAAGGCTGAAGGACTTGATCGAGACGACAGGACACGAAAAAACATCCGCGCGCGTCAAACCACCGAAGTTCAACAGAACACCCACTTTTGAAGTCTTCCTTCGACGGTTTGCCGCCGTCTCCACCCACATCCGATAGGCAGCAGAAGAGGAAGGTGCACGACTGTTAGCAAGCCTCCAGGGACCGACAGAAGTACTGAGTAGAATTCCGACATCAGCGATGTCCGGATAGATCTGGAAGGCCCTCGAGAACCGTTTCCGAAGCCATCGCCTGGCTGGAGACTAATGCAGGCAGCTTAAATCGATGCTGCAACAGTCAGCGAAGACGATACAGGAATTCGCTTTGGCGACTGAACAGCTGATGAACAAAACTCTGGTGAACTTAGCATCTAACTACGTGACCTAAGAAACCGCTTATGCCTTTGTCGACGGAGTGTGCGACGCCGAGACATGACAGCGCCAATTACTCTGGGTTTACAAAACAATCCTCGAGGTGTTATCGGCAGCACTAAGCATGGAAGTGGTCAAAATAATAGCTGCGCCGACCTCGAGGACGAAATATTCACCACACCAGGTATAAAGAAACAACCCAGAGACGACGACAACTTTTCAGTGGTGTGTGACGTTGTGGCAAGCTGGGACATCTAATAAAGGACTGTCAACTCCAAGTCGACCATCAGGCGGAAAAACGAGTAAAGACCGGTGTGTCTTCTTCATCACCACCCCAAATGATACTACGTGTCTTAATCAAAAGAGTGACAGTAGCTTCATCGCAGACGGCTGTGATCAAGGGAAGCTGAGCTGCATACTAGCAGAGACAGGTGCAGGCTGGTCTGTAATCAGATCTGACGTCGTGAAGGGTTTGCCGACACGAATGCCAAGTCACCCTATCAACAAGTGACGGTGTCGGGTGACACCTTGTCTGTGGGGAAGGAGGCCCTGCTGGAGCTGAAATTGGGACGGAGCACTGTGAGCCATTGGGTACTCGTCGCGAGGATGGCCGAGGATGTGATACAGGTGCAGGATGCCCTTAGGAGCCACGAGACGACGGTCGATGTCGGACGGAAGATCTTGCAACTCCGGCGAGACGAGATGTGGTTCCGAGCCTATGAACATTGAGAGTCTGCAGGGTAATCCTGAGGAACGGTGCAATTGTGCCAGCCAGAAGCGAGATGCTGGTGAAGGCGCACCTGAAGGGGCTCAAGGATTCTTGTAATGGACCGCAAAACACAATTCAACGTATTATTATACGTTGCCCGGGCATTATTGCCTTGCCGAGAGGAAGTACCCGTGATGCTGCTGAACCCAGTTGTCACCGACCAGAACATCCAGTCCGAACGAAGTTGGGGAAGTTCGAGCCAGCACCGAGTGTATCATGGTGCGACGGATCCACCCGGCCAGCACCTTCGATGGACCAGGGACCCGGCTGAAAGACTAGCTGAGGAGGGCGGCCGACCATCTGACCGCTTCACAACTGGAGAAGATTCGGCGTCTACTTAGTCGATACCAGTGTTTACTCAGCGAAGGAAACAGCAATTATGGTCGCAGTGACTGAGTACTCCATAACATCGACACCGAAGACGCTCGACCTATCCGGCAACCACAAAGACTTGCTTCTCTGGCAAAGCAGGCGGAGGTACGGAACATCCTAGAGGACATGAAACCTACGGAAACCATTGAAGAGTTCGGCTCTTGGTGCTCCCTTGTAGTCTTGGTGAAAAAGAAGAAGATGAAGAAGAACTGTGAGCTACGCTTCTGCTTGAACTACCGGAAGCTGAATATCGTCATAAGAAAGGACTTTTTCTCCTTACCCTGATTGACGACACGCTGGACACACTTGTAGATCACAGTGGCTCTCAACTTTGGACTTGAAATCGGTATACTGGCAAGTGGCCTTAGATCCCAGAGACAAAGATAATACAGCATTCTCGACAGGCCAAGGACATTCGGAAGTTACGGTTATGTCCGTTGGCCTCTGCAACGCGACAACAATCTTCCAGCACCTCGTGGAATCAGTGATGAGAGGGTTGACTTACGACACCTGCCTGTTCTATCTGGATGATATCTTCATCTCAGGCCAACATTCGAAGACCATCTTGAGAACCTAACCAAGATACTACAATGGCCGCAGCTAGCTAACCTGAAACTGAATAAGAAGAAATGACAATTTTTCTGCAAGGAGGTGAACTATTTGAGCAACATAGTCTCACCATCTGGGGTGGTCACAGACCCACAGAAAACTCGGGAAGTGAGAGATTGGCCTTGCGAAAGACAAAGGAGTGCTGAAAGTTTCCTGGGCCAATGCAGGCACTACCGTTGGATCGTCGGAGCTTTCTCCAACATCGCAAACCCCTCATTCGTCTCGGAAGAGCGCCGGTCTTACATATGGCTACAAGAGCTAGAGAGTGCTTTCTAGGCGCTTAAATCAACACTCTGAAATGCGTCAATTATAGAATTTCCACAATCTGGTGGCAACATTATTGTGAATGGAGCTTTATTTATAGACGCTCTTAACTGCTGCGATCTCATTTTATATTGAGCTGAAACACCGCTAAACCTTTCTCAGAGGCCTCTTTATCAGGCTTGAGGTTCTTTTACGTGCTGTAAATCTACGATACGGGGCTCCCTTCCGAAAAAATCCATGCTAAGGAGTTTTACGCTTAAAAAAAATCCATCCGCTGTGATTGAACCCGCGACCTTGGGAACCAGAGGCAAGCTTATTAGCCCTAGACTATGGAGGACGACGAATTTATTGTAGACATAGGTATTGGCAGCATTTTATTCCAGATCCAAGATGGCCTGGAGCGGGTAAAAGCTTACTACAAGACGCTCTCCAGTGCAAAAAAGAACTACTGCGTTAGCCCACGAGAGCTCCTGATAGTAATAAAGACGCTGGAGCATTTCCATAATTACCTGTAAGGTCAGCCATTATATCTGAGGAATGACCACTCCATCCTCGCTTAACTGTTAAGCCTCGAGTACTTGGAGGGCCAGAGACTCCAAGAGTACAGATTTACATCAGGACATCGGAAATGAAGGAGCCACTCCATTGCGAATGCCATGTCACGACAACCCTGTACAGAGGAGTGTGGCCACTGCTCCAAGGTTGAGGAGAAAAAGAGTGTCGCAACTTTCCTGACATTTCGGCGGTGCCTGCAGCTGGATGTGAAAGCGAAGGTCTGAGGAGGGAGTATCTGGCAGACGCTGATTTGGGGCCACTCCTGGGAGAAGTGGAGGTAGGGACTAGACCGAGCTGGGAGGACATCGCAGCCAAGAATAAGGCTGTTCAAATCTTACTGGGTCCAATGGGACTCATTAAAGACCAAGGAAGGATTGCTTTTCAGAGTCTGGGAAGGTCCAGAGAGAGAGAGAGAGAGAGAGAGAGAGAGAGAGAGAGAGCAGCTGATCATCCCTCTGAGTAATGTCGCGGAAGTCCTGGAGGAAGTAATGCGGGGACTTCGGGAGGATACTTGGAACCCATCGACAATCTCCGACAGCGGTTGTACTGCCTGAAGCTTCGGATAGACCCTGAAAAATGGTGCCGCCAACGTCATGCGTGCAGCAAGTTGCGGCCCACAGACCACCCGGAGTCGCGTGCACCAGTTTAACGTAAGAGCACCTTTTTGATGTGGCTGGGTCATACGCTGTGTCAGATAAGGGCAACAAGTATCTGTTGGTCGCCATGGATTACTTCACTACTTGGCCAGAGGTGCATGCCAGCCCTAACCAGGAGGCCAAGACCAACACGAGCTGTTTTCACGCAATGGGGTACCATTGGAGCTGTACAGGGACAGGGCACCAACCTAATGAGAGAAATACTGAAGCGACAAGAAGTGCACAAGACGCGCACAACAACTCTCCACACACAGTCAGATCACTTGGTTTAACGGTATCTCAAGACTTGAGAAGAACATTTGAGGAAGATCGTGGCCAATCTCTAGAGCAACGGTTCCAAACCGGTGTGCCCCGGCACCCTAGGGTGCCGTGTGATTGGCTAAGGGGTGCCGCGAGATATTGAGATAAACAAAACAAAAAAAATACCTTCTACTGAAGCCTTAAGTCTTCTAAGGTCTTGAAATAAAATAAGTCAAATCAATTACTCTCATGCACGGCAGATGGTGATAGTGGTCGATTCATTTCAATAATTCAGTTATACTAGTATCCCACAGATGGCATTACAGCTATATCCTGCCGAACATTCCCGAGACTACTCGCTTCCTCACCAACATTCCCGAGACTTCAACAGATGAATATATAAAAGTGTACGCCGCTTGGCGCTTTCAGTTGTCTTCCTCGCGTTGATTCACAGTGTTTAGCTATGGATAAGTTCATTGTTAAACGTAAACGCCAGGACAGTGAAAGTGAACAGTCGGCTCCTACTGCTTGCTTTAAGAAGCCAAATCTTACAGTTTCTCCCGGACCGTCGAATTCACCACATAAAGAAGACAAACGAAAGAAAAGAACATACCAGGACAGTAATTACTTAGCGTATGGATTTAAGTGGAATAATAACGAGGAAAACCCTATCCCTGTGTGCTTAGTTTGTGGCGAAACACTTAGCAACGAGGCCATGGTACCTAGCAAACTGAAGCGGCATCTTACAACAAAGCATCCTAGTGTGTCACAGAAAAGTGTAATGTATTTTTCACATATATTAGAAGGGGAGAAGAAAACAGCTGTGCGAATGGTAAAGAGAATGACCATAGGTGATACTGCTCTTGAAGCCTCATTTAAAGTAGCACAACTGATAGCTGAAAAAAAAAAAAAAAAGAAACCTCATACTCTTGGAGAGGAAATCATTGGCCCTGTATGTCAAGTTATAGTTTCAACAATACTTGGCGAAGGAGCAGCTAATCAAATTTCGAAAGTTCCTCTGTCCAACAACACAATCAGCCGCAGGATATCTGAAATGTCATGCAATATCAACGAACAAGTCACGGAGAAAATAAAAACTTATAGAACATTTGCTTTGCAAGTAGATGAGAGTCTCGATATTGGTGACAAACCGCAACTCCTTGGTTTTATCAGATATATTGATGAAAAAGATATTAGTGAACAGTTTCTGTTCTGTAGACCGCTGGAGACTACAACCACAGGCCATGATATTTTCGTTTCTATTAATTCCTATCTCAATGACCATGATCTTTCATGGAAAGACTGTTATGGTATATGTATAGATGGTGCACCATCTATGTCTGGGAAAATTAAAGGTTTTACTGCCAGAGCTCTCAATGAAAATCCATCCATTATTATAACTCACTGTTTTCTGCATAGAGAGGCATTAGTCGTGAAAGCGTGTAATGAAGATTTTGCTGAAGTGTTTAACCAAGTTGTGAAAATGGTGAACTATATGAAGTCTCGACCTTTAAAGTGCAGAATTTTTGAACAGTTATGTCGCGCAACGGATGCAGCTCATACCTCTTTGTTACTTCACACAGAAGTAAGGTGGTTGTCGCGGGGTCGTGTATTGAACCGGTTTCTCGAACTTAAAGAACAGCTAAAAACTTTTTTTAAGGATGAAAATCAAGACACATTTCATGAGCTCTTACTAAGTGATTCTTGGTGTTTTGAACTGTCGTATCTGGCAGATATTTTTCATAAGCTGAATGAACTGAATGTTTCGATGCAGGGTCGACATGAAACAATAATCTCCTCAACCAATAAAATGAAAGGTTTTAAAAGAAAACCTAGTTCTTGGAAGTCTGCAGTTCAAAAAGGGGATTTGTCGAACTTTCCATCTCTTCTTAATGTGGCAGGAGATAAATATCTGGGTAAACTGAAAGACCGCATTTGTGATCACTTATCAAGATTTCAAGATGCAATAGATGCGTACTTTCCAACTATTTCCACTACGAATCTCGACTGGGTTGTCTCACCATTTGATTTCGTAGATGGTGCAGAGGAAATAGATTTCACTGCTTGCGAACGAGATGAATTTATTGATCTTTGCGGTGATTCCACACTCAAAGGTAAGTTCGCCAAGAGTGAGGCGTCGGTGGCTAGTTTTTGGCTTCAACGGAGAGAGGAGTACCCTAACCTAATGAAGAAAGCAATTAACGCACTTTTGCCCTTTTCAACATCCTATCTATGCGAGCAAGCCTTCTCTGCTATGGTGACAATAAAATGCAAAGCAAGAAATAGACTGAATAACCTTGAGGATGATTTGCGTGTTTCACTGTCAACTGTAAGACCCGACATCACATATCTGTGCTCTAAGCATCAATCACAAGTTTCTGATTAATCATTAATCGAACAAAATTTATTGATGTATTTTTACTCAGTGATTGTAGTAACGTTTACTGTATTATGTTATGATGTACGTTATTATTATATAATATTTCAATAAATTAACATATTAAGCTTAATTTTCTTTTAATTCAAGGAAGGGTGCCCCTGGTGTTTAATGTTATTCCCAAGGGTGCCGTGAACTTCAAAAGGTTGGGAAACACTGCTCTAGAGAGATTGGGATGTGAGGATGGTATATTTCTTTCTGGCTTGAAACCAGCCAGCTTGTTCTTTGGCAGGGTCTGCATCTACTATACTACCTGATGTTTGGGAGTCCTCTTGGGCCAATTGACTACATGGAGAATCTCCTAGCCCGGCTTCACGACATGCATGCGATATCGCGTCAAAGCATCCAGACAGCGGCCGAATGAAGTACCGGTACAACCGGCAGGCCAACAACCGAGGTTTCCAGCAGGGTGATTTGATGTGGCTATAGCACTCTACCCGGACCATGGAACGCTGCCCCAAACTTCAACAACCATAGCAAAAATCGCACCTTGTGGTGAAGAGTATAAAATGATCACGTCTAACACATCCAGACGCTGCCCTGAGTGAAGAGGCTGGTAATATATGTGGATCGTCTAGCTTGTTACGATAGTGGTGATCGGAACGACTAGCCCTGAGGAGGGAGCAGTGTGATTATGTCTTGCGGCCGAATCGCCGCACGTGTGTGTGTTTGTGGCCTGCTTCCGAAGTCATAGCTGTTTCCGTGCATTGTTACACCTGCATGAGTGGAAACGTGTGACGTCGGCGAGTGCTTTTACATTGAAGCTGCGATTGTTGCATTTGTGTGATTTTTTGACATCTGCAGTAGTTTACACTTGCAATTGCTTCTGAGAGCTTCTTCTATGTCATCGACAGGTATAAAAAGAAGAGAACGAGCCTGGGCAAAAATCAGTTTCAACTGGGAATGCACAGCATGCAGCAGCAAGTTATAGTTCTGTTGGAAGTTTTGAACATGCAGTAGTAGCCACCGAAGCTAGCATTGAAAGGAAACTATATGGTAGAGTTGTTGCAAAAGTATCAAATAAGGATGATTGTTTGAAAACAGCTTTTTATTTGTAGCCAGTGGAACAAATGAGTGGTTTATTTACAACATTAAAGTTTTTAAATAGACTTGTTTGTTGAAAATGTAACTGCTAATAGCATAAATCAAAAGAATAAATATTAAAGGTCAAACACAACTGATAATAGTTTAAATTAAAGAAACATTAAAGATAAAAACTTACAACTGGTAATGGTTTAAACCAAATCAATAGTTAATGTAATACTGCATATATTTCTTAAAGGGAATCATCAAAACATATCTTACTTAAATTAAAATATTTATATGTTAATACTTCTTATAGATTAGTAACTCATTTTCTTATAACTTGAAATTGAAATATGACCTTTTCACATTGTTTATTCAGTCCATTTGAGTACTCTGATTTCTTCTGATGTTTAAATTCTGACTAGAAAAAAAGTATACAATTTTTTATAAACCTTTAACATTTTCAATAAACCTCCTGACATTTTATTTTAAAAAACTACAACCTATTTGAACAACTGCCACTAAAGTAATTCCACAGAATTATCATATTGTTTTCACTATGTGGTAAAATATTAATGCAGATACTCTTTATAGTTTTAGAGAAAACGGATCATTTATATTGACAAATTTTGTTTTAAGTAATTCATATTTAAAGTAATTCTTTTTCTAAAACTCAAATACACACTTTTGTTTTTAGAAAATAATTTATTACAGTAAATATTTTAATGAACCGAATATCAAATTAAACAGAACTAATCAATTTCCATAAAATCCAAAAGAACTGAACATGTAAAATTTGTGCTATACCTTCTGGACTTATTTCACTTTTGACATTTTGGTAGATCACCTTCATAGGATCAAGGGAATTGAAAATTCCATTCTGCTCTCCTAGTAGGAAAATAACTAGTCTTTTATTTATTTTGAAGTGTTCCTTTTTCTTTTAGTAGGGGAGCTTCAGTGGAAATGATTCCAAAATGAGAAAGTCTCTCTGTTTTCAAATAGAATTCCAAAAGCAACTTTTGATTCCCTTCAGAGCTGATAATGACCTTTCTAATGAGAATGTACTTGCAAGAATTGAATACAGGTAATACCAACATTTTAAACTTTGAAAAGGTTTGTTTTGACATTGAATTTGTGTTCATTAGTTCAATTTCTCTCACAGTTTTATTTCTAAACTCTTGTGCTGTACAATACATTCAGCTCTTTTCCCAGTCAAATAACTTCTAAGAACTTTCCATATGCACACATGAGACTTTGAAAGCTGTTTTGGGGGAACTGGTCCATTGTGTTCATGTGATATTAAATTTAAAAATTTAGATTCATGTGATAATAAATTTAAAAATTTAGAATAATCTTAAAATCTTATGTTCAAGCACTTCTTAATATCAAACTCTTCAGCGCAGAGGCTTATATTTGATATTTTTCCTTCTCAAAAGTTTCATGAAAAATATGTTCTCGTCATGTGATGCGGCTATGAAGCAGTGAGTTTCCAGGATCTGCTGACATTACAGGACATCACTTGCTTAGTTTTGTAGAATGTACAACACATTGGTGAAACTAATATTTTATCTAATATATTTAAGCGAAAAATAAATTTGAAAGAGTAAAAGCAAATTTAAAATCTTCTGCAGGTGCTAAAATATCTGACACAATTTCTTGAGGGTGTTCTATTATAGCACTAAACACATCACAAAGTTTGGTGATGTTCCTGCACACAGTGTTTACCAATCTTGACACAAGTAATTCCATTGTCTTAGACAAAAGGAATATCCACAACTTCATGCTTTATAGTTAACAAAATAGTCAAAACTAATTCTCATACTATGTAATTTGGAATTTGATTACAAATTCCTTTAAATACAGTAGAAGTATCTAAGTGCTGCACTAAAAGAGGATCATATTCTGTAGTATACTTCAACAGTTCCAAATAATTGCCCTGATTAATAGAATTTGTTGTTTCATTGTGTTTTCTCAAACGGTCAATTGTTTTCCCAGAAAACTTGCGGCACTAATAAGCCTTTTAGTGATATCCCTGTTACCCTTTTTTTAAATAAACAGAGATATTAGATTTTTAAGCTGACCATCATGCACAATTTCTACTCTACTTTCCCTAAAAGCAGCTATAGCTACAGAAGAACTTAGATGATTAATAGATAGTCCTTGTTTGGCTACTGACCACAGAATTTTGCAAATGTGTTTGCCTAGACTAATGCAGTACATTCATTACTCTCATTATCACTGTTAACTCCTCTCTGAAACCAGTTTCAGTTGGCAGAGTGAAGTGTGCTATGGCCCATGACCTTCAGAGCTGTGCCCACAAGTCTGCTCAGTTGATGCTGTAGAGATATTGCTTTGGCTGGCTCACAATCACTATTGGTAATGCAACATAATGATCTATGTGTTTGGAAGAAGCATGATGATTTATCTAGATTTTTTGAATAACTATGTGATTATGATATATATTATTAATAAATCTTAATATCATCTCTTCCATGGTAGTATGCTGGTTTCAGATAAAAGTTCTTGATTTAATTCTCACTTGTTCTTACCAAAGCAGTGCTTTGGTTGCTTTCCCTGAATGCATCCCACTGCAACAGAAACTATAACTTCCACAAACTGAAGTTTCAAACTCTACTTTTTGTAATGTCATGTTCAGCATGCTATCTATCTCAGTAAAAATAAACAGCCTTATTTACTGATGATCTTGTGATATGGCTATCTTTTCTAAAGAGGTAGGTACCAATTTCTATTCAAATGCATAAAATTCTGAATGAACTTGCACTCTGGATAGAAGAAAACACCATAACTACTAGTGCTGAAATTTTTCTATCACATATCCTCTCTTTTCTATGTATTCCTTGAAATAAATATGAGCTTAGAGAGCAGTCATATCAATGAATCAGAAGTTCTCAAGTATTTAGGAATTTATTCAAACCAAAGGCTAACAGAGAAAACACATATTACTAAAATTGCAGATAAGATCAGAAGTTTAAGATTGTGAAATGGCTAATGGGTAAGTCGTATAGTTCTTGTTCAGTCCTCAATTTGATGTACAAAGTATATGTTTAGCCTTTTTTAACATTTGGATGTGAAGAACTCATGACTGCACACACACACACACACACATGCATGCACACCCAACCAACCACCCACCCACACACACACAACCCTTAGAAACTATACAGAAGTGAAATTAAGATCAATGTATCTAATAACTCCATGGCACAACAGCTCATGGGGAACCTTCTCGGTCCACTACAGATGTCATGGATGGCGTGTAGTATTGGAGGGTGAGATGTGGTCAGTGCCTTGAGTCCACCCCGGCTGGTTAATGCGGACCTCATGACCTGGAGTCGCTACTTCTCCATCAAGTAGCTCCTCAATTGGCCCCCCAGGGACCTTACGAGGCTGAGTGCACCCCGGGCCAGGTCTCCTAGTGGGGGAAAAATTCCCACGCCGGTACTGGGGATCAAACCCAGGTCTCGTGCTTGGTAAGCAGCTGCGCTACCACCGCGCTAAGGAGACGACCCAATGTATCTAATGTGACTAAAAAAAAAACAAGCTGTTGATGCAACTTAACACAATTGTACCTCCACTCACAAAACCCAAAGCACAATAGATGCCAGGTGTAAAACAGTAATGGTGCTATTACAACCGAGCAGTCAAGTATCACCATCACAGCAAAAGCACAAAAACAAGGACAGTGTGAAAGACCTTTTGATGTTAGTTACATCTCAGAAGAGAATCATTTAACTGTCGCCTTAGGTAACAAGAGAAACATTTGAGCTCTTCCATTGGCTGATCAAAGGTTAAGGCTCCTACTACTGATTACAAAGAAATGGAATGGTGAGGGAAATTTTGCAAATATGACCATTTCAGACAAGAAGATACATATAAAGTAACTCTGCAATGAATGAGAGGAGCTCTTTGATTTTTTATAAGATTATTAAGAGACAGTTAAATAAAGAAATGTATACAGATGAATGTAACAGCTAGGAGTGAGGAGCGAGGGAGAGGGGGTACTGCAGGATTTAGTTTAGGTGTGTGGAAACTAAAGGGTTTATCAAGGTAATATTACCCAGGGCATGTGCCCAGCCCATAGAGTTATGAAGATAGGGCCCATATTTTGATGGAATGTAGAAGAACCAAAGAAAGGAGAAGGAAATTTATTAGGAAAAATAGAAGTGTAATGCTTAAGAACATTTTTTCCCCCTTTTTTTTGTGAACAATCTCACAATCAGTTAAGAAGTTTAGGGGTATTTCTTTGGAATGTTAAACTGAAATGGAACTGGTCAGTAGATAATGGTTATTAGTTTTGTATGTAAATCCATTTTAGCAATGTAAACATGATTGTATAATAAATTTTGGTATTACAATTGGTATGTATGAATGCCTTTGAGACAAATGGCCAGTGTGTGATCTCCCAGATTACATTATGTAGTGAACTTAGCAATTTTTGTAAATAAATACTGTTTTGTAAATAAATAAATACAAGTAGTTGTGAAACTTCTGATCATCTGAGAGCTCTTGGATATGAAGACCTACAAAAATTCCCTCTTAAGTTTTCGCATCATTTAAAGGGTAGGTATATTTTGGTTAGATATCTACATAAAAAGTAATGTATTTCAGTTCATGACTTATAAAATTCTTAAACAAAATAAGTTTCATGTTCAAGGGTGGGAACAGGATTCTTTTGTTGTGCTGATAATGGTACAAAGAGTGGTTGCAACTAACTTTTAGAGCTTTCCATGCAAACCAATCTTTCTTCATATAACACATACATTGTCTGCTCTGCAATCTTATTCACACAAAAAGTAGCACAGTTTCATTACCTTCACACCATACAAAAAGCAAATAAAATTGACATCCTTTATCCATTTTAAAAGGGCTCTAGCACATGTGCTGCAGCATATAGTTCAGGAACAAATGGTAGAGGATGTGCATTCTGCTAATGCTTATTTTGATTAGCAAGGTGCAGAATGGAGAATAATCTTTTGTAAGAAGTTTGCTTATAACGCAGCTAGAGAAACACATCATGGTTACAGTAATATTCTGACAGAATCTTTCTTATCTTTACCAACATAAGATGTGACCTGACTGGCTCAAGAAAGTTAGACAAATAAAAGAAATGAATGTAGCTTTTGCCCATGTATTCTGAGGTAGCTCTTTTTTTTTCACTTGACAAATTATGTATGCATTTTTGTTCAGGACAATTATCCTTAATAATGTAAATAATTTCAATGAAACTTAATTAATCAGGCCGCGCCGTGGCCGAGTGGTTAGACCACTAGCCTCTCACCTAGACGGCCGGGGTTCGATCCCAAGCGACCGCATGTGAGATTTGTGGTGGACAAAGCGGCGCTGGGGCGGGTTTTCTCCGGGTACTCCGGTTTCCCCCGCCATCGCATTCCACCGGTGCTCCATCATCATTCATGTATCATAAGTGTCACCGCCTGCGATGCCATTAGTAGTTAAAGCGGGCGTTAAACACTACAAAAAAAAAAAAAAAAAAAAAAAAAAAAATGAAACTTAATAAACACAGCTGATGATGATGATGATGATGATGATGATGGGACAAGAAGAATATAGCAATTGTAATAATCAACCATTAACTGACCTTAAAAAAAGAAAAAGCAATGAAAAATAATCACCTCCATCTATTTTTCAAATGGATAACTTCTGATTTTATGTCCATTAGGCAATATGAGAATCCCTTACCTCACCTGTCCTCAAGACTTGTTGACTAGCATTCTCATGACAAGACAGAAGACCTGAGAGATTTGCTGTAGCAACTCCCTCCTCGTCTCTTCCTGCTTATATGCACATTATACATCAGTCATTCATGCTACTCCTGCCTGAGAATTCAGGCTACAATACATTGCAAACAAAATCAAATTTTATCACAAGGAGCCCATTCTGTTCAATAACAATAGGCTTAAGTACATAGAGGCAACATATTAGCAATAAATTATTTGTTTAAGAAAAGGTTTGAGTCAGATTTATTTCTTTGTTATTTATAAATTTAATAAATATTCTTTCATCACAAATTTACCAGACCTCGCAGTTAACCTAGCTACCTCACAGAATATGCCCATGTTATGCATACATTTCAAGTCACAATTTATTTTCCTTTTCTGTATATATAAAAACCTTTGTACTGCTTTATAATAGAATAAACACTGATATTTATTTCTAAGTTAACAGCTATTTCTTTCCATTTAGCAAGGGTGGTTCCTTATAAAAGCATGAAGGTGGGCACACCTCTAAAAAATCCTAAGGGATTAAATTAACCTTGGCCTTATGACTGTTAAGACCAGTTTATTTTTAAACTATTAGAAAACATCAAATGGTGGTAAAAGTGATGTTTTTACCTAGGTGCTAGTGCGGTGGTTTTAGCATCAGAATTGTTCCACTTGACAGCAAAGATGGTCAGGGAGGGAGTGGAGTTTTCACATTGTGTATGTGCATATCTGGTGCGTTCCTGTCTGCATCTTATGCAGTTCCCCAACTAGTTTTGTACTGACAAGTTTCTTATTTTAATGCTCATTGTGGAGTTAGTGTTACTTAAACAGAGTGTTGCAGGTTGCTTTATAATTGTATTGATTAAAGAAATATGGATAACTTTATACAATCACCTATGGAAGTGCAATTTTCAGGCTAACTCTTGAAAAAAAAATAAAAATAAAAATAGAATTAAATCTTTGAGTAGACCAACACCCAAATTCTTAGTAGAGAAATTTGATGTGTCCTATCCATATGACTTTTTCTAGCTGTTCCACAAAGAAGCACTTCTTACAAAAGAATATTCTTTTATCTACATCATGCCAATCAAGATAAACATTACCAACATTGGTCTTATTACTTGCTTATTTATAAGAAGGAGGGAAATAAGGGAATAAAGTAGGCTAAAGCGCCAGTCAAATCTTTTAAAAGCTGGTCACTAAGTGAAACAATTGATATTTGATTCTCTTTGCTTGCTAGGAGTAAACAAAAGAGAGACAAAACGAAAGATGTCTTCCCACTGTAGAAAAGTTTAATTAGCTTAAAACGAAAATGAAAAACTCAGAATATGTTGAAAACTTGATAAAAAAAAATGCATATCACATAAGTTGTGTGTTTTAATGAGATCTATATTTTTTGAGTAGTAAGGTTTTGTCTATCTCTTACAGTTTACCAGTTATGCAAAAGTTAATCAACAGTCATCCAGAATGAAGAGGTCTTTAGAGGCTATTTCTAGAAAATTCAAGATATGTATTTTGTTTGTCATTAAAATATCTTAATAAAAATCGTTAAGAGCCATTTTTGAGAAACTAAAAGTTTTTGAAAAATGTTCCATGTAAAGGGTAAGAAATTTTCTTGAAAACCTTTGTGTCGCATCCTTAGAAGATACTGAACTTAATGACCAAATTTGGTATTTCACAGAGTTTTTGTTTTTGAGCTATGCAGCTCACAGACACAGACACACACATATGTTTCTAAAAATTCTTTTTTATTTAAGGGGTCTCAGAACATGTATTTGAGGTGAAATCTTGGTATAAAATGTTTGGAATACCTTCTCTATCCACCATGTACATTGTACATATGTGTTAGATAAAGTAAATAGTGATCACTAAGAGAAATGAAAACCAAAGTTTTAAGACTCAGCTTAATTTTAAGCATATATACAAGGAATATGACTTGATCTGTAGCTGTGAAGTTCTCAAGTTCTTTTCCTGCTAACCGTATTTTGGTTGCTTATAAATGTGCAATTGTTTGTGGACAGTTAAAGGAGTGAATGATATAAAACATTTATGATTTAAGAGTAATATTAAAAAACATAAAGATTCCATATTAATTAAAAAACACTACATATACATATTTAATAAGGTTGATTTTTATATTATGTTAAGTTTTGTGGTATGTTTGAACTGGAACTATGAAACCATGACCAGCCTATTACGTCTCCAAATCCAGAAGTGTACAGAGGCTTCATTTATTATATTGCTGAACTGGATACAGCAATGAAGGAACATTTAGAAGTAGCCAGATTATTCAAAGAAGCCTGAAAACACTTCCGAATGAATTGTTAGACTGCATGTTGGATGTCTGTAGGAGAAAATAGAACATGAAGTACAAGCTTCTGAATTTGTTGCTATTCAGCATGATGAGACAACTGACATTTCAAATCACTTTCAAATGGTGTTGCTTTTCCGTACATATATGATGAATCTGTATAGAGAGACTTTGGGTATTTCAGAATCCTGAAGGAAGAGATGCGGATTCTCTGGCAAAGTGCATAAGGAATGATATCGACCCACTTCTTGGAAATACCAAAGAAACACTCACCTTTGATGGGACCAATTTTGAGTGGAAGGACTGGTGGAGTACAGGTTAATATGCATACTTTGTCCACTGCTATGCACACATATTAATGGCAACAAATGCTGATTCCCAAATAAGAGTGTTATTTTCAAATCTCTCGGGAATTCCAGCACCTTTTTTTCCCCAATTCCTCTTTGCTATCTGATATGTTAGAGAAAGTAATGCAGGCAAGACTGCCAGGAGTTGCATTAACAAGATGTAATTAAAATATTTGTACTGGTAAGGTTGTGTATAAAAACATTAAAAAAAATACCTGAGAGAATACTTTAAATTGTTGAAGAGAACTGCACTAATACAACCACAATAAATGAAGTCCGAGGTATAGAAGAGCTGTTGGAGCCCCAAATTTTATTTTTTGGTTAAAAGTGTTTCATAAATTATTTGGCTTTTTGGCTAACATTACTTTTAGATTTGGATGAGTTGGGACGGTGCTAATACCATCCTTTTGTATTTTGCATGCATATTAAGCTACTAGCACCTGGGGAAAATTGAGAGGCTCTTGTACTAATTTCTGAGGTTTAATTACAACATTGAGAACCATTATTTCTGTTGTTTATAGGCAGGGAAAGTGAAAGTAATGGCTAATAAAATTGATAGTTGTAATAATTTATTATTATCCATACTTAGTAAGAAATTTTTTTTTCATGGCCCCCAATTCTTTTGGACATGAGCTGCCCTTGTCATTTAGACAGAATAGGTCTATGTGTCAATACTGCTAAAAACATACTCCTTAAATTTCTAAGTATCTACTCATTTTAAAGAGGCCTAACTAGATTACTAGTTTCTTTTCTACTGAACCATCTAACCTTAATTAGGTTTGCTTAATGACACAGAATCAATATGCTTTAGTTTTATTCCTACAATTGTAGGAGTACACAAAAGTAATACAATCTGCCCTTACAAGGGGTCATTGTCACACTGATGTTACAGCTTGAGCTACATTTTTTAGTAAAAATACATTGAAAATAAAAATAATCATGTTGTGGGAAAAAGGTTTTAAAATTTTATGCTGTAATGGTAAAATTTAGGTCTGTCTTCTGCCAAATAATCAGTTGCCCTGTACTATGCCATTTGCTGATAATGAGCTTTTCCTATGCTGAGGCTACAAGTATACACCCAAGGTCGCGGGTTCAAACCCGGCGGAGGACGATGGATTTTTTCTGGCATAAAAATCCTTAGCATGGCTTCCTTCGGAAGGGAAGTAAAGCTGTTGGTCCCGTATCATAGATTTACGGCATGTAAAAGAACCTCAAGTCTTATAGAGAGGCCTCTGAGCAAAATTAAGTGGTCTTTCACACCCTGTATAGAATGAGACACTGAGAACCACAGCAGTTAAAGAGCATCCATAAATAACACGCCATTTCCATTTCTGTGCACAAGACCACACTAAAATTAACTTACAGCCAAGAGTTCATTTAGCTCAGAGGATATCACTGTACAGCGTTTCATTTTTTCCCAGTGTTTGGAGGCTCAAAGAAAAAATACTGAAAAAATAAAATGACTCATTTTGTAAGTTAACTCATTTTATATTTCTTAAGCATCAATATATGCAAGAGATTAAATATTAATAGTGGATCATTCTAATTTGCAAAATAATTTTGTTCTGATCAAACTTGGCTGTATAGGAGAGAAAGCCCAGATATGGGTATTTTATTATCAATCTACTTTCAGTGAAAAAAGTCCCAACTTGAGCTGTAATATCAATATCACAATGCCCCCTTGTTAGTATTGACCTGTTGTGCCAGTTTGCAGACATAATATTTTATTTCAGTCAATGTTTACAGCATATCCTTAATCATTTACATTTATAAGACTATTTTGGGAAGTATACAGAGATTATTCAACTTTAGTTAGAATGCCTCTCATGTAGCAGCAGTAGTAACAACCAGTGTTGAATCTAGTTGCCTGACACTTTGCCTCAGTTCTTAGGAGGGATGTGTGATAACTTTGTTGTTTTAAATTCATGAATTAATGGACATAACATATTAGGGTAAACATGGGAGGGCAAGATTAACTTTAAAATGTTGTTTTGGGTTACTTCAACTAAAGCCAGAAAATGGTATCTATTTTATATTTAAAATAATAGAATAGTTTTCAGCCAAAGTATCCATAAACTATGAACATTTTATTCCAATTACCCTGTAATGACAAAACAAACAGAGTACTGAGTAATGATTTATGCTAATGTATATTTACATTTCGATAACAGTAAGCTGGGATTAATGTAAATGTTGTCATGGCTTTTGCCATATTCTAGATGTCAAATTCATAGTGGAGGTAAATGGGGAGTTTTAGCATTTACCTTGTCATTAGGCCACAAAAAGAATATGGTATCATGGGTGATAATTACATTGACTTACTTTTTATCACTCACAGTGCAAACTGCCTTTGAAACCGTTTGTTGCAAATGTTTATTATGAGGAGTAGAAATAGCAATATTAAAATTTATCTGATTATTTATTATGTAGCAGACTTTTTTATTAAGGGGGATAATTGACAAAAACGGGGAAACACACTATTTATTAAAATTAAATAACTCAGAAGTTTGAGACAAGTGAAGTTTTAATCAATGTGATAGTTGAAAATGAGTCGGAATAGTAACACTCACCTCACTTATATGTAATTATGTTCAAAACATATGTTTCAAGGGCAATTGCCCTCTTCTTCAGTTGAAGTCCGACTGATGGCTGGTATTTGTGCTCTGTGGTCTATTACGGTGGAGCCATCTGGTGTTCTCAGTAGAAGTTCAAAATCATGTGGCGGTATTTCAAAATTCATCAGTTGGTCTTTTTGTTGTGTAATGAGAATATTCTCCCAAACTGTAAGTTCTGCCGGGTTGTTTACAGGTTTTAGCAATTTTATGTCATTTTGTATTTCATGATGTGATGTCCAAAAATGGTATGCTACTGCCGATTTATCTGTTTGTTTCTGTTTGATATGTCTGAAATGTTCTTTTGGCCTTGTTTCCAGTCTTCTTTTTGTTTGGCCAATGTAACATGATTTGCAGTCCTTGCAATCAATTCTGTAGATGCCTGATCTCTGGTTTGTAGGTATGGGGTCTTTAATGTCTGTTTTCAAAGCATTTTTTATGTTGAATTGGTTACTTGAAGCTAAACTTATATTGTATTTCTTGAAAATTTTTTTGAATTTCCTATCTGCTGTTGGGTGATAGGTGAATTTTTTATATATAACTTTCGGTTTTTGTATGGATAAAAAATTCACCTATCACCCAACAGCAGATAGGAAATTCAAAAAAAATTTCAAGAAATACAATATAAGTTTAGCTTCAAGTAACCAATTCAACATAAAAAATGCTTTGAAAACAGACATTAAAGACCCCATACCTACAAACCAGAGATCAGGCATCTACAGAATTGATTGCAAGGACTGCAAATCATGTTACATTGGCCAAACAAAAAGAAGACTGGAAACAAGGCTAAAAGAACATTTCAGACATATCAAACAGAAACAAACAGATAAATCGGCAGTAGCATACCATTTTTGGACATCACATCATGAAATACAAAATGACATAAAATTGCTAAAACCTGTAAACAACCCGGCAGAACTTACAGTTTGGGAGAATATTCTCATTACACAACAAAAAGACCAACTGATGAATTTTGAAATACCGCCACATGATTTTGAACTTCTACTGAGAACACCAGATGGCTCCACCGTAATAGACCACAGAGCACAAATACCAGTCATCAGTCGGACTTCAACTGAAGAAGAGGGCAATTGCCCTTGAAACATATGTTTTGAACATAATTACATATAAGTGAGGTGAGTGTTACTATTCCGACTCATTTTCAACTATCACACTATTTATTATTATCATCATCATCATTGTTGTTGTTGCTGTGTTGTCATCATCGTCAAAATCATCATTATTAGTTTAAAACAGTTAATTTATATTTCCTTGAAAAGTGACTGTAAAGTATATTTGATTATTTGGCTTTGGCTTTCATTTATTTTGCCCTTCCGTCCCCAAACCAGGTTGCAAGTTAATCAGAATTAATTTGTACATTCATTTCATATCTTTTTCATCATAAGATGCGGCCTGACTGGCTCATGAAGGTTAGAGAAATAAAAAGATAAATGTAGCTCTTGTCCATGTACTTGGGTTGCTGTCATAATATTACTGTAAAAATCTGATGTGTTACACTCACATGACTTTCTTTAGCTGTATTACAAACAATCTTCTTACAAAAGATTATTCTTCTTTCTACACCTTGCTAATCAAGATAAGTATTAGCAGAATGCTCTTATTACTTAGTTCCTTAAAAGTATTAGGGAACTAAAGGAATTTGCTATGCTAAAGTGATAGTCAAATGTTTAAAAAGCTATTGCTAAACCATTGTAATTGAAAATTGCTTCTTTATTTGGCCAGGAGCTAAACAAAAGAAATAAGAGTGATTTTCTATCGGATAAAAATATAAGTATTTTAAAATTGAAACCAAAAACAAGGAATAGCTTGGAAATAGTTACCACCATAACAAAAATGTAAAGGATATAAATTATGTGTTTTGATGAGATTTACAGTTTTTGTGCACTAAGTTTTGTCTATCTCTTACATACCAAGTTTAGTATTTCACAGATTTTTCTTTTTGAGTTATGCTGTCCACACCCACACACACATGCACATTCATACACATGCTGACCTTTTTCTAAAATGCTTTTTTGGATTCAGGAGGTCTCAAAACATGCATTTCCGGTGAAATATTGCTACAAATCAAATTTCTGGGTGGAAAACAAAACCTACTCTATCAAATTATGCACATTGTACATATGCACTACAGAAAATAAAAATTATGTGGAAATGTATGAGGAGCTCGGGAAGTTGAGGAAATTATCCACTTCTTTGGATACCCAGAATTCAATGTGCAGAACATATGTGCAGCATCCACAGGGAACACCTTTCCCTCACCCAATTCATCAGTCAGGAAATAAACTTTGGCAATTCAGCATTTATATTTTTACTTTCTCTACATATACTATGTACATAGTGTATATAGAAGGTATTGTGTTCCACCCAAAAATTGGGTGTCGAGATTTCACTGGACATATAGGTTTTGAGGTGCCCTGAATCCAAAAACAGTTTTAGAAACCTATTCTCTCTGTTTCTCTTGTGTGTGTGTGTGTGTGTGTGTGTGTGTGTGTGTGTGTGTGTGTAACAGCATATCTCAAAATCCAAAAGTCCATTAAATACCAAACTTGGTATTTAAGTTCATCATCTTTCAAGGCTGCATCACTAACATTTTCAAACAAAAGAATTCCCACACCCCAAACTATGCTTTACTTAGATAATGTTAAATGGCTCTAACAAGTTTGATTAAAATACTGTGCATTAAAGATATATACATGACAAATAAAATATTTATCTTGAATTTTTTGGGAATACCCTCTGAAGACCTCTTCATTCTGATTGACGCTTTTTTAATAAGTAAACCATAAGAGACAAAAACATACCGCCCACCTGGGTAGTGTGGTGGTAGCGTGTTTGTCTCACATTCAACAGGTCGTGAGTTCGAATCTCGCTTAGGGGGAGTTATCCGGGTAAGGTATTTTTCGGGGTTTTCCCTTATCCTGAGAAGACGAATGTCAAGTAACTAAGCTCCATGGACCCCGAGATTATTTGAGCATCATTTCACCAATTTCATTCATCGTCCGATATAACCAACCAGGTTAAAGGACGTTAAGCTACAAAAAAAAAAAAAAAAAAAAAAAAAAAAAAAAAAAAAAAAAAAAAACCCGATACACAAAAAATGCAGATCTCGTTAAAACACAAAATTTGTCTAAAGATTTTTATGGAGTTAACCATTTCCGAGATATTTCTTGTTATTGGTCTCAATTTTAAAATATTTATAATTTTCTCAAACAAAAAGCGTTATCCGTTCGTGTTTTGCTTTACTCCTGGTCATATAAAGAGAACCGAATTCCAAAGTCAAATAGCGACAGTTTTTAAAAGATTTGACTGTCGCTTTAGCATAGTGAATTTCCTTGTTTTTCTTCTACTTAGAAACAGCTAAGTAATAATACCATTTCTGCTTATGTTTATCTCGAATAGATAAAACTATATAGAACTAGATACAAGAACAATCTTTCGCAAAAATAGTTTGTTACGGATTAGTTAGAGAAAGGCATGTTAATAGGACGGGTCAGATTTTTCATATTTAAAAATTAGTCATCGCATTAGCATAAGCTTCTACTATGTGGCATGAGACATGCATTTAGTAACTCTAAAAATGCAGTCGTTTAGAAATAATTAAACTTAATCAGTTTTAAAATTTCCGTTAGGAAATTTACCACAGAACCCGAAAAGTTGAAAGCATTTGAACGGCAGCTATGCCAACTAAATGTAGTAGGTATAACTTACAGTATATATCGACTTTGTTTTCTATAGCAAATAGAGTCGTTCTAAAATTACATTTTTCCCACGCATGGTAGAGGATTAAGTAATGCTGCAAACTGAAATGTATCGACTCTATTTTCATTTGGTGTCATAAAGTGAAACAATTAAAATTGGCACTCCCGTGCATCCATCTACCGGAGGCAGATGACGTAACCTTACCTAGTGGTGCCGGCGCTCATGTACAGCACTTAAGAAATTTTGACATTAGAGCAAGAGTTCCGGCTGAACCAAAGTGCCTCTTTGGAATATGAGTAAAGTTAACAATTAATGTAAAGCCTTAGAAAATAAAAGGAGATGCTTTTCAGGTACACAGAACTGCCGTAAATAAATACAAATATTAATTTCTTACTTTGAAACACCGATGCAGTACTAGGTCATAATTTGTACGGGGAAAAATTGATATTGAAGGCATGGGCAATATCATTTCTGAGAGAAACTAATTTGTATGAATATTCCTACAGCAGAAGTATTAATATTAACATGGCCTGGCACGTGTTAGTTTCAGCGTCGGGAACTATGATGGGGAACGTCGTTTCTGGCACACCCCAAGTTAAGATATATGACGTCCAGTGCTATCGGATATTCATAACTTGTTTGTTTTATCACTAGAATTTCTGGCTAATTTTAGTGAAAAATGGTTTATAGGATTGAAAGTGCGATAACATTTCAGTATGAGTACTAAACATAATGTGTTTAACAAATTATTTTGCCATTTTAACTACATGAACTTTTAACGCCACTTCATATCGCTTCCATGGTGTTCCGTTTTTTGGGGAGAAATATTAACTGCTCCCTCATCTAATGGCGGGAAACATATTGGCCAATCAGAGCTATAGGAGAAGACAGCAGGCATTGCGCGGTCTGCGTACCGAGGGAGAAGGCCATTTTGTCGGAGGACCGGATTGGTATTGTAGTGAGCAAAGCGGTTTTCATTAAGATTGGAAGTATTTTTTAAATTTTAGAAGTTTTGGTAAATCGAGGAAGTTAGGATGGCTGAGCTCCAGGCTACGTCTGTATCTCAGGATGCTTTGGCTGTCGCTCAGTTGGAGTTAGCAGGAAATCCAAATGCTCTAGCATTGCGGAGGCCGTTTGATCCTGTGGCACATGAGTTGGACGTCTCTTTCCGTCTGACACGTTTTGCTGATCTAAAAGGATGAGGGTGTAAAGTCCCACAAGAGGTTCTTACGAAACTCTTGGAGGGACTACAGCAAGACGATAACAATGCCCAGGACGAACATGCCCATTTCATGCATATGGCAATTCCTCGTATTGGTAAGTAACCTGTATTTTGTTTGTGCTGCAGTAATTTTAGCTCTGATCTGTGGACGTAATGGCGTCTTAAAATATTCGTTACCTTCAGAATACACTTCATTCATTTCGTAGGACACAATTATACGAAACTTTGATGTTAAACCAGCTTAGGATGTTGGATGGTTGAATGTCGAACATCAGAACTGTATTACACAACGCGTCATCTCTGATTCTGCAAATTGAAGTTTTGTAGAAACCAGTTGTCGGTGCTAAAACATTTGTGCGGGACTGTCGCCATGATGGTGGGGGTTTGGTCAAGAGTTGTGGGCGGTTTTTCAGATGGACAATATTTACAAATGCCAAGGGGGTTCTCTCATTTGGAAGCAATGTTGTATGGGATACCATAGTCTATATGCTAGAAGTGAACACAGACAGAACTGCTTTCACTAATGTAAGAATATTTAAATGGTGTTTGTCATTCATGTGACAGTTGCACGAAAGTTAAATGATATTTAAAGTTTAACATTAGCGTTTGATTTCTCTGCTATCCACATCATAGTGAATATGTATGTGGATAGCATTTTAACCGCACTTTAATATATACACACTAAATATTTGTTCACATTCTGATTCTGGCGGTTGGGGATTGGGAATATTTTTGCTTTTTATGGATAGTACTCTTCCTCACAAATAGTGGGCTAAAATTCGAGGCTTTTATCACGCATCTGCCGAAACTCGTAATATTAAAATACCCACGGAAGCATTTGTTGTGAATCTCTCCACCAGCATCCCGAGCATCTTGTTTTACAATTTTTACCTAAGACTACCTGCAAAAAAATTTTTTCCATAAAAATCATAATATATACCAATGAATATATAATTTTCTAGAAAGAAAGAAAGTTTTAAAAATAGCAAGGGATGAATTTAGTTATATATATATACACATACCACTTGCACCATTTTTAGAAAGGAAGCAACTTTTTTTTTCCTGCAATTCTGTTTTTAACTCGCCTTGATTTCACGGTCATATTGGTAGTACCTTTGTTGTTTAACCTGAAAATGAATATTCTACCAAACCTCCAGTGTAAACAAAGTAGGGTAAATCTTTCATAGAAGATCCAGATATGAAGTGTTAGAAAGCATTTAACATTTTCAGATATGAAATCCTGCAGTTTGCTGAGGTTTTGATTGCTTTTTGGAATCATTATAGTTTTAGCTTCGCAGATACCTCAACTATGCCCTGTCGTCGCTCTGCAGTTGCAGCGTCTTCCACTTCTTTGCTTGTAAAGCATTTCATTATATTTTGTAGTTTAGGGTCCTGCACCTTGGGCTATGCTTTGCGGCTTAGAGCCCTAAAAGTTGTAACAGACGAGTAACTACAAAATGGCTCTAATGGCAGAATGATAAATGGTATCAAATCTGGATCATGTATGGAAATGATGCCAAACTTAATAGGAAGTTAATGTCCAACAGAAGTTTATAGATCCATTAATGATTTCTTCTTGGGACGTCAGCCAGGTAAGTGTTGGATTAATTTCCAAGCTTTCAACCAACATAGTCTGTCGCCATCATTAGGGAACTGAGGAGACGTTGCTCTGGCAGTGGTATTTATACTTGGAGGGGTGGGCTGAAAGACTGCCTTGTATGCTGTTCTTGGCACTGGCCAGTGGGGGTTGAGGATGGGGCAAGAGGTTATAGGTAGGAATGTTTTGCTTAATTATAGACCTTCGTCTTTGTTAAAGTTATTTTTGTTTGATTTTGTGTATATTGCTTCTTTCATCAGTCTGTCAAAATATTTGGTAGATTTTTCTATTTTTGTGGATGAAAAATTTATCTTATGGCTAGTATCATAAGTATGTTGTGCCACTGCAGATTTTTCTGGGAAGCCCAACCTGATGCAGTATTGGTGTTCTTTGATGCGCTCTTCCACAGTCCTTGCTGTTTGGCCGATGTAAATTTTTCCAAATTCGCATGGGATTTTGTAAATACCGGCTGTGTGGAGGCCCAGATTGTCCTTGACCATGCCTAGATGTATTTTGATTTTTACAGGGGGCTTAAAAACTGTTTTGATGTTGCATTTAGACAGTATTCTTTCTATTTTGTGGGATGCTGCACCCACATACGAAATAATGGCTGTAGCTAAATTTTATTTTTTCTCTGGATTGGCATTTGGTTTGTGAAGGAATTTCCTGAAAGCTTTGTATACCATTAGAGATATCAACAAAGCTTACAGGAGACTCCACCACAAACCAAATGCCAATGCAGAGAAAAAAGAAAGTTTAGCTACAGCCATTATTCCATATATGGGTGCAGTGTCCCATAAAATAGCAAGAGTATTGCCTAAATGCAACATCAAAACAGTTTTTAAGCCCCCTGCCAAAATCGAACATCTGGGCATGGTCAAAGACAATCTGGGCCTCTGCACTGCTGGTATTTAAAAAAATCCTGTGCGAATATGGGAAAAGTTACATCGGTCAAACAGAGAGGACTGTGGAAGAGTGCATCAAAGAACACCAATGCTGCATCAGGTTGGGCTACCCAGAAAAATCTTCGGTAGCACAACATACTTACAATACTAGCCATAAGATCAATTTTTCATCCACCAAAATAATAGAAAAAACTACCAGATATTATGACAGACTGATAAAAGAAATAATATACATAAAAGCAGCAAACAAATATAATTTTAGCAGTGATGAAGGTCTGCAAATAAGCAAAACATGGCTACCTATAATTCATAACCACTTGCCCCATCCTCCTCGACCCCCATTGGCCAGTGCTGATCAAGAATAGTGCATGAGGCGGTCTTTCAGCCTTCCCCTCCAGGTATAAATACCACTGCCAGAGCAACTTCTCTCCAGTTAGCTGATTATGGTGACAAGAGTATGTGGTTGAAAGATTGGAAATTAATCCAACACTTACCTGACTGACGTCCTGAGAAGAAATCGTCAATAACCAGCGCCGGGAAGGTTTCAAGTCCTGGATAAATTTAGTTTTATTGATGCCACAGCTTTGTGTGTTGATGAGGATGATAGAAATCCTGCTGAGAATCTTTATCTCGTGTCGGGAGTGCAATGCTCTCGTCTTGTGACAAAATGGGATTGAAAATTCCAGATATTTTCAAGCAGGAGAGAGCACGCTGAGCAGTTTTTGATTGGTACTCCTTAATAAGGAGATTATCATGCAAACAAACTGTTGTACAATCTTGGATACAGCAATATTAACCATACAATAGCTGGATGGTTTAGCTGCTATCGGGAGCTTTTACCTCCTCAATGGAAAAGTACATCAGAGGGGTAAAAAAGGTGGTACCAGTCACGTTTATATCCACGAGTGTAAAATCAAAATGAGAAAACCCATGACCTTATCATGGAAGGAAACTGGATCCTCTGAATGATCATGATCACCAATGAGGTGAGATTAAGCCACACTCTTTGCATTGAGGAACACATGGAATTTGCCAGCACAATCCACCCCGACTGCTAGGGGGGTGCAAGAGTTTAATGACGGGGTGGTTTTGCAGTGCACCTGATGATGAACCACAGTCAGTATGTGGACCCTGTAACATCGAGCCATGCTGGCAATCTCTCTGGCATCTATCCAAGCACAGCATTGGAAAGAACCAAAAAGACATACACTTAGCAGAGTGCCAGTGGTGGCAAGATGTCAAAAAGAGATGAGGGTACCCCTTTCAAGCACTCAAATTCAGAAGGTTTACTCTGTTGTGTAGCGCATCAGTTCAAATATGTCAAAAAAGGTTAGATTGATTTAGATGCTTTGTTATAATTTAGATAAGAAAAGACAATAGTTACAATGCGTTGATGTTTACTTTGTGTGCAACAGAACCTAATGTGTTTGTAGGAGCAATGTTGGCACCAATGAAAGTTGGGGGAAAAGCCAGGCTTCTCTTTCAACAAAAAAAACCCTAATTTGCATTGTTTTTTTTTCAAAAGCTCTTAGCAAACTTTATTTTTACCCCATATTTTGATCCAGTCATTTATGTGTGACCTAACTGAAAATCGACAAAATCTTGAAATCAGAGGAACCTGTTGTTCGAAGTGGCAGCCTATGGCTTCCACTTGTGTCATATTTGTTTTTCAAAGAACACACAGAAAACATAAGATCCACTTTAAACAGCTCAATTTACCCTAAGAAAAACTCAATACAACAAAAGTACCCCAGCTCATATTCTCTTGCAGTTATGCATTTCATGGCCATTACTCTTTCTTTTCCAATTCAAAGCTGTTGACCAACTCAAAATGTCAAATGACTCATGTGCTCAAATCGTGGATTATCATTCACCACAATATTCTCTTACCATTTGGCACAACAATTGTCCAATAAGATCATATCTTCTGAATTACTGGCAGCCATAGGTTTACCTATTATTGGTAAGAACTTACCTTATGATTGACATTCCTGCTGACATGCGGTTGTCTTGGTACACTGTTGCCAAATTTCCTTGCTGGCCATCTGCAGCGACTGTGCTCCTAGATCATCATTTCCAGTTCCTCTTCACTGATAATTAAATCGCATTCATGTTCCCTATCTTCCCTAGAATAAGTAAGTTTATAAACACATTCCCTACTTCCATAAAATGCCTTCTTCTTTCAATGCATTTTCTATCAGACTTCTTGTATGTTTAACTATTTTTTCCCCATTTCTCCTTGCACTTGACAGTTCAGGTGGTTTTGCGTAAGGTTGGCTATGCTGCCTTTGCGATGTTGCCAGAGTAATTAGTAAACAACAACAGCTGATTACAAATGTCTTTATCGTGTGTAACGATGAAAATAAACAGTTTACATAGTAAATGGATGCTGATGAATAATGAATAGCTAATTTGTTATTATTGATGTTAACTGAAAATAATAGTGGTACTGTAACATATGTAGAATACATACAAATTTATGACAATATTGAACAAAGATACAAAATAGCTTGTTACAATGAGAGAAAGGTATAACAAAGTGATTTTCATCTGTTTAGAATTTTAATTGCTCAATTCCATCCAAGTCATTCTCGGAAGTATCATTAACATCATCGTTATCACTAAGACATATCATTAGTGGTTCACATTCACTGATGACTCTAATTCCTGGGCTTTTCGTATTATTTTGTGAACATGATTCACTTTCTTCTTCCATGAAGCTGCATCCACTCTTGCCATACCTCCCAGCAAGAGTCTATCCACCTCTATAATTGTGGAAGTCTTATGTTCCCTCATGTACAAACACCAAAACACTATAAACAAATATAAATAACAGCGAATAATACATATTTTGTACAGAACAGCTCAACGCACGTGTTAGGAGTTAAGTCGAGCACATGGTTGGAAATAGCTAGATATTGCAATGGTGCAGCATAGATGCATTTCCGTTGTCTGACTGACTGACCGGAATGCTTCTTTGTGATTGGTTCAGAAAGTCAAACGGGTAAAGCTTTTCATTTGATTTCTGTGGATGTACCAACTTGACTCCTGACAAGTGCAAGGATTCAGCCTAGTATACTCCTTTTAACATTATGTCCTGTATCTCACTAGATGTAAAAGTTTTATTTATTTATTTTTTTTGTTTATTTTGGCTGTTGTAACCTTAACATGTTTATTGTGCCTTAAGACATTTTCAAATCACAGCGCTTATCGTGATAGTTCTAGAATTAGATTATAAAATGTTGTAATGATTGTGGAATCCCTGTGTATTACACAACCCAACTTTTCACTAAATGAAGTGAAATCAGATCAGTACATGCATGAGAATGTGTGCACAAATTTCTACTGAATCCGTAAATGTTGCAAAGCTGATAATCTGATGGTAATACTTATTTACACTATGATTGTTCAGCAACCTGATGAGCCTGCCAGCTGGTGACATACCCCATAAGTGTCAGTCACAAGGAAATTCCTCACAGACTTCAGAAAGATATGAAAATGTGCCAAGTTCTAGAAATTAGTAAGCACTTTAAACATTAATTACTAAAGAACCAAGCACTTCCAAGACATACCCCAAATAGAACTGGTTCAAAATTAAGCATAAGTACATCCTACACTTGAAACAATTCAAAGATCCGTTTTGAAGTTAAACTAAACTTCACTGAAAGTTGTCTGCTACTGATGGTGAATGCCCAGTAAGCACCTTTTGAGTTAAATGCGTGGGTCATAATCTAAAGATGTGATTGATTTCATAGATGTCATAGCTATGCCACTCCACAAGGCCACAATTGCTCCACTCCTCTACTTATAACAAATATCCCATGGCTATGCCTTGTGGGTTGGGCCCTCAACTGTGGGCTTTGCTTTGTGGTTTAGAACTTAAAATGAATGATTTGTGTAGCTTTTATTTTACTGCAAGATTGGCAGCATGCAGCAGAAGTAGTGACCACACTACACAGCACCCTATAGTTTGGCACAAATGATTATTCCAGTCACCTGATCTAGTACATTGTTCAAGGGTCTTGAATGAACTTTTTACCATGATTTGTCAAAAAAGTTTAATATAGTTTTTTTATTTTGGTGTTAAATAGCTTTTGGAGAATATTGTTTTTGTTTTTGGTGTTAAATGGCTGTTGGAATCTTAGGCATATATAGTGGGAAGCTTTTGCTTTACTTGTCTTGTGAATGGTTGAGGTTTTAGATGGGCTGATCCCTTGGCTATGCCTTGCAACTTAAGGCCCTCAACATTGGGCCATACGACAAGAAAATCAGTTAACCCTCATAGTATGTCAACATTTTCAGGTTTCCCTTGGTTTGGGCTTTGCAGTTATTTAATGATTGTATTATAATTATACACCTGCATGTTAACATATTGTTTTAACATACAGTATACAGATTTTGTAGTTTTGTTATTCTGCCATTAGAGCTGCTTTGCAATTAGTGGTCTGTTTTAAAATCTGCAAAGCATAACCCAAAGGGGAGGATCCTAAGTGGCAAAGCTTAGCTGAGGATTTGTGAAGTTATAAACCCTAGTCAAAAATGTCTAAAATCCAGCAGATTTTAATTCTGTGTATACTTGTTTTCAACACTTTCAAATTTGGAAACCCTCCTCTGGAAGTTGCATCAGCATTTTTGACAACTACATTTTCACCCATTAAAAGTTCCAAATTTCTCAGTTTGTTTAAATTCTATTAAAGTTGCCCGTAATTTGTAGAAGTATCTACCATAACATTTGCATGAGAAAGTAATGCTAATACCATTAATATTTTAAAAAAATATATATATATTTTCAATGAAAATATGGTTTTAAGGTTTTATTTCTTTATTGGCTTATAAATCTTTTGCTCATCATGTGTATTTAAAATGTCTTTTCATGCAATTTTTCTTTTTAAGTGGTTCAAAGCTCCAATCACAAAAATTGCAACCAGTTTTCTCAAATTGAGATGTATGGGACATTTTGGTTATGCAAGTTGTTTGCATAATGAAATTTGTAGAGTAATAGCTCTCCGTGTTTATCCAATTTAAATGTAATTTGGTGCACATTAACTAAACAGCAATGCAATTAGTGTAACATTTTGAGAAAGCTCAATAAAAAAAAAAAAAATTATAGCTTTGAAAATTTACTCCCAATGTCCTATACTATAGGACAAATCACTTGGTGATTGTTACACTTTTGAAGGTTGTACGTGTTATAGTCGCCATCAGAAATGAAGATGCTAATTGACTTGCCTGCAGGTAGGAGCAGATGGGGGCAAAGTGCTGCATTGCAACACTGCTAGAGATGGAGAAAGGAGGGAAATATTTGTGAGCACTTGGCAGTTGGCGTGAACCGAAGCTAGGCATTTCTTTGTTATAAATGTCACATAACTATATACACATTATCTTACATTATTCTTCGTCACTAGATTCTCCTTCAGTCAGAATCCTGTAGGTTCACTATGATAGGTTCCATAACAGCATACCTGGATATTGTCTGCAAATCATCTTCCAGGAGCGTTTCTACATGTAGAACGCAGTCATGCCACTTTGCTGCAGTAATGCTTTCCACAGCTTCTTGTATCAGTCTCTCCATGTCTGCAATTTTGAAGTTGTCATTTTTCTCTACTACATACACCTTTACTTGTGCCCATACCAATTCGATTGCATTGTACTGACAGTGGTAAGGTGGCAAGTGCACTACAGCGTCCCAAGTTTTGCTGCTATAGTGTCCAATTCAAAGCACTTTTGTGGTTAGTTTAACAATCTGTAGCAACTCTTCTCGTGTTTGTGTTGACGTAAAAGGAATTTGCTTATTGCATAGCCAAGCAATAATATAGGCTTACCTTGCATTAGAGCATGGTATCTTCTTCTTTCTTACAGAGTGTATACTTACATTATCCATTGCTATAACCAATTTCAGGCTAAAATTCGCAGAAATTGGTTCAATAACCAGCTTTTAAACATATCAGCATTTATTCCTGCACGATAGTCAGATGGGGACTTACATTTAGAGTGAGAAATTAATTTGCTCTCTGAGATGAAACCTGTATTAGCGGTACCAGCTTCACATAAGATCTAGGAACTTTTAAACCTCCACTCTCACCATTCATCTGCCAACAAGCTGATCTGGTATGATTTTGGTTTACCCAGGTTTCATCCAGGTAATAAATTTTGATGTCACTCTGGTTCCTAATGGAATGCATTCTGAGAAACACAACTCTTGCGGCTACAATGTAACTACGTAGTATTATTAATTTTCTTGCATCTTGGCATTTCCTGTAATAAAATCCCATTTTCCTCAAAATGGAAGATTCACTGTCATTAAAACCTTTGTCTTGTTTTATTTCGATCACAAGCTTTTGCGCCAAACTTTTTTCCATTTTCATATTGTCGCATGTTTCACTGGCAAGAGTTTAATTTATATAATTTATAGTGTTTTAGTAATGTTTAATTAATTACAAATTAATTAATCTGAATTAATTGGGATTTGTGCTTACATATTCTTAAGAAAATACAAGCTTTGTTATAAGCTGATGAAGTAACAGGATGGAAGTGGCTAGCCTCTTCTGATGGTACTCCCAGTGTTCTTTTGATGCCACCAACTTCCGTCGGTTTAAATGCACATTTGCACTTGAAGTCACACAGGATATTCTAGAACATTTAAGCATTTGGTGCTGATTGGCTAAGTCTACCCATTATGAGGGCATTGGTTCTCCATATTAGGAGAATGGCCACCATGTTGGAATGCCCTTCCGGGGACGCCACTAAATCTATTTAAGGGACGGCAGACCTGTCCTCCGGGGCTATTGTCTTTGACCGTCTGGAAGCCTTCATTTTGCTTGTGTGCATTGAGACGTCACTGTCACTTCATCTCTTACCTCGCTTAGACACACCTTGGCATATTTCTTAAAGTAAGGCTTTATGTTTAGTAACTCCATAATGACAATAATAATGGCCAGGATTAATAGAATAATTGCCATTTCCCCCGCTTTTTGTAAACCAAAAATGCGCAACCAACAATTTATATTATCTTGCTTAATATATTAGCTTCATTTAAGTCCGGTTATCATTGCTCTACCATCTGCCTTCCTTTTACCACCCTGTAATAGCTATCCCCCACATTGTAGAAGCATGTTTGTGACATATTTCTTTTACGACCCTCTAATAGCCATCGCCCACATCATAGAACCACGTGCGCGTCAATATATAGAAAAAATCCTTTTGACGCAACAAATTCTTTTTGAAATCTTCAAGGTCAGTCACTGGTTTGTTCCTTTTATGCAATTTTCCAGGAGAAATCAATGTAACACTTTCTCTTGCATTAACAAGCTTTCGCTTCTCTTACAATTAATTCTTTTTATGGTGCGCATAACCACTTGACAAGTATCAGCTTTGTCCTTGCAGCAATCGGTGAGACTGTTTAGAGTAGTTCCCGCTTCTTCCATCTTTCCCAGGAAATATTTGTACACATTATATACCATTTCTCTGGCTTGACTGTGAAGAACACAAATTTTTACTTCAGCCATAGTCAAAAACTGTTAACCACCGTGCTATTACACAATGAAATTTATTTATAGCTTGGAATTATTAAATTTCACTGCTAATCTGGAGACAGGTTCTTGTGGACACGCTCTGACACAGACTGCACCTGATAGGCTGGAAACCACCTGACTATGGCATTAGCTTGAATTTATCTACTGTGCATCTGCTTTCATTCATAGCAGAGACTTTAGACTTGATTAATGCTGTGAAATATGGTGCATTTTGGTGTTATACAGTATTTTTACAACTCTAGGAGGATCATATTTATTTTATTTCTACATTGTGGTATTGATCCAGGATAATTTCTCCTTCACTTCAGGTAATTATATGACCAGGGTGTTAGGCACTTAAGACTGCTGGATTTAGTTTGGGCTATTTAATTCCACTTTTATGCTGACCTATTAGCTATATGTGCTTGCTTTTAGTGTTAATAGTAAAACAGGGATTTTAAGTGTGTTATTGGCTTTAGTTCAATATGTATTTAAAATCAGGTTTTACTATGATTTCATCCAGAGAATGTTTCCTTAACCCTCCTATACATACTTTAGAGACGATTTTAACTGTTAATTGCATACAAAAACTTGAAATTGAGCCCCCTCCCAGCAGGTATACTCTCCTGCAACATGCAATAACACATTATCGATACTATTAGAAATATGTGTCAATAGTTTTGAGTGTCACTTAGATTTTCTTCTTTATACCACACATTTACATAACCCAGGACTGATGGATCCTGTCGTTTTATGTTGTGTCAAACTATATATGATAGTAATCAATACATATTGCAATTCAGAGAACACATTATTGGCACACACATGCCTTGTGAATGCAGGAAACTCATTCTTTAAACTTGTAGCTCTTTGTTCAACTGCCATTTGGTGCACTGTGTTATGAATAAGAGTGAATGGTTGCAGTATATGTTTACTAGCCTGTGACTCAGTACTGATTGAGAAGAAAGATAGAGTAATTTGTAACAGTAAACATGATCAGCAATTATATTCCCATAGTTTATAGAAGAAAAGGGTACACAGTATCTATGTTATTTCTTCACATTCTGTTTTTCAGTTAAAATGTTGCAATCTACATCTAAAAAAGAAGTTGAAAGGATGATCACATATGTTTTTCAATTCCAAATTTTGAATCTGGTGTTACCCAGTGGCTAGCTGAAGATGACGACCCCCTTTCAGACAGCCAAATAATACTTAATTTTTCATTTAAAAGTATTGTTAGACATTACATGTCAAATGGATAAGTAAATGTGCAAACAGTAGGTCATGCATAGAACGGTTGACAACTTAAGGTTCATAATTATTTATTTACTCCTTGTGCATGTAACCATACTTAATATAGTGCAGCCAAATTATCCATCTTGCATTAAATAACAATTCAGTCAACAGTCTTTAATCAATAAATTATACTAACTATACGAGGTGTGATAAAAATGTAATGGGAATTTTTTCATTTCATGGGCTTTACACAACCGATTTTAAAAACTTTTTTTTTTTTTTAACCTCTTGATGAATGTTTGCATCTTCAGCAGTTTTAAATGCTTAATTTAAAGTGTTGAAAATGTTGGCTGTGGCTTTTAGAATATCTGCAATGAGTAAGACAAGGGGTTTCGTGTGGTATTGACGTTTCAAAGAGGGTTCGAGAAGACTGAAGAAGACGATCCCTTGGATGTCCTAACACATCAATAACTGACAATAATGTGGAAGATGCAAAGAGGTGGTTCGTTTCCAAGATTGGATAAAGTGCTGGCACAAGTGTATTATATCTATGGGAGTATATTTTGAAAGGGCACAAGGTTGATGTAGATGCTATCACACCTCATATATTCACGTACACTTTCTAAATTACGATGACTGGCCATGTACACCAAACACTATCTCATGCGTTAAGCCTAGCCCTAATGGCTGTGCCAGAGGAGACCTGCCAGTTTCACTCCTGAACCCAGAGGTAATTTTATTTACTAGCTAAAATCCTACAGATTCTGGTGATTCTCATGCAACATAATCCTGAAGGAGCAAGAAACATATTAAGCAGATGATGCTCAAACAAAATCATTTTACCCTCCTGCACACCCTTGACGTGCTTACTTAAATACAGAACAGTAACATTATTATCAACTATATTGCTATGAGCACAAAAAATAGCGGTAAATCATTGCTGCAATCCTGTGAAAATGTTGCTAAAATGAAAACCCATATTTTTTTATAATTTAGGTGGATTTAGGCCTCCTACATGTTACAGATACGCCATGTTTCATTAGAGTTTGGCTTCACAGATCCCTCGGCTAAATTTCTTTCCAAGACATCCCTTAGGTATGCTTTGCAGCTTAGGGCTGCAACCCCTCGGCTACACTCTGTAGCTACACTATAAGGCTTCTTCCCCTATTTAGATTGTGAATGTTGGCAACACTGAGGCACAAGAACAAGCAATGTTGCTATGATGCCTTGGATGTGACGTCTGTAATGTTTATGAAGGGAAGTGGCACAAAAAATGACAAAAGTGAAAAAAAAATTAATGATTATAGGTGAATAAGTGTTGCAAAAGTGTTAGTGTGTATTCTCCACATTTTGGTATTGAAATAGTATCTAATGTGATGGAAATATCAATTTATAGATGTACCTGGACATGGGTGTTTATCTGACTTTCCTAATTTCTTTGACAAGTTCCTGGAAAGGGTTTGCTGAACAATTTATGCCACAAATGTTCACATCTCACCCTCCAGCACAGCACCCCATTCATTTTGCCTTTGGGCCGAGATGGATGCAGTGGCTGGGTGGTAGGTCAAGATCCCTTGTGGACTGTTGTGCCATGGAGTTACATTATGCCACAAATGTGGGCATCTCAATTTTCCCATCGAATGCTGACTCTAGATAGATGATGAGAACTTCCCATTATTATTGGTAGTTTCAGATCTACAAAGAGCACAATGATTTACTGCAAGTTGGGCAGCAAATCCTACAGCCATCAGCCCATAGTAACTCCTCCAGGCCTCTGTGTATTGTGTTCTGGACTCTGTGCTCTGCATTTAAATTGTAAAGCAGTTTTGCACCCTTATTATTATTATTATTATTATCATTATCATCATCATCTTCATTAAGACGTATTGTCAATCACACTTCATTTATTTGAACATTTATCATCCTGAGGATCCGGTTGCCCTCTACAATGTACCCCTGATGGAGTTTGTGTTGTCCTAATTTACATTAGTTGATTAGACATGTGCAGCTAACACAGTCATTGTTAACTTGTATAACTGCTTGTATGCTCAAACCACATTCCTTTGCACACAGACTGACTTTTTATGTCCAGTTCTAAACATAATACTAAATAAAATTAATTACTAAATATTATTAATATCAAAAGTCACAGGAGTAGGGCTCCAGTTTAACGTTCTCGTAACCTGTAGCAAAAGTCGAGATGTGCGATCCTGTACCTTAATGGGGTGCAGGGTGATATTGAGTTTGCAACATAATATTCTTGTGCTACTCAGTAGACCCTCATCAAAGACAGCCTCCATGTTATTGAGGTAAGTCTTATTAATTAGATGAGCCATTTCTAAAGCTGTTATAATCTGTAATGATATTGCCAAGAACATGCAACCAACCTTCCCTTCTTCCACTACAATAAATTCTGCTTGATTGCATTCCCATGTTTGAAAAGCAATACTTGGGAAATTGTATCCAAAGATCAGAAATGGCCTTCCGTATTATGTTGCTGTCTCCAGCAGAACTCTTGGATACAGTATGTTCATAATAGTATTTCTGGGAAAAGCTGTGGTTAATTAGCTGTGGCAATCAAGTTGTCAAACTAAATGATATTTGCAATGGACCCTGAAAGCTGCTTATGCCCATGTTTATAAGAAAATATGTACCTCTAATCCCATATCTTAACAGGTGAAGGATTGGACTCCCTACACGTTCATGGTTTTAGTAAGCTTTCATTGTAAAAGTACTGGGTTGTTCCTTATTGTTACCAATGGTGATGTATGATTTAAGTGGACAAGTGTTTTTCAGCTGTTTTGGCAAAAAAGACCAATTTTTGAAATTTTTTATGCAAAAAAATATACCTTAACTTCAATCTACACAACTGTAATGTTTTAATCCCCTACAGTAGATGTTATACATTTTTAATTATGTCATTTAATTTAAATTGCACTCTGTCCAGGAAAATAACACTGTACAACAAATTTGAATTTTTTTCTGCCCCCTGAATACAATTCAGTGGTTACATTGTTATGAATATGGGGGATTAAAGGAAAACGTTTCTATCAGATACCATTTTCACAAAAGAGAGGTTTTATTATTTCTGCAAAATGCATATATTATGAAAATTTGGAAGGACATACACTTAGACACTTAGTCCAGAGGGAAGTTTAGAATGACCTTTTTGATCTTTCCTTTTATATTCATGCTCCTCAGTGTCTCTAAGGACCAACATTATTCTGCCAACATACTGCTGTTCCATTGTCCTGCAAACTGCTTTTCCATTACTAGAATGTACTGGTGAAAACGTTCCCCATGTTCATCACTTTTTTTTCCCCCAATTTCTGAGGGGAAAAGTCTAGGTGACAAATCCGTGGAATGTAATTTTGGTGATATATGGTACTTCATGCACTGGAAACATCATGTTATGCACAATATCTTTATAGTCATCAGCTTTATGATTTCCAGAAGTTTGTAGTCACAAACTTGAAGGCATTCCATGCATCCTGTTCAGTAACACTTAAGAAGTTTGGAAAAGTTGTATCTAGCATAAGGTGTCAAGTTAAAGGGTCAATAAAGACACCTTCTTTATTCTTAGCATCACTTAGTTTGGGAAACTTTAAGTATGAAAAAGCCTTCCCTTCTTTGTTCAGTGCTTTTATAAAAGTCTTCATTGACCCCATTCTAATATGCAGGGTTTTCTATTGGTGGATGTGACACACTTGTTTAAATAGAATGTAGGATTTTGCTGAGGCCACTCCTTATGAACATAATGTTCTTTTGTGTTGCTACTGTGCCACTCGCACAGAAAACAGCAGTGCTTTGTGTAACCTTGTTGCATACCTGTCAATAGTCCTATTTGATCTGCACATACTTTCCACTTGTACTGATCATAGTCTATGTAATGAAGAAAATCCTGCATTGTTTAATAATGCTCTTTCTGGTGGTACAAAGTATCCAGCTGGAGCGGAGTGATATTTATAACCATTAATAAACCACAGCCTTTAAGGTGTGTTTGGAGGCATCAATAAAGAGCCTCTGCTCCTCTGGGTTGTGAACATGATGCAGTGCTCCAAACAAACCACTGATATTAGTACAGTACACAAACTGAGGAAGAGAAATAGGTTTGAAAATCAGGCTGACACCACCTAAATGATGTCACTTTTACATCTTCAGTGAGCAAACCCCATCCTTGCAATTCTGAAGTCAGTAGTCTGTGAATGATTCGAGTCCCTACAAAGCTTGCTGAGTTATGAGATTATGCGACTGTTTGTGGTGGCAAATACTCCAGATCACAACCTACTGTACTGGTTGCTGTATCTCTTCCACTGTTGCCTACCATATCTACATCTTCTTTGTCAATGGTCTGATCATTTGGTAATTTTGGATGTGAATCAGCATCATGAGGAGTGGTCACATGGCTGATGGCAGGTTAGTGTGTTGGATAATATACTTTGATTTTGCAGCATACCCTTTAGCATTGGTCAAACAGTATTATCAGTCACTGATGTGATCCCTATGATTATGCCATATCATGGGTGCCATAAATGGCATTGATGAACAAGAACCCTGTAGCCACTTATGCAGTTACCTGGACATGTGCCACAACAAAGATGAGCAAAAGGTTTTCTTGGTCACCAAAGCCAAAGTAAAACTTGTATGCCTTTAAAACTAGAGGAGTAAGGTTATGTATTTGGCTTTTCATTGCATATGCACTATATATTTAACAAAACATATTGGGGCTATTTGCACACTGTCTATATATTTTGTACACAGGTTTCTGATGATAATATATATATATCACAGATAGCACATATTCCCCATATGCAAGTCATAACCACCTATTTTCACGCAGAGGGCAAAAAGTGTGTTGTGCAGTGATGTGTTATTTACTCATATTCAGGGTTTTTTTGTTAGTTTCCCATTTTCATGATCTGTCTTTTCCCTCAAAAGTATACTTAAGTCTGAAAACGTCCTACAATGCAGTTAAAATATGGGTAATAAAATGTCTGATATGATCATGAGCTCTCTCTTATAACTTTCACATTTATTGCTATAAATAGCTGTTGTATACATGAAAATTTTCCCCAGACAACTTGTTTTGAAGGCATTGAGGAATGCGACTTAAAATGACATCTGAAGCCCTTCCCGAGTATTTTTGTGTTGTCTGTAAACTAGATCAAAGAACACTCAGGTAGGTTCTGGCAAGTTTCTTCGCATAAGCCCTCTTCAATTGTTGCTTGAATTCCTTGTGGGATGTTTTTCTGGAGTGGCCCACCTCCTTGTTGAAATCAGATCATCTACATCAAAATAAAGACCTGGAAATCTTTATACTTCTTTTTGGGTTGTTGCAGTCTATGGAGAGCTATTCTTGCCACCTCCTTTATCACAATATCCAAAAGAATCATGCTGAAAATTGTTTTCATTGCTTCAGGAGGTGTTGTGTACATTGCCCCAATAATTGCTGGGCAGGCCATCTGTTGAATCCCCCCCCCCCCCATATACCCAAGATCGCTGGTTCAAACCCAGCAGAGGACGATGGATTTGTTTAGGTGTAAACATCCTTATCATGGCTTCCTTTGGAAGGGAAGTAAAGCCATTGGTCCTGTGTCATAGATTTACAGCACGTAAAAGAACCTCAAGCTTGATAGAGAGAGGCCTCTGAGCAAAATTAAGCGGTCTTTCATGCCCATTATAGAATGGTATGCTGAGAACCACAGCAGTTAAAGAGCGTCCACAAATGAAACTCCATTTCTTTTTGTTGGATCCTGCTTAGTTTAATTTTGAGGCTTGTTCACAATCTGGAAAAGCATAACTTAAGACAGTTCTGACCAAAACGCCTCCATTGATCCACCTGACCAACACTCCAAGCTTTCTGTCATGAAAGAAATCAGACTGATTTGTCCATAGGACCTAGTCTAGGTCATAGATTTCCCAGGATTTGGTATACCATTCTTAACATACCTTCAGTCAGATGGAATGTATTCCAAGTCCAAACTTGCTTTGAAAATTTATTTTCCCGCTGCCAATAGTTGGAGCATGATAGGCATGATGCGGTCTCTGCCAGTTTTACATGAGAACACAGCCCATTTTAGATTTTCATAGCAGATTACCTTGCTAGCTATTTGCCAGTTTTTCTTCCAGTCCAAAGGAGAAATCGAGTCCAGACAGCTCCAGCCTCTATAAAGCTCTGCTATTCTGAGCTGGTGCCATCTTGACAAAAAGCAGAGATTGGGTCCCCCCCCCCCCCTCTCAACACACATATGCCACTTAGAATTCTTTGCAGTTAGGGGTTTGTTCAATCTCCTCATGGTGACCCCTCCAACAATTCTTTGCCTGCGGCTGGTGAGTTTAGAGACATGCTCATTAATGCATCCTACTTGAGGTAATAAAAGTCAACACAATTTCATATAATTATAGTAACTGAAACATATTTCCAAGAACAATGCAGCAATAAGGGAGAAAAAAGAATGTAGGTATGTAGTGCAATTAGTTTATTTTTGAGAAATTCTAGGTTAGATTAATACCTACAGACACATTAAATTACATGTATGCAAGGCTTCAAAACCCTACGATGTCTAAAAGTTTCCTTAATTACATTTTACCATTTTATTAATGATAAACAAAATTCGCTCATAGCATTATAAGATCAGATTATACAGCAGCTGTCATGTATTTAAATAGCTGTGCAATGTAGGGTATGGTATGTGAGAGTTGACCAGTGGTTGGTGGTTCATTTCCCAAAGGACCAATATATTGTTTTATTTTATCACCTCACCTCCATTATTGGGTATCCTTGAATGGATTGAAGTCATTTAGATTTTAATTTTTGCAACATTTCTACTTTTCAGAAATGAATGTGAACCACAAAATAAATGCCGCAAACAAAATTACTGCAGCTTCCCAAAACCATTGTTAAAAGAAAAAACTACATATGGGATTTTTTATTACAGCATTACTATTTTAAATAAAAAAATAAAATGTGTGCAGAAACAGTTTATATTTTCAGAAATTTTGCTTTTAAATGGATATCTTTTTTTTTTTCTTTATTACGAAGGTATAAAAAATGTGATATTTTAAGCCTTTGTATATGCTTCTATTGTATTGCCAAAAAATGTTATTCATTTTACTAAACAACTGTAAGACAAGATAGATTTTGAAGAATGTATATATTTTAAACCAACATTAATAACTAAAAAATTATTAAGAGTTCGAAAAAACAAAAACTCTGCAAAACATATTGAAGTTTGAAGGCATTATTGTGTATGGGTGGTGTGTGAATCCAATATTCAAGAGTTTCTGAGTTTGAATGTCTTCTAGGAATGCTTCTTTTTATGGTATCTCTTTCAGATGGCTAATGTCTTTAGAGCTAAATGGAACTTGAATTAGTGTAAAAAGAAAGAGACCGGAGTTTATTACTTCTGTATGCTTTAAAATAACTTGCATGTGTGTCCTTGGGAAGAGTTCTTGCAATTGTCAACATGCAGTTCTCGGTTCAACGTTTTTTGTAGCAACAGTATTTCATTGTCTTCATGATATTATTGGAACTACATTGAACTTTAAGTTTAATCTGTCCCTGTCTCTCAAGTAATGATTGTAAGTACTTAGATTTTTTCATGCAAATTGTAAAGTAAGTTTGCATACCTATTATTAAGATCATTGTCTCTCTATGGTTTGTTTCCATGTATACCATACCAAGTATCCATCATCAATAACTTCCCATCTTGTATTGGTCGATTTTAAAGACATAGCCATGGCTATTGATTCTCCCTTTTGCAGTTATGTGTGCTTCACAATTGTAACTGAACCAATTAGATACTATATAAAAGGTCTTGCATATTATTGCCTACTAAACATCCCATTATTGTAGTGCTATATAACTTCTTGTATTCAAAGTAGTGGATGAGCAATAGAATTTGGCCAAACAATAATTTCAATTTAAAGCACATTTGTTTGCACACAAAGTATGGTTAGGATTTACAAAAGTGACTGGTGAATAATTAGTTTCATATTTTGTCTACCCTGCAATTCTTTGGCATATTGCTGGAAACTTGATTATAGAAATTGGCTGTTATTGTACAGATGAGCATGTTAGTTACAACATGAGACTGTGTTCCTAGTCGTAATCTACTATTTCAGTCTGCTAGCATATGCACAGTGGTTAATCTTTGGACTAATAAAAGTTTCTCCCATACATTCAAAATATTTTTCCACAGTTCTTGCATTAAATCATTGAACTGCTGGGAATAATTTAGCGAACACTTCATTGTAGTTCTGTTTGGGCTGGAATACCTCTGCAATAATGTTGAATTTCTATCTTTGCCTGTTTTTTCATGTTTTTATATATTCACATTTTCTTCCATGCTGTACCTTCCACCTGCCATTTTCAAATCCTGAAGGTACATCAAGTGAAAGAAAATTCCTTTTTTGCTGCCAAGTCATATGGTAAATTAGATACATTGATACACTTTTGTAATCTTATGAACTCATCATTCGACTTCTGGTATTACTACAAATGTATGCACATGAAAAGATTCATTTATGTTATAAAAATATTTTCCATCTGAGTGTAGAATGTCTCATAATGGGCATAAATTCACTTCACCATGAAAGAAACTTTTTAGCAGTAACTGTCGCTGTCACTAGCTTGTTCTGTGCCATCACTCAGGGCAAGCTATACCATCCACAAGGAAAACAGTAGCATGGGCACTGGTTTACTCAGCATGAAAGATAAGCATAACTGTACAGTGGCAGGACAAGTGCATCTCAGCACACATTCTCTCTTACAGATTTTGCTCAAAATATTTGTTATAGGTTACAGTATATAAAGATAAAACAAGGTGTCCAATGTTATTATTTTGAGCAAAATGAGCTTACTGAACATAAAAAAATCTGGCTTCCATTCACATGACTTTCTCTATCTGTTCTGCAAATAAACTATTCTTACAAAAGATTGTTATTTTATCTATGTCATGTTAATTGAGAAATAAGATTAGCTGAAATGGTTTTATTACTTGTTTCTTTGTAAATAGAAGGGAAATAAATGGTAAAGCACTAGCCAAATCGTTTAAAGGTTGAGTACTATGTGAAAAAGTTGGAATTCTTTGAATGGTCCGCATCAAAACAAAAGAGAGAAGAAATTAAAGACAGCTAAAGTTTCAAGTAGCTTAAAGTTGAAACCAATCATAAGGAATATCTCGGAAATGGTTAACTCTACAACCCTCAAACAAAAAAAAAGACAAATTGTGTGTTTTGACAAGATCTTCATTTTTTGTGTGGTACATTTTCATATCTCTTACGGTTTACTAATCATACAAATGTCATTCAGAATGAGAAGCCTTCAGAGGTTATTCTAAGGAAATTCAAAAGTACATTATGCTGGTTAAGGAATTATCTTAAAGATTGGTATTTTAATCAAAATCAATAGCCATTTTTTAAAAAAAAATAAATGTTCAGAAAATATTTAGTTTGATGTTTAACAGACTTTTGTTTTTATGTTATGCTGTCTACAGACACCCACACAGACCTTTCTGTAAGAATGCCATTTTTTTGGTGAAATCTTGACATACCATTTTTTGGTGGAATACAATACCTTTTCTATGTATGTACATAGTATGTTTAGAAATAAAAATATACTATTGCATACTACCTAAAGTACTAAAAACTATTAGCAAAATTGCATTTTGTATTATATAACTTCGAAATTATGATGAAATCCTTATGAGGATGTTTAATAAAACCTTTGTGCTTGCGAAAATGGTATTCTAATTTTACATTGCTGAGTTAACCAAGTATTGTAAGTCTGTACTATTTTGATTAATTCCAGTAATTTTTCAATATTGGACACCACTTTCTGACTGTCACATAAGTGAAGAGTATGGCTAAGATTATGGTCTGATGGTTTGGTTTCTGTGACATGCTTTACAAGTCTTCATTAATGAAAGTACTTAGTCAAACATGCTAAGGGACCTGGTAGCAAGATCAAGCTGTGTAAACCGATATTGAGAGGAAATTGCTACCATAATTAGTGATTAAAATATTTCTTCCCATGCTTGCAATAACACTGGTGTTGAAGGCTGTTAATATCTGTAGCTGCTCATGACATTCTTCCCATAGGATAATATTAGACTTCCACATATGAGCCATCATGGCCAAATCGTATCTGCCTTACTGCTACTACTGTTCATGTTGCCCGCATAGTCAAGGTGTGCCCTGATTTCATTCCACTTGGTGATGAATGCTGGTCATAATACTTGTAATTGGGTCACTTGATTTAGGGCACTCTAGAAGGCTCCATCCTTGTAATGCTAAATTATGGATATACTATGACTGGAGAACTCAATTTTTTCAGCAGCAATTTTTGGCTAAAGTTTAACTATGAAATTTTAAAATATTTGTTTTTATAATTGAATTATTTTTTTAAATGTGTATGTTATTCTTCAATATATTTTTTGTGCAAACCAGGAAGTAATAAGTATTTCTTTGAGAGGGGGGGGGGGGGAACATACAGAAGTTTATTCTAGAAGTTGATAAAAAAATTTAAGTGCATTCCTGCCCTATATAGAGTAGGAGGTGAATAAGTGTTATCATTTTTCTGCTTAACTAATAGCATTGTCATAACGAAGCACAAACTTCAGGGTCTAATGTGTCTTGAATGACCATGTATTCTCTCTTCTGTATTTATATACATCACCCTCTGTCCAGCTCATATGTTCCACAATCAACCTGCGTTTCACAAGACTTACAGTTGCAAACTTTCCTTTACACACTGAATGGCTTAACATATGCTGAATTAGCAGATATTCATTTACTTTACCCCATGACGGGAAACTGCCAGTGCTATAAGGGGCTATATCATTGGTGATTTCTGAATCATTGTCTCGTAAGATGAAAGTTCATTGAAGTGAATCAAATTATCTGTAACACAAGAAGTGTTGAGGTTTAATTTTAGTTGCTCACCTTTGTAAAAGCAATGAGGGTGATGTAGTTTAAAGAACAAGTACAAACGCTTACATGTTGGTTTGTGTTATAAAGCTTAATGTCATTGTATTCAGTGTTTTTAAATTAACTCTCAATGCATTGTGAAACCTAATCAGATAATGATTGAAAACAAAAATGTATGGTTATGTAAGTATAAGTTTCAGTGCAATTAATGTTTATATTCTCCTATTATTCTGTACATTGTGTCATCCAATTTCCTCCTGCATTCTCTTTTATGCTGCCCTCTAGTTAGTAGCTCAGAGGGCTTCATTAGCCACCCTTATCCATTGTCTTATTTGGTTGTTACCTCTATTGTATTATAGCTTTTGAAATACCACTTTCATATATTAATAAAGGAAGTGTGTTAAAGTATGCAATGTCTGTCTTGGGGCATCTAGATGACAAATTGATTGTGTTTATGGGATTGACTATGGACACACTTTTGTATTAATTCTTTTTCTGGAAAACCCAGTTTTGGCTTAATAAATTCTAATATTGGGCCTGTTACACCTTGTTTATAGTAATATTTTCCTCTTGTCATTCCTCTGTTTTATTTGCACAAACAGTGTTTAAGATTCTCATTATATTAAGGTAACTGAAAAATATGCCTATATAGCTTTCCCAGTATTTCATATTCCTAGTGTTTTGTATGATGGCCAGCCCATAATTACTTCTAACATTTTCAGCTTGGTACCCATACTTTTTTTGCATGTTCAGAGAGCAGGCTAATTTGTGGATATATACATCACCTCCATAAGGTTTTCCAGCTGCTTTAGAATCCCCCAATCATAAATAGTTTAAATATGTTGAGGTTTTCTCTAGGAAGAGTATCCTCAAATTTGCTCTTTGCTTCTGGTACCTCCATTTCAATGTTTTTATCAAGTTCTCAAAGCTATCGAGGATAGGTATCATGCCCATGTAGTATTCATTTGTCTTGTGTTAAGTAGATTTAAAATTCAGCAATTACCTAAATCATATAATTTTAAACCTGAGCAATCATAGATTAAGCTAAATTAAAAAATAAAACCATAATTTTTCTGCACAATGGAATTCCTTAAACATTGACTAATTTAAATGCACGTTATAATGAAATTTCAAATCTGGCTAACTTGAGAAACCACAGTGTCACTCCCATATTGTTGTGTTAAAATGGTGTCAGTCAAACTAGTTTTGGAATGAATGGCTTTGAAATATACAGGTAGAGAGCATGTCTACCACTGAGGTTGAAGCAGAAATATATATCTGAGTCTGCTAAACTAAAAGTGCAGAGCATGGATGAAATTTATTTGCCCAAGCTCCTTTACCCAAATGTTCTTGCAATTCTGAAATCATATAGGTAATATAAGTAAGCGCTTGAAATTTTATACAAGTACCTTTATCGGAACCTCCAATTGGGCAGTTATCTCCATGTTATCTAAGCAGCACAGTCTTTACCCTACCCCAGAAACCTTGCCAATCTAAACTCCCATCAATACTATAGGACTATCTATAAAGTGGAAGAAATTTGCAGCATGTCCTGTGGAATGAGTTTTGCAGGAACACATGCATTAGTACTCCATAAGACCACCCACTATCTACATTTTTTATTGCTTCACGATATGCCTGGAAGAATTTTGATGTGTAGGTTTCGCTGCCTTTCTTATAACCGGTGGTTTCTCCATTTCACCTAACATTAGATATACTACAGATTGCAGTTTGATCAGGATTGTACTGGTTTAGTGGTCTGGTCCCTCCTGATTTGTCAGTTGTCCCTGTTTAAAATTGATTTCATATGTAAAGATTAAATTGTATCACAAATGATAGCAGTTCACTGATCTCAATTTGTCAGTTTGTCTTCTTGTAGCAACATTTTCAGGATGGACATATTTAGACATTTATCTAGTGTTTGCTGATATAAATTATATATTGCAGGTACCTAATATAGTAATTTTGAATAAATTATATTAAGAAGTAGCATATCTAATTTGGGATAGGAGTCACCCCATAAAACTGCATATCCTAGGGGGTAGTATAGTTCAGAGGTAAAGCAGGTCATGTATGCAAGAGGGAAGCAGATTGCCACAGGGTTGAAGGTGCAGGAGAGATTTCATTTGGGGAGAAATAAATATGTGAGGAGACATGGCTGTATAGTTCAGGATGAGAAATCCGAAGGATTCGCTTAAACTCCCATTTAGCACTCTCCTATACATAGAAAGTGTTGCAGTCAACACCTTTTAAATAAAACTGGACCTGTTTGGTGGACATTGGTCTGGAATGTGTCCTACATCATCAGCAGCTCAGAGGATAAAGGCTCTTGTCACCTAGTTATTGGGGCTTTTACAATAAAACTCATACTTATGCCAGCATTGGTTTATGAGGACTCAGTTAAATGAGCATTTCGACATCTTGCCACTAATATTGATTGCTGAAACTGGTAAAATGAAAAATAATTTATTAAAAATGTACCCTACAATATTATTGAAATATGAGTAAATATGCAAATATTTCTTAGACTGTGTAATTTTAAAAACATCAAGAGACAGCACATTTACTGTTTTTTAAAGCACAATTATCCATTTTTGGAAAAAAGAAGGGCAGCTATGACAGTCAAGTAAAATTCAGACAATGCTTGAATGCTGGGCATTCAGATGTCAAAGTTCATTTCAAAACTGCAAGACATAGATCTAGTTCAACCACAATTGCTGGTTCCTTAACAACTTTGTCACTTTTTAAATGTTTTGGTCCTGTTGAGAAATTTCTTTTAATTGCTGCTAAGCAAGTTACTTTTGTGTTCCACACTGCTACTAATGACTTTGATTTCAAAATTTCAGTCTATGCCTGGTGAAACTCCTTGGGTATTGATAAATTATTTTATAACTACTGTAAAGAATAGTAATTTGATATAGAAAGTAGTTGGTTTGTGGGTTGATAATTGTAATGCTAATTTTGGAGGCAAACAACGTAAAGGAGTGAATAATGTTTACATTTAGCTAAAGAAAGGATAGGCAAGGAATATTATGGGCATTGGTTGTGGTACGCATAATCCACAGAGTCTGCAAATTGTAGATATGTTGCCTAAATTGTATGTCTTTTAGTTAGCAAATTGTTTATGTTGTTGATTATGAATCTCTTTTAGTCAGAACATAGAACTATTTCTAGTTTATTCTGTGCAAGTAACTCAGTTTGAGTGTTCTATGACTACACATCGACTATAAAGTGCTCTAAAACACAGCAGCACCTAATTTATTCCTCTGCTACCATCTATTGAGAGATTACTTCTCATTTATGAAGGACTTCAGTCTTACGCTTTTATGCCAAGATCAGTGTCTGAAGATGATATAAGGAGTTCTTTGAAGGTAATACTACAGAAGCCTCTGAGGTTTGTTTGTGGACAGCGTGTTTAATAGAACAATTTTGTCTGTGGAGTAAGCCTCTGCAACTGAAATTATCTTCAAATCTGAATCTATGGAAATTGTGCAATAATGAGTTTTACACAAGAAGTTAAATTTCTTCTGGAACTTGATGATGGTAAGGTATGCGACAATTCTGTTAATATAGCAAGGATGTATGCATTTTTATGGCTGATGTCTCTCCCCTATGGATATGTGGGAAAATAGTTTTGGTAAAGGAGGAGAATATATGGATACTGGACAATGACATTACATTGATGTCAATTTGCTGAAACAAAATCAGTGGAAAAACATGAAAAAACAACCTAAATAAGAAATTTACTTTTTGAGGGAGGTAAAGATTGCCACAGTATTTTGATCTCTTCTGTGAAACTGGAAAACAACTTGGTTTATGAAGAGAAATGGGTCCAACTGTTCAGTTATTACAAAAATCAAAATGCTTCTGTAGGTAATTTCAGCCACATTTTGTGTTATTTTTTGTGTACCTAGCTGTCTTACTCATAATGGGAAAGCATTTTCAATTATAAATAGTATAATTATGATCTGAACAAAGAAGCAAAATGCAGAATCTATTGTGAAAGCTCAATGAAAATTGAACATGGAAATTTGTGGTAGTGAATTTTATAACAGAACTAACTGGAACACCTGGCTTTGTCTGTGGTTTGGCAGTTTGTCCTTAAAACATTTAGGATATGTCGTACTTTATCATTAGCTGTACTTTCCTATGACATGTATAAAGTTATTACAAATAGTTAAAAGTCTTGGAAGTTATAAAGAAACAAAGTTAACTCAGAAAACACTATCCAAAAAGCATGGTTGAGCAACCATATATTAGGAATGATGTAATGCAGCAGTTGTAAGACATTGCTATTGATTCTTTTTTCTCATTGCTATTTACAGGCAATCTCTCAGATGGGAAGAAGTAAGTTTTAAGTACTGCCAATATATGCATATTTGTTTATTCTCAGTAACCCACATACATAAAACCACAAATAAGGTTCAAAGTAAAAACAAAATAATGTCCAACAATGCTTAACATAAAAAAGGGAAGTAATAGTAACAGTACATATGGCTTATGCTGTTGCAGTTATCCACACCCATTATCATTTTATTTTATCAAGTTTCTTTTTTCTGCTCACAAAACAAACTTCCCATAGGAAAGAAGCTGCTGCTTGCAAAATTTGGGAAACTACCAGCTATAATAATTATCCTTTTTATGTCCAAACATCAGAGTATAATTGCAGAAATTGTGAATGCTAACATCAACTATCAAGGCTGTGAAAAACTATGTAATGATTATTCTTACATTGGCGATTCTCAAGCTAATATGATCTCTGAGGAAGAAGTATATAGACTTGACAAGATTTTGTAGGCATTACATACAGTTGCACAATGAATCCTGTGAAATGGGATGCATTTTGAATTCTAAGCTAGATAGTAATTTTTGCCTTGTTAGAAGTTATCTGTGCCAAATTTGGTCAAAATCAGGACAACAATGTAGAAACTTAGGCAGTGATAAACCATTTTGAAAAATCTGGTGTTCCATTCATACAACTTCCTCTACCTGCTCTGCAAACAAACTATTCTTACAAAAGACAATTCTTCGATCTACTTCATGCTAATTGAGATGAACATTAGCAGAAGTGGCCTTACTACGTAGTTCGAGAAGGGAATATACAAGGCTAAAACAATAGTTAAATCTTTAAAAAGCTCTTGCTATATGATGTTGAAATTTGGTTTCCTTTGCATGACCAGGAGTAAAACAGATATGAAACAAATGGCAACCTCCCATTTGAGAAAAATTTTAAGTATTTTAATTTTGTAGCCAATAACAAGGAATTACCTTGGATATGGTTAGCTTTGCAAAAAAAAAAGTATATGACATAAATTGTAAATTGTGAGTTTCAGCGAGATCTACTTTCTTTTGTAGTATGCTTTTGTCTCTCTCTTGCAACTAGGCTAAAGTCATTCAGAATGAAGAGGACTTCTGAGGCTATTCCCAACAAATTCAAGATATATATTTTATTTGCCACATAAATATCTTTAATAAATGCCACTTTAATTAAAACTGTTAGCCATTTTTTAGAAAATCAAAAGATTTGCAAAATCTTGCATGTAAAGGATAATTATGGGTGAGGATATTTTCTTGAAAATCTTCACGTTGTGTCCTGGAACAGTATTAAACTTAATACCAAGTTTGGTGTTTAGCAGACTTTTTATTTTTAAGTAATGCAAACACACTCAGATGAATACACACATGGACCTTTTCGAAAAATGCTTTTCGTTTTTCATTTTTTAATCAGCGATCCTCAAAAGCTGTATTTTCAGTGAAGTGTGTGAAGTTTTTGAATGGAATACAATACCTTCTCTACCTACTATGATGTACATATATGCACAGTGCTCAGTAGAGAAACTATAAATTGGTCCACACCAGTGACAAATATAAATGTTTCAATTGACTAACCTGTACAGCTCTTCAGTAATTTAATTTTGTTTCTGTTAGTAAATGAATAATTGAGATATTGAAGATTGTTTAAGAGTAGACTTTTACAGTAAGTATGCTATAAAATTTGGCTGTCAGGTACACAGTCTGTCTCCCAGTCATGTACTATACACTTGACTGGCAGTCACATGGTCCATCACCCAGTCACACACGCATAGACATCAAATAAAATTTCAAATCACATTAACAATTATAAGTAATACCGCGAGTGTTTTAATCTTGTTGATAATTCACAACTGGAGCAAAGCGTTCTCTGGGAGTGAATTGTCCTAAGAAATGAAAACACAAGTTGTATTTGATAAGACAATTCAGCTAAGTAGGTTATTAATAATTTATATTATAATAGGAAGGGAGATTTTATCAGGTTATGATTGTAATACTTAAATTAGTTCTCAAATGTTAGATGACGTATTTGACCATGTTTATTTACCAACCCCCCCCCCCCCCCCCCCTTCCTTCCCTGCCCTGCCCTGCCTCCTGAATTATGATGTGGCCAACCATGTCTACACCTAATGTATGAATATTGATGGCAACAATAGAAATACGGAACAATTATTTTATTTCAGATTTTAATAACTAATACATTAAATGGAATAAAAACGTTTTATTTGAGGTTATTGCACTCATCTCACAAGAAATGCAAATAATGATCATTTTCACTCCTTTTTTGAATTTAATACATTATGAACTGAATAAAACTTTAAATAAACATTGTAACTGAGTTAATTGAAAGTAGAATCTGGAACAAGTGAAGGTTGGCTGACTGGATTGTCAGCTTGTTGCCAATAACCATGACAAGAGATTAAATAAACAAACATCAGGAGTGACAAGATTTCAAAGAAATGGACATCAGCTGCGATAAGATTTTTTGACAATATCACTGCTGTCAGATGACCACGATTGGTTGAAATTGACTTATCTCTGCCATTCCGTTGGCCCTTTGATAGTTGAGCTGAATTGTCAAAATAAACACACAACATAACTTATCACAGGATTGTATCCATTTATTGTGTGCCATACCCCAATTTTTTAATCATGCAAGGGAGTTTCGTGAACAAAATTGGGTTTGTCTATAACATAATATCGGTTGTGTTATGATGACCATGTTTCATCACTGAACGATATTAATTGTGGATTGTTTGTTCCATCATAACATTTCTCAAAATCCAGTTAAGAAATTTACCTGACTGGTGAACATATGGTAGCAATTTCTGTATAACAGTAATTCTGTATGGTTGTAGTTTTAAATAGTTTGTTGCTTTCCATGTTGAATGTTGCTTCGAAATGTCAGTTTCTTATGCAAAGCACCTAAGAGATTTTCAAGGTGACTGTTGTATCCTTTCTCCAATTTCATCTAATTTCTGCTCTGTAAGCACATGCGTGTTTACCTTTCTTTTCCCATTACAAATTAATCCAGTCACCTTGAATTTATTTACAAGCAAACGAACTGCCTCTCAACTTGGAACATGCATGCCAAGAAATTGTTTCCAAATTGCCTTACAACTTCCCTACAAGATGAGTAAGAAGATGTGTTACATAAACACTCTTTGTGGTACTGTATACTGTATTTTGAAAGCACTTCAAGCAAATCTAAACACTTCTAAATATTCCTAATGTTATTCATGTGTGAACTGGACTAGAACAGAAGTGAGACTGATGTATGTTTGACGACAGATTGGAAGCACCAAATAATACCTCTGGGTCTCTCCTGGAAATGAGAGGGTGAGGAAACAATCTATTAACCCCTCCATTGGAGCTGTAGAGCACGTTTGAGAAATTAATGTGCAAAACCTGAGATAATTGACTTTATGGGCAAGCAGAGAATTTGGTATATACCACAGCAGACACTATGGAAAGTGCTGCACCATCATATGAAAATGAATCCCTTGGTATTTACAACTGTATCAAGCTATATAATGGACATCAGTTTTATACCAAATTCCAGCAAATGTTAAGAGGAAGATAACATAAGTAAGGAGCAATAAACCAATTCAATATTATGCTAATATTACACAAGTAATAAACTTTTCTTTTGGGTAGCTAAGGTGGTTCAAAACTAAGCAAGCCCCTCTCTTCATTGGTATAGGTTTAAATACTGTAAGTCTCATATCCTGTGCTTAATAGTAGCTTTAAGTAGGTACTGCATAGGGAAGGATAGAATGCTTAAAAAAAGCAATGGAGGCAGACTGTAACTAATTACATGTTAAGAGGCAACAAATACAAAGTAACTAGTTGCTAATGTAAGAAGATGGTTACCAAGTGTGGATGACTCACTGTATGTATATTAGTATAGCTTATTGGGAATTTCAACTTGTTCACAGTATCACGTTGGTGAAAAATGAGTGGCCTCTCTCAAGGCCTTGCACATAGGCTCCTAGAGCCCTTTGCATCATAAAGAACCAAATCCTATGGTCGCAATAAATCAGACCATGTCCCAGATGTTGGCCTCTTATAACACTGGGCTCCAAAAGGGAGCAGGTCAGGGTTACATGTCTGTGTAAAGCAAATGCTGCTTTCATTCACATAAAATGTGCTGGGAATAGAGCCGGTCCAAAGCCTTGCTGCTCTTGCTCGTTACTCGTAAGCCATGCCACTGTCGAGAGTGTGGCAATGAGTCTCGTGTATCGAGAACTAGTGCTCACAAGCGAGGCGACTCAAGAACTCTCGTAACTACAGGTGGAGTAGTTGACATATGAGCCGTAGAATAAATTAGTTGCATAATAACTAGGGACTGGATTTTTAGGTTTTAATCTATTTTTCCTCTTGTAAATTAGAAAGCTTCAAAGTACTTTTATATTTCAAGCGGTTTGGGTGCTAATCTTATTTGGCCTAAAAAAAGCTAAATGGGACGTTAAGACCTAAAACTCACTAAACTCAAGTTTTTTTTTTTTTTTTTTTTTTTTTTTTTTTTTTTTTTTTTTTTTTCTCCTCCAGTTTTTTCCTGTTTTTTCCAGAATGAACAATTTTTGTTAGCAATTCATTTAGTTTTGTTTTGAATGTACATATGGGGTTATCCAAGGATAAAATGCTCTTGGTATAGAAATTATGCAAATGAAGTATGCGCCAATGACATCTTGCAATGTTGAAAGATCCTTTTTTTTGCCTATAGGAATATATTAAAGAACAGCAGAAAATTTGCAAATGTGGCTGGTTGTGTATAGCAACACTGCTACCAAGTGAACTTTATTTTATGTGAGTGCTATATATTAAAACATGTGCTTGATATGTTAATTACAATGTTCTAGCATGCGTTTACTGTGTAATGCATTATTTTAAATTACTGCACATATTAATAGCCTGCTTCTGTGAAGTAAAATAGTTTTCATATTTTTATCTATATTATGTTTAAAAGGCTTTTGTCGTCGACTTGCTAGGAAAAAGGCAGGAGCATTGTTTAAAAACCTATAAAAAGCTAGGAAAATTGTTTATAAACCTAAAGAGGTTAAAAAAAGATAGTAAAAGGCTAAAACTGCATTAATAAAAAGCTAAAACTCCAGGCCGTATTAATAACGCAAATGACTGATCGTTTAACAGCACATATGTATATGCAAACGTGTTTGCGCATTTAAACCGGCAATTTTAATGTTAATGACACATCTATCATTTGTGTTGCTATTTATATAACTTATACTCAAACTTCAGATAAAACCAAAAATAGAATTATTTCGTGCAACATAAACTGCTTAGCAGTAATACAATATTTAAATACTTATTTGTAGTAAAAGTGGACACCACATACATTTATATCTGCAGATTCTGTGTTACCATGTTTTGTATTTAATCCGTTCTCTAGCGCGAGTTATTTAAATGTCATCCCTCTCTTGGTATGCTATTTAAATCTCCAAATCATTTAAACAGATGAAATAATAGAAGTTACAGATCTTAGGCAAATATTGCTTTGTTTAGATAAACATGCATAATTTTATCAACTTTTAGCCCATTTTAACAATTTTATAGACTAATCACCCGAAGGAATGCTATACATTTGTCATCACTTCTGGTATGTTATGTCTTGATGCTGCCTTGGCTTGCACCCGTTAACACAGTTCTTAGCATACCTGTTTTGCATATTTCTGCAGCTCTTGTGATCTTGAATAAAATGAAACTGTCTGCGTTGTGATTTATAAATGGAATAGCACTTCTTCATCCTATGTTTGTGAGCAACAGGGTTGCCAAGTTATATTCATGGGCAAAATTTAGTTTTGACGGATATAATTAGCAATTGTTAACTAAAATTTAGTTTTGACGGATATAATTAGCAATTGTTAACTAATGTTGTATTGATTTTCTTTAGAAAAACTGTCACAGATGTAAATTTTGTGTGCTTACAAGACAGTGTCTGTTAAGCAATGTAACACTATCTTTTATTTAGAGCTAATAGCAGCAAACTTCTCGGATAACTGAACAACGCCACAAACATGACACTGTGGTATATGGCCATATGTTTATCATAGTGAATTCTGAATTCAGAATTCAGCATAGTAAACACAGTGCTAATGTGTTCTTTTTTTTAATCACTTACAACATTTTAGAAAAGAATGGTTAATGAATAATTAAGAGAATTGCTGTTAGAGGTGCCCAGAGAACCTAGTAGTACACAGTGCCAATATTGCCAATGCAGTGTAAACGTGCTTTTGTCAGATTTACTTTTTCATGGAAAAAAAAAAAAAATAAAAAAACATACAAAAGCAGCTGAGCCCTTTTTAACTTCGCAGTCAAAAATACCATTTCAGCCTATTAAAGACATGTATAAACGTACAGCTGCAGAAGCTGTTCTTACATTGTTTGTAGTTAATCACTTCCCTTGATCATCTTTCAGATCTGACCAAGAAATTGTTCCAAAGTGCTGACCTTGATTTTTAAGTTTTATTTTTGAAAGAAAATATGGAAATAATTAGTTTTGATGAATTTTGACGGATTTTTATGAGCTGGTCTGGCAGAAAAAATAATCATGTGTTGGCAATACTGGTGAGCAATGCACTCAACTTGATGCAATGGAGCACGCTTATTGTCATAAACTGCAGGACAAAATAAACACATGCACTGCTTTCAGTTATTCAGCTTCATTTGATAGCTGAAGAGTAAATGTAAGTCACAAGGTCAAGGGGAGACAACATAATTACAATAGGTATCTCTACTTTCTGAGTAACAAAGTAGCACAGAGGAGAAGCCTATACATACCTAACAAAGTGTTTAAAACAAACTAACACCAGGGAAGATTTTGTTCTACTCAAATGAATGTGCTTAGATTAGAGCAGATAACAGACTTACTGCTTCAAATAGTGTTTACATACTGATTTATGACAAAACTATAGATAATCTGCTGATTTATGACAAAACTATAGATAATCTGCATTCTGACTCTGCGATTTTCCATGCATTACACCACAGTCTTGCTATTTACAAACTCTTGAGTCTTTCGAGTAAATAAGAATCTCATAATCTCAACTCTCTTCCTGCCAGCCATACGTTCAGGTGCATCTACTGGCTGCGAGAGGCACAGTTAGTGGCAGCGAGAAACGAGCGAGACTGCAAGCTGTTTTGGCCAGCTCTAGCTGGGAGGCTTCAAAGCCCATCCTACATTTCCTACGATTCGGCTTCTCAATAAGCTTCATTATGCACAAGTGTCATCCCCTAGCGTAATAGCCAACAAACACTAGAGTTTCAAAAGAGCAGTCTATAGTACTGCAAGGAATAAAATCATGGGCCAGTCTGGCAATATTTTGCTTTTTCCAAATTCCAAGATGAGACCTAGCTGTAAACTGGGGTATATCTCTTATTACTTATTTTGGGGATATGCTGCAAAAGGGCTCGTTCCTATAAATGCAAGACATGCTCCCTGCTTAGCCAGCCTTCAGGGGAATTTCTTTCTTGGTTGGACACACCATTGTATATGCTGGGCTTAGATTATATCTGGCCCCATCTAATCACCACCATCAGGGAGATGGGATACCTCTCCTGAATTCTAGTCAAAATCAGCGAGTGTCATTATAAGATAATTTGAATCTCCAACCCCAATTGGAGATTGGCAGTGCATGACCTTCACAAACAAATGAACCTTCACAAACAAATGAAGAGGACGAAGGTCCATCAAAATCTCTAAGGTAGTCTGTGGGGTGGTCTGCACTTCCCCAGATGTTGTACAGGCCAATCTCTGCAGCGAATCTAGCTTACAAGGGAAATTTCAACTAACTCAGTTTGAAAATGCCTTTAAACTTGCAGTTTGGATAATTTTAAGGTATGTTAAATCAATGCATAAATTATTTACTGAAGCTCAATTACAGCTGTAAAATATCAAGTGGAATATGAGAAATCTTGAGAACTGAGTAGACTTGCTGCCTACATCGTGATACTCAGGATAAGGGGAGAGAATAATGCGCTGTTGGTTTGCATCACCCTCACTCTGAATCCAGTCAGTTATATCACTGCTTTTTCCTTTTATAGGCAGGTCTGATGCCCTCAGACAAAACAAAGTAATTGATTATGTGCTCTACACTCTATAAATGTTCTTTTAATTGTGACCAACTATTTTCACAAGCAGTGTAACATTTGCAGATGTAGTCATTTAAGTACATGGGGGAATAAATGACAGTAGGTAAAGTAAAGCTTGAGAAACCCATTCTGTAGGGCCGAATCTCTGTCAGAGATGAGTTTAGAAACACAAGAAGATTCTACTGGTGAACTAATAACAAAGAAAGTAACACTTGTGCCTCATCAATAGATGAACATGACCTCCCCCCCACATTCAACCCAGGCAGAAACTGAACCTGTTAATTATTCAAGTGAATGGTCATTATGTGCCAAGTTCACCAAAATCTGTCTGTTTATATCCATGTCACAAAAGGAAAGCAGTGCAACACTGGCTTAATGAGTGTTGTAAAACAAATATTGGCAATAGTAAGACCAGCCATATCAGAATGGCAGCTTTATTTTTGGAAATCACAATTACAGGTGATAAAGCCTGAAATTACTTTCACACTTTCTTAATGCAAGAGACAATAAACCAAATGTAAGTGGTGAAGATTTAAAGCTATGGTCCTTGGATATTTTAAAGGAAATGTTAGTGGGAGGTAGATTTGAAGATTCTAGGTCATGGAGTTATAATTTCAAGAAGTACCATAGAATCAAAAGCAGGAAACTCACAAAATTTGTTTCCTGTCCCTATGCTACAGATGTGGTTAAAGTTAAAAAATCGGCAGAAAAGTTATTGAATGTAACAAATGGTGGGCCCAGTATTCACCCTCTGATGTTTACAATATAGACCAGAGCAGTTTTGAAAAAGAAATGCTCACAGTGCACATTGCACATTATCCTTTGTTCTGAAAGGCTTATGGAAAGCATAGCACTATGTATTAGCACTCCCTCCACTCCTATACAACCATACCTACTATAAGTATGAAAGATGTTTTCTTTCCTAAATTATTCATTGTTCAAGAACTGACACAAAATTTTACAACTATAAACCAGCGGGAAACCATCAAGGCTCTAACCACACCTGCAGCTGTTCCTCCGAGACTATATGGCTTGCCCAAGGTGCACAAGGAGGGTGTGCCACTTCGGCCAATCATCAGCGCTATTGGGAGCCCCACTTACAACCTTGCAAAACACCTCACCAAGTTGCTGCAGCCATTGATAGGAACCTGCCCTCATCATGTGGTCAACTCGTCAGCATTCGTAAAGACGATTCAGACATTAAGGGTGAAACCGAGTGATTTACTGGTCAGTTTTGATGTGTCTCTGTTCACCAGGGTCCCGCTGCTAGACTCTCTCCAGCTCCTAGAACCGCACTTCACCCAGCAGGTCATTGCATTATTCAAGCACACGCTCACGTCGACCTACTTTCTTTACCGCGGACAATATTACAAGCAAACAGATGGAGTGGCCATGGGCTCTCCTCTCTCACCAGCCATAGCTAATTTTTACATGGAAGCATTTGAGCATCAGGCCTTAGATTCAGCAACTCTAAAGCCGGCTGCCTTCTACAGATACGTGGACGACACCTTCGTCATCTGGCCTCACGGGGAAGACACGCTACAGGACTTCTTGAACCATCTAAACAGTCAGCATCCAAACATCAAGTTTACTATGGAAATTGAACAGGAAGAGAAGGTACCATTCCTGGACATATTAATACGCCGAAAGCCCGATGGTTCCCTGGGCCATAGTGTGTACCGGAAGCCCACACATACCGATCTATATTTAAATGCAAACAGTTGCCACCACCCAGCTCAGCGAAACACAGTTCTATTGATGCTTGCACACAGAGCAGTAGCCATCTCAGACAGTGAAAACCTCGCTAAAGAATTTCAGTATCTCAGAACCAGCCTAGAGAAAAATGGATATAGCAAGAGCAGCATCAACAAGGCACTAAAACGGGCCGCTGTCAGTACAAACTGTGCACAGCATAATGCATCCCAGCTAGATGAGTCACAAGACACAAAGAAACAATGTAAAGCCTACTTCCCATATACAGGTCATTTGTCTGGTAAACTGAGTAGAATTATGGGCAAATACAACATAAAGACTATACACAAGCCACCCAATAAAATTCGAAATATGTTAAGACAGGTCAAAGACTCCCTCGGCCTCAAGACTCCTGGGGTAGACCGCATTCCATGTGAATGTGGTAGAGCCTACCTCGGACAGACAGGGAGAACGATTGAACAAAGATGCAAAGAGCATGAGAGCTACATCCGCCTGATGTACCCAGAAAAATCTGGTCTTGCGGAGCACTGCATCCAAGAAGGACACAGACCGAGACTGGGCGACACAACCACCATGTTTTAAGTCTTCAAGCTATTGGGACCGCTCCATCAAAGAAGCCACAGCTATTAAATACGAAGAAAATAACATCAACAGAGACAGCGGCTTGCAGATGAATGGCATTTGGAGTTTGGTGCTCATCAAACACTCGCAAAGATTTGTGAAACTGCCAAAAGCTAGCTAGTTTTAATACAGGCTCACATCTGACAATGGGCCAATCAGAGCAGTCCGTCCCGGTAACGGAGACCATTGGTTCCTAGTCAACGCCTCCCATGCCGGACCCGGGCCAATCACAGAGCGGCATCTGGCCGGTCCCCCCCCACTGGACTACTATATATAAGGCATACCCGGAGTCTCTACATCATTCCCTGAAGATGAGAGCGACGTTAGCTCTTGAAAGCTTGGAAATCATTCCAGAATTCACCTGACTGATAGCCCGAGAAAAGTTATTTTCATTGCAAAATTTGACTGGCTTGGAGTAAACTGAATCTCGAATTTGCAGCTTAAAAGAGTCAGTTGAATTTAGAGTAAGAATTAGTAGGCAATGCTGTTCTTAGAGATACTTATGTCAAGTAATGAGTTCAGGCAATGCAGAGAGAGATGAGTTGTACAAAGCAATAGGATTGGCTGTGAACTGCAGTAAAATTAATTGTAACATAATGCAGGTGACAGTTTGAAGGTAATCTTGAAGAGTAAAGCCATAAGTTGGTGCTTTCTCATGTGCTCAGGCAGATTTAACTGTAACATAATGAGGTGCAGGTGCCACCACCATAGCAATCTTTATTTCTTTATTTTTTATTTTTTTTTTACTACTACTGCTACAAAATGTATTGGTGTAAAAGTATTCCAAAGAATTGCACTTAAAATTATGTAGGTTTACAACTTACATAATTAATGTGTAGTTTGGCAGTATATGTTTGCTGTAAGTGCAGAAATATCCGGTGTGTAGCTGGAATAAACTGCTCTTAATGAGTCATCTAGATGTGAGTCTGTCAATCTGGATCAGTTTTTATTCTTGATGATGCTCGTAGACAAAGATGTGATCTCGTAAAGATATGCCAAACCAAAAAAGGATCAGTTTTCAAAACAGCACTACCAGTGAAGGGATATTTATTCCTGTATACCAGAGTCCAGAAATTGCTTGAACTTGATAAGCATGATTTCAAAGATATATCTTCTTGAAGATTTAAAATTTCCATTCCTAATTCTTCAAGATTACAATTTCCAAAGATCCCACATATCCTAACCCCCAAGTTCAGTTGGGTCAACTGAAGCAAATGGGTTATTGATAAACATAAGCACTGGCTCAGGTGCTGAAAACTGGCTGAACCTGTTACAAAATTTGGTGACTAGAATTTCAAGATGTTGGGCAAAAGATAAAACATGACATTTGCTGATATTTATGCTTTCCATAACTAATTTCAAAGTTGTAAAGTGGGATAGAGAATTACTTTTTCAATGTGCAATCCATAAGTTTCATTTCCTCTGAAAAGCATGTACAGTACTTATCATGACTCAGTGTTGCTATTTTTCCCATAACAATTTGAGATTTAGCTCATTTAATTTTGAGGTGATATCTGCCAAGAAACCTAATTCTAGGAGCCATGGTATTTCATAAAGTTCTTGACAGTATTGCTCAGGCAATATCAGAAAAGCGTGATATCTGCCAAGAAACCTAATTCCAGGAGCCATGGTATCTCATAAAGTTCTTGACAGTATTGCTCAGGCAATATCAGAAAAGCTCTTATGTCCTCCAGAAGATTGCAGAATTGTTGCAGTTCCCCCCCCCCCCCCCCCATCCAAGCCACCTTTTATCTGCATAAAGAATTATTTCACCATGCTCAGAATCTGCTATATTCAAAAGATTTCTGAACAATTTGTGACATGTAAAGGATGACCTGTGTGGTTTACTACATGAATTACAATTTTCATGATATGGTTAAAAGATTTCTGGTGGATAATATAGTTTTAAGACATTTTTGAAATGAATCTTCTTTAGCACACAGAGCAAAAAACCCATTATTCTTTCCAGTCTGTTATAGCAAGTAGTTTAGAGAGTGGAATGTTACTTACTTTTTTGCAAATTTCAGGAATGCATTAAATGTGTTTTTTCTCCTAGTATATTCATGAGGTGACAGCACTTTTACAAATTCCTCTCTAACTCTAAAGTCATCAATGATCATTGTAATAAACAAACTATCCAGTATCAAAAATATTAGTGCTTTCATCAAACTGATGCAAGAAACTTTCACACGATTGGAGGTTCTGATACAAATGAGATTTTAAACTCTTAGAAATATGTTCAACATGTCTAGCAACAGTTTGGTGAGACAGTTGAAATCCTTTTATAGAACACATAAGTGCAGATTTATCTTTGTAACCATCGAACAGATTACATGGCACTGATTATTGCTGCTTTAACTGCTTCCCCTTCACTGAAAGTTTCCCCTCCCCCCTTTTTGCTAAATTATAACAATTTATAAGAGGCTATTGTCACATTACTATTTTGCTGAACTGGCTTTCTAAATACATTTTGCTAACTGAAAGTCTCTGTGTTTTCGTAATTTAGAATGAATAGGAAATTCACTGTTAAGGTTTGTGCGATTTTTCAAACAATAAGGTTCTACATTAATTTTCTTGGGAACAGACACCTTTCTGTCACAAAAAACACAGGTTTTCCTCTGTATTTCACAAAACCATACTGTTCCTCCCAGTCATTGTTAAAACTGTAAATTCTTTGTCTCTTAGCCATATTATATTAAGGACATTCATCCAACACAAGACACTCAACTCTAGTTATACTGAATTTTTGTTTAAAACCTTGACTCCTTTTCGCTATCTGTATAATTATAAGAAAACTGACCTCTTTGCTTGCTGTCACTATAAACAGCCGTGTTAATGAACTTACTGTTTGCGATAAAGCATTAAGGATTAATGGGATTGCATAGGGTGATCAAGTGTAAAGACAGTGGGTAGGGAGGGAGTGGTCAAGTGAGATGTAATAATAACCTTGAACCACCTGGTCAGAGTTATAAGAGAGAATATTAAAATGTTGTGTAAAAATTGGAAGTTAGGAACCCATTCTTAACAAACCTCACACTTTCCTGAAATATTGAATTGGAGTAATGGCATTCAGAGCATTATTGTTTGCTGTTGGTGTTCTGATTTTTGGGCACAGCTACATAGTTTTGGATGTTATATGGCTGTATTCATATCATACCTAAACAAGCATCCTAATGATGGCCACAGAGAAAGAAGTGGCCAAAAGCTCAACATTTGTAAACTTGATAACTTATCTCCCAAGAAGGCATAATTGATATACAGGACCTTTCACAAAAAGACGATTCCATTTTAAAAAAGGGTAACTCATTATGACAATCTTTACAATGTACAAAACATATGTAATAAACATACTGAAATATCTTTACTATTTTCACTCCAGGATTGCAGGGTTTAGTAATAGACTTAGAAAAAATTGAAATACTTTTTAAACATGCTTAAAATTAAATTTTGTTTCAGGAATTGGAATGGATTCCTCTGTAACTCCTTTGAGACATGGTGGCCTGTCCTTGGTTCAGACCACAGATTTCTTTTATCCCTTAGTTGATGATCCGTATATGATGGGTAAGAGTTGTAGTTGTGTAGTTCAAGTAAAAAAAAATAACTGCATGAATGAAATCCATATATTTTAAGTTAAGCTGTATTTAATGCATGCCTATATGTTGGTATCCTTTTTTGTTTTGTTTTGCTCGTGGGGAGCCTCTCCATTTGGAATCAGTATTGTGACTGTTTTAGATATTGGGTTAGTTGAATAAAAATCAGTTAACTCTTATAATTACTTGACAAGGAAAGTTAAGAGTGAACAGTAAAAGTAATTGCTGATTTTTAATTGAGTAACAGTTTACTTTTACTGATAAGTAAAGCCTTGGAAAATTTTCAGTATAAACTGAATAAACAAATGAATACCTGGATAGGAGGCCTTGCCATAGAGGAGCTTATACCAGTATGTTGTAACAATCTTTATTTCTTTCACTTCTTGAATTTCAAATTTGAGATTGGAAATTTTATTCAGTCACCTGCCTTTGCTTCAATTCTGTTTGCCACAAAGTCTATGGTCTTGCACACTGTGGAATGATGAATACCAAGATCTCATGCAAACAGGTCAACTAATTAGTGTAAAAAAAAGGCTCATTTTCTGACGTGAACTTACTGCTTCACCCCTTGTTTCATCCATACCATCTAGAAAACAGGTTGTTAAAAAGTTTATACTTTACTTTCAAACCTCAGAAACCTTTTTAAATCACTGGGACTAATATCCCTTCTCATATTGTAGCTCTTTACTTGGTCCATGTGTAAAAGTGCTGCCATAATTATTTGCGGCTACTTTTGCAAGTGAACTCTACAGCAAACTTAAAAATATTTCAGCAGATACTTAACTCCCTAAGTAATCACTGAATGTAGTTCAAAAAAATTTTAAGTATTTGCTGGGAAAACTAGTAATTACTGAACAAGTAAATGTAATGACTTACCAGTAATCAACAAAGCCTGAACTGTAAATAATTACTTATTCAATGTGTTATAAATATCGACTTAAAATAATGTAAGTAAAAGAGTTTACTGACTTTTATTCAACTGAGACATTGTTAGGGATATTTAGCAATATCACTGATTTAATAAGTTTATATTCAAATAACTTGTACTTGCTGTACACAACAGGGTTATAATATTTGCAAAACTCAAAAGGCATGTGAATGCTGGTCAATGCTCACACAGAATGCTATTACCAAATGTTGTGGGCATATACCTGTGGTAACTGTGTGCATAAGAGCACGTACTTCATGCCAGCCATCGCACCATCCAAGGTTTCCTTAATTTAGCAACACATTAAACACCCTTAAAACATTAAAATCTTACCTTGATGGTGTTAACTCATAAGATGCTACATTAATGGAACAGCAAGCAATTTGGGGATATCTTCATCTTCTACAAAAAGTTGTCACTTTTATGCCTTAAGTTAATGATATTCTACTCCGTAGTGCCATCCGTGGCAATTTCTTTGTTAAAATTTTCTTCCTGAAACCCATCTGCACAATTGATTCATGAAACCTAGTCACTGCTTATTGCTTTGTGCATAATTTTTTCTACATGCACTAATTTTAACAAAGGTAATGTTGATAGAGAACGTTTGTATTCCACCCAAAAATTTGATAATGAGATTTCACCGGAAATACATGTTCCAGGGTCCTTGAAACATACATATACTCACATGACATATACTCACATGAGGTGTAATTAAAAAGTTTCCAGAATAACGTCATAAGTACTACAGAACAGTTTGTTTTGTGTAATCTGCAGTCACCCTTGAAGTAGTCTCCTTGGGAGCTGATACACTTGTTCCAGCACTTCTACTACTGCTGAAAGCACCTCTGGAAGTCCTCTTCTTTCAACATGTTCAGAGCCTTCTGCGATTCACGATGGATGACACCTATGTCCTCAAAATGGTGTCCTCGGAGCCTCATTTGAAGTCGTGGTGCCAAATCTAAAGAATATGTGGGATGGAGAACAATATTCATCCTATTTTTATCCAAAAATTGGCGAACAGAAAGGGCTTTGTGCACAGGCACACTGTCAATGCAGGAACCAGTCACCACTCCTCCATTTCTCTGGCCGTTTGCGTTGCACATTCTCCATTAATCTTTGCAGTACTTGTTTGTAGAACACTTGTTTCACTGTTTGACCCTGTGGCACAAATAATGCCTTTAATGTCAAAAAACACATTCATCATTTACTTCACTTTGGATCAAACTTGTCTCGCCTTTTTTCGGACGTGGAGATGAAGGATTTCTGGATCGCACTTATAAATCTATTTTCCATCACCAGTAATAATTTTCTCCATAAACTGGATCATTTTGTAGTTGTTCTTTAAGATCTGTGCAGGCAATCGCACAACTTTCCTTTTGGTCATTTGAAAGCAGGCGGTACACGAACTTGGCAACAATTCTTATTATGTTCAAATTGTCTTTCAAAATGCTTTGAACACTTCCAAAGCAGAGTCCTAATGAGTCAGAAAGTTCTCTTATTGTAATGCATTTATCATTTAAGACCATTTCCCTCACCTGATTGAAATTTTCATCAGTTTTGCTGCAACAGGGTGGCCCCGAATGATCTGTATCTTTAACTGATGTCACACAGCTTTTAAATTTCAAAATCCACTCAAATGCTTTTGAGTCTTGCCTATAACCTCCTCCCCATAAGCTGTTCTTAACATTTCATAGGCTTCTGTTGCAGTTTAAAGCAAAATTTGATGTTTGTTCTTTGTAATCTGACATTTTTGCCATGTGGTAAAATCTCAGCACATGCGAAACATGTGTTCACTTTATAGAATCTGCCTTGTCATAGGAAGTCATATGACCTCTCATTTTTATTGGGAAGGAATGCTGCATGTACAGTCTGGGTAAGAAAGAAATCTCAGTGTCCGCATTGTTGCAAAGTCAAAGCCATTCCGGAAACTTGTTGATCACACTTTGTGTGTGTGTGTGTGTATTTAAAAAAAGAAAAATAAAGTCCATATGCATGTGTGTGCACAGTTAACTCAGTTAAATTCAAAATTGAGTATTTAAGTTCAATATCTTCCAAGAATGCAACAGAGAACATTTTCAGGAAAATCCCTCCACCCCAACTACCCTTTATATTGAACATTTTTGAACATTTTTATTTTCTCAAAAATGATGATTTTGATTAAAGTACATGTTTACTTTATGGCAAAAAAAAATCTATATTATGAATTTTCTGGGAATAGCCTCTGAAGACCTGTTCATTCCAGATGACTTTTGCACAATTTGTAAACTGTAAGAGATAAACAAAAACTAATATACAAAAATGTGGACCTTGTTAAAACACACAATTTATGTCTTATATCTATTTTTTGTTGAATTAACTGTTTCAGCTATTGTGTGTTATTGGTTTCAGTTTTAAGCTACTTAAAGCTTTTGTCAAACAAGGAGTCATCTTTTCGTCTCTCTTTTGTTTATTCCTAGCAAGCAAAGATATCCGAACTTCAATTGTTTCACATAGCGACCGGCTTCAAAAGGATTTCACTATCGCTTTAGCTAAATGCATCCCTTTAGTTCCCTTTTACCCACAAAGAAGCAAGTAATGAGATAAATTCTACTAATATTTATCTTGATTAGCATGATCTTTTGTAACAAAGGTTTTTGTGGAACAGCTAGAGAAAGTCATGTGAATAAAACAAATCAAATTTTTTTTTTTACGCTTTTAGTACCAATTGCAATCTAATCATGATAAAAAAATTTGGCAAGGATTGCCATCCATGATCTAATCATGTCATTTTCATACGTTTTAACCCTTTCCAGTGCGAAAGATTGTACTTTCTACATCATAGCCATAGAGAAAGGTTTTCTGGATCATTTCAGAGCCTTACCTTTACATTCTAAAGTACATATAAGCTCCAAATTTAATTTTGCTAGCCGATGTTTGTATATGGTGGTTGAAAAATGGTCTTCTGGCAAAATGTTACGAACAGAAGAAGAAATAAGAGCTGCAGATTGCAGTGTTTTAGAAGATGAGTTATTTTGAATTTTCAGACTTTGATGAAAGTGTTTCGAACATTAACATAAGAGAGGAAGATATATATTCTAGCTTCAGCGTTGAAAATTTATCCAATAACAACGGTCTTATGCTTGCAAATAGTCCATTTATTTATCAAATAGGATTTAAGAAGGTGTAATCAAACAATGCAGTGTTAATCAACCATTCAGCTACACAACATAAGTGCTAAATTGTACTGTAATCTACATTACATATGTATCATATTGCTTTATGCCATTTTCATTATTGTATTATGCTTACATATGTATTTTTGTGTGTGTTTTTGCTCCAGTGTTCATGTTTTGTGATTTCATTTTTTGTATTTTAAAAAAATGCAAGAGTAGATCAAAAAGTCTTTCCCTGCTTTTTTTTTTTTTTTTTTTTGGGTGAAATACAAATGTAAAACAAAAACCAACAAACATATAGATTCAAGTAGTGGACTTTTCATGGACCAGTCTACATAGAGTTTCCAGCTGCTGCTGGCAATGCATTCAAAATGTGGCAGGTGTGCTTAACATGTCCATGGCTTACAAGCAATGAAGTGTGATCCACTTTCTATGGCGTAAGAGATGAGCACCCAGCGAGATCCATAATAAAATGCAGCCAACATATGGGGAATGGTATCTTGCTTCGGGAATGCAAGAAGGTGGTGTTCTGATTTCGAAAATGGCTGTGAAAACCTGCATGACAATGAGCATGTATTGGTGACTGATGACAGTTTTGCCCGTGTGGATGCAATGGTGAAAGCAGAGTGCCACGTGCACATAAAAGACATTGCTCAGTTGCTGAACATTTCTTTTGGGAGATTTCGACATCATTCATGAGTGATTAGGGTATTGGAAGGTTTCATGTCGATGGGTTCCCCAAGCAGTGGATGAGGTGATGAAAGGCAAGCAAATTTTTGTTCCTTTGAATCATCTGCAATGATATGCCAAGGAGGGTGACAATTTCCTGGATTGCATTGTTACTGGCAATGAAACATGGATATTGTATTACACACCCAAATCAAAACGTCAGAGTATGGTGTGGAAACATCTGCAGGCTCCTGTGAAAAATAGATTCCGTACTGCGCCATTTGTTCACAAAATAATGTTAACAGCATTCTGAGATTGCTGTGGGCCGCTGGTGCTGGACTTCATGCCACGAGGTGCCACCATCAATGCCAAAAGATATTGTTCAGCACGATTACTTCTGCAGCCTGCGGTCAGAAAGAAGCACTGCAGGACTCTTATGTTGACAACGTGATCATCTTCCACGACAATGCTATTCCACATGTGGCAAACAAGCAAACAAAACTGACTGCAAGTCAAGGAATTTCACTGGGAGTTTCTAGATCATCTTCCATACAGCCCAAATTTTGCCCCCCCCCCCCCCTAGTGATTTCCATCTTTTCAATCTGCAGGGCAGCAATTCACTTATGATGACAAAGTCAATACAACAGTGCGACAGTGATTTCGTAGTAAGATGGTTGACTTCTACCACTGCAGCATTGCAAAAATAGTGCTGTGATGGGACAAATGTCAACTGGCATGTAGACAATGTGGAAAAAAAGTGAAAGGTACAAGGAATAATATCTTTGTGTTTAGTTGGCTATATGTATCTTAATTTACCAGAAAAAAATAGAGGCAAGACATTGATTTACCCTCGTAAAAATGCATTACTAAAATAAATTACTGTTTTAGTAAAGAAATATCTGTACTTTCATTAGCCTGATCTTTCTGCATAGTAAGGTTTTGTAAGGTTTATTATTATTTTTGGATTTTTTATTTTATTTTCAAATTTTTCTTTTGTCTTTAATTTTTTAAAAATATTGAACTGACTTCTCATTCATATAATACATATTTTACAGTAGACAAAAGGGTTTACCAAAGATAAAAGGAAGATTCAGTCATTTGGTACTCTTGAAACCCTGCATTCTGCACTAAAATTGCTTGGCACCTTTCAGACAGCATTCTGTTATTTGGGCTGGCACTGAAAGGGTTAATGTAAACTTATCTTTACAGTGTGTTATTTTGTCAAATCGCTAGCTATTTTAGGGGGGAAAATATTCAAAAAGTCCATTGTAAAGGGTAGTTGGGTTGAGAGGACATTCATGAAAACCTTTGTCACTTATGTGTATGGTAATGTGTTTAAATATCAAGTTTGGTATTTTCAAATTTCCTTTTTGATTTACACTGTTCACAAGACACAAAAACTCATATGGACCTTTCTCTAGAAATGCTTTTATTTTATTTGGTACTTCTAAACGTGCATTTCCAGTGAATTTTTGGAAGGAATACAATACTAGTTCTGTATACCATGTACATCTGCTAGAGGAAGTAAACAGAACGAAAACAAACTAAATTAATCCCTTGTTTTTTTCTTAAGTAACAGCTTCTCTGTGTATTGTAGCATGTAACTGTCTGGAGTGCGATCAATCTGTAGATTTTGAATAATTTCTTAATGAGGTGATATATTCAAGTGACAAAAGTATAATGCCAAAATATTATGTCAGCAGTGTGTCTTGAACTCCTGCTGAAAGATTCATTTCTGACAGAAATTATCAATCTCCCAACTTCTTATTCTAACCATCCATCTTTTTCTTAGTAATCATCAGCAATTTCTTTTAGTCCTCTCAATTGCAAACATCTTATGCATGCAGTACTCTCATTGGCGATGAATAACACTTTGCCTTCATTATAACATGATTGCTCCTTGCATCTGTAGTGAGTGTAATGCAACTGACACCCTCTCCTTTAATGTGAGAATGATGTAAACATTGTGGCTGTTTCACATTATTTTTCAATATGCTTGATTGCTTTGTCAAGTTGTACTAGAGGAGTACTGATTAATTTAGAGTGAATTGTCAGTTTAATAGACTGTTAATGGCTGTTGGCCATAAAACAAAAGTTCCTTCATAAATATTAGGAGTACTGTTAAATGTAAAACTTCGGAAGATTTATATTATTTTTAGTAATTGCATGCATTTACGTGTTACTATCAATTGGGCGTTAGGGACCATTGAAATTGTTTTCCACTTCAATATTATTTCATAATGATAAGCCATTTAAACAGTAAAATATTTTCATGAGACAGCTCCAAATAAAATTTCATCTCTATTGACTAATGACACACTTTTAATGCAATTGAACTGTCTCATGTTTATCAAGCTCCTGATGGACTGTAGAACATCTTGCGCAATTTCTTCCCATCTGAACATATGGTAGCCTCAACCATGTCTAGATCTAACCCAGGTATCACCAACTGTTTGTTTCATTCAGTAAAGCAGTGAGAGCAAATTTGCTCCGTGCTCCTGTGAATCTCCTACTTTAAACTGCATGAACAACCAGAAAGCATCCATGCAAGTTAGGGAAAAATTTGAAGTCAAAACTGTTTAGCAGTACAGTTTTTGTTGTAGGAAAAATTAAGTTTGTGTATCCCCTTTATGGTGGGATATATAACTTAATGGATGCTCGTAAAACCAGGCTAACCATAGTTTAAAAGAAGAGATAAAAATTAACCTTTTGAAATACTAAGAATGTTTATCAGCCAAACATTTCAAGAAACACAATAGTAAACTATGCGAACAGGGTAGGAAGTGTGCAAGTCATTTTGCAAAAAAATATTTCCTTGGCCTGATTCATTGATGCTACCACGAAAATTAATTACTTCACAATATTTGCTTTAATTGTGTAACATTTATTCTCTTTAAATTGCCCCTAAACTTCTTTAAGGTCAGAATGCAGCCCTTCTACAATTAATGACAGCTTTTCCATAGTATGCCATGGGCTGCATCGTGGCAATGGTTAGACCACTCGCCTCTCACCTAGATGGCCGGGTCTCAAACCCAAGCTACCGCATGTGAGAATTGTGGTGGACAAAGCAGTGCTGGGGCGGGTTTTCTCCAGGTACTCCGGTTTCCCCTGCTGTCACATTCCACTGGTGCTCTATCATACATGTATCATCAGTGTCACCGCCTGAGGTGCCATAAGTAGTTAAAGTGGGCGTTAAACACTGCCAAAAAAAAAAGCATGCCAAGATTTCTAATGTTCCACCCATGCATTTAAACCAGCATAAGCTTTAAACAAAGCTGCAATTAACCTATGCTTTTCATTCTTAACATTAGTGGCTCCCATTTATTCTCTTTGCCTTTCGTAAGCCCAATGAATTTTATAGTCCTTCTCTGGAATAATATACACTTCATGTAAAGGTCACAGCTTTCGTTTTCTTTTTTGTAAATCCTCATGTTAACCCGGTTTTGCAAGAAACCTTTTTTTTTTTTCCAGTTGATGCAAGTCAACTTCATATTTATAATTAAAAAATGTTCAAGAAATATATGTCCCTCTGATATTGAATATTCCAGCAATCAAAATTGTTACACATTTCTTTAGAAAATATAAGCATTTTCCAATTGTTAGATTGAATGGAAAAATTACACAAAAGTTGACCTTGATTTCCCCTTAAGTGGCTTAAAAATACAGGTTACTATGCTGTATCTCACACAATAATTAGCCAGAGGTAAACTTGAGGGTAGAGTAGACTTAAGTCTCCAAGTGTTTAACACTCTACAGATAACTCAACACTAGCTGTAGTAGCGCTAATGTCTTCCAAATAAATTAAAATTATGTTTTTATATTATTTGTTTGTTAACAACACTGTCAGCGCTGCAGATCTGCTGCAATTTTATGTCACAGGAGTTTTTACATGCCATTAAATCTACTGATATGGGGCTGTCATTTTTAAGCACACTAAAACCATTGGGGTGGGCAGGGTTTGAACCCACAATCTTGAGATCAGAAAACCAATAAACTGAGTAAGACTTGCCACCAACATTTACAATATGAACAAAATTATCACTTATAGAAAGCAAAACTGGGCTTGTTGGCCGTGGTCCACTGTGCTTCACCCCTTGTTCCCCAGATGTTTCGCCTGCGTCTGCGGCAAGCATCTTCAATGGCTTGTACATCTCCGTGGCCTCTCAGTAGCAACTGGTATGTTGTCTGGAGCGGCCGGCTTATATACTGTGGGAGGTACCGCATGACCTCATTGGTCCGGATTGCGGTTCCCTGCGTTCGTGATGTGCCTGATTGGTGCATGTGTTTTCTTGTTTGATCTGTTCTGTAAGGCTGGGTGCCAAGTTTTATTTAATCTGAATGTTTCTTCTTTCCTATTGAAATTGCTGGAATGTTTATAAATCTCGATAGCTTCACGGTGCAAACGTATAGTGATGAGTAGTGGAGGAGAGGATGTCAGTTTCATCGTAACGGATAACATGTTCCCCCTCTGCTTCTAGAGCATGCAGTGCTACCGCCGATTTCTCCGGTTGACCCAGACAGCAATGTCTACGATGTTCTGTAAGTCTGGTATTGTTGCTCCATTGGGTGGTACCCACATATACTGCGCCGCATGAACAGGGGATGCGATACACTCCTGCCGATGCAAATGGGTCTCTGGGATCTTTAGCTGAGCGAAGGAAACTGTGTATTTGTTTGGTCGGTTTGAAAATGGTGTCTATATTGTGGGTCCTGAGCACCTTGGAAATTCGGTCTGTGATGCGTTTAATGAAGGGGAGATAAACCACTCCTTTGTTTTTGGGATTTTGTTGCTGTGTTTGCGTTTTAGGCTGTATTTTTGGATGTAAGGCTCTTCTTAATTCGTTTTTCGAGTATGCATTAGCATGAAGGGCCTGTTCTAAGAGCTGTAGTTCCTGGCGAAGGTGCTGTGGTTTACATACTCTGGTTGCTCTGTCCACTAATGTTTTTATCATGGCTCTCTTTTGTCTCAGATGACAATGAGAATGTTTATGGAGCTATTGAGATCTATAAACATTCCAACAATTTCAATAGGAAAGAAGAAACATTCAGATTAAATGAAACTTGACACCCAGCCTTGCAGAACAGATCAAACAAGAAAGCACGTGCACCAATCAGGCACATCACGGACGCAGGGAACCGCAATCCAGACCAATCAGGTCATGCGAGAGCGGTACCTCCCACAGTATATAAGCTGGCCGCTCCAGACAACGTACCAGTCGCTATGAGAGGCCACGGAGATGTACACGCCATTGAAGATGCTTGCTGCAGATGCAGGCAAAATGTCTGGGGAATAAGGGGTGAAGCCCAGTGGACCACGGCCAACAAGCCCGGTTTTGTTTTCTATAAGTGATCCTAACACCGGCCGTGAAAGCCTTCGAATATTAAAGAATTAATATCATGTAGTAGCATATTGGTTGTTCTTTTGGGTTTCCTTTTTAAGCATCGCGAAATAATGTACAATCATTTGCATCTTGCCTCAGTTGTTTTATACTGGTAGGTAGACATGTTGATATGCTGTTTTTAAACTGCAAATATTATGAGCTTGACAGATGTGAGATATGCTGTAGAAATGTCAGAGTTGACATTTCAGCTGCATCTGGAAAACTTACCTCCAAACCAACTTTGTTATGATAATGGCTGTCTTGTAAATTTAAGCGTTTTAAAGCATCATTAACATGCTTATTAGGAAGAGCAGCAAAAACACCATTTTATATAACACCAAATTTTAAGTGCATGGGAAATATACACATCTTTTGAAAATATTAAAAAAGTTATGAAAACACCAACCCAATAGTAACAGATATCTCCTAAATGGCTAACACCATAAAAAGTTATTTGAAATAAATTGTGTGTTTTGAAGAGTTGTGAATTTGTTTATATTGATGCTTTGTCTATCTCTTAAATTTACCTGCTGTACAACATTCCGGCAGCAGATGATACTTCCACTGAGATAACCAGTGAAACAGCATGCCCCATTAGTGCTGACATTGCTGTAGATGAGTTAAAATAAATATGATAAACATAATAAATGTATAATTTTTAAGCTGCTTACAGTGAAGGCATAATCAAATTGAATTAATTAAAGTGGTACTGTTAAGATACACTTCACTTACTTTTATTGAGCAGGACAAGTGTTTTGTGGACCGTTGCCCGCATCCTCAGCTGTTGAACCACTACTGCTTGGGTTTGGATTCCAAGTTGTGGTTGTGGATGTGTTTGTTGTGGTGATATCAGTTGGGCGGACAATGAGACTTGTTAAGCAATCCTTAGGGGTGAACTCCATGGTCATCAATGTGTGGCAGTATTTTGAAACATGGAGTTCCCCCCTAAGGATTGCTTAACAAGTCTCATCGCCCGTCCAACAGATGTCACCACAACCACAACTTGGAATCCAAACCCAAGCAGTAGTGGTTCAACAGCTGAGGAGGCGGGCAACATTCCGCGAAACAATTGTCCTGCTCAATAAAAGTAAGTGAAGTGTGTGTTAACAGTACCCCTTTAATTAATTCAATATGATAAACACTGCCTTTTGTTTGGCATTAATGACATAAGTGTAATGAAAACAAGAATGCCTGCTGTTTGTAGCATTATGTGACAGACATTATGTGTGTAACATGTGCTAGACCCCTGCAATTCCCCACCGCTGCTCAGTAGTCAACATTCGTTGGGCAACAAGCAACACTATAATTTCTTACCCAAGAATATTTCTGATGTCAATACATGGCAGAGAAGAAAGAAATCTGTGACATGAAATGCTCTTTGGCCTCCGATTGGGGAGAGCAAATTGGGTGTTTTCTTTTATTTGCTATCATAAATAAACTACTTTAGTACAGCATTGTAAACTGTTTTTTTATACCTGCTCAGCATGACTTGGTTATTGGTAAAGAAATTTACACAATTCTTTCTATGTATTCATTTCTCTGCATTCTGTGCATATACCACAGACGTGTCATCTGCTCATGAGTAGTGAAATTACAAGCATAATACACATTAAGCAGAAAACAGTGCGTTTATGCACTATTAACTTATTATTGTTATTGTTTAATAAACAGAGCTTTGTTTTGTGTTATTGTTGAACTATACAAAGCTTAGTTTATTGTTGCTAAAGAAATAGTATTTTAAGTTGTATTTGTATAACATTGCATTCTCAGAACAAAACTGGTCTCAAGGTGAGTGTTGATTCAGATGTTATTGCTTGTATGTTTAATCGCTTCTGATATTAAAGACTCCTTAAATGTAAATAGCGTGTTATTTATGGACGCTCTTTTAACTACTGTGGTTCTCAGTGTCCCATTCTAAATTGGGCATGAAAGACTGCCTAATTTTGCTTAGAGGCCTCTCTATCGGGCTTGAGGTTCTTTTACGTGCTGTAAATCTAAGACACAGGACCAACAGCAATACTTCCCTTCCGGAGGAAGCCATGCAAAGGATTTTTACACCCCGAAAAAATCCCTTATCCTCCGCCGGGTTAAGACTCCTTACCATACATACCTCACAAGCCTTGATCACTTGCCATTAGTTTAAAAGCAGTTTATCATTCCAGAGCAGTTGTGTCAATCTGTTGAAATGAGATGTAACCAATGCAAATCTTGAGAAATGACGAGCGTCAAATAGACACACATTGCTCAATGATACTTAAGAAGGAAATCCCAAAGCGTAACCATTATGCTACTGCACGATAATATGAATTGTGTACAGTTTAATACGTTTCTGGCAATGTCTTATTACTTCATTTATTGTTAAAAATTTGCCTTGCTACTTTGTGCTTGCTGTAGCAGCAGACATGAGAGTCTTGTTGTTTACATCCGGAGCATTCTAGTCTGAGAGACAATGACATGGCACACCTGTCAACAGTAGCCTAAGCTGGAAGGTGCTACACAAAAATTGTTTACAAAATGATTGGTTGAGAATTGAGGGCGTTTGAAATTTGGTAAGAAATATCGAAAACTGCTCCATATGCGTGCGCACACTTACGCACACTTATGCACGCACACACACACACACTCTCTCTCTCTCTCTCCTGAAGTTTGTGCTTCATTAAGCACTTGTCACATGTGTCTCTTTTGAAGTTGGTACTTTGTTAAAGCACTACTTGTCACAGTTCAGCTGTTGTGCAGAATTACCGAAAAAAAATATCAGGTGTATTAAAATTCTCAACTTTCTCTACCCTCTTGTTATAATGGCTACCTACACAAAGTATTCTTGCCTATTTTCATTTTAGTTGAAATAAACTTTCACAGAAGTAGTTACATTACACATTTCATTATATATAGAAATGGAACAGTGACACTCAAATGTTGAACTGGATGCTATAGGCTGGCCTTAAAATTTCATTCTTTTTTCATCCCTTTACGAGAAATAAAACTGAATAAATTGTGTGCTAGAGCTCTTCATTTTTTGAGTGGTAAGTTTTACTAACGCTTAACCTGTCAGTTATACCAACAAGATATTACAAAACCCCTTCCAAATGAAGTTGTCTATGCAGGCTTTTCCCATAAAACACAAGATACACATTTTATCATGTAAATATCTTTAATATTTGGTATTTTTAATCAAAATTGTTGACAGTTCTGTGAAAATAATTTAACTAACAGTTGCAAAACAGATGATTTTCAGATCAGCCATTTTTTGTCAGCTAAGTTATGATTACACTTCATTTTCTTCCCTCCTCTCTTTCTGCTTGTATGTACATTGAAAATGGGCAAACTCAAATAAGACTAAATTTACCTGATTTTAGTTCAATAGTCTTATATATTGGAGATAATGGTTATTGCATGCACCTCATTAACAGCTGTATTGTCAATTACTTTGTCCACCCCATTTTCTTCCTAGTAAGCAAATTGTAAGCATGGGCCAATTATCTTGCATGTCGAGCCAAAGTTTGTCGAATGGAAGGGTACTCGATGTGTTTGCCAGTGAAGATGGAAAACAATTTTGTTTAGCCAAGACATATATAATCAATGTGCTTCAAGACATGTCAACCAGTGGAGGCACCCATAACTGCCAACATGTTGAATCAATATGTGTGGGTGATTGTAGAGGCAGTGGACACCTACCCAGCTTTAGCACCACACCAGTGGCTGCCACTGGACCTGTTATTGAAGCTGCAATAGTTCTAATAGCTGAGCTTATGTTTTCTTTTGAAACTTTAAATCATTGCTAATGTCAGCAGTTAGAATGACAACACCAAACTAAAGTTTCTTCCTTGCTATCTAAGCACTCTGGTTTCAAACTTATTGCCATAGATGTCATCATGTTTGGATTGTGCTAGCTTTTTAGATGATTTTGAAACTACGAATCAATGTGATTTGTTTAGAAATAAACTGTGCCAACATGTGCAGTTAGATGATGAAACAGTTAACTGAATTTGTATATGATCTTGCCCTTTGTGATAAAGTTGATCCAACAATGACTCAGGCAGAACAAATCGAGAATTTCATTAAAGGTCTCAAAACTCAGTATATTAAAGTATCTGTGCCTCTCAATCCACAGATGTTGCTGAAGTCCAGCAAGTTATTTAAAGGGTTGATTGCACTCGTTTTATGTGCAACATTGCCTACTGAGCAAGCACTATGTTGCGACTTGATCTGTGCAACCTTGTTTTTTTCTTTCTGCCCCCCCCCTCCTTTTTTCCTTCATATAGTTTACCTCGAGCAAGAATTATTTATGGACACTATTGATAAAACTTCCAATGGCAATGCAGGTTTGAAAATCTTAAAAACATTAACATGTTCAGATTAAAAATTGGCTAAATTGCCAACATTTTTTACTTGTGATCATTGGGGTTTTAGCATCACAGATCTCTTGGCTATGCTTTGTGGCTTAGGTCCTTAAAAGTTTATACATACCAGTAAGTAACTACAAAGAGGCTGTAATGGCAGAGTAACAGAAGTACCAAATCACATTACCACACTACCACCTCAGTGATAATTTGTTAGTCTTGTATCCATGCTTAACTTAAGATTTGCAATTTTGTCCTGCAAATATTGCCAGCTTGCTCAAAATAAACATTTTTTCAATTTAATCATGTAAGTATTGCCATTCTTTTAACTATATATTATACTTTTACTTTTCTTTCTTTCTTTTCTATCTTCTTGATGTAATTATACTTGTGATAACATTTTGTTGATGAGGATATCAGTTTTTGAGGGGTTGGGGAGATGTGGTGACCACAGAGAATAGTTTTATTTTAATGAGGCACAATAGGCTGGAAGAGTGGTAGAGCGGCAATGCCTCAGACGAGTAAAACTGCTGTGATGGACAGCAGTGGTCATGTTTGCCTCTCTTTTTGCTTCGAAACATCGGGAGGACAGCTTGTAGAATGGGTTAACTGACTGTGCTGTTACTTACTCTACACGTACTATGTACATAGTGTATAGAGGATGTACTGTATTGTACCCAAAAATTCAATACCAATATTTTTACCGGAAACACATGTTTTCAGACCACCTGAATCAAAAAAAAAAAAAGGGAGAAAAAAAGCATTTTTAGAAAAAGTTCAGTGTGCACCTGCACCCAACTACCCTTTACAGGGAAAATTTTTAGAAAATTTTGACTCTTAAAAATGACTTCAACAATTTTTATTATCCATGACTAAAGACTAGCGAACCCGACAGACGTCCTGTAGTCACGTCTTTAATTCGAAAATTTAAAACTTTTTTGTAGGTTAGGGTGGCTGTTAATTAATGCACGTGTAAATTTGATAGGAAATTATACAAAGTACTCGCATCAATTCCACACTGAATTTGCAAAATGTATAGTTTTTTATGCACACTTTAAAAGTCTTGAAACATTAATTGAATCTTATTGTAATATTTCAATTAGCACACATTTTGTAACACAATAATAACACAAAGTTATAAAATATTTTTGTGAATTTTATCGTATCACCACCTGTGGGGAAAAACTGGAATTGGAATAAAATATTATTGAATATTTGATACTGCGATTGTAGTGCAGTCTGCCAGATCCAATCTAAAACATTCCAAAATCAACAACAATTTAAGAATAAAAAATTAATTAAATAAATAATTTCCATTGAACCGAACTGAGAATCTAAACCATTCTCGAATCCACTGGAACACACACACAAAATTTCATTAAAAACAGTCCGGTCGTTTAGGAGGAGTTCAGTCACATACACACGCACAGAAGAATTATATATATATTTACACGACATTTTCTGTAAATGGCCTCTGAAGACCACTTAATTCTGAATAAATTTTGCATAACTGGTAAACAAAATAAACAAAAACTTACTAAAAAAAATGTAGATCTTGATAAAATGTAATTTGTTATATGTTTTTTCTGTAGAGCTGACTGTTTCTGAGACTACCTTGTTATTGGTTTCAGCTTTAAGATACTTGCACATTTCTCATATGGGAATTTGTCAACTCCCAGCCTTACAAAAAAAGGAATTTGGATCACATACCAACCAGCTTTTAACAGATTTGACTCTTACTTTAACCCCTATTTCTCTTTTACTTACAAGGAGGAAGTATAAAGACTTTCTGCTAATTTTATCTCAATTAGTATGAAGTTGATATAAGAATAAGCTTTTTAACAATAATTTGTAACAGATGTAGAGAAATTCATGTGAATGGAACAAATCAGATTTTTTTTTACTATAAAATGTGGAAGTCAAACCTCAATCTTACTGTAGTTTAGGTTATTCGTTTCATTTTCCAGAGAGGGCTTCCTAAGCTATTCCCAATGATGCCTTTTAACCTCTTCAGCAACATGGACATAATATGATGCCTGTGCCTGATTGTTAAATAACCCATTTTGCCAATGGAAAATGTGTGATAAATCCATGAAATAATATTACCTTGACATCTGGAATTATGGCCATAGAATCTAAAGGAAGATAGGAATAGATAACCTATCAAACCAAGGATCACGTGATCAAATCCAGTCAAAATGTATGCCTTGCATTCAAGAGAAACTGTGGAAAAGAATGGGGAGGGCCAAAATAAAAGCAATTGGTATGAAGGCATGGTTGGATGTTGACAGGTTTTGATTGAATGCAGATGCATGCATTTTACAATTCTTTTTAAAATTTAAATTCCTTTCATTTATGCAGCTTTATAAAATTAGATAATACTGCAGTTATCATTTACTGAATGGCTTCACAGTCTAAGGCATAGTATGTGAGAATTGACCCTAGTGGTACGGTTGGAGGTGTGCTCCCCAAAATACTAAGTAATTTTTTTAAAATGTATTTTCTTTATTTAATTTAACACTTCACCTCCATTACTAGGTATCCTTGAATATGGTTAGCTATGCTATTGTGAGATAGTGAAGAAAATTGCTAAATTCTAAAGTACATGATTGTTAATTCTCTTCCAACTGTTTAATCTTTTGTGCTATAACAGTATATGAGGATCAGTCAATGAGTAATGCCTCCTTTTCTTTTTTCTCCTGAAGTAAGTTATGTTAAAAATGCTAATGTGGTGCAGTTCCTCAAACCGTCTCTACTGCAATAGCAACTTCATGTGTCAACTAGGTGGCAGCACTGCTTCCTGTTGCAAAATGACTGACATCAATGTTTGTATTAGACAGCGTTCTGTCATTGAATTCTTGAATGTGTAAGGTGAACCGTCCATTTTCTTTCATGAAAGACTCGCAGAGGTGTATGGTGATATAACAGTAAATGTCCGCACAGTTAGAAGGTGGATTCAAATGTGGGTTTTCAGTTTTTGGAACTAGAATTAGAGACAGTCCACGGAATGGCATCACATAATCTTACTGAGAACGAAAATATTCAAAAGTGTGCAATCAGCAAGGAAAGTGATGATGACCATTTTTTGGAACACAGAGGGTGTGGTTCTGGTTGAATTTTTGGAGCAGGGATGCACAATGAATTGTGTGGTCAGCACCATCAAAAAGCTGAGAACATGAATTTGCCCAACAAAGACCATGGCAGAGTTTCTGCTTTTGCATAATAATGCAAAACCACACACCAGATGTCATACCACTGAAGAGATTGTGAAAATTGGATAGGAGGTTTTGTCTTATCCCCCATACAGCCCTGACCTAGCACCATCAGACTTCCATCTGTTTGGACTGCTGAAAGAAGCTCATCTCGGGATTTGCTTTCAAGTTACAGAGGCCATAAATAAGTCTGTTTGTCAATGGCTTTGGAAGTAAGACTGAGCATTTTTCTATACAGGAATACATGCCCTCTTTAAAAGGTGGACTAAAACTATGGAAGAAGATACAGATTTAATTTTCTTGCAAATTAAGAGAGAGAGAAAAAAAAAGGGGCACTAGTTACTGACTGACCCTTGTAGTACAAAACTTGTTTAGTCATACCTGTAGTTGAAATTCTCATCAACATTCCAAATCCACTGGTGTGGCCAAGTGGTTAGACCACTCGCCTCTCACCTAGATGGCCGGGGTTCGATCCTAAGGGACCGCATGTGAGATTTGTGGTGGACAAAGTGGAGCTGGGGCCGATTTTTCTCCGGTTTCCCCTGCCATCGCATTCCAGTAGTACGCCATCATTCATGTATTCGTGTCACCGCGTGCGGTGCCATAAGTGGTTAAAGTGGGTGGTAAACACTACCAAAAAAAAAAAAAATTAACAAGTGAGCAAAAATATAAACCCATTACTTTTGTTAAAATCATATTCACATGAATTCTAATGAAGATTTAACTTTTGTGTTCTTGGTGGAAGAGGCACAAAGAAGAATGTTATGGGTGCACCTTTTTCTTACCAATAGAAACCATGTTAATAGATTGAAGAGAATGTTGGAAGATTTCAAGTTTTTACTGACTATAATTTCACCAACAATTATATATATGAGGGCAATCCAGAAAGAAACCGCCGTTTGTGCGTAACGCAGGAAGTGGTGGGGGTAGTGCCATTTTCTACACATCAGTGTGCACAGTGGTCAGTATGCTTCTAGCTGTCTAAGGAAGAGTACTGTACTGTTGCGTGTTTGAGATATTTAACCTCAAAACATGAGCGCCTCAATAGAAAATCTCGCCAAGTGTGAGGTGCGTGGTGTTATAAGATTTCTTTTGGCAAAACATCACTCAGCAGCCGAAATTCATCATGAATTGTGTGCAGTATATGCTCCTAACATGAGTGAAGGTGTTGTCAGTCAATGGGTACGATTTTTTAAAAATTAAAGAACTAACATTCATGAAGAATACAGGAGTGGTAGGCCTACTCTTGTCAATGATGACCTGGTGGTCAAAGTGGATGGAAAAGTTCGTGAGAACCGTCGGTTCTCGATAACAGAACTTTCCTATCATTTTCCCGAAATTTCTCAGAGGCTTTTGCACAAGTTAGTGACCAAACACCTAGGCTATCGCAAGTTTTGTGCTCGTTTGGTACCAAAACCAAAAGAATGAGTTCTGCCATCGACTTTCTTTCTCGGTATGCCACTGAAGGAGAAACATTTTTGAACAAAATTGTTACTGGTGATGAAACTTGGGTGGCCTACATGAATGTTGAGACCAAATGGCAGTCAATGCAGTGGGGATATACCGCTTCTCCAAGCAAGCCAAAAAAAGCCTGTCAAACTTTGTCTGCGAGGAAAGTCATGGCTACGGTTTTCTTTGGATGCTAAGGGCATCTTACTCGTGGAATTTATAGGTTCTGAAGCCTACTGTGAAACATTGAAAAGACTAAGAAGGGCAATCCAAGCATCGTGGTCTTCTATCATCTGGTGTTGTGTTTCTGCATCACAACGCTCGCCCGCACACAGCTCGAAGAACAAATGAACTTTTGGCCAGTTTCAAATGGGACGTTTTTGACCATCCCCCTTACAGCCTGGACTTAGCTCCCAGTGATTTTCATCTGTTCCCATACATGAAACAGTGGCTTGCATCTCAGCGTTTTGGCAATGAGGAAGAGCTCCATCACACCGTGATGGGTTGGCTACCTTCACTGGCAGCAGTATTTTATGCAGAGGGTATTTCAAATACTGTTAAAAGGTATGACAAGTGCTTGAATTTGTTCTGAGAATATGTAGAAAAATAGAAAACCTGTATTTTACATATATAATAATACAATTTTTATATCTCAACTGGTTTAATTTTTATTTCCAAATGGAGGTTACTTTCTGGACCGCCCTCGTGTATGTGTGTATGTATATATATATAAAATAAGGAGATGAATTTCTATGTAACCATATCATTGAATTGATATTAGTGCTCTGTTTACCGCTATGTCCTTGTATGTACATATAATCTAAGGACAAGCTTACCTAAGCACTCAACTTTTTAATTTTATTGCTGTAATATTTAAGGAATATTATATGGCTGGGTTGTGGCCAAGTGGTTAGACTACTCACCTAGACAACCCAGGTTCAATCCCAAGTGACCACATATGAGATTTGTGGTGGACAAAACAGTGCAGGGGTGGGTTTTCTCTGTGTTCTCTGGTTTCCCCTGCTGCCACATTCCACTGGTGCTCCATCCTCATTCCATGTATCATCAGTGTCATTCACCTGCAATGCCATGGTAGTAAAAGCGGCTGTTAAACACTATATATATATAATATAACATAAAGAGAGAGTATTATCACGAGGGGTCTTGAATCTTATTAGGTATATTAAAGTGATATGAGGAAGGAAAATAAGTTCTTCTTCCATCCCTACAAACCAGATTTTCAGTATTAGTTAACATTGTTTATTATCAATTGGTAAAACAGATTTTACATGTTCATGCACAATTTCTTGGACTGCTATGCAGTATTTTCTTTCGGTTTTTAGAAGCCAAGAAAAAAATGTTGCTAGTAAACCTGGCATTTTTTGCTTTCAAATAAATTACAGCTAAGTGGCTAATAAACTTAAAGCATGAGATATCCATCACCTTAGGGCAATGACATGCATTAGCACAAAGAAAAGCTGAAGTGAAGTGTGTTTTTGTTTAACTTGCAGACAGGAGTTCCAATCTTATGTTTGTTTACAAAGTTACTACGAGGGCGGTCCAGAAAGTAACCTCCGTTTATGCGTAGCGCAGGAAGTGGTGGGGGTAGCACTGGTTTCTACACATCAGTGCGCACAGTGGTCAGTATGCTTCTAGCTGTCTAAGGAAGAGCATTGCACTGTCGCGCGTTTGAGAGATATAATCTCAAAACATGAGCGCCGCAATAGAAAATCCTGCCAAGTGTGAGGTGCGCGGTATTATAAGGTTTCTTTTGGCAAAACATCACTCAGCAGCCAAAATTCATCGTGAATTGTGTGCAGTATATGGTCCTAACATTATGAGTGAAGGTGTTGTTCGTCAATGGGTACGATTTTTTAAAAATGGAAGAACTAACATTCATGAAGAATACAGGAGTGGTAGGCCTACTCTTGTCAATGATGACCTGGTGGTCAAAGAGGATGGAAAAGTTCGTGAATACCGTTGGTTCACGATAACGGAACTTTCCGATCATTTTCCGGAAATTTCTCGGAGTCTTTTGCACGAGATAGTCACCAAACACCTAGGCTATCAAAAGTTTTGTGCTCGTTGGATGCCAAAAACGCTGACTGACGACCACAAAACCAAAAGAATGAGTTCTGCCATCGACTTTCTTTCTCGGTATGCCACTGAAGGAGAAGCATTTTTGAACAAAATTGTTACTGGCGATGAAACTTGGGTGGCCTCCGTGAATGTTGAGACAAAACAGAAGTCAATGCAATGGGGACATACCGCTTCTCCAAGCAAGCCAAAGAAAGTCCGTTAAACTTTGTCTGCGAGGAAAGTCATGGCTACGGTTTTTTGGGATACTAAGGGCATCTTACTCGTTGAATTTATGGTACGTGGCACGACTGTCAATTCTGAACCTACTGTAAACGTTGAAAGGACTAAGAAGGGCAATCCAAAACAAGCATCGTGGTCTTCTGTCATCTGGTGTTGTGTTTCTGCATGACAACGCTCGCCCGCACACAGCTCGAAGAACAAATGAGAACTTTTGGCCAGTTTCAAATGGGATGTTTTTGACCATCCCCCCTACAGCCCGGACTTAGCTCCTAGTGATTTTCATCTGTTCCCATACATGAAACAGTGGCTTGCATCTCAGCGTTTCGGCAATGACGAAGAGTTTCATCATGCCGTGACGGGTTGGCTACGTTCACAGGCGGCAGAGTTTTATGCAGAGGGTATTTCAAGGACTGTTAAAAGGTGTGACAAGTGCTTGAATTTCTTCGGAGAATATGTAGAAAAATAAAAAAAAATGTTGTATTTTTCATATATAATAATAAAATTGTTATATCTCAACTTGTTTAATTTTTATTTCCAAACGGAGGTTACTTTCTGAACTGCCCTCGTATTTGGAAAATGGAATCCTATTGAAAGCGTCATGTATTTGTAATGCAATGGTATTCATTAAAGTACTGAACCATCCACAACTAATGTAGAATTGGATGCCCACATGTTATGGAAGTTCAGCAGTCACCATTAATTACAGCCTGGGCAACTTTACTATGTGGACACATTTTCTAGGCTGCTACTTATACAGAGAAATGACAGCCAGGGGGAAATGAGAGAGATCACCCTCTTGTGTTTTTGTAGTGTTTGTCAACCAAAAAAAGTTTCTTTCTTTGAGATCCTCAGCCATTATGGTAAATAGGTTATCTAATTTACTGCGAGTTAGCTGAATTATTAAACAAAACAGCACATACATGTGTCAGCTCTGGTATTCACAGAATGAAAGCTTAGAATTTAAGTCACCAGGTATCTGGATGTATAGTGTAAATTATATCTCAATGTTGTTGCACTGCTCTGCTTTCCAACATTGTTTGATAGCTACCAAATGAAGATGAGGGAGCCCAGTGTCCAAGAAAAGGTCTGCACATGGTACACACATGATATTGCACTGCCTCATTGTCATTCTTTGCGCTTGTTCATCACTGTCTTCCATTTTCAGTGTTTACACATCCAAAATAATAAAATCTAACATCTGACGAATAAAACACTGAAGCATGCTGTAGTAAAAAGCAATATATGTTGTGAATAGTGTACGTTGCAAGCAGATGCACAAACTGAGAAGTGTGAACATATTGAAACAAGGTTGACATTACACCTTGCATTTTGAGATGTATTACAAACAATTGGACAAGATAGGTGTATAGGTAGCCATTACTGACTAACCCTTTTGCTGCCAAGCTTAGGTGCTGTGCTAGTACTTAAAATTGCAAGCATGTGAAATGAAAGGGTTTACACAATGGTTTCCAATCACTTAAATTTTGAAGCTGGTGAGTTGACACTTTTTTCAAAAGTTTCTATGTTAGAAATTCCTAAAACAGTGAGGATTTTGTTTTGCATGGTAACAAGTTTTTTCTTGGCAAAACCATTGAGCACCTATGTTTTAATTCATAATTTTTACACACTGTTCTAGATTTTCTCTCTTTCCATCTCCCCTAGAACATATCAACATTTTCTTTTCTTGGTAATCAGTCCCAACCACTGCTTCTTCCGTTGTTACCATTGTCGTCACTTAGCAGCACTTCTGCCTCAATTGCATCCTCTGTCAATGACTTATTGTTCCGGTATGGAATTCAGTGATATACAATAACCAAAAACTGCAAGAAGTCATAAATACACTAAAAACAAGCAGAGAATAAGCAACACCACATGTTTACCACTGGCTGCTGCTCATGCAACACAATGTCTAATGCGTGACCTCGGAAAGAAAAAATAAACAGGAAATTCAAATACTAACACAAAATACTACCAATACACTGTTTAAATATCTTAGATTATATAGAGGTAGGCACTAACAGTAACTGTTGCAGGAGTTGTAAGTTGTTTGAATGTGAAAATCAACCTTAATGGATCAGATCAGATTGAATATTGGCAATTGCCACACACAAATTTCATTGGCTCATATCAGATCTTGGCAACCAAAGGGTGTAACACAATGAATAGCAATAGCACTGACGATGATGATGAGGCTCCCAGAGCTCTTTGTGCTTCATAAACAGGAATTCAGTCAAGTCCAATGGTCTCAATAAACCACCTCCCTAATGTTGCCCCCCTCATATCCCCAGGCTACAAAAAGGAACAGCTCATGTTTACTTATGTGTATAGTACAGGTGTATAAGTGTGTTGAAAATTTTCAAAATCTATTCTGTATCTCCTAATATGGGGACCTCAATAAGTCCCATTATGCACAAGTGTCTGCTCAGAGTGTTGTGCCCAGTGAGATAACCAACATCGGAGCCTGGTTCTAGTTAGGAACAAAAGAACTTCACTTGATTTGCCACACAGCCCAGGAATAAAATTATGGCCCTCTCTGAAGTAATTTTTTTCCAAATCTCAAGTTTGAGCCCTACCTGTAAACTGGCTACCTTATACTTGACACATCTAGGGAGGGAGGGGGGGGGGCCCACTGTAAAAGGGCTTGGGTCCTACAAATACAAGACCTGCCTAGGTAGCCTGTCCATCATATCAATCCTTCTGATACTCACTTTCTCTGGAACCCAAACAAGGGTAACCTGTCTGGAGGTACAAAAGTCTATCTAAATATCCTTTGGCACTCTCACACCTATCTGGATGTTCTTTTAATACTGTAACAGCTTTTAAAACTGCAAGGATATGAGCCATTATGAATGTCCACTCATCTGCCTTGCATGTTTAAACTATGACATTTTTCAGCCTTGAACATAATAGCAAACCTTCCAAGGAGACTGGCAAACCTGGTCTGGGGACCCCATTCTGACCCAGAAGCTTGAACCATCAGTGTACCAATTCTGGCTCCCATTTCTTCCTAGTAGAAATGCTGGGCTTAGATTGTATTATGACTCCCATAATATCTCATGCCTTCTGGGAGGTAGGACACTTCTTCTGAAGGCTACCAAAAATCAATGGGTGTCCTTTTTGGGGTAGTTTTAAACTCCCCTGCCTTGCAGTTGTCTAGAGGCAGTATGAACTCAGGGCCACTGTCACAAACAGTAAGATCCACCAAAATCTGTATAGCAGACTGTGGGGTGATTTGCACTGTCCTTATCATTTCTGAGGCATGCTGCCAGACCACCAATGTATAGTACAGCAAGGGCCTTATTACAATGTAGAATCGTCTGACCATCTTTGGTCTTATCCTCCATCTCAGTCCAATAGACCCAGATTTGTGTGTCTTTATTTTGTATTCTTCATGCTTTTTCCAACTCAGTCCAACATCCAAGATAAGTTCTTGATACTTGACCAAATCAGCTTCAATTGCTTACCAAACAGGAGGGGCATTACCAATCCTGGCAAGGCTTTTGTGAAGACCATAATCTAATTCTTCTCTATTAGCAGACAAGTGCATTTCAATACACCATTTCTCTGTCGCCATTATTGTCACTAACTTGCCCTGTGACATAATCACACAGAGCTGGTTTGCCCAGAAACAAGGACAAAGTGTAGTGCTGGAACTATTTACTCAGCATGACTGACGATGGGGCAGCAAAGCGTACAGTGGCTGTACCCATCCTTCTAAGCAACACATTCTGTGTTGCATATCCTGTGTTATTAATTTTAAACTATTGGTGATAGTACAGCATATAAAGACGGGGTTATTCAATATTGTTCATTTGATATATAATAACTGTAAACGGAAATGTATTTATTGCACAAGAAAAATACCCTCTAATCATGTAACAAAATTGCACATTGAAAACTGTTAACAGAAAAAATTCTGTATTATGTCTTAGAAATGATTCCTTTGTCCTTCGGAACATAGGTTACTGCTTTTATAATGCATATACTAATGATGTAACTATAAATTCACTGTACTGTCAGTACTGTTTCGTCAAAATATTTTAAATCTTTGTCCTCCAATAGTTTTTGAACATTAGACACTGCTAAGACTCCCACACAAACGAAGAATACAGTTTTTAGTTATGGTCTTATAGCTGGTTTCTGTGATATGGTTCACAAGTCCTCATCAGTGTAAAACTACTGCTCACATAAATATGTAGATGTGAACATGCTAAGATACCAAGCAGCAAAATGAAGCTGTGGAAAGCGTGATTGAGAGTGATTGCTGTAGAAGTTGCTCATATTCCTTGTATTCTGAAATAGTCTTTGAGTTCTGTGTCATTCTACAAATCTATCACTTCTAGTTGCAGTATGGTAGAAATACTATCAATTGCAAATAATTTAATATTAGGCTCCAGATCATTTCTTTAAATCTGAAGTAGAATTCTTCAATCACTTCTCATATTATATGCGCATACTGCTGAAAGTGTAAGTGTTTGATAGACTGAAACACACTACTATGTTTTGGGAAATGTGGTATGTCCTATAATGCCAACTTAACTTAAAATGCTTCCACTCTGCTGAAGAGAGAATTTTATTTTCTGATCTTTTTTCCCCCTGTAGCAAAAAATTGTGCATTTTGTTAGCTGTTAAATCTGCTAATAAAGCCAAATCATATATCAAATTTGTCGCTTGTTTATCTTAAATCTTGAGAAACTGCTTTATATCTTCCCCCACTTCAAAGAACCTATCTAGCACTTTTCTTTTGCTTAACCAAAATACTTCAGAATGTACGGACGATCACCATATTAACTTTCACATTCTTCTCTAAGTGTTTCAAACCTTTTGATCCTTAGCTGCTGTTTTCACTACTACAAACTCAACATTAATGAGATGAATGCTTTAAGTTTTGTTGATGGGTTGCACAATGTACTGCAACAATATGATTAAGTTCAGATATTTTGTTCTAGCTGCCTGCCTCCACAGGGTAAAAATATACTCAATAGCAAGGCAGGCCTTGAAAATTCTCGCTAGGTGAGAAGAAAAAACTCCTCAGTTCCTCTTGTAGGAGAGCTGGGATGACCTCATCCTCATCTGCTCTTATATAAGGCTGAAAAGTATAGACCGCCATTTGACTTCGCTATCAATAAAGATGAGAAATTTATGCATCTTGTCATCAGGTTGCATATACTTGGACGTTACACAGCTGCATGCCTGGTGTCTGTTGAGTTCCATTGTAACCATACCAAGCGTACAGTCTGGAAAGGAGAAATGCAATACTCTATCATGATCTAGTTCTAAGACATGATGGCAAAAAGGGAAATGGAAGCATGTGTGTTCCCAGTTGCATTTCTTTTGGATTAACTGTCCTTGGTTGTTTACCTGTATGCCTGCCGTCGACTCTACATGTATTTTGTATTGGACACAAACCTCTCATCTTTAAGTATCAATAACTCTCAGGCCACAGACAAGTCTTCCTGAGAAAGCCTGTGTGCCTCAACCGAGGTTAATTCTTAATCTATGCTGCAGGTCCCTGGGAAGTTGCCCTGCCTCTCTAATTGAGTCTTGGCACCTTAAATATTTTCCAAAAAGCAGGCTTGCCTTCCCCCATACCTCCAGAGACCAGAAGTTTCTGCAATCAACCAGTGCTCAATTGTTTCTCCATTTTCCCACAGTGTGCATCCAAGATATTGCTTGGCAGCCCTCCTGATCTCTCATACCATCACTTGTTAAATTTATATGCATTATAAAGCCTATCTGACTCTAATTTGGACCTTAAAATGGTTCATCTCACTATGTCTTTTACCTGTACCTCTGCTGGAGAGGGCAGCTCCTTCTGCAAGCAGAGACCAAGGTGTTAGTGAAAAAACTCTCCTTACACTCCAGATCCACTTTGCGATCCATTCTTAAGCCCACACTTCCCGGAAGGAGTCCCAGTTAGCTTTGTAGAGTTCCTGTAAAGGTGATTCTTTCCTTTTCACTGAAGAACAAAGCAGATATGCCTTTGGTCAGATAAAGACCATACTAAGTAAGGATCAAACTAACTCATGTCCTCTAGGATCTTAAACAACACTAGTGTCAAGTCTAGGACCACCTCTCTAAAAATTAACAAAGTGCTTTGCTGATTCACAATCCCTAGATTTATTCCAAACACATTCAAGCCTCAGTCAATCAATAGATACAGGTTTTTCTCTTGCAGTAATCCACAAGATTACTGAATATTTGTGGAGTTGGAAGTTGTTTAGTGTATAGGAAATGGTCTGAGCAGACTACCACTTGCTGCTCACATCTCACCATGATCCTCATTAGAAAATCTGGCAGGGTCCATGCACTCTGGATTTCTCATAGACTAAAGTGCTGAAAATAAACCCCTTTTAGTTTAGTCTTGTAATATGGCATTGCTGAAGCTTCCTGCATTACGGTGACCTCCAGATCCTGTCTTATGCTACACTACTGCATGGCCCTGTATGGCAGCATTGTGTGTCAAAGGTGGGCCTGAATGAAGGAAATCGATTCGGCTTTCCATCCCACAGACATAATCACTTTCCCTTGTAAGGCTTATTCCAGATGCAGAAACCAGGTCATGCTAAGGAGATACTGCAAAGGATGCATCCCCTTTCAGCTTTAGAGTGTAAAACACTGCCGTTTCCCTGAACGATCAATGGTTTCTAACATTTTTTGAGACAGGGTCCACTCATCCTCATCCCCAGGTTGTGACTCTTACCTTCATATGTAGAATCTGCATATTAGGGTCCTTCAGGGGTCCAGCATCCATTTCTTTAAAATTACAACTCTGTTGCTCAAAGAGGCCCTCTGGTTCCCATGTAAGCTGTGGGATATCTTGGATTTTTCTGGGCAGAGCCCTGCATGTCAGGTTAAGACTAAATACTCTGGGAGGTTGTCAGGTATCCCAGAGGCTCCATTAGGGATTTATCTCCCATGTATCACTTAGGCATGGTTTGATTAAAGCCTTGGGGTTAGGAGTTGGTTTGTAGTCTCCTACTGGTTATTTAGAATTATGTCTGACCAGTGAGTCAGTAGTCAGTTGAATCCACCAGACAGGTCCTGCATATCCATCTGCTGATGCATCTAGTACTTGTGTGTACAAACCTCCTTTTCCCTTCTTTCCATCAAAACTACTTCTGGGTCTTGCAAGTCCCAATGCAATACTTTGGGAAAATCATGCCCCCCATGCCCCTTTGAGTTTACAGACATCAGCAACTGAACACTCATGATCATCTTTACCAAGAGATTAATTGAAGCCTTTGTATAACCTTTAAAAGTTCACTTATTTTCTTTTAACCCCTAAAGTATTATTCAACAATGTATGCTAACTGAAATTACTGCACAAACACATGTTCTGTTTGGCAACCTAGATGCTAGGGTAATTAGTAGAGCCTCGACTCATCTTTTTGGAGGGACTGGTTAAATAAAATATATAAAGGTAGATATAGAACATGTAAAAATAAGTAATACCAACCTATCTTCAAACACTACATTTTGTGTGAATTTTACATATTGTGCTTTTTGCATCCATGTCACCTTAAAAAGTCTTGGATATTTGCATCTTTGCAGTTTTTACATGAAACAAACTTTCCATGTTCAATACATTCTGTTGCTCTCCCATCACTGTCATGTGCTAGATAAATGCCCATACCATTTCAAATATCCTCAAAGCTTATCTTCGTTTTCTTCATCACTCCTTTCACTATCTACACTTCTGCTTCTCTCATTCAACTGCCATGTATGTATCAAAAGTGTTGGTACATTCTATTCTTGCTCATTCTTCACTGCATCCATCATGATTCTCCTCCTCCTGGGCATCAGCAGTGTGGCTATGGTGCGCATTAGAGCCACTGCCAATTAATAGATCAAGCATTCTACTCTTGCAGCATCCCATAAGATTTCTTTCAGAACTCCTGAATTGAAAGCTTCTTTGAGCCAAATAGGAAGTAAGGCTGAGCAGACTGCCACTTGCTAGGCAATTGTCACCAGGACCCTCAGTCTGTCAGAGCTCCATGACTCACTAGATCCCGCATTAGAATGCCTCCTGGAGCCAATAAGTTGTCTTGTTAGTACACATACTTTGGGTTTCTCATCAGGTAGAGTGCTGAAAGTAGAAAACTCCCTTTTTTATTTAGTCCCATAATACAGCCTTGACAATGTCAAGGTTCCTTTATTGTAATCTCCCAAATTCTGCCTTTTTGTGTTACTGCACAATACTTTAGAGGCAGTAATATTGTGTTGAGGGTTAGTCTGAATGAAAAAAATCCTTTGGCCTACCACGTGCACAATCACTTTCCTTGCAAGGTTTGTTGTAGATGTAGAAAACAGGCACTGTGTTAAGAGATATCTCTGGAAATTTATCCTCTTTCGGTTTTAGATTGGTAACTACTTTTGTCCATTACCCTAAACTATCTTTGGTTCCTTCTTTGAAGTTCGGGTCAACTCATCCTTATTTCCAGGTGTTGCAGCCCTTGTTTCCATTTCGTTGAGCACCTCTTGGGGGCCCCTAGAAGAGGCCTCCATTTTTTGCGTACTGGAGTGTATTTGGTCCATCCAGACAGAAAGGTGGAAATACTTTGGGCAAGGTGAAATACTGGAGGATAACCTAGATGTAGGGACACATTTCCCATGTGCCATGCACCCCTTCAGCATGGTTTACATACAACCTTGGTGTTGGGGAGTTGGTTTGCAGCCTCATATTGGTTATTTGGAAATGGACCTGGCCAGCTAGTTAGTAGTCAGCCGACTCAACAATTAGTGTCCTACCTATTCACCACCTGGGAATCTTGTCTGCTTAATGTCCAGCATTAGCACTCCCCCCTCTATGGAGGCATTTGAGGAAGTCAGGCTGGTGAGGATTCATTAAATACAAGATTTCTGGTTCAGCAGGTTGCATCATTTTGATTCCCAAAGTCAACTTTAAAAGAACCATTTTCCACCCTTGAAATAAATTGTCTGCCTACAATCCTTTAAGGTTATTCAGGTTCTCTAATTTGTATAGAATGGCGTTACAATTATATCCCTTCCAATAAGTGAATAATATGATGTTGCCACATTTGGACTTCATTATTTCGTTGAAAATGTCCTGTATGGGTAGATAAAGTTAAGAATAATCATTTCTACAAAATGGATAAAGTGAAGAATCATTCCTTGTTAAAGAGGGAAAATCTGCTGCTGAAATTCACCTCAGCTCAATGTCCCTATAGAGATGTGCTAGCAATGTTAGCAGAGGGTAAGCCCCTACATGCCTTGCTGTGCAGATGACCACGAGTGGCAGGAATTGAACTGAATAGAGGGCAAAAGGTGTCCTAGGTTGCACACAATACATTGGTTGTAATGGGAAATCAGCTGTAATTACGTCTATGGATATCTGACTTGGAAGTAATAGTGATAACAATTTCTCTATAATCGTCAGCATTTGTGCACATGGATTAGACTTTGGGAGTTGAATAAAATCACTCCATTAACTGGGCAGAATTTCATCCCACAACTGAATAAAACAAAAGTAAATATTGAAGTTGAATATTGCATACCTTCATATAAAGTGTTCTACAAAATGGGATATAAGCACAAAAGGGAGCATAATTCAACTGTAATTCTATTTTTCGCAGTTTCTTGGTTATTCCATATACACTGGTTTTCACTTTCTCTACATGTACTATGTACATACTGTACAGAGAAGGTATTTGTATTCCACCCAAAAATTTGATACTGAAATTTCACCGGAAATACACGGTTAAGAAAAGAAAAAAAAAAAAAAATAAATCAAGAGTGTGTATCTCCATGAACAAAATAACTCAAAAACGAAAAGTCAGTAAAAGAAATTTGATATTTAAGTTTAGTATCCTCCAAGGATGTGACACAAAGACTTGAGGAAAATCTCCCACCCCAAATTACCATTCGGGAAACATTTTGAAAATGTAGATGTTTTAAAAATGGCTCTAACAGATATTGATCAAAATACTGTTTATTAGAGATATTTACATGACAAATGGAAAGTGATTCTTGCAATCATTTCTCTGGCAGTTGGCACAGTTATATGTAGCACAGGAATGCACCATATTAATTATTAAACTGTAATACCTTTAAACCGTCTCGCTTTTAAAGCCTTTTAAGCATACTGAAAATATGGTAAAATCAAGTTCTGCCTCCAGATGCATTTGCACAAGAGGTTTCAAATTACAACAGCAACATTAGCACCACCAGTCTAGGAAAGTAGTTGAAAGAGGGTGAAGCATTTCAAAGATAGGAAAACTAGTATTCAAGATGAACCTTGTAGCAACTACCTGTGAAATGCCTCCACAGAGCACAAGGACGGAGTTGATGAGATCGTTAGAGCAGATAGGCATATAATTATGGATGAAATCACTGCACAGCTTGCAATAGGACATAGTGAAGAGCAAAATATGATAAAAAGCTTAGGTTATCGAAAAGTTTGTGCCCTTTGGGTCCCATGTTTATTGACCAAAGACCGCAAACCAGAGAGGAACCATCATCCCAAATCCTTCTTCAGAGATTTCAAAATGAAGGTGATATTTTTTGACATAAAAGCTAGTTCCATCATTATAGAATGGCACCATTTGGATTTTCCATAAAAAAAAAAAAAAAAAAAAAAAAAAAGTGAAGACAGTGCCATTGCATTGTGGATGATTTTCTTTAACCTAGACAAACCATAAACGCTACTCACTACATCCAGACATTTTGGAAGCTCTGTCATGCATTGTACAGTAAGCACCATGTAAAGATCATCCTTCAATAGGATAATGCACATCTTCACACTGCTGTGTCACAATGGAGAATTTCAGATCATTTGGGTTTGAAATACTTCCTCCCTTCTGTCCCAGCTTGGCATCCTCTGACTACCATGTTTTTGGTTTTGTTAAGGAACAGAAGCAAAGCCAACATCACGAGATAGTGGAGGATATTCAGAGAGCAGTGACTCAGTGTCTTCGTACAGTTGGTATGGAGCTTTATCATAAGGGTGTCTAGAAACTTGCAGAATGATGGGAAAAATGTATGCAAAGAAATGGATACTATGTTGAAAAGTGATAGAAAAGTCTGTAGATTGTGATGAAGTACTTGGTTTCTCTAATGTAAAATAAATTTAAAATGTATAAAAATTGTTGCTCACTACTCTCAGTATGACCTTTGTACACATGTATGCATCTTGACCACCTGATGAACTTGGTTCACAAGGCCAAACTGTTTGATGAATGTCCAGATACTTTGTAATGCAGGTATATTAATCACATATATTATAACATGGCTAGTTGTTTCCCTTCATGGCAATGAAGGCATTTTTATGGCTTTGTGGGCAGATTTGAAAGTGTGTTACTGTAGACATGACATCAAATTCTATCACATACTGCACCAAGCCAATTGGTATACAGTGCTATAATAGGGCATGCCATATCTGTATATTCATCATGATGGACATTCTCTACTGGGCTGCAGCATGCAGACTTTGCTTTCTAGGATTTAAAATTGTATTGCATCACTGTGTCCCCTAATATGCCCTGTAACCAAGGAATAAGGTAATACTGCCAGACATTCATGGATTCTTACAAAATGCAATTTCCTGTAATTTTAAAATCAGAAAATGGAGGAAAGTTTGCATTGTGGTTGCTTCATTGGAAGTAGCAAAACCTACCAGAAACCTCTGGCACGAGGAAATATGGGAAAGGAGTTAGAGTGGTGCTATGGGGCTGTATAATTTTCAGGTAGAGTACTCTGAATGGTGCTCATGATGGCCCCTATGCAGAATCTCAGAATCAAGATTTTGTGTAATATCATACCTTCTCTACATCCATCCATCCATCCATCCATCCATCCATCCATCCATCCATCCATCCATCCATCCGTCCATCCATCCATGCCAGCCTGCATACACACACACGCATACATACATACATACATACATACATACATGCTAGATAAAATAAAACAAGAATGAAACTGTACATTTTGTAATGCAAGTTTAAAATAAGAGGGGAAAGTTCCACTATAAATCTAAAAGATGTGCCAAGCTGAAAATAAGCTTTTACGATAACTTAGATAACTTAACTAGTGTAGCATTTCAAGATATGCTTTCTTACAAACACCTGCCTTCCTTTAAGCTTTTCTTTCCTTAATTGGGTAGTTCATTTTTCCTTCAGAGATTCCCACAGCTAACATCAAAACCACAGTCAAAAGACAAATCTGAGATTTTAGATATTGACACTATTAAACAATGCTTTTTCAATCAATTCTTGCCACAGAAGAAAAGAAGTACCTGTGAAATTATAGATTATGAAATATAGTCCAATGTTAATAGTGATTATTTTCATATGCAAGATGAAAGTTGTACAAAGAGAAACATTAAAGTCATAGCTGTACTGGAATCACTGTTGCTAACATTAATGGTTTTTAAGCGTTCTATTCATAATCTTTCAGGCCATTCATTGAAAGAAAGTGAGGTATTCCTCCAGGCTTGAAGTAAGATGCAAAATGATGGAAGTTTTGTTCTTGAATGTGACTGTTAGATTAGTTTTAAAAAAGGCTATTATTTGCCTATAAATGATTTTCTTTGGTGTGTTATTTCACAATAACTAGTGCATTTTAGGCTTAATAATGCTAGAAATCATTTGCTTTTTTCTGATGGCTTTGAAAATATTTCAGGGAAGATCGCTTGTGCAAATGTGGTCAGTGATCTGTATGCCATGGGTGTGACTGAATGTGACAACATGTTAATGTTATTGGGTGTATCAACAAAGATGACTGAAAAAGAGAGGGATGTGGTTGTGCCACTAATCATGAGAGGATTCAAGGTATGGCCATTTAGACTTGCAGTTTTATTAGTTGCTTATACTAAAAGTATTTACCTGTTCATGTCTACAGCAAATCAGTAATTGCAGGATATTAAAATTCGCATTTGAACAACATAATCAGCCATAGAAAGCATAGTTCACCAAGGTTGTCTCAAAATCTGAAGTTGTGGTTAATGAATGTGCAAAATATATATGTATATACATTTTATGTTGTAGTTTACTTTTCCTTTGCAATAAAAATATTAATGTATTCTGGTTTAGAAGACAACATATGTAACATTTGTTGTGCTATTGATGCTGTAACATGGGGTCTAGAGCTTCAAATTTCAGTAGCAGGAGGAATGTTATTTTAAGTGGAGTGATTATTTTTTGTTTATAATACAAATTTCTGTGAAAAGCATTAAAATCTTGATACTTAAAACTCCAAAAATCCCTTAATGCAAGTTGCTAAATTAAGGAAAATATTTTAGTGTATAGCAAAATCAGTTCATGAAATTCTTGCCATAGTTAAGAATCCACACAATTGGGATATTACATACATTCCTAGTATTATCTCTTTTAGTGCCACAAGCTTTCCGAAACTGGCAAGAAAAAGCCAGAGGCCTGGCATGCCTATGCTAAATGTGCCATAGCATTTTACGAGGTGCACTCCAAAACTAACATACAACATTTTACTGATGATGGTACATGTTTAGCTGCAAAGTGGAAGGGGTGGATGCGTGATCAGACCACCTGTTTGCAGCAGGTATGCCAGTAAGTCTGTTTCTGTGAGGGGATGAAGGTGTAGTAAACATATAAGTGGTGATTTCTGTACTGGTAATTATGAGTTTTCATGAGAACAGCATGCGATCATAACCTTTTTGTGCAGAAGGTGAAATATTTGTCGCAAACTTGTCTTGGTGTGGGGATAAAGCTAAGAACTATAGCAATGTGAATAGGTGGATGGAAAAGTTTAAAAAGAGAAGTGTGTCCACCAGTTATCTGCCATGAGAAGGGAGGTCATCATCTGTGCGCTCAATCAAAACGGGGAACATATTGAAGAAATCATCATGCATGATCACCATGTTAAATAAATTTGTCTCCAAACAGGCTTAGGTATTGGAAAAGTGACCAGAATTGGTGGGAAATTTCATTTTGCATCAAGGCAATGCCCCATCCCACAGGGCATGTGTTGTCTCTCAGTTTCTCCTTGAACATAGTATTGCAACACTGCGACACACTCCGTATTCATCTGACCTTGCTCTCTTGTGATTTTTTGATGTTTCAAACATTGAAACTTAGTGGGAGGCAATTTTCATCAAGGGCTGGTCTGGTTTGTGCAGTTTACCAGTCTAAAATGGCTACCTGAAGAATGCTCCAAAATGGGTTATCAGAAGTGGGCTGAATGCTGGCAGCTATGCTTGGACAAAGGAGGAGACTATGTAGAGAAGTAATATCTGTATGGTTCATGTCTATGTGCAAAGAAATAATTTTGAGAAGAATTTTTTATGTGTTATTTTTGGAGTGCACCACATGAGTGAGAATTAGCTATTGTGAAAAAAACTGTAAAATTGGGTGTGTATAATAGCTACAATGGTGGAACTTTCCAAGCCTAATGCCCAGGGAATATATATTATCTATATATAGTAATAATATGTGCATATTAATTTTGTAGGAGGTGTAATATGTTCCACAAATGGTTTTATAGAATAAATGCTTTTTTCAGAATATAAGTTAAAAGAAACTTATCATTAAAAATGCACTCAAAGGTGTTTCAGGCATATCAAACGAATGAGTGATGTTTTGTAAACAAAGAAATGTGCATTAAAATTCAAAATGGTTTGATTATTTTTTTTTTTTAATTTAGGCTATAAAGTTGTAAAGGGTAAGTAGTTACATTTGGTTGGGGTCTCGCCAATATATCACTTTGGAAATTCTGGTACATGTTGGGATCAACTGTGCATTTGGCATTGTAATTATGGTTGGCCTTTATGTTGTCACTTTTCAAATATTAAAATAAAATGTTAATCATGACTCTAATATTAATATTAACAAAAGAATAACTTGCAGGTATGGTAAAGAGAAACTGAGATGTAACCAAATTAATAGCATACAAGTGGCCTAGAAAATTTATACACGTGTTTATATTGCATACTTATGAGTGGCTACACACCTCGTGTGTGTAATCCTGTGTCATATCTGATCTTACACGCATGGTTCTTGACTGATGTCTCTGCATTGTGCCAATCACCTAAACAAAGTCTTTCCTTTTTCCAGGTAACAGCCTCACACTGCAGACTTGTATGTTGGTACCATACTCAGTAATTAAAGCGGTGCAAATATTCTTTCTTGTAGACAACCATTTTTTGCTTATGGAATCTACAATTGAACAAAATTCTAGTCTGCTCATTTTATTTCATTGAACAAAATTCTAATCTGCTCATTTTATTTCCAGTGCTGTTTTCCAGGTACATGATGGCAGTCTTCTCCAGACAACTTGATGAAACAGTTCATTTTTTGTGGTGGAGAATCGGGGGGCATGTTGGGTATAATGTCACCATTATCACAATTACTATCACTATCGGACATTACATCATCTGCATTAACATCACTTCATTTGAAATAAACACTAGTTGCAAAAATTTCATAGGAACCACTTGCCATTTTACAAATCAAGTTTACAACATACAATTGTAAACTGAGGGGCTGCTTCCTATTGTAAAACTCGGGCCTACCTTTTTTTTAACTAATATTCAAAGGAGAAACATAGAACCTTTCCAATGGTGAAATTCTACCACAAAATCAGTTTAACCATGAAGGTTTTCACAAGCTGGTGTGATAGGTTCTGGCACACTTTCAGGTGGATTATTGAAAGCCAATCTGCTTGTCTTTGGCACTTCAAAGGGTTGCAGCCGCTAAAGAGCATAACATTAGGAGGGTTAAGCAAGGAATTTGAAATGCCCAAACTAAATTTTTTCTCTCAGCAGTGAATGTTTTTCATCAAGAGTGTTAGAGTAGTAGTTCCTTTTGTTTTAACAATTCACATTTCTGGATTGGCCATGCTCCAGATACTGATGAATCAGTCATACACCTTATAATATGCTAGCAAGCATGAGCTTAATCGAATAAACGGTCTGCTCATTACTCAAATGTAACAGCATCAGTATGCAGCAGACACTCACATTTCTGTTTTTAATCATTACAGAATTAAATATTGTCAAGTTGCAAATTATGTCCTTGAAAAATGTTTTCATTGGTCCTGAATTTAGCTTATTTGGAGCTTAGTTTCCCATTCCTACCATTATTCATGGAATTTTTAACTGCTTATGGGACTACCTGTGGTAAAAGTCTAGCTGAGTCTGAATTCTCCTAAAATAATTTCTTAGTACTACCGATACAATTTATTTGTACACTCTGACCTGTACCCACTTCACTGAAGTCCACAGGATAAGCAAATAACTCCACTGAGTGCATGGCAGTGCCACATGGAGATGGAGGTAACTAAGCACATGCAAGGAGAAATTGCTGTAGACAGCATGTAAATTGGGCTATATTCTGCAACTTTGGAATCATCAGCATTTAGGAGTTTAATACATCCTGCCTTATATTCTTACGCTAGTAATGCATAGTATTAAAATTAAACAAATTAGGAACATAGACTATTCAAATAATAATCACTGAATAAAAGCTGAGTGAAATTAAATATGGTATAATTAAAATAAAACTTGTGTCTGTAGCTACATCACGTCCTCTATTCATTTTATTTCTCTTCACATACCTAAATTTAATTTCTAGTAACAATTTATGAACCATGGTTCACTTAAAAGAAGGCAATGTTGGACCACCATTGACAGACTGTTGTTAAGACAGTTCAAAATTGGTGGTTCAGAGACTGATGAACATTGCGCTATTTGTATCAAAGTTAACTGTGGCTTACATTTTATATCTATTGGTGTTTGCAATGCTATTGTTTGCTCGAGTCTCATATACATCCAACACTCTAAAGCACTAGTGCAGTCTGCACTTATGAGGGTCATACTGAAAGTAGTGTGCAACAATTTTTAAAACCCTTAATATTTATTACTTTCTCTAGTGCATATGTACAATGTGCATAGTAGAAAGAGAAGGTATTGTATTCCACCCAAAAATTTGATACCGAGATTTCGTTGGAAATATATTTTTTTAAGACTCCCTGGCTTAAAAAAAAAAAAAAAAAGTAATTTAGGAAAAAGGTAAGGCAGTGTAGCTCAAAAACGAAAAGACCATTGAATACCAAACTTGGTATTTTAAGCTTGATTCAGTATTTTGTAGAACGTGATAACCCTCTGCCAAAGGTGGATGACTTTTAAGTTTGGGATTAAGAGGTGTATGCAGCTGGAAACCAACCCTTGCAGTTGCAAAGAGTACTGTTAACTGAAGTACAAATCTTGACTTGCAAGCAGTGTCCTTTAGGGTCTCCAACAAACAAATGTTACTGTGTTGCCTCATGCTCCTAGTACAGAATCATCTTTCATTTGTTAATGGTTATTGCCCAGTTGCAGGGGAGAGTGGTTCAGTTTGAAGGCCATCATGTTTTGGAGCAAACTATTTCTTCCAAAGATGCAACATGAAGATTTTCAACAAAATCCCACCCCAAACAACCTGTTATGTGGAAATGTTTTTTAAAATTTTGTTATTCTCAAAAATGGCTCTTAATTTTGATTAAGATACTGTTTATTAAAGATATTTTATTTGTGACAGAGATGTAATCTTGAATTTTTTGGGAATAGCTTCTGAATACCAGTTCATTCTGGATGACCTTTGCATAAGGTAAACTGTAAACAATACTTATTTCACAAAAAATATAGATTTTTGTTCTAAAGTTGACCATTTCAAACTGTAAACAATACTTATTTCACAAAAAATATAGATTTTTATTCTAAAGTTGATCATTTCTAATATATTTTATTTTATCAGTTTCTGTTTTAAATTAATATTTCTCAAACAGGTCACCTCCTGGCAATGAAAAATGAACCAAACTTCAGTTGTTAACATGGTAACCAGTTGATAAAAATTATGACTATTGCTTTAGCCTAGTGTTTTTCTGTATTTCCCCTTCTACTTGGAAGGAAGCAAGTAATAAGACTATTTCTGCTCATGTTTATCTTGATAAAAGAATAATCTTTGTAAGAATTGTTTGTAGAACAGCTAGAGAAAGTCATGTGAGTATAAGTGTTTTTTGAACTTTTCTCTCACTTTTCAACTCTTTGCTTGTTTAGCTCCATGGAGGCCAGGGACTGCTACAAGGCTCTTCTTCAATAGTTATTTTTGCATTTTTCACACATCTAACTCTGCCAGCACCCATGCACACATGTCCATAGGCACTCTGAAGTCTTGAGGTGAATTTCAGCAGCAGATTTTCTGTCTTCAGCAAGGAATTCAATGACAGCATGCTTTTGAAACAAAACATTGATGTCACTCATTTTGAAAATACTGCCTATGGTCACATAATAGAAGCTAATGGTGTCACAATATGACATTTGGTGTAAAATCTGTAGATTATGAGCCTGCAGTCTGCTTTATGACATTGTTGGAATTTGAACTTTAACAATGGTTGCTCACAACTTTAAGGAAGGCCCGTGTACTTTGACATTTTTCACAGTGACAGTGGAGTACTCTTGCATTAGTTTAAACATTCAAACAATTGGTTTCCTTCTGCTTTTTTATGGTTTGCCTTGTGAATGCTTCGCTGTTCAACCTTATTTTCACTTCCCAAGCTGGCAGTACCTGTAGAAGCAGCCATTATTGGTCTTACTGATTACTCGTATGAATGGAGGAGGGAGGTGAACTACACGAGACAGAATTAAGTGGAAACTGCAGCCTTCTTCAGTTTTACTATTAGTATTGTTTACTATTTTATATTAATCAAAAGTTTAAAAGTACATTTGATTAGCATGCTACATGAAAACCCACAGAGAATGAGCATAATGAAAGTACTGTATGTTATAGTGCGCTTTGGTTTCCTTTGGGTTTGTTGTCATGCATGACATGTGTTGAGATCAATTCTGTCTGCAATAATGAAGTGATACTAGTATTCTTTGGTCAGTCTTTTGAAGCACTGTAAAGGGGAAGAAAGGGTGTCATGTGGGTGTGCTGCCAGCTACCACAAATGGCCAATACACACAATTCACCTGGGTTTTCGTACCTTTGAACTGTCTCAAAAGGCTGACCAAAGAATTCTACTATTCCACCTTTGATTAAGATGCTGAGCTAAACTGCTGTTAACCTTATCTTTTTAAAATCATTGATTTTTGTCACTAATATTATATGACCCTTTTATTTTGAACTGTTAAAAGTCAATGCTTTAAGAAAACAAACACTAAATTAGAAAATAGAACCAAAACCATACATGACACAACCAACCTGAACAGAAGCAACAATTCAGCATCATTAAAAATGAACAGCTAATTAAATTCATTATCGATTATGCAAGTCATGATTGAATTTTAGTAGTTATTTGCACTGCTACTATGGCTAACTTTCATCTTGTCAACAAAGCTCTAAACTTGTTTAATTGCAATGTGCTATACACAATGAATCATTTATTACTAAAGCTGTAAATTGTAAAGCACCTGAGAGAAAATAGTTCATGGAATTCTACAGTACTAATAGCAAATAAACCCTTGCCAGGTTCAAGTAAATGCTTAGTATCTTCAAAAGTATGCTACCTTTTGTTATGAGTACATGGTTCAAGCAAGTGCTTAGTGTCTTCAAAAGTATGTTACCTTTTGTTATGAGTACATGTAATTTGATTGTTGCTTGCCATTAAAAAGAGTGACTGGCTAATGTATTTTCTAGATTTGAGATTTTAATGTGAATAACCTACAATGCAAATTGCTCTTGAATACTACTTTACGAGTTACTTAAATAAGGTGGTGGTAATGGTATCAACCAGAAGCTGTAATTGGCTGAACCACATCCAGGTGAATTTTGAAATATCAGCACGTCTATTGGGAGAGGATGCTTTTTGCTGAGTTGGTTGCATACTTTAAACACAATTGTTCTCTTCACTTTTCTTTTATGGTTTTGCCTGGTTCATGCAGCTGGAAAGGATATGTGTATTTACTTCTGTAACTTCATACTCAGTTTGAATTATTTGCAATAGAAACTGCTCTTGAATACTGCCAATTAGTAAGGAGTAGGTAATACCAGTCAGAAGCTGGAAATGGCTGAATCCCATCTAGGTGAATTTTGAAGTCAATCTCACCACATTTATCATGTTAAGGTACTTTTTTGCATGATTAATTTTATATGTTTGAACATGATTGTTTTCTCTCTACTTTTGTTATTTCTGCATTATGTTTTTATACTTTGGTGAAGGATTATCTCAGACTTGGCATGTCAGTGAAAATTATCTTTTCACAACACATGTGCCAAGGAGTAATTGATGGTTTATGCCAAAACCTGGAAGCACTCTGCTTTAACAGGTTAATGTAAAAAACACATTTTTTCAACTTCAAGTGCTACAATAATCTTTATACAGAAAAATAATTGCAAAAATGTATGACCAAACCAAACCGTTTCATGAAGAGCAAGAGAGACCATCTAGGTTTTCTCTCTGGTGAGAAAAATTTTTCTCACCAGACAATGAGGCCCTCTCTTACCATGTGGTTATGTGAACATTAAGAAAAAATGGGTTAGTTTCTTCATGGTGCAAAATGCAACCATAGTTGTGGAAACGTAAAAGGAGTGTCCTATAGGTTCAGGTACCTCTTGAAAGAGATAGTACACCATGAAAATTGTTATTGTGAAGAAACTTCAGTGATATATTGGTGGGTTCTACAAAGCAAAGCTGTCAATAGGTTTATGAACCGTGTTGCATTAAATGACATCACAGTGATAAAATGTCTGTTATAAATAAATATTTTAAATTGGATCTGGTGCTCAAATGAAGAAAGGTTTATCAGTATTTCAGTCAGTATTATAATCAATTTAATATGTAAAATCAGCATTTATATTAACGACATAAGTACTTAAATAAAGAATTACTTTTGAAATGTTCCTCAATATCTTGCTTTACATCAATATATGGTTTCATATTTAGAAATGCCTACCGACCATATTCATGTATTAACAGTAATTTGTGAATTTAGTGCTTTTCATAGATTGAACTTAAAAATACGTATGGCACTGTGTTAAGGTGAGTTTTTTTTCAACATTGATATAATCAGTAGGCCACACTTTGTTGCTACAATTGTTTTGATTCTTCAGGATTCAGCTATTGAAGCTGGGACTTCTGTTACTGGTGGCCAAACTGTTGTGAATCCTTGGTGCACTATTGGTGGTGTGGCCTCCACAGTGTGTCAGCCAAATGAATATATAGTGTAAGTAAACAAACTGCTGTTTCTTCTTCTCTTCTTTTTTTTTCCACATTTTGTTACTGGTGTAGTGAAATGTTACTCATAATAAACTTCTAAGATGGGGTGAAGTGACCTTGAGGCACCTCAGGTACAGTTTTCCTTCTGAAATTATCAACAAATAAACTGATAGACAATTTGCAAGCCTGTAATAAAATAGTGCCTAAAAGCTTTAACCCTTTTAGTGCCAGCCAAAATAACAAAATGCTGTCTGAAAAATGTAAAGTAATTTTAGAGCAGAATGCAGGGTTTTAAATTATTAGTAATAACATGAGTAGTACTAAATGACACAGGAAGATGAATCTTTTTATTTATTTATTTTTTTTTTTTCTTTTTCTTTCTCCTTTTGTTGTAAACCATTTTGTACTCCGTAGTCGTAAGCTTTCATTGCTGGAGTCCAAATTATTACTAGAAGAACTTTGCGGGCTGAGAAGCTGTGGTCTGCTGGAGTTCTCAGGTCCAGACGTTTCGTTCACGACTGCAGTGAACATCTTCAGTGGCATGGTTTAAGTCTTCTCGGTGAAGATTTGGTTGCAATTGACTCGGCTGAAATAGCAGCAGTATTTATACTCAGGTTGCTCTCAGGCGATTGGTCCAGCTGGAGCTGCATGTACGGTGGTGGTTGGAAGAGGGGGTTAGTCACTCTGGTGCTTTTGATTCCTGATTGGTTCGGGTGATCTCGTTGGGTTTGTGCCTGTTTGATGTTCTCAAGTAGCGGTTGCCAGTTTTTGTTTAGTTTTTGAGTCTCTTCTTTCCTACTCAAGTTATTTGGATGTTTATAAATTTCTATTGCTTCACATAATCTAGCATGGTAATAAGGCATGTTTCATGGTATTGAATGGAAAAAGAGAAAGAGAAACGGCTATCCTTCTTAGAAGTACTAGTCAATAGGAAAACTGACTGCACTCTTTGACATACAGTATACCGCAAACCTACTCATACAGACCGATACCTAAATAAAAATTCCAACCATCATCCGTGACAGAAAAGAGCCATGATAAAGACCCTTGCAGATCGTGACACCAGCATCTGTGAACTGGATTCATTACAACAGGAGCTACGTTAGCTAGAACATGCCTTATGTGTAAATAATTGTACAACACAAGAAGTCTGCAGAGCTCTACGTCCACGCAAACCACAGTGCAACAGCGAAGTACAAGAACTACCCAAAAGCAAAGGCACTGCCTTCCTGCCATATTTTAAGAATTTCACTGACGGAATAGAACACCTACTCAAGCACCATAATATTAAAACAGTGTTCAAGCCGACCAGACACAAACGCATTATTACACTCCGCCAAAGATCCCAGGGACCCGCTTACTTTGGCTGGCATCTTATCAGATCCCCTGCTCTTGTGGTACAGTATACATAGGTGCCATGCAACATAGCGCCAACACCCAGCTTACGGAACACAAGATATGCTGCCGTCTAGGTCCACCCTAAAAGTTTGTGGTCGCTGAACATGCACTTTGGGCAGAAAGGGAGCACACAGTTTAATATCATTAAACAGCCGTTCTCTCATCTATGCCTTATTACCTTGCTAGATTACGTGAAGCAATAGAAATTTATTAACATCCCAGTAACTTTAATAGGAAAGAAGAGACTCAAAAACTAAGAAAAAACTGGCAACCGCTACTTGAGAACATCAAACAGGCACAAAACCAATGAGAGCATCCGAACCAATCAGGAATCAAAAGCACCAGAGTGGCTAACCCCCTCCCCCCACCACCACTGCACATGCAGCTCCAGCTGGACCAATTGTGTGAGAGCAACCTGAGTATAAATAGTGCCACTATTTCAGCCAAAGAGTCAGCTGCTACCTAACCTTCACCGAGAAGACTTAGACCATGCCACTGAAGATGTTCACCGCAGTCGTGAACAAAACGTCTGGACCTGAGAACTCCAGCAGAACACGGCCTCTCAGCCTGGAAAATTCTTCTAGTTATAATTTAAACCATTTTGTTTCTTGTATAATATTTATTTATTTATTTATTTATTTATTTATGCTAAGCATTATACAGGTGAATATGATCGGTGTTCAGCCCTGGCTCTTTACCGGTCATACTCATATTTTACAATAGTTTATTAATTCTAGTTTATTGCATCATTTTGTCTATTTACTGTCCATATCCATTTATTTTTCACTTTGCATAAGAATTGTCCAATCTTCTTACTATCTTTTTGAAACATTTCAACTACTACTACATTTCTATCTATTTTAAACCATTTCTTATTAATATACTTTTTTCTCCAAATTTCAGTTCCTTTACATTTAAATAAAATGTGTTCTATATCTTCATTTCCGCCACATATAGGACATTGATTTTGTGGAATACCTTTCCTTAGACCTTTTAATCTCCATACTCCTGCTTTCAGCCATGCAATACCTTCTCGCTCCTCTTTATTTGTCACATCAATGTACTTTTCCCTTCCCCATGAGACTTTCATTGGTATATAGAAAACTAAAGATCTCTTTTCAGTTATTTCACTAAATATTTTTTGTATTTCTATATCCTCAAATCTTTTCCTTGCCAACTTCCAGAAGTTATTCACATTATTTTCTCTTCTTCTCCACATTTCCCCTAACCCACTACTTTCCAGGTTATTTCGAAGACAGTCTACCCATCCCTTGTTCTTTAAACTTTTCTCTTGATATACTAAACACTGTTTTAACAAATTCCTTTCTTCCAATTTCAATATCCTATGCCAAAATTTCAATGCCCTTTCCATAATCTTTCCCTTACTTACCACTCTACCCAGCTCTATTTGTGCTACCTGCCTAACAGTTGCATTTGGTAACCCCAGTATTTCTTTGCAAAATTTCCTATGCACCTCATCTATGCCTTCCCATCCTCCTTCTAATCCCCATACTTCTATCCCATATAGCATTTTTGCCTCAACCACCATATTGTACACTTTTTCTAACCATCTAATATTTATATTAGGTGCTTTGTATTTGCAACTTCTAATAGCTGATAAAGCTCCTTTTCCTTTTGCCAATGCAAATTTCTTTTGCTTTTCCCAATTGCCACCACTATCAATTTTAACTCCTAGATAAATACATTCTCTCACTACCCTGTACTCCTTTTCATTCTCATTCTTCCATTTTTCATATTTGCTCAATTTTCCCCCTTTTTTGAACACTACAATCTGCGTCTTGTCCTGGTTCACTTTTAAACTCCACTCTTTACAGTAATTATTTAATGTTTGCAAGGATTGTTTCAAGCCATTCACTGTAATTGCACCTATAACTAGATCATCTGCAAACAGTAATCCTGGAATCTGAATATTATTAATTACTGGCATCGAGTTATTATTTCTCCCAATTTCTGTTAATACATCATCTATATATAAATTGAATAGGACTGGACTTAACTTACATCCCTGTCTAAGGCCTTTCTCTTGTTGGATTTCTCTTGTTACAACCCCTTCCTCCACTCTTATACAAAAAGTATTTTCCTTATATAATGCTCTAAGGGTGTCCACCATTTGTTTACTCACTCCTTTAGTCAACAACTTATGCCACAGCAATTGAAGCTCTATCCTATCGTATGCTTTCTCTAAATCCACAAAAGCCATATATAACTTTCCTCTTTTGTCTTTCAAGTATTTATCTACCAGTGTTTTTATAATAAATAAGTTATCAACTGTCCTCCTCCCTTTTCTAAAGCCCATCTGAAGTTCCGAGAGGATATCATATTCTTCAACCCATGTTTGTATCCTGCTTGCCATAATACCAGTAAAAATTTTTCCTACATTTGATAATAATGCAATGCCTCTATAGTTGTTTGGTTTGTCAACACTACCCTTGCCTTTGTATATTGGATGTATGATTGCTTTCCTCCACTTATCTGGTATATACCCCTTCACCTTAATTGTGTTAAATAAGTCTACTAAAACCTTAACTCTGTTTATTTCAGTGCACCATTCCTTAAGGAACTCTGGAGGGATTCCATCTATTCCCGTTGCTTTATTTCTTTTCATTATTTTCACCTGTTGGATTATTTCTTCACTTCTTATTATATCATCGAGTATATCTACATAGTTATTACCTATTTCCCAATTTCCTATCTCATTTTTACTCTTTTTTTCCCCATACAAATTTTTAAAATATTCCATCCATTCTCCTGGTTTTATACTTGGTTTTGTTACATATTTATTATACATTGATTTCATAACCTTCCATATCTCATTTGCATTATTTTCATTTAGAATTCGTATCAAATTACTTTCATATTTTTTCATCCAGCTTGTTTTCTTTTGTTCCAGTAATAAATTATATAAATCCCTCCCTTGCATATACTCTTTCTTTAATTCTATGTTTCCTAATTCCCTCCACTTTATGAGCAGCTGTTTGACTTGTCTTTTAGTTACTCTACATTCTTCATCAAACCAGCCCTCATCTCTTTTGTAAACCTTCTTTCTCATTTTCATTTCCTCCCCAGCCCTTAGCATAATGATATTTAAGATATCCATAGCACTTTCAATTTCTTGTTCCTTTATCATAAAACTTATTCCACACTGACATATCTGGCCATAATTAGAGTTTAGTGTCTGCCTAAATTTATTGCAATACTCTTCCTTCCATTTGTATCTACTGTATTCTTCTATGTTGCACTTTTCCTCCCTTAAATTATAGACTATTTGCTCTGTGCATGTTTTTATGTCTACTATCAATGGAAAATGCCCACTGTTGGAACTTAAATTTAGTATCTTAAAATTACTTAAAATATACCCCATATTAATTGGCCATAATACATAATCAATCACACTTTGACCATTATTACTAACATACGTATATTCTCCATTCACATCTTCTCCATATTTCCCATTCAAAATATCAAAGGCATTCAATTCACAGAATTCTATAAATTTCATATAGCCTTTGTCAACTATCTTATCTTTGCTGTATCTAATTTTCTCAGGTTTCTCTAATGTATCATTGCTCATCCACCTATTCCCTCCAATAACATCATTTTCGCCAATCCTAATATTAAAGTCTCCCATTAATATAATCTCAGAATTACCATATCTCTCCTTTAAATGTTCTATTTCTATCTCTAGGTGTTTAAGGAGGTCCGGATTATGAAAGCGCGAAGGAAGAGGGGGATTGTATACTATGCCTATACATATAACATTTTCAACTATTTGTTTCTCCTCTAATACAATCCATAGTATTTCTTTTCTCCTTGACCAAGTTTCTTTAACTCCTTTACTTAACGTTTTCTTTACAAAAAAGCCTATGCCTCCAGATGCCCTCCCCTTTCTTGCTACCTTATCTCCTTTTATCCCTACAAAATCAAAATCCTTTACGTAAACCTGGTCCTCTTTTAGCCATGTTTCAGCTACCGCGAGATAATCAAGTTTTGTCAATAATTGATTTAAACTCCCCGCATATATTTTGTTTTTAACTCCCTCACAATTCCAGAATCCAAGCCTCCTTATATTCTCCCTTCCCTATTGTGAGCCTAATCTAAATCTAAATGTTTCTAGAGTCCTTTTACTCCTTAATTGTATCCCTTCTCGGGAAGAAATAGTTTTATTTCTATCTAAAACTAGCACGCTGCCATGTTCAGATGGTATGATGTTGTCTTCTTCCCCTTCTGTATTTTCCCCGCTACTCTGTTGCCACGCCTTCTTTCCCTTCGCAGCCAAATTACGTGCGGCTATTACTTCCCCTCTTCTCGGTGACACTATTTTCCTAGGTGACGTCACTCTGGTGGCTCCTCCTCCTGTTGCTTCCTCTGTTGACGTCATTTCTTCGTCAGCTGTTATTTCTCTCGTAGGCAAGTTGGATGACGTCCTATCTGCGTATGCCGTCCTCATATCCATGCTGACAGGTAGATTTCGGTTCCAACACACACTTTCACTGTCTTCACCCACATCCATTCCTTTTTGTTTGGACTTTGATCTTCCTGTTGTGCTTCCTAAAGTTGGCGTTGACATTTGCTGAGTAATTTCCTCTGTGCCTGATTGGGGTTCTCTTAGCTCCTTCTTGTCCAGATGCGATGTCTTTTCTCCGTCAATCCACAATTGGAAATTTCTAATATAAGCTCTTCTTCCCTGGGCTCTTGCTTCTTTCATTTTTTGTACCAAATTTCTTTGCAGAGCTCTCTTCTTAGGTGATAAATCTTTATTAATAAAAATGTCTGTTCCTTTTAATTTCTTGGCTCTTTTAAGTACTTCATGTACTAATTGGGCTGTTGCAAATTTCACTATAATTGTTCTCTTGCCAAGTTGTCTTCCAACTCGATAAGCTTCAATAATTTCCCATCTGTACAATTCCAAATTCAGCTTTTCCTTCGTTATTTCTAATATTTCTTCTGCTGGCCATTTATACCTTCTTTCCTTAACTCCTGTGAACACTAAATTAAATCTTCTCTCCCTTTCTTCCAATCTTTCCATTCTTTCCTTAACCATTTCAACTTCCCTTCTTGCTTCCTGCACCTCAACTCTAACATCTTCTTTGATATCTGTTGCCATCTTTTCCAATTGTTTACCTATTCGTTGTTCCATACCTTCTATTTTGTTCATTTTCTCAGTCAGGTTTTCCAGCATTGTTATTATATCTGCAGGGCCGGGGTTTACCTCAATTCCTCCAATCACTAGCAACAAAGTTATAACACTTGCTAAAACCAATATGTTTGTCATCTTCTCTCCAAAACTGTGTTTACTATTCACCAATTTTACTTTTCTAAACTGTCCAATTCTTGCTCTATACACTGTAATGTCCACTCCCATCGTGACTTAGATCCTTCTTCCTTCACCGCAGGAGCACCTCTCAAAACACAACCTTCCTCTATCACTGCTGGCTTAGCACTCCTTGTATAATATGTATTATATGGATGAGAAGTCTCTTCAATGTTTTTAAAAATTTAAAAACAAAAGAAAAATTTTAGAATAAAATAAAAATCCCAAAAAAAATAAGGCATAAAAAAACCTTGCTAAACAGAAAGTTCAGACTAATGAAATGGAAGTGCAGATATTTCTTTACTAAAACAGCAAATGTTTTGGTCTGGTATCTTTCAATGATGCGGCATGAATCTTTTCAAGAAAATCCCACCTCCAACTGCCCTTTTCATAAATTATTTTAGAAGCATCATTTACAAATTTTAGCAGGGCAGATAGAGAAGAATAATCCTGAGTTGAGTTTGTAACATTTAAGTATCACTCGCGTATAGTTTTTCCAGACCGATTTCGAAGCCATATGGGCTTCATTGCCGATGGTTACCAAAATATCCTAACTTAAGCATAAAAAACTTGCAGGATCTAATCAACAAAATTCCCCCCTTGAAATAAAACCTGAAGACACCTCAGTATCCTTGACATCACAGCAATGTACCCAAACATACCCATTCCTCAGATGTTAAAACACCTAGTAAGCTGGCTAACCCACAATAAAATAGAAAAGGAAGAATTAGAGGACTACCTCAATTTAACTAAACTTTGTCTAGATCAGAACTACTTTACCTTCAACAACAGAACATTCCAACAAACTACAGGCTTCACAGTGGGTAACCCAATTTCACCACTTCTGGCAGACTTTCGCATCAGCTACCTGGAAACACCCATAATCTCAGTATTCTCTCACATCTTCTAGACTTGGCATAGATATGTTGACGACATCTTTATCAAAGTCCCCAAACATTTCATACAAGACTCCCTCAAATTACTTAACATACAACAGAAAACAATACAGTTCACAATAGAAATTGAAAAAGATAACTACCTTCCATTTCTAGATATGAAAATAATCAGAAAAAGTAACAAACTAACCTTTGATATCTATCACAAACCCACACACTCTAACAAGTATATAAAGAATTATGGCCACAATCCTATAGCGCACAAACATGCAGTAATAAATAGCCTCACCCATAGACTGGTCTACACACCATTAAGAGATTGGGAATACAAACACACATCTACAGCAATAAACAATGGCTTTAACCAAAAATTAATAGATAAAAAAATCAAACAATGAAAATGAATCTCAGACACCACAAAATTGATCCCACCAATAGATAAACTTGCTTCAAAAAGTTTACTTAACACCCAAAACTACACCACAAGTTTCAAAAGTAATTCAAAAAACATAAAATCACACCTGCCCCCCAAAATAAGTTCAGCCTACAAAAAATCGCATCTACAGAATAAATTGCGCAGATTGCAACAAATTTTACATTGGTAAAACAAAGACACCTTGAAACAAGACCTAAAGAATACATGAGAGCAGTAAAATACAAACTGACAAATCAGTTGTCGCACACCACTTTTGATCTACTAACCATGAAATAGTACCTTTATAAATTCCGCCAGATATGCAGCATAGTTTGATGTCTGGGAGAAAATCTAAATCATGAAAAAACCTATGCCACGTATTCAAATTTGAATTGACGCCACAAAATATATTGTGGAGGTTCGTCACTCAGCCACCAGGGACCATCACACCTCAACATAAAACACACTGTGGAAATTCAGTTGGAAACCATCGACAATGAAACCCACATGGCTTCGAAGCCGATCTGGAAAAAATATACATAAATGATTCTTAGGTGTTACAAACCCAACTCAGAAATATTCTATTTATACGTATCACTGTTCCAAAACACCCTTTCATTAAAATTGTTTATAGATATTGAGTAGCTTTTGGAAACCATGTTGGGAGATGTTTAACAAGGTGAAATATTCTAGATAGTATGGTGGAGAAAGTAGGGAAAATGAACATGCTTAAAATGCAATTTTTGGACTTAAATATCGTATATTAAAGATACTTTCATGGCAAATAAAATGTATACCTTGAATTTTCTGGGAATAGCCTCTGAAAACATCTTTATTCTGGATGAATTTTGTAGAATTTTGTATAGCTGGTAAACCATAAGAGATAGACAAAAATTTGCTTAATGAAAAATGTATAAAAAATATATAATGTTATATACATTACCCCAAAAATTCTAGTTAAAGAAAAATTCTCCACCCCAGCCAGGAATCAAACCCAGGAACTCTGGGTGAAGAAGCCAGAATGACGACCACTCAACCATAAGGTAGTCTCAGTGACCAGAATCAAGGAAATAAGATGTTATTGCACTGGCCAATTAAAATTGAATCCTGAGTATACTTATCACAGCACTTTTTTATGAAGGGGGAAGAACAAAAAGTAACAGTATGACAGGAAATGGACCTATGGTCTTCAGGTCAGGTTTTGCATTACGTATGAAGGGCTGGTTCTACAATGGCCTGATAAACATGCCTATAGTTATTCACCAAATAATTTTATCTGGCCGTTAATCAAAGCTTCGTTCCTCCTTTATATTAATAGTACTTTCTAAAAGTTTTAACCTGGGGGGAAAAGAAGAAAATGCAAAATGTAAGAACACCCCTTCCCTCCTGCTCTCTCTTTGTTAAAATGGTCGCCTTGTACATTGAATGATTTGTCTGTTTTTTGAACTTTTTAATACCCCCAGTAAATGTTTGTTCTGCTGTGCAAAATAAGTGTATCCATTTCAACCCCCTTCATTTTATGTGAAGCTTACCCATCTAGCCATTTTTCAGGTTTGATAAACAAAAATAATTACTGGGGGAAATCTGGTGAATGTGGCAGATATGGAAGCATTTGTAAATGAGAATCATACATATTGGCAGCCACAGTCACAGACAGTGAAGGTATATTCTCATGGTGAAAGATAACCTCCTTTATAAGAGGGTGGTTGCATTTAATCTGAATAGCATTCTTAAACTTGTGTGCTAGTGTAGTACTGTGCTTTGAAGGTTGTGCTCTTCTGGAAGTAGTCAATCATCACATAATAGAATCGTAGAAAACCATAGAATGTAGGGATGGACCCATATTTCATGAACTGCCAAACATTGGAGCAGCTCGTTGAAGTTTGGCTTAAACAGATCTTAGCAGTCTTGAGAAATTCTCATTTGAATGCAATTTTGTTCCATTGTTAACAAGCACGACACCCATCAATAATATAATAGCCAAACCTCTGTGTAAAACGGAAAAGGTGGATATCTCAGTCTCTGCAATGTCACTGCCAACTCTCATACTAGTTAACAAAGTAGATGGGCATATAGGAAAATATGCAAAACAGCAACAGTGTTTGTCATTCATACAACAAGAGTGATCAATTGCAGTACACTCGCTGCAGATGCAATAATTGCAGTCATGTCATAAGACAAGATGTTATTCATCACCAGAAGTGAGAGATGTTGCACAAATTTTACAACCAAGAAGATTAAAAGAAATTACTGATTGTTGGAACAAGAAATTGGGAGGTTGACTATTTCTATCAGAATAGATAGGGATGTTGTGGAAGTTCAATGGACACATCTTTTAATTATACTTCTGCTACTTTAATATATCCCCTGTTAGAAAGTGTTCCAGGTGTATAGATTGATCACACTCGGAAAATTTGGTCGTATTACTACCTACAGAAGTTGTTAATAATAATAATAATAATAATAACAATATAATAATTTTAAAAAAAAGCAATGACTTGTTTAGTTTATTTTCTTTCTCTGTGTCTACCATGGACATGGTAGGCAGAGAAGGTATTGTATCCCTCCCAAAAATTCAATATTGTGATTTCAATAGAACTACATGTAAGGCCCCCTGAAAAATTCAGTATCTTCCAAATATGTTATAGAATCTTCCAAATATGTTACAAATCCTCCTCCCCTAAGAATGTTTTTTATTTTCTGGGAGGGTGAAAGGCTCTAACAAATCACACATTAAAGATATTTACACAACAAGTTTGTATATATTGAATTCCTGGTAATAGCTTATGAAATCCTCTTCTTTTGGAAAGAAATTGAAGTACTCTTGTATAACAGGTAAAGCAAACCTTAGACTATAGACAAAAATGTACTACACAAAAACTGGAAGTCTCTTGGAAATGTATAATTTATTTCAAATAACATTGTGGGCCTGTATTACGACCTTCGGTTAATAGCCGGAGTTTGTTAACTCCCAGTTGTGGCTAACTGATGGTTAAATTCAGTGGCTCGTATTACGACCACAATTTGCCTGTAGGTTTGGTATCCTGTGGTTTATGATGCCATGAGAGCAGTTGGTAACATTTTTCCACTAAAATATCACATGTGTTTTCAACGCTATCTTGCGATAAACTGTATAATTTGTGTCTGTAAACAAGCCTGGACAACAAAAACAACTGTATAATTACAAATAAATATATAAGACAGACTGTTGATTAGACGTCAATTAATATCAAGGAATAAGAGTAGTAGTTTATTTGTATTTCAGTAATATTTAGTACATATTTAGAGTTTAGCATAGGGTATACTTATTGTAAGCGTGTTTAAAATTATAGCTATTTTTTAGATATAGGTTAGATTTCTTTATAATCAGTTGTTAGGTTAGCATGTTTTTTTATTTGGGTTTAGTAAGATTTATTCAAGGATGGAAGAGATAAAGAAGAAGCACTCTGCAAACTATTCGGAATAGGAAAACTTATTGCTTTAGAACTCATTCAGGAACATAAGTGGAAAATAAAGCCACAGGAGTGGCCACATGGAAGCAGAAGGTAGGTTTGCATTGTACTTTTGCTTTGATTTAACTGTTCATATTTGTTTATATTAACCTTGCGATGTATAAATACTAATTCTGTAATTATACCATTTTAGGAGAGAGCTTGGGAGCAAATTACCAGGCAATTTAATGCTCAGACCGCAAATCACCGGACCACTGCCCAGATTCGAGAGAAGTATGACTCTCTAAAGAAAAAAGCTCGGCAGGCAAATGCCGAAAGGAAGAAAAACTTGTATGGGACAGGAGAAGGAAAGTCACCATCTCCAAAGTCGTCACCAACTGACAAGGTTTTAAATGCATTAATGGACAGCTCAGTCAATTGGATGAAATCTGTGACAGATTGTGATCTCTTGGTAAGAATTACAGCACTTTTCTCTCTTCTAACTGTCAAAGTAAACATGAGTAATTATCTTCTACTAATGTGTAATCGTATTGTAGATGATGTAGCAGGAAGTATGGAAATCTTTGTTGCTCCTGGCACTTCAGTTAGTGAGTCTGCTGAAGCAGAACAGCATACACAAACTTCAGAAGGTAAGGAGATCTGAAGCAGTACATATATACCAAGCTAACAGTGGCAAGCAGTGGGTACACAAAGAAAAGCTTGAGCTATATTTTGCCCTGCCTGCTTGTGATCTAAAGACAGGAAGCCATAAACAAAAATCATAGTCGTGCAGCTTCACCTAGATTTTGAGCTTTGGTCCTTGGCATGAAAATCAAGCAGTGGCTGTAAATTTATTGTTGCAAAATGCAACCCAGTTTTTATATCTAGACAACCTTATGATTCCGGACATAGGTTTTCCATATGGATTTTGGGTCTTTGTAGTCTGTAGGCTGCATGTGTTCTATATTAATGTTCCTTAACACTGCCTAGGCACAGAATTTATCTTTAATTCAGAAGACTTATAGAAGCAATAGCAAATCAAATTACATTTCAAAGTGTCATGGAGTAAATACCAAAGTACAAATTTTATTTGCAATTAGAAGTGATCTTATTTTGATTGTTGCTGAAAATGCAGAATATATGAGGGCCGTTCAGAAAGTAGCCTCCGGTTGATTGCAAGAAATTCACCAAGTTAAATAAAAATATTTTAATATATACGTCTTACAACTACATTTTTGCACTATTTTTCTACATAGTTTCCATAACGATTGAGGCACTTATCGTATTTGTTCACAAGCTTTGAAATTCCTTCTGCATAAAAATCACCCGCTTGTGCCTGGAGCCAGCCTGTGACCGCATCTTTGAGCTCTTCATCGTCATCAAAACGCTGGGACCCGAGCCATTTCTTCATATGCATGAAGAGGTGATAATCGCTTGGCGCCAGATCTGGGCTGTAAGGTGGATGGTTGACAACGTCCCACTTGAAGGACTCCAGAAGGGCTGTTGTTCTGCGAGCAGAGTGAGGACGGGCGTTATCGTGCAAAAAAATGATACCGGAAGTCAGCATACCACGGCGTTTGTTCTGTATAGCCCGTCGTAATTGTTTTAGTGTTTCACAGTACACGTCTTGATTAATGGTCGTCCCACGTTCCATGAATTCAACCAACAACACCCCTTTTGCATCCCAAAACACCGTTCCCATCAATTTTCGGGCAGAAAAATCTTGCCGGGCTTTTATTGGTTTGGTAGGCGAATTTGAATGCGCCCACATCTTTGATTGTTCTTTTGCCTCAGGGTTCACGTACTTAATCCAGGTTTCGTCCCCGGTCATGATTCTGTTTAACAATGGTTCACCTTCGGCCTCATAACGTGACAGAAAATCTAATGCTGAGGCCATTCTTTGAGTTTTGTGGTGGTCGGTAAGAATTTTGGGCACCCATCGTGCACAGAACTTACGGTAACCCAATCTTGCTGTCACTATCTCGTACAAGAGAGTCTTAGAAATCTGTGGAAAATCAGTAGACAACTCCGACATTGTGAAACGTCGGTTTTCACGAACTTTTGCATCAACTGTCTGAACGAGTTCGTCCGTGACCAATGATGGTCTACCACTCCTCTCTTCATCATGAACGTTTTCTCGTCCACTTTTAAATAAACGTACCCATTCACGGACCACTCCTTCACTCATAACTCTTGGTCCGTACACGGCACAAAGCTCACGATGAATAGCTGCTGCAGAATATCCTTTGGCTGTAAAAAACCTTATAACACGCACGCACTTCACATTTGGCGGGGTTTTCTATTGCAGTACACATTTCAAACGGCCACAAACACTAAACTAGCGCAGGTACGACTTTCACTCGACCACGGCTTGATGCCGACTGACCTGCTGAGTGCGTGAATGCACAGGTGGCGTCGCTACTACCCGCACTGTGACCGATCGGAGGTTACTTTCTGAACGGCCCTCGTATTTAAGAATAATGCAAGTAAAATGTGAATGCGTACATCACTACATATATTGATATATAAAAGTACTGCGGAAGGTAGCTGATGTATTGACTGTGTGTAATGTAGATGCCAACACTTTAAGGGGGAAGGGAAAAGAAATAATTTTATGTAGGAAATATGCACATAAGTTTACCTTGTCACCGTACTAAATGAAAATGAGGGAATTTTTTAATATTATAATAAAACAGTTATTATGGGAACATTCTTAGCGGTACTTTGTCAGGAAGTGTTAGAAAAACAGATACCATATATACTTGTATATGGTTACATAAAATCTATGGTCATACTTGATGCATATATACATTGTTTTCTAATCTTGCTGAATCAGATATGTGAGGTGTGTAATGCTCTATCGCTATAGCTGGAGAGAAATGGAACCTGTATTAATAAATAATTTTGTAATTAACAGATCTTGACTGGGGTGACTTCTCAGTTAAAATGCTGAAAATACCTAGAAGTGCTGCTTTACAGACTACAGGCAGTGCAGGTGAGCACTCTTACAGAGAAATGTATGACTGATGCTAACATAACCAGCTATTGATATTTTTTTGAATGTGTTAGATTTATCATACACTCATCCAGGAGTGTAGTAAAATATATGTCTTCTTAGGGCCTATTATGCCAGCATTTAAGATGAATAGTGAATGTTTAAGTGGATAAATGATGTTTACATGCAGCATTATCTTCCATATCATAAGAAGGAACACTGATTACTAATTGTTTTGATACTAAACATCACACACTTTTTAAATGCACTAGATATATTACTTGTATATCTGCTAAACATTGAATCCTATGATGAAAACCATATTTACTGAAGAAACCTAAGGCATTGTCATATTCAATTTAGTAGCAAACAACTTATGTAATGGTCCTTTTTCAAGCTAAATGTAATCAGTCCTTTACTATTTAGTTAAAAGTATTTTTAAAATACTACAGCACTTTCTTTATTGAACTTGAAAAATGCAGTCCAAATGCGTTCATGTGGTGCCAAAATGAAAATGTACAAAACTCAAGGTTTGGTAGTAACACATCCAGTTTGATAAACTGCTATGATGCAATAAAATAGCAATAATTTGTTACTAGCTTCATTTTCACATATTATATACTACAATAAATCTTCAGTATCACATCTGGTGATGCTCAAACTAACTTGACTGCCAAAGACCAAGGGCAAACTTTTATTGAAACTGCACATTATTTACTTCTGTGAAAAGTCTGGACAGTGATTATCATCCTTGGCACAACATGTAATCATGCTTTATAACTTAAGTATCTGATTTAGTCCTTTGTCTAACAGATCTGATTACTTAAAGGAATGGAATGTTAAGAAGTAATTAAATGTGTTATTACTTCAGCTTATTTCCAACTTCAGCATCATTACTTCAGCTTATTTCATGAAGCCTATCACACAGACTGCCCAAGGTTTCCTTCTTTCCTACACCAGAAACAAATGAATGCTATGTGTGCACTAATATGTACTCGTATTTTGTCTTAAATCAGTTCAACCTTCTAAACACTACCACTAATTGCAAACAGCAGAGAATTACATTTCACAATAACCTACACTTTATGCCAGATGGTTTTGTGCATAGGACAAATTTGAGTAAATGTTTTCTGTAACAGCTGCGTGTATACTATCTGAAATTAGAAAGCACAGAAACCAAGGTATTGTTCTTTTGTTATGTAATTGCGCATTTTATATTGTTCATAGAAAGAAAATGCATCACCCTCAATGTCCAGTAAAACGTTCTGTCTTGGGCAAAGGGGAGGAAGGAAGTTTCTGTACTTACACAGTTGCTCCAAAAGGAGCAGGAATGACATGAAGCTGAAATGGAGGAGCAGGAATTTCACAAGGCCAAAATGAAAATAGAACAAAAATGTATTTTGTTAGGTTTAAAAATAAAGTTGTCAAAAAAGCAAATTGATCAATAAAAAATGCATGTTTTTGTCAAATTTGTTTTTATCCATTGTTAACCATTTTATCCTATAATTGACACCATTTTTTTCCAAGTGGAGGAAAATTGTTCTTTTAATACGTTGACCCTAACATGCTAGGAGTGTGGGACTCTTCCATACCAGTAGTAGGAAGGAAGGAATTGCTGAAGAAATGCTACTGCACCTGTGTTCTGTAGGTCAAAGTGAACAACTACTGTACAATGTGGTCAGGATGACCAAGGCCCAGCCTGCCCCCTAGTGAACCTGAGGTGTAGGTTTTGGGAATTTTCTGTGAAATATTGAAATTCTCGGAGAGCCACCACCATCTCCCTGAGTGATGGTTTCTTCCTTTGTTAGTAATTGGTAGCATTGGAAATATAGTTTCCATGAAGGTTGAACGATGAGAATGTAGCTTTCCTGAAGGTGATGGCTGACATGTGATTGTTGCTGCAGCAACAGAGGCCTTGAGGGAGACCAGTCAAGTGGGCCAGTCGTCGCTGACCTCCAGGTTAGATAAATCCATGAGGAGACACTCAAATTGGGCCAGCTTATGCTGAATAGACGATAACAAGCACCTTGCCATTGTTTGCTTTGACACAAAATGAGATAGATATTTAACACTAAACTTATTAAAAGCACAAGCTTTTTTTAATAATAGCTCATGCCCTAAAAAACACAAACAAAAGTTTAACATAATCACGATTTTTCTTTATTTATTAGCATAAACCCTGAACAAAGACAAATTGATAGGAAAATAATTTAAAAATGAATGGTTAAAAACTACAATTTTTCTTTAACAATAATTAGCATAAACCCAAAATATGATAAATTGACAGGAAAGTAAAATGAAATCTTTACACTCAAGTGGTTAATAACCACACTTCCTCTAACAGTAAAATATATGATATATAATAATGCAGGTAGGTAGTATTCTTCACATTTGCTTTCTTTCTAATGCTACAAAGATAGCAGCTACATTTATTGCACTCTTGGGTGCCTGTAGTCTGTTGCGAAAATATTGTACAAATGTTCTACGCACAGCACCACGAACACGATATGGAACACGTGCTTCTTGGAGCTCTGCCAGCATTTAATCCTCTTGCATGTATGTGTGTAACCGAAGCTAGAATTCTGCATCAACTGGAGGAACGTTACCTCATTTGCTCGTGGTATGTTGTGCAGCACAGGCAACTATAATGTTCTGCACCTGGTTCACATTAGTGTGAATCCCCAATGAAAGAGCAGAGAACCTTGCTTTTAACACACCATAACTTTCCGCAAAATTTCTTGTATGAATCTGGGATTCATTGAAGAGCTGCTCCTCCGGTAGTTGTGAAGCCTGCAAAGGAGGAAGGAAATGTAGACCTACTGCATATACAGAATCACATAGCATCACACTGTTTCCTAGTTCAGTATTTTCCAGCCAATTCCTCAGTCTAGAATGATTAAAAATGGTGGAGTTACATGCAGACCCAGGCCATCGTGCTACAATGCCCTGGATCATTAAGTTGGCATCCACCAGTGTCTGGACATTAAAGGAAAAAATATCCTTTTCGGTTGCGGAACTGTTCAGCCTCCTCAACACCTGGAGATTTGATTCAAACATGGGTGCAATCAATTGCACCTGCCATTCTTGGGAATGCTGCAATGTCAAAAAACTTCCCTTGGACGCTCTGCACATCTTCCCTTGTTTGAAGTAGGATAATGTATCTTGGCCTTAAGGAAGCAATGGCAACAGTAACATTGCTGATGACTCAGCCTGCTGTTGCCTTATGCACACCACTAGTATCGCCAATTGAGGTGTATGATCCAGCAGTTGTATAGAAGTGCAGAGTCATCAAAAGTTGCTCCATTGCTGGAAGACATGCATTTCTGAAAAGACAAATTCCATTAATTGTAATCACTGATTCATGGTAGGTATAATATTCAAAGGGAATACAGATGCATCAAGTTGAATTGATTCAAATTTAATTACTAATAATAAGTAAACCTTGAATTGCCATTATCCCTGAAAGTCTTTCAGTAATATATGATAGTGCCATTAATAAGCAAATGTTTATTTTATAATAAATAAAATGAGCCTTGATAATGTATAAACTGAATGTACTATTTATTATGCTTATTTCACAGAATAGAAAAAAAGGGAAAGATATTTATTGTAACAAATATTATAAATTTATGTAAAAATTTCTATTTTCCTTACTTGTAATGTCTCCAATTAATGTGATCAGTAAGCAAATATGTTTATATCAAACCTTATGAAAATGTTGCACTTGTATGAAGACCAAAGTGTTTAAAAATAGAGGCACCTCTTTGTTGTTTATATTGGGGATGATAATAATAATAATAATAATAATGCACAACTTTTATAACTTAGAAATCTGGTTATAGTTAAAATTATGGATAAATCGTGTTCTTCTCAAATGAATTGTCATAAAGTATGTCACAGAATGTTTGCAAAGAGGGAAGGTCCAAAAATACAGGGTATATCCAGGAATAAAAGCAAATTTTTTATAAAATTTGTAATCCACACCAATAACTAACCATTTTTTTTTTCCAACACGTTTGGCCAGGTATGAAATTACAGTCATTTTCTTTTAAGAAAATAGCTTATGTAAAAACTAGCTAAATTAATCTTGGCTATTCAACTTTTCAATCCAAGTGCCACATATTAGTGAAAGTATTATATCTTTGATATGAAAAACTGAGAAAATAATGACTATTTAAATCCTACACGTTACACCACGGCAATCCTTTACAACACTCCAAATGTATTTATGCACTGAAATTACAGGTTCTGTGCAATGACAAAATTTGCAATATGTAAGCTTGCATTGAGATAGGTATGTGTAAATTGTCTACTGCATGCAATTCACAAATTTCTGGCTGTGATAGATACAGTACCGTAGGCGTAGTAGAACATCTCAGAACTCAAGTGGCTTTCAACATCTGATTTGCGATAGGTACGGAACTTTAGCCTAATATAATTATTAAATTGTAAGGTATGACAAGAAGTAATTATTAAAGTTAACTACCTCAGAAATCTGTGAAAAGTTTGAAGACATTTACAAACCATAACCTAAAACATATATTTTTTATCGTTATTGCTTTCAGTTGCTTGCTCCTTGTCATACCTATGTTAATGAAAAGCAACATCATTTCAGCCACAATGAATTTAATGTTTAACAGCAATGATCTCAGGTTCCGCATGTTTTGGCATTTTTATATTATTTGCGGTTTGTTACAAATACGCTCGTTTTGAAAAGCTCATGTGGTGACTTAAAAACCTGTACATAACATCAAATTCTAATAACAATCCATCTGCACCATGGGGCACTAGATTTATAATTGCATAACCTCTGCCGTAAAGATATATCTAAGGGCCATGTTGGTTTATTTATTTACTTTTCAAAGTGTCAAATATATGTCACTGTGCTTGCCTAAGGGTATATAATAGCTGAAAACTTGCCTTTGTGTAGTAAATTGTATTCTATGCCTCATCTCCTCTAGAATTTGTGATGTAGCTTTTGACAATCAGTATCACTGTCGAAATTCCTCGTAATTATCTTTCCGCTCTCTTATTCTCTTTGCTCTTCTTCTGTTCAATAAACACTGTGCCGGCATTTCATCTTCAGAATCGCTATCGACATTCAATCGCGGCTGGACGTACGCCATTTTTCTGTGTCAAGTACAAATAAACTCCAAGTTATCTCAGTAACCACTACTCGAGGTGGCGGTCAGTTCACCTCCAAAAATAACTCTCAGTTAGCCGTTAACAGACGATCGTAATACAGACATCTAGACGTACCTCCCAGTTAACTCTTAACCGGAGATCGTAATACAGGCCCTGTGACAACCAATTCTGAGATATCCATTATTAATGGCTCCAACTGTTGAATACTTTTCCATTCCTTTAAATTCCTGTCAATTTCCAGTTTGTTTTGTTTTATGTCATGGAAAGCCTGCATCATTTTAAGGCCAGTATGTAGTGTCCAGTTCTATAAAATTTAACTATTGCTATTCCCTTTGTATCTGTAACAAATTGTGTAATGCAGCTATCTCAAAATTAAGCAGATAGGAAAATGCAATTTTGTAAAAATAATTTATATATCCAGTAATATCTGAGCAATCAAGCTTAGAGAAGGTCATGTACATGTAATACACAAGAATTATTTTCTCTTATGTAAATTGCAGAAGGTGGTGATTAGTTAACGACAGTAAATGGTTACGTTGTAATGCACATACCATCATTAGGTTATTTGGCTCTTCTGTCCAACATGGGTGGAATATTTTTTGAAGTACAGCTTTACATTTTTACTTTCTCTGCACATACTATGTACATAGTGTATAGAGAAGGTATTGCATTGCACCCAAAAATTTGATACCGAGAGTTCTCCGGAAATACATGTTTTGGGTCCCCCTGAATCCAAAAAAAGCATTTTTGGGAAAAGGTCTGTATGTGTGTGTGTGTGTGTGTGTGTGTGTGTGTGTCTGTCTGTGGACAGCATAGCTCAAAAACGAAAAGACCGTTAAATACCAAACTTGGTATTTAAGTTTGGTATCTTCCAAGGATGCGACACGAAGATTTTCAAGAAAATCCCCCCACCCCCTACTACCCTTCATATGGAACTTTTTTCGAAAATTTTGATTTCTCAAAAATGGCTCTAACGATTATTATTAAAATATTTTATATTAAATATATTTACCTGACAAATAATACATATATCTTGAATTTTCTGGAATAGCCTCTGAATACTACTTTATTCTGGATGAATTTTACAAAATTTTGTATAACTGCTAAACCTTAAGAAATGGATTAAAACTTACCACACAAAAATTGTAGAGCACACTAAAACACACAATTTATATTATATAAATTTTTTTCGAGTTTATCATTTTAGAGATATTCCTTGTTTTTGGTTTCAGCTTTGAAAAACTTGTATTTTTCTCATACAGGAATTTGTCAACTTGTGTCCATACAAACAAAGGAACTTCAGTCACCTAGTAACCAGCTTTTGACTTCACTTAAACCTATGATACTCCCTTATTTCACTTCTACTTACAAGGAAGCAAGTAATAAAGACTATTTCTGCTAATTTTTTCTTGATGAGCATGAAGTAAATAGAAGAATAAGCTTATGAACAATAATTTGTTACACAGAAGTACAGAAAGTGATATGAATGGAACACATCATATTTTTTATCTATGTATTTAAAATCATGTTTTACTATGATTTCATGCTAGAGTACGTTTCCTAAGGTAACTTAAGGTTTATAATTATTTACTATCTGCTCATGTAGCCATACTGAAGAATCCAGTGCAGCCAAATTATCAATCTTGCATCACTTTATGCAATGCTGTCACATTTTTTTTTTGTCAAATTATACTAACTGCATAATTTTGTGTACTTAATACTTAAATTATGATACTGTATTACTAAGCGTACCCCAAACCTAATCACTACACCACAGTAGTTATTATTTATTTATCAACATCAGCATCTCATTTGTTTGAGCATCTATCATTCCAATTTGTGCTGTGTTTGTTATCATTAGAGACCATGCACAGTTAATTGCAGTAACTGAGTCGTCAAATACTATCTGCATGCTCGCACATTAGTCTTAAACTAAACACACCCATTACCTCCTGTGACTGCTTGTAAACAAAAGCAATGGACAAGGTAAAGAATTTGTCTAGGCAAGAGCATTGTCCACTTGAACTTTGCTCATAGATGTGACTTTTCATGTTCAGCTCTAAAATCAGTAATATAGTTACTAATCATTCATACCAAAAATCATAAGCATGGGGCTCAATTTTAACATTTTTCTACCTGCAGCGAAACTCAGTATTTGTATGGTCTCAATTCTTAATGGGGCGCAGGATGGCATTACATTCAGAGCATAGCATTCTTGTTCTCGGCAGACCCTCGTCAAATAATAGTTATAGGCAGGCCTCAGTATCGCTGAGGTAAACTGACTGCTCTTCAGCATTAATCGGACAAGCAATTTTAAAACTGTTATAATTTGTAAGAATATCACCAGCAACATATAATCTTTGCTTCACATACTAGTACAAGTTCTGTACAATTCATACAAGTGTTTGTAAAACAATAAAATGCAAGACAAAGCTTGGTTATGACTTTTCAAAAATGGCCAGCTGTTAATAGGTTCCATGTTCTATGTTGTTCAGATGTGCATGGGATTATTTGCAGAGGTTGGCCACAATAATAACAAATGATGTGTATGTTGGCTGCTAAGTGACAAGCAATGGGGCTTGTTTCGTTTCTGTCGACATGGGTGAACCATTGCCTACTCACATCACATGATAAGTATCCTTGGTTATTTTTTCCTATTATGTACCTGCATAAATACAGTAGTGTACGTAATCTTTCATACAAAGCTACACCAAGGTGCATAGTGCTCCATTTGTGTTCTATAAGTTAATGTTTGCCGAGTTCATAGTATTTTGTTCTAGAAAACGGATACAAGATACAAATAAATGCAGCTCTGTGACAATCAAGGTCAATATGCCTGCCATCTACAGGATGGCCAGACGTCCTACATTTAAACCGTCTGTCCAGGGTTCGGGAGGAATTTTGAAAAATCATAAAATGTCCTACATTTTGAAAAATTTGAATTGGTGTGAATTTCCATGTTTCTGTCATATTTCTGGTATTCAATTATAAAATTTTGCTGTCAGTTGGCATAACAGCTCGCCTTTTTGGTATTCAATTAACAAATTCTATTATTAGAAGACATAACAGCACATCTTTCAAGTATCTTGTGATCACACTAGCACCACTAATTGCTGCCCAGTCAACTAAACTACTGATGCTAATTCATTTTAATTTTGTCTGCCTGCGCATGTGAGAAGGCTGTTTGTGAAAGTTTTGTTTGTTGCTGTTTCGAAAAAGTTGAAAATATGTATAATGCTGAAATGTAAATAACAATTCTGTGGCACTTAAGGTAAGTCACTGAACACGTTCTGTTTAGAAAAACAAATATTGTTTTAATGTTAATAATAATCTTTATATTCAAAATATGGTATGAAGAGTATTATTGTTAAAACAAATTACAGTGCCGATAGAGTTTGCTTCATTATAATGTTTTTAAAATATTCTTTAAAGATTTTTAATATAGTCTAATTGTATTGTGTACTCTTTATAGGGGCATAAGATTTGGAGGTTCACCTTGAGTCCCAGAAACTCAAGAAAAATATAAAGAGCAGCAATAACACTGCAGATGTTTCTAATTTTTTTGAGCAGAAATCACAGTCAACACACCAAGTGTCTGCAGCAGAAGCAGCTTTGGCATTCCTTACCATTAGTCACTATAATTCATATTGGTCAATGAATTGCATGCCGAAGCTAAATGAGCAGATATTTAATGATTGGTATTGCAAGGTCATGTGCAAGAACCAAGACAGAAACAATAAAAGTTCTTGGTTCACATTTTATTGCTGAGACAATCGAATGTTTAAAAGGCATTACATGTTTTGGGGTCTGTACAGAAGGGAGCAACCATGGGTTGCTGAAAGTTTTCCCAATATTAATATATTTGACTATAAATTAGGGGGAATTCAGACCAAAGTATTTGAGCTGAAGATAACTCCAAATGAAACTTTAGAAACCGTTTCAAGCTGTATTTCTGACACTTAAGCTCAGCTTGGTATTGTTGACAAGTGTGTGGCATTTGCTGGTGATAATATAAACACAAACTTTGGGGAGATGTATAAAATACAGGGCAATAATGTGTTCACAAAATTCAAGATGTCCGTGAAAGAGAACATTGTGGGTAGAGGCTGTCCAGCGCACATTCTTCACAATTCAATTCAGCATGGGTCAGACAGCTGATTTAGAGCGCATAATTTTGAAATTGTACTATTATTTTTCTATATACCGTGTTTAAAATGAACAGCTAAAAGAATATTGTGAATTTACAGCAACTGATTATAAACAATTATTCACACACACAAACCAGGTGGGACTGCCTCCGTGGTCAGTGAGCAGACTTCTCACCCTGATGTCCCGGGTTCGATTCCCGGCTGTGATGGGGAAGTTTTCTTTAGCCAGAATTATTCCCTATCCCCCACATAGTTTGGAAGTATGTATTTGGTTGAGGAAAATAAAATGATTTAAACCTACAGCAAACAAGTTGTTTCAAGTGCAAAGCCCCCAATATGACCTTAGATGTTAAAGGGGGCTATATAAATTAAGCAATAAAAAAAATAATAATAATAATAATAATAATAATAATAAAAAAAAAAAGCAGGTGGCTGTCTTATGTTTCCAGTCATTCAGAGAGTTCTCTATATGTATGAAGCTTTAGTCGTATTTTTTTTGTTGTTGCCAAATCCCCCTAAAATTCTTAAGAATTTCTCTTCAGACAAGTAAGGCATATATGTGGCAGTTGCATTCTTTAATGTCCATTTTTCACGATAATGTCAAATAAACTCAAAAGTAAAAAAAAATCCATTGTTGATATTAAGGATAATAGAAAAATGTATCTTCCCTGTTAGAGAATAGATTTCAATGTTCCCTAAGACTAAATAGGTGTTGTCTTGTGCAAGAGAGGTGGGGTTCGATGCTGAAGTAGAGTGTCTTATGGAAGAAGCTATCTCTTTGTATAATGAATGTATTGATTATTTAAGGAAATGAAGTGTCATTTACTGATTTTCAATGCTCAGGTGATGGTTTCGAGTAGTAATGTATTAATGAACGATGTGGAAGTATGTATAAAATTTCTAGGAGATAAAGGCATAACAATTGGTGATTGTAATGTTGTGACCAGGTAAGGAACTTATATAGATTTCTTGAAAACGTCCTGTAATGAAAGTGGTTAAGTATTTTAGTAGTAACAGAAGTATTGGTGCTACTTAAGAATTACTTAAGAAGATTGGAGAATAATTTTTTGCATTGCTAGGACATAATGGAAATGTGGAAGGAGTGTTCTCCCTGATATCTGCTCAGTGGACAAATGAGAGGAATCACTTAAAAATTTAATGTTAGATGGCTGTTAGTAAAATAAAACTTTAAATATCTATCTTGTAACAAATATGTTTTAAAAAGCCTGACACCTTGACAAAAAATCTGAAAATACTTGTCACAGTTATGTTTTTTTTTAAATGTATGATTTGTCTTGGTTTAAATAATATGATGTACAAAATAAAGATGATCCTTTTTTCAATTTATTGTTAACTGTCCCATATTTTTCTTTTGTCCTATATTTTGATGAATTTGCCCTTTCTCAAAATTTAATCTGGTCACCCTTGTCATTTAGTACCTTCAATTGGCAATAATTGAATATGGAATTGTGAACTTCTTTCAACCTTTTCTGTCATAGTGGTTTTGGGTCACCCTAATTGTTGATTATGAATGAATTTATATATGACTAAAATTCAGCAGCCCATTTTTAACAATAAGAAAACCAAGGGAAGTAATCATTTAATATCAGATTTAACTACTTTTGCATTTCTGTTAGGGTTAAAAACTCTCAAAATGAAATACTTTGTGCCAGCTCATGTTTCAGTTTTAACCATTTTGTAGAAAATAATACTGCTATACTCTCGCCCATCAAACTTTGCACTTGGCAGTTGATGTGGATTTACATAATGTTGGCTAGATTGTGGTTATGGCATTGCCAAAGCTGCTAGTAAACAGCCGATTGCACGTTTCAATCATGCCTGAAGCTACAGATAAACAGCATACATATACCCTTGCATTGAATCTTTGCAATTAACCGTCTGCTGTTAAGTTGGCACACTTGTAAAACAGATGGAAAAATCTCTAAACCATTGGACTTACTGAACCAATCACAAGATAGCATTCCAGTCAATGGGCAGAAATCAGAAGCTGAAATGGAAGCAACTATGCTGCCAGATTTATTTTCAACCATGGCTTCAGTTTGTGATCGAGTTATTTGCAAGCTACATATTATTCATTATTTATATTTGCTATTGTTGATAGTTGATTTGTATATTGATCTAATTTTAATGACCCATTATTTATCAATCTAATCTATATTTTCCTTTATAACATGTTATGGTGAATGGAATCGAAACATTTATGAGCATGGTCAGTGTTTATATTGCTTCTTCTTTTTCCAATGGCTCTACAGTCCTTGAAGTTTAAGCTTGGCCTCCCTAATGATATGCCACCATTCGACTCGATCTTGTCTCTTCCTTCTCCATGTTCTTACATTTAGTGCTCTCAGATCATCTTCCACATCATTAATCCATCTCAGCTTTGGGCATACTCTTCTCTTATTGTCCAACTTTGCATTTAGTGTGATTTTAGGAATCCTTGTATCTTCCATTCTTATCAAATTGCCCAGCCATTTAAGCCTTCTGATTTTTATATCATTCACTGTATCCAAATCTCCACTTATTACCATTGAAATGGGAATTTTTTGAATGGGAGAATGAATAGATACATGAAGTTTATTGGCATCCTTCTATTCTTGCTGACAAAACTGCAGCAGCTTTTGGACTAAGCATCAGAACTTAACCTTTTTATTGCCAATCATGAACTAATTGTGATGTTTTCATATGTTTTAACTCTTTCCAGCAGGAAACTCGTGTACTTTCTATGACATAGCCGTAGAGTAAGGTTTTCTGGAGCATTTCAGGACTTAATCTTCACTCCAAAGCACTAAAATAGTTCCAAATTTAATTTAATTAGCACCAGTGTTTGTGTATGTTGATTGAAACATGGCATTGTATAGCTAAAGGTTGCGAACTGAAGAGGAAATAAGAGCTGTGTTAACAATGTATTAGAAGAAGGCGAGTTATTTTGAATTTTCAGACCTTGATGAAAGAGTTTCAGACATTAACGTAAGAGAGGAAGATATATATTCTAGCTTCAGCACTGAAAATACATCTGATAACTGACCTCATATGCATACAAATAATCGGTGTACTTATCAAAATGGATTTATGGAGATGTAACCAAATGAATAAAATGTGAATTAACCATTCAGCTACACAATAACACAAGTGCTAAATTGTACAATAATTTATGTTACATTTGTATCATATTGCTTTATGTCATTTTCATTAATAGTGGCATCATGCTTATGTGTGTGTGCTTTTTTTTTGTGATTTTTTTCCCCATTTTTCAGCCTTCAGATTAAGTGAATTCATTTTTTGTATTTTAAAGAATAAAATACCAGACCAAAATAGGATGCTGTTTTAGTAAAGAAAATCTGTACTTTAATTTAATTAGACTTAACTTTCTGTATAGTAAGATTTTGTGTACATAATTATTGATTATTTTGAGACTCATAATGCTATTTTCAAAATTTTCTTTACTTTTTAGTTTTTTGAAGACATTTAAGAGACTTCTCATCCATATAATGCATTTTATACAGTAGACAAAAGGGTTTACTAAAATGAAATAAAGATTTAGCTCTATGTAATTTGGTAATAATTTTATTTTAATTTAAAACCCTACATTCTCAAGTTGCTGGGCATTTTTCAGACAGCATTATGCTATTTGGGCTGACACTAAAGGGATAATTAGCAATGGATTGAAGCATGATCTCACAGATGAAGAGGATGGTCATGATGTCAAACTATCCATTAACGTGGCACATCATTAATTTTTAGATAATTCTATTTATTTCTTGTGGTTTCGTTTTAGTTCATGAACATGAATTACTTATATCTTCCAAGAAGCTTCAATGAAATACCCAGTGATGGGTATCGCCAAATCGTGTATGGTGTGGAGAGAGAGAAGGGGGGGGGACATCATCAATAGCTACAAAATATAAATAATGTATAGTTTGAAAAGTACTTAATGCATGTAATAGACAGCAGAAACTGAAGCATATTGTTGTAAATGATCAGATTTGACAACAGAGCCATTTACAGTTCTGCTTCTGCATTTTACTAGGGTGCTTGGTTCAGGAAGTCTGATCGGTGAAGTTTATTTTGGAGAGGGGCAAGTGTAGCAACTTAAGTGATAGCTGTCAAGTGGAAAGTTTCTGTGGCAGGGCAATAGATTACGTGATCATCAAAAAACAAGTGACTCTACTTAGGCATTTGAAACTTAACTGTGCAATCTGAAGGGTGAGGGCTAACCAGCATAACAATTTGGCCATCCTCATCTCTGATTCAAGGCCAAGAACTTTGGAACACCCCTTTTTTGCATTAGGTAGTGTTCTAAGACTAATAATGTTGAAGATTGTGGATATCCATTCAGCTTATTTGTTTTACTTTTTTGCAGTCCAGACAATGCAGTTGTGGGTGATGTACTTGTACTCACTAAACCCTTGGGAACTCAAGTGGCAGTAAATGCCCACCAGTGGCTTGATCAACCTGAGCGGTGGAATCGTATTAAACTTGTTGTTTCAGAAGATGATGTCCGTAAAGCTTATCAGCGAGCAATGGATTCAATGGCAAGGCTTAACAGAGTTGGTAAGGTTTGTTTCTGATAATAGCCATGCAAACTGTTTTATGAATTGAAATTAGAAGTAAAATTTTATGCTGTTTTATTTTTAAATTCTGTTTGCAGCTGCTCGTTTGATGCACAAATACAATGCCCATGGTGCTACAGATGTGACTGGCTTTGGTTTACTGGGTCATGCTCAGAATTTGGCAAGACATCAAAAGAATGAAGTGTCCTTTGTGATTCATAATTTACCTGTAATTGCAAAAATGGCAGCTGTAGCTAAGGCATGTGGGAATATGTTCCAATTACTTCAAGGGCACTCTGCAGAAACGTCAGGTATGTAGATCACTTTAATTTTGTTCACCGGTATATAAATGCATTTTTTGAAAGGTACAAATATTCTATGACTTGCTGATTTTAAATTGCAAAATAAAGTAAAAATTTGGGTTTATGCAAAATACTATACTTTCTGCAATTTTCTAATGATATGAGATTTATCCAGGGGGGGGGGGGGTAAAATTAAGAACATTTTGACTTATAGTTGGTTTACTAACTTGAAGAATTCAAGTTTGATGCTTATATAGTACTACAAATACTTTCTGGCAGAATAAGTACTGTATTTATCCGAAAACTTCTTGTGTAAAGAGAAAATTGTATTCGTCATTGCAGCTAAGCTGCCATCACCTCTGTATGCAGACATAAAATGATACATTTCCATTCAAGTGAATGTCAACTTTGCAGAGCTGGGACCATAAATTCAACTATCTTTTTGTATGCCCAGGTCTAGATGAAGATTCAAAGAAGCAAGGAGATATCTGTAAATTGTACTGGGAAGCCAAAAACTTCTGAGCTAACTCTAAAATATTTAATGTGAAATTGTTAACTTTCCATCTCCCCCCCCCCCCCCGGGTTTATAATGAATTTTTTTTATTTGTTTATTTTATTATTATTATTATTATTATTCAATTCCTAATAAAGTCACATGTTACAACAAAATTTCCATTCTTTCTGCATCTCTATCCTGCTCACGATCTGAGTTACTGCGCAATTTTGAATTAGGTATGTTTTACAATGATTATATTTGGTGTAAATTGTAACAGGTTGCTGTTGTCGCATTCTCCCACTGTACTCATACCATACATTTCTGTATTCCCCTCTCTGTCTCTCATGTGCCCCAAAACTTGAATTTCCACACAAGTTCTAATTGTTACTTTAGTTAAAAACTTTTTACAATGGTGTGGTATATTAGGTATGTTTCTGAATAGAAAATAATATCCATGACATTGTTAGCAGTTGCAGTTTCACTGCCATTGCAACCTTTGATTGCACACATGGGTAACAATATGTCATTTCCTTTCTCCCTTCTCTCTCTCTCTCTCTCTCCTTCCCATAACTTTAATTTCTGCACACATTCAAATTAAGTAAAAAAAGAAAGGGAAAAAAATTAATTGGCTTAAGCATTCCTCTGGTTGTATAAAATATATGGCTAAATTTTAAATTTCTTTTAAAAATTAAGCACTGTTTAAAGTTGAAGCAGTGTTTGTTATGGAATGTGCTCATAACCTCACAGCACTTGTACAGTATCTTGAGGGATCCAAGTTCCCTACTGCCCATGATTTATACTCAAGGTTCAACAACTTAAGGTACGGTTTCAAACTGATCAGCCAGGGTATTTTTGAAGGTAAAATAAGTCAACTTTTAGAATGCATTGGCAACCAACTGCTTCAAGCAGAAGTTGAGCATTCTCTTATGCGAGTAGGCTTACATCTTCTAAATAAACTCTCAGAACTTTTTAGTTCTGATCCCTCAAAGCCATGCTGAATAAATTTTTTAATCCTAAGAACGTTGTGGTGAAAGGACTTCGTGAAGAATGCATTTCATAGTGGCTGATAGAAGAGCAATTAATAAACAAGCAAAACTGCAACATCATTTTTGATAGCTTGATATTTATGTAAAAATAGTGTGCTTGCTTTCATGATTTAATACACAAAGTATTTTAAATGGCTTATTAGCTTATATATGACCATATTTATTCTGTAGAATGTTAGGTTATCTATGCCACCAGTTTTCTCATTACAGTCTCATACTGTTTTTACGAATGCCAACTTAACATATATTTCAGTTCAATGAATAAAGCTGAAATCCCCTTCTGTATTGCTATAAGCAGCTTTTGAATTGTTTTAATTGAAAGGATATCTATGCAATGAAAATATAAAAAAAGAATAATAAATTCTCCTTAATGAATATAAGATCAGTTTTACTGGACAATTGAGCCTTTTTTTTTTTTTCTTCAAAACTCGATAGATGCAGAAAAGATGTTGAGAAAAATGATTTCTTACTCATATTAGCAATGCTGATTGGCTAGCACTGCAAATGTTTTAACGATTCATTCTCATTAAAACTGTCTCATTACATGAAAAACAAACAGCACAATTTAAGTAGTGAAATTTTTAATTTGGAAAATTCTTTGAGTGTTTTCAAAAGTTGATTGATGCTGATTAACTTGCACGAGTTTGAAATTAACAGTTGATTATGAGGTTTTGTTGTTTATGGAACTATTTTTAATTGTTAGCTTTATTATGAAATAGAATACATTTTTAAGGACATGAATTATTATATGCTTAGCAGCCATGTTGATAAACTTTATTTATGCATCCTCAACCCTACTTTTTCTAATTCTTTTAAAAATTAGCCTTTATGAAATATTTTATTTCACAAAAAATGGAATAGAACTTTTTTAAATCTTATTCACTTTTATTTTGAATATTTGATACAATAGTTTGCCAGCCTTAGCATAACAACAATATTTAGTTTCTGATTACATAATTCTTTGTTATTTATTATATAATTTTTATATATTTTCATCTTTGCATATTGTGCACATAATGTGCCACTTAACCACCATATTAATATGCATAAAGAATAGTTAGTAACTACCACTACATTCACTATAACAATACTTTCTTTTGTTTATATACAAAATACATTGAATATAATACAAAACGTAACTCCATGGTACGACAGTCCACAAGGGACGTTGGCCTACTGCCCAGCCACTGCATTCCCCATCTCAGCCTAAAGGTGTCATGAATAGTGCTGGAGGGTGAAACATGATCAACACCTAGAGTCCCTCCCAGCCAGTCGATGCGATCTTCTCAATATGAATGCAATGCATAGAAATCACAGTTTTACATTCATCACAATATAAGTGTGGTTTAAATTACCTGTTTCACCTAGCACATCCTTATAAACTTCTTTTGCAATTTCTGGAATTTCCAAAAAACCTAGCTAGATTTTGAACCTTTTTCTTTTCTTTGCTCAACTTATTGTTTTTAGCAACATTTTAAGATTGAAGCAGGACCTTGCTGCAGGACTTGTCATACAGTTTCATCACATCCATCTCCACAGGCAAAGCAGTATATGTATTTTGAACTTCTGCACGTACCATACTTCAAATATGTTAGGATTTGCTGTGTATTCATCTTGAAAGAAAGCTTTGATGTTAATATTTTCTTTCAAATCCTTAATTTCCTAGTCTTTAAATACACCTGAGAGCTGTGATTTTTTAAATATCGGATGGTACTCATCAGAGTTCAGGATATCTTTTTTCTTTAACACACCATTCTTGTTCCAACTAGAGCAAGGGTCTGAAAACAAATGAATTGTAGAAGGAGCATTGCTAGAGGATCTTTCTGCTAGTTCAACACAAAATGGTGCAAAGCTAAGGTAACCTGGTTGTAGCCTTCAGCTAATTCGTTTCCAACCATGTATGTATGAAAGGAAATATTTTCTTTGTTCTGGGTTTTAGAAGTAATCGTGAATAAAAATTAATAGAAATCCAAGAACCACAACAATGAGTTAGCAGTTAATGCCAATGATTCAAAGCTTGCGGAAAATAACAGGAATTCCAAGAACCACAACCATGAGATGGCATCAATGTCGACATCACATTTCACAGAATTATGGTTTCTATATACTATGTCAGAATATAAGAACATTGCATCTATCAACTTTTGCTTTAACTGAGCAAGGTGCAACTATGGAGTTTTAAAAAAACTGCTAATATTCCTTACCATCTACACATGGCAGATATCAAGATATGCAAAATATGATTTAACTGAATGATGCAGGAGGTGCAAATTATGCCAAAATGATATATAACTCTCTTTTGCAAAATGTTACTTCTAGGCATTTTGAAAAAATGCTCCTCAATTAGTGTTCCCTGATTTAGGGATTGGTTTGTTCATTCTTGACCATAGAATGTTGCAAGTGAAGTGGTTTGTTCATTCCTAACTATACTGTGTTTTGCCTCAGCCTAAGTCATAAAAGGATAAAAGTTGAATGAAATTCCACATTCAAGCAGTGTGTATAAATAGTAGTATTAAATGGTAAACTTTTGCTTAGCTTATTATGATCACATGTGGTTTAACGTACATAAAATGGGAATTTCAGTGTGCTCAGAACAGATCTGATTTAAACAGCATCGAACAATGGAATAGGGAAAGGTAAATAAAAGCAGTTTTCACTAAAGAAAAAGTTTAAATTCTTAGAAGTAGATAAAGGTCCAAAGAAGTTTGATACAGTGAAGGAATACACAATCAGTGTTTTTAAGCTATCAACACTAAGTATTGAAAAGGAAGTGTTGAGTTTCCACAACCCTAAACAACAAGAGCCGCTAAATTTTGAACAAATTGATAAAACTGTTTATACGTGGCTCATGTATGCGTGAGTAGTTACTAACGTTATTGCATGTTCATTAATTTTAACAGGTTTTAAACTCTTTTATTCCATATCTATTCCTATGTTTATGTGCATACATACTAGTGAAAATAGGTACAGTATCATATTAAATTTGTAAGTTGCAATTTTGCCCCTATTAAGATAAATAAACAATTTAACAAAAATTAAGTACAAAGTACCCTGAAATTGATCAGATTTGACTGTACTCAGTTCTTCGTGTTCGCAATAATTAAATGTTTCACCTGTATCTCAGAAGTGGAGTGCTTGCATTAAAAAATTAAAATAAAATTTCTCCTTTAAGGGTTAATATTTCCATAACAAGGAACCAAACTCCACCATAACTAATTGTAGGATTGTTTCCATTCTTGAATTACAGAGCTTTTACATCTATTATTATTATTATTCTTCATAAAAAATTTTGCTATATGCGATACATTAAATTCATGAGTTATTCTTGTGAATTTTGTTTCCATGAGAGATCTGATTCCTGCACAGTGATTATCTATTGCCTGCTACACAGTTATCTTTTCACAGCAGCCTCATAATTTAACTATTCTTCTGCAAGCCAAGGATGATGTACTATAGGGTAAAGGAATTTTTTTTCATATGTTTATAAATGTATGATTGGGAAAAAATAACACATTTAAGCAGCCTTTAATACCTTTCATTAAGTTGAAGTTAAGTCTGCACAAATACATACAATACAATAGAAATATTGCCTTCAAGACCATAATAATACAAATATAGCAATTGAATAACTAAAAAAAAAAATTTTTTTTTTTTTTCATGGAAAGGAGGTTCTTGATTTTAAGGGATGGTTTCCCATTTTATCCTAAATACAAAGGTTGGTGCCTAAACCATGGCAACTATTTTTTTTAACTTATCAGAGCAAAAAATGTAATATGTCTCAGAGAATAGACAGTCCTGATGTGTGTTAATGTCAGATGGTGGAATGCCTGTAGAAGCACAGTGAACAATGTGAAATCAGTTGTCTGGTGACTGCCATGCCAGATGGATTTAGTCCATGTTGAGCATTGCTCTTCATCAAAAGAGCCATTCTCCACGAGAGAACTGCCAGAGAATGTCACAGGGAATTTGTGGAAGCTGTTAGGAATAATATCTGCCATACTGGACATTTGTGTGCCAGTTAGGTAAAGCAGTATGTGTCGGATGGCTACTGCATTGTTGGGTATGGAAAGAATGGAGATCCACCATCCTGATCTGTCTTTGGTTTCAAGACCTCATAGACAAGGTAAAAGGAGGATTCTGTGGTAGGTGGTTTGCAACATGTAGGATGTTGGAAATGCTGTGTGGCTAGAGATGATTAGATTTCCACATGGTAGGAATCTAGTGATGCAAATGGTATTCAGCACCTCCCACATTGTTGACAGCATGTTGTAAACGTTGAAGGTGATTATTTTGAGGACCTTTAGAATGTATGCAAGTGTGCTGTAATTAGCATGAAACGTTAAACCAATAATGTCAATTACCTTAATAAATATTAAGTTAAGCAACATTTTGTGATGTTCACTGTCCATGCTCTCTCCTATAATGTATATATTTCAGATTTTCCACATGCTGTGATCCTCATATTTTGAAGGAATTGGATTCACTGCTTTTAGCCTAGGGTCTCTTAAACTTTTCCTTAGTTAGCAATTGGTCATTCAAAATGTCTTGATTCATTGCAATTGGATCACAACAGCATTTTAATTCATGTCAAAACTTTTTCTTTTTCTTCAAATAGCTTTCCATTTTATTTATTTATTATTTTCTTGTTGGGAAAACAGTATCTTATGTGAGGATCAAGACCAGGGTCATTACAACACTTTAAAACATAGCACACTGGTATATTGATAATAAATGTAAAAGAACATTACCCAAAGAATAACTTAATTTCAGAATGTTTTAAAGCACAACTGTAATGAAATCACTTACCACACAAACTCAGCAAGGTCACACAGAATTAAACTTCAGTGTACAGAACTCATTAGTCTAGTAACATGATGTCACCATGCCTGAGCATAAACATTTCTCTTTGTTATTTCCTAGAAAATAGCTTGGCATAGGAACATCTAATTGCTGGTGTTATGAGGCCGGCCTGAATTAAGGAATATAAAAATATTAATTATGGCAGTCCTCCTAAGTTTTATTTGAACATATCTGTGGGAGATATGTGAATGTGTAATAATGGGAAAGGAAAGTCAAATGTGCGTTCAGATTTTTTTAAATATATATTCCACATGCTGACATCTGTTTTCCCCTTTGGCAGCCTCTCCAGGAATAAAAATAAAATATTGTTGGTATGTTAGAGTAATATCTGGCTTATTTGTTTCAGGAGGACTATTAATTTGTCTGCCTCGAGAACAAGCAGCAGCATATTGCAAAGATATTGAGAAGCAGGAGGGTTATCAGGCCTGGATCATTGGAATTGTAGAGAAAGGAAATAGAACTGCACGCATCATTGATAAGCCACGAGTGATAGAAGTCCCTGCCAAAGAAAAGGATGGAGAGCTTTGGTAGTGGACATCATTTGATAGGACTTAATACCTTTGAAAATAAGAGCAGAATATTGTGATCAAGTTTGTGTTATGAGTATTTTCCTTCAAAAGAATTCCAGACATACAGTGCTTCATTTGCACCTGCACAGAATGTTTTCTGTTGTGGTAATTGCCATATAGCCTATTATCACTTGTTGATAATCCCTTCATATCCAGTTGCTTTAAATGTCTTGGCACTTCAGTCATCATTTCAGAGCTTTTTGCTCTAAGTGCCATTGATTCCCAGATATTCTTGCAATGCATTACTTGAAGCATTCATGTAAGCACTGAAATTGCTGGTTGGTGTATTGAGAGGATGGTGTGTATCACTGTGCTTAAGTGCAACATATTTCATATGGGTAAATTAGCTGGCATATCTGGCTCATCAGGAGTGCATGAATGTCCCTGGATGGTTTTGTACATGAAACTGCCAATTATTGCCCTCGCCCTCTTTTTTTAAACTTCCAGTTGCCTATTTGCAGATTACAGTTGCAACCTCTGCTGCTGTAGTAATGAATGTGCCTCAGAACCCTAGCAATAAAGGTACCTCTTAACACCACCAAAAAAAGGGTATACTCACTTGGAGAAGTTTACTGGAAAAGACAGTGATTAAATACTCATAACCTGGAATACAGACTTTTTGTATTTGCAATAAAACCTTTTAATCTTTCATACAAGAATATCTAAGTTGTGAAATGAATGCTTTAGTATTTTAGCATTAGCTTTATTTGGAAAATGAAATTAAAATTTAAGCCACAAGTTTCCTGCTTTTATATAAAACTGAAATTGTATAGTAGAATTGCAAGTTGCTTACATAATAAAGCGCACAGATTAACTTTAAATTGGTCCAAGATGCCAAACCCCTGCTGTATAGAATGATTTCTTAGAATATACAGGGTGATTTATATAGAGCTGACACATTTCTTTCTTTAATTGTTTCAAAACGAATTGTGCTAGCAACAACTTATTATACCTAAATTGTAGGGGAATTTTGGGAGATTATTTACCTCTATAGCAAATGTTGAAAATGTCCTCCATCCTGCATAAGGCACAACCCAACATGTCATTCCGTGTTATGGGCCACTCGGAGGATTCTGTCGTCAATAGCTTGAATCTCCTTCATGATGTGCTTCAGATCATCCAATGTCAGGGGACATGTGGCATAAACCCACAATAACCCCATAGAAAGAAGTCAGGCAATGTCAAATCTGGAGATCTCGGTGGCCACAGGTTCCTGGAAATTATCTGGTTGCCAAAGAAACTTGCAATTAGGTTCATGAATTCATTTGATGTATGGCATGTAGCGCCATCTTGCTGAAAATATCCTTGATACAGCTCTACATTGTCCAGTTGCTCAACAAACTCCATGAAAATCAGTTGGTACTCTGCAGTGTTCACAGTCTAGTTAAACATCTGCGCATCTAGTGACAAGGAATGGAAACTCCAGAACATTCTGCTTAATTTGGTGCTAAAATTGGGTCACTGAATGAATTTCCAACAGAATAATTAAAGAAAGAAATGTGTCGGGTCTATATAAATCACTCTGTATGTTTGTTATTTTCATAGGAAAATAAGAGGGGATAGGAAACCACACATGTTCTTAGAAATTTAGTCTCAAATATAATTATATTTGACTTCCTCTTATTAACTTGAAATAATTTAGCTAAAGTGGTATGAAAATATATAACACTTAAAGATTCAGGGTTTTTAGAGAATGCTGAATAAAATGAGAAAATAAATACAGAATTCCCTTTCATATAACTTCTTTGCTACATTTTATTTGCATTAAATATATAAAAATTCCATTAGGAAATGCCTCAAACTGAACAAAATGTTTAAAACTGTTTAGACCACAACAATGTATAAGCTTCAATTCAATGTAAGGAATTTGTATAGGTATTATATTTCATAATTAATAGCACTGCACCTAGTTACAGCAAAACATTGTTTATACTGTTTGAACCAGCTGAAAATTTCAATACATCAGCTGGGATTTGATCATGGTTCTCCTACTTTCTGTGCAGTTGATCTAACCATTGAGCAAGTGACAGCATGCTAGTATGACATTCGATCCTCCAACTGATTCATGTTTTTTTACCCAGTCAAGCGACTGGTGTGTGTCAAGAACACCTTACTGGTGCCATTAAGGTGTTCTCTCTCCGTAGTTATGAGACATACTGGTTGATCGACTGGGTAAAAAAAAGGAGAGAAAAAAAAAAAGCCATGAATCATTGAAGGATTGGATATCATACTGGCATGTCACAGTGGTTCATTGGTTAGAGTGACTGTGTGGAGAGTGGGAAAACTGTGGTTAAATCCCAGCTATGGCATTCAGCTTTTCAGCTGGTTCTAAAAGTAAAGCACATTACCAATATAATATTTTGTTACACGTTTGACAGTTACACATTTTTGTGGAGGCCCTGGCAGAATTCCTGTAGTTACCCCACAATTCTGTTTTAATTTATCTTCTTTCCAAAGATGAATATGTTTCTATTGCCAGTGATTCGCTACAGTAACCATATAGTTCTCAGCATCTCATTCTACGAGGGCCGTTCAGAAAGTAGCCTCCGGTTGATTGCAAGAAATTCACCAAGTTAAATAAAAATATTTTAATATATACATCTTACAACTACATCTTTGCACTATTTTTCTACATAGTTTCCATAACGATTGAGGCACTTATCGTATCTGTTCACAAGCTTTGAAATTCCTTCTGCATAAAAATCACCCGCTTGTGCCTGGAGCCAGCCTGTGACCGCATCTTTGAGCTCTTCGTCGTCATCAAACCGCTGGGACCCGAGCCATTTCTTCATATGCATGAAGAGGTGATAATCGCTTGGCGCCAGATCTGGGCTGTAAGGTGGATGGTTGACAACATCCCACTTGAAGGACTCAAGAAGGGCTGTTGTTCTGCGAGCAGAGTGAGGACGGGCGTTATCGTGCAAAAAAACGATACCGGAAGTCAGCATACCATGGCGTTTGTTCTGTATAGCCCGTCGTAATTGTTTTAGTGTTTCACAGTACACGTCTTGATTAATGGTCATCCCACGTTCCATGAATTCAACCAACAACACCCCTTTTGCATCCCAAAACACCGTTGCCATCAATTTTCGGGCAGAAAAATCTTGCCGGGCTTTTATTGGTTTGGTAGGCGAATTTGAATGCGCCCACATCTTTGATTGTTCTTTTGCCTCAGGGTTCACGTACTTAATCCAGGTTTCGTCCCCGGTCACGATTCTATTTAACAATGGTTCACCTTCGGCCTCATAACGTGACAGAAAGTCTAATGCAGAGGCCATTCTTTGAGTTTTGTGGTGGTCGGTAAGAATTTTGGGCACCCATCGTGCACAGAACTTACGGTAACCCAATCTTGCTGTCACTATCTCGTACAAGAGAGTCTTAGTAATCTGTGGAAAATCAGTAGACAACTCCGACATTGTGAAACGTCGGTTTTCACGAACTTTTGCATCAACTGTCTGAACGAGTTCGTCCGTGACCAATGATGGTCTACCACTCCTCTCTTCTTCATTAACGTTTTCTCGTCCACTTTTAAATAAACGTACCCATTCACGGACCACTGCTTCACTCATAACTCTTGGTCCGTACACGGCACAAAGCTCACGATGAATAGCTGCTGCAGAATATCCTTTGGCTGTAAAAAACCTTATAACAGCACACACTTCACATTTGGCGGGGTTTTCTATTGCAGTACACATTTCAAACGGCCACAAACACTTAACTAGCGCAGGTACGACTTTCATTCGACCACGGCTTGATGCCGACTGACCTGCTGAGTGCGTGAATGCACAGATGGCGTCGCTACTCCCCCCACTACCCGCACTGTGACCGATCGGAGGCTACTTTCTGAACGACCCTCGTATATTGGGTATGGAAGACAAAAATGCACAAGCTTCAATTCAATCTAAGGAAATTCTTATAGGTGTTCCTAGGTAATCTTTAATCTGCCATTCATTTAGTATTCTCACACCATGCTAATTGTGTGTGTTGAATAAAATCTAAAATTGAATTTTGTACATCCATTTTTTCTCATGATTGATAGCACTACATAGTTACAGTAAAGCATTATTTAAGTTGTTTGAACCAGCTGAAAAATTCAGTGCCGCAGCTGTGATTTGAACATGGTTCTGCTCTCTGTGCATTTGATCTAACCATTGAGTTACTGTAACAACATGCCAGTATAACATTTGATCCTTCAACTAATTCATGTTTTTTATCCAGTCGATCAACTAGTGTGTTTCAAGAAAACCTTATAGTGGCACTAAAGTGTTCTCTCTTTGTAGTTATGAGACATACTGGTTGATCAACTGAGTAAAACCAAAACAGAAAAGAAAATTTAAAAAAAAAAAAAAAAAAAAAAAAAACCAACATAAATCAGTTGAAGGATTAGATATCACACTAGCATGTTACATACAGTAGCTCAATGGCTAGAGTGATTACATATAGAGTGGGAAGGGCTGTGTTCAAATCCCTGCTATGGCACTGAATTTTTCAACTGGTTCTAACAGTAAAACACATACCCTTCATAGAGTGTTAATTTAATATTATCAATATAATAATTTTTTGCTTTAGCATCTGAAAGCACAAAGGGAACTACATTCTGATCATGGAAAAATAACTATTACTAAATTACTGAGAATTGAGAAGAGATTACTTCTTAGATGTGCTATGCTGTTAGTGCAATTGGAAATAACATAAACATTGCTTCGTGCACCTGAATCAGCAGAGTAAGGTACTTTCCCATGGAGTTTGACACTCTGGCTCCTGGGCTCAGTTGTGACCGCAGTTTATCATTACAATATACCTATTATTTATTATACAGCAAAGAAGCTAGAGAAAAGCTAAAAATGTAGCTAAAAGCCAAAGTCAAAATTTTGTAGCATTTAATCTTGTAAAGGCACTAGATTTAACCTCAGGAAAGCAAAATTGACAACACTGGCTAATGCTTTGAATTTCACAATCAAGTAACCATATTCATATTTGCTGGTCATGAGTTGAGTAGAGGAATTCCGTGTAACTAAGAAGTTGATAACTTGTATATAAATTCCCATCGTTTATGATTGCGCTGCTCTTGACACACAGTTTTGTAGGCTATTCAGCAACACATACTTCAAAAGACTGAAAAATTACTGAATGACATTTCCACTTAAAACAGCTGGTCATTAATATTGCTGTATGGTGTATTCCCCCCTCCCATCAAGGAAAGTGTATTTAGTATGAATGTCTAAACTGGAGTTCTATATATTCTTTGATCAGAGTCCAACAGACAAAGGTAGGAAACAGTTGTTCCTGTCCAGGTCAGTTGTGTGTGTTCGCTGTTAGTGTTAGGTGCTGTACAGCCACATGACATACTTATCCTCCCCTTCCAGTGGCTTTAAAGTCAATGGCCAAAGAAAGTAAAGTGAGGGGTGAGGGAAATAACAATTTTGCAAACTTGATGTTGGTGTAAAATTCTTTACAACAAGGTTTTAGCATCTTGTGTTACAGCTTGAATTAATCCAGTGCATTAATTTATGAAATTATGACACAGTTGTAATTCCATTCCTAAGAAGAAATTAGAACAAATTTTTAGGTGTTGAATTATTCAGCATGCTTCACTACTTCTTGTGAAATGTCTGTAATAACATTGCAGACATTTTGTGTGCTATGATCTAATGTTGAGTACCAATTGTTAACAGCTCTTGTGGCTATTTGTCATTAGTGTCAAAAGTAAAATGTAGTGTTTTCCTCTTTATGTTTAATTTGAATATAATTGTTAATAAATGACATTTTGTATAGTTTAAATTAAAAATGTCATTGCTATGCATTATTTCTCTTAAAGAGTATAAAGTGTCACCATCAACAGATTTCGCTCCTTTTTAACCTTGCTCTATTATTAAAAGCAGACTGGTTGTGAATGGGTAAAATTTCTTTCTTAAATTTGGAAAGGTGTAAAAATGTCTAGCTCTCCATCCTTAACATTAATATGGCTATTACTAAAAGCTTTTAAAAGGTGAAAATAGATATGCTTTATTATTTCTTGTAGTATGACATTTCTAAGTTACTAATACATAAGTCCTATAAATGAAACATATGTTCTTCTATGGTTAACAAATAATGTTATATATAGAAAGCATGTGGTAATATTTCAAGTAGCATTTGACAGTTATCTGAAACACTTGAAACTAGCCTTTTTCCAGAGTCAGATTTGACACTAGCTTAAAGCATATCATTCTTCTTTTGCTCTATTAATTTGATGTGATCTATTTTCATCTTGGTTTTCTTTTCCCTCCTTCCCATTTTAGTTTAGTAGCAGATGCACCGTTACATTCTGCTCCTTAAAACAAATGTTTTTACAAGATTTCACCCATCAGTGACACCGTTAATCCAGATGTGTATTTATGCATCTGCTATATATATTTTTTTTTTGGTGCCATTCTGGGTCCAAGCTCTGAGATTGCAGGTAACAGTTAAGCAGGTGGACATGATGACTGATGTTTTGTGAGTGGAATGTTAATTTCCTTGCACATAACAGTGGTTTGGTGGTCACCTCCAGCATTCTCCTGCAGCTTGGTCCCTTACAGTATTTGATATTGCATCTTCTCACCTGCTTCAGTATTCATTACAAAACTTTAATTCATTGTTTGTTAAGTGGCTTCTTACATTGTATTTTGTTAGAAGTACATTTAAGTACATTCCTCAATTGGAAGATATAGTACAGGCATTGTTTGAAAGATCTTGTTTTGCTTAGTTGTAATTTAAGTGGCAATTTAATCAACAAGAAACATATGCAGTAGCACAATGTGGGATAGATATGTGTAAGTAAAATTACTGCAATGATGTATATCCTTAGTTTGTTTTTACCATTCAGTCATTATATGAATTGGAGCAGGGAAAATTTGCTTGCAAGTCCTGCTTTGATGATGATGTGTGATTGTTTTGGTTAAAAACAATTCAAAAGGTTTGCCATCCATTGAACCACATTTGTAATAAAATCTGTGCTTAAAATGCCTATTTTTATAATTCTACCATCCTTAATCCCCTATATCCTGGGCATGTAAATACAATAAACACAAGGTATAATGTTTGCTTTTCCATGCAGGCTAATCACAATAAATTATTTTAAAAGTTTTAAAATGACTTCAGAGAGAATAAGATAGCACTGTAACTTTCTTTATCAGAAGACTTGTTTCTTATGGCTATCAAGGAACCCTGAATTACAGCAAGTATTAGAGCCAGTAGGGGATACTTGACAACATGTGATGTGAGGAGGCACGCAATTAATCTTAGTCCATTAAGATTAATAGTCCACTAAGACAGAAACAAGACAACTACGAATCCTATTGCTTCTTGTATAACAACCAATCAGCACTTCATTTGTCACAATTGTAGCCAGCATCTGCAAATAATCCCCAGACATCTACACAGTAAATAATATGGAAGAATATGCTTTATTGCTTTACAAACCTGCAGATGCAGTCAAGCAGAGTTTATTGTAGTTTGAGAAGTGAAGATTGTAAGTCCTTGCCGATATTCCCACAAATTATAACCATTTAGAAATGGATTGTCCAATTAATACTGCAGGTCTATCTACTTAGCTCAATGATGCAGAGACCTGTCTTCAGCATGACAAAAGTACTGAGAACAAGAATGTTATGTTCTGAATGTAATGCCATCCTTTATCCCATTAAGAGATTGGACCACACATTTCCCAAGTTTTGCTGCAGTTAGCATAATGTTAAAACTAGAGCCTATGACTTGTTACGAATAATTATTCAGTGTTCTTTTTAGATATAGACATTAAAAAGTCATATGGTCTATGCGCAGAAGTTCAAGTGGGCAAGGCTATTTGCTTGGACATATTTTCCTCATTCACTGCTTTGTTTACAAGTAGTCTGTTGCAGGCCAATGTGTGAGATAGTATTTGATTGGTTCAATTACTTCTGTGAAATAAATAATAGCTTACCTCTGTAGTGTGGGGGTAGGGTGTCTCACATTCAAGAGATCCCAAGCTAGGGCGAGTTCCCCGGATAAGGTTTGTTTGTGTTTTGTCCCCCCCCCCCCCCTTCCTGAGAAGATGAGTGTTCTGCTACTTTAAGTTCCATATATCACAAGTTCATTTAAGCATAATTTTACCCATTTCATTTGTCAGATATGACCTCTTAGGTTAAAGGGTGGTAAATTTAATAAACTACTGCAGGAACAGTTTTCAATGGAAATGTTTGAAGCCCACAGTTGTCAACAGCAGATCCCTCCCAGGAACTTGCGGGAAACATAGTGATTTAGGTTTGGGCTAGCTTAGTTAAGGTAATGTAACTTGACGAAAAAAGACTGTTGGCAGCATTAAATTATACAAAATGCATAATTTGGTTGTATTGCATTCCTCAGTATGGCTTTATAAGCAGAAAGTAAATACATTAAAGACTATATCTTGTGAAATCATTATTTTAAATACATTTTAGATAAAATTTAAAGCTATTCTTGGAAAAAGTATTCTGCTAACATTGGATTTAGAAAAATTGTGCGTCACATGTTTGAAAGAAGAACCAAGCCAGTATATTACCTGGATAAGCTATTAAGTGATGTGATTTGAAATTTCAAGAGAGATTATAGTCTGAATGGCAACACACACATCGCTCTCACACATTTTTGTGCTCGACCAGTTTCGAGAGTTATATGCTCTCAATCCTCAGGAGAGACCCACTGGTTTCTGATGGTTTTCTCTAACAGAAGAGTATATAACTATCAAAAAACAATAGCTTCTCCAAATAAAATGTTAAGAAAAAAGCAAAATACAAAACACAATCATAGTTAAATTGAAATTTTGCTTTATTTAGGGATGCTATTTAACTACTATGATTCCTAGAATCTCATTTTATATTGGGCATGAAAGACTGGAAATAGTAACGCATTAAGGATACCACAAAATTTGCCCAACAAAAAGCCCAAAATGATCAGAAAATTCATGTTCCACCCGAATACTCATTAAATTCCACATCTTCAAGAAACATTTACTTAGCTCCTCAGAATAAATTTAGTTTTGAAAATTACTGGGCAACAATTTGAAAGATCTGATACCTTTGAACAAGAGAGCAACTGCTCAGATTGACAAAATTTATATAGCAAAAGCCAAAAGAACTCTGGAAACCAGATTAAAAGAATACTTGAGGAACATCAAATATAGAGAGACCAATAAATTTGCAGTTGTACACCACTTCTGGACAACCAACCCTAACATACACATAACACTCCAAAACCTACGAACACAACAGTTGGAAATGGGTTAATTGTAAATCACCACATAATTTAAAATTGCCACCACCAAATCAACTATGGTAGTACACTCCACTACTAGAGGTCAATAAAACTACTTCACAAAGGACACAGGATCTGAGGGTGAGAGCAAATATCTCTCAAAGCCCATCAACCACAAAAACAAGTGATATTGTGTTTCCATTCTGACTCCCTTAACTTTGGAAACATGTTTTATTCTTCCCACCATTTGTGACACAGAGTTTTTGTTTTTTCTCTCTTTCTAGTTTTTTTTATGGGAAATGGATAAAGTATTGAATCTAAGCCAAAGCCCTATAAAATACACTATTGGAATATTTGAGAAGCTCCCAAGAATGAAAACTAGGTAGTGGCCTCAATGCATGTGAAAGAACTGAAAAGTAAAGGGAAGACCTTGTTTGAATGTTAAACTGCAGTATAGAGCTGCAAAAGAAAGTGGAAGCTTCTTGTAGTTTTATTATATGGATACATTTGCTTAAAGCTGGTAAGCAATGTATAGCTAGTCATAGGAACTGTTTTTAAAGCCACAAAATGCTTGACCACCTAATGTCTACTGTAAAAGCAGCATGGACAATGTCATGAGGATGAACAAAGCTTACTAAAAGTCATCCGAGTGCTACACATATCTGTACAAGTACAATTTAATAAGTAAAAATGCTTAATCAAATAACAAAAGCATTGCGAAATAAACTATGAAGTGGAAACTGGTAAAATGTTAAGTGCATGCCTAATTATTAGTTAAGTGTTTTCATTTTTTGCCAGTTCATTCGAGGCCCCTTTTGCAATAGTCTCCATTCCATTTAGCTCTTGCACTAAGTAGTATTCTGACCAACCCCCAGATTAAATCTCAATCTTTGAGAGCTAGTAAAGTGAGAATGGGGATTACTGTGCATGACGGAGTGGGCTGGCTAAAGTCAAACCACTATAGTAAGTTAAAAAGTTTCTGTTTGCTTTTTTGCACAAAGCATTTAGTTTGAAAGAAAAAAACTTAGTGCACTTTTTCCTAAACTTCAGTAATGGTTTACTCGTCAAATGGTGAGAGTTAAATTCTTACATTTATGGCCCATGTCTAATTTTCAGAGATTAGTATTCACAGGACATAGAAAACCAACCTAGCTTGGTTGTACAGACACCTCCAAGGAAACGGTGCATTGCAAAAACCAAAAATTTGTAAAGGATGTGACATTAGAGGAATGTGAAGAGGCAAACATTAACTGGAGCAGTGTCAATACAAGAGTCGCAATTAATGGCAACTCTGTACTATTGCCCTGGAAATTAATTATTTAGGTCCAAATTCACAGTCATTGCTTATTTCAAGGAAATCCTTAAGCAGCAATTTTCAATTCAGACACCCTTTCAAGTGAGTAAGAAAAATACTTATTTAGGTACATAAGGTAGTACCAACCTGTGCTTAAGCAATGGGTGGTATGAATAAAAGTGAGATCTTATGAGACCTGCTAGTCTTGCGGCATGTCTCGTTAATTTCATATGAATAAAAATTTCCCCTCTGAAGTGGGATGTGCTACCTGCATCTTATTTACTGTCTGTGTGTAAACAGGTCAATAATGAATTGTTGCATGAATGGAAAGTTTTTATTTCAGCATTTCTGAATCAATTTATATGATTTATAACGTCAAAATGGCGAAGGAAACATCACATTTTGATTACATTTTGCGGATCCTTTAAAAAAGCTATTTAATAAAATCATAATTAACAGAAAATTGGAAACTTGCCATGGCTGGATTAAATAAGATTCAGGAAAAGTTCTAGATAGGAATGAAAATGAAATTTATTTGTTTGGAAAAATAAGCAGTGTTAAGAGCAGAATAAAACAAAAAGTCTTGTGTGTTCCATTTGCATGACTTTCTCTAGCCGTTCCACATACAAACTGTTCTAACAAAACATTTATCTACATCATACTAATCTATACACCCAGTAGTAGAATTGTTTTTATTACTTGCTTCTTTGTTTGTATAAGGGAATATACTATGCTAAAGTGATAGTTAAATATTTTAAAAGCTGATTATTATGGAAACAGAAGTACAGTGCCCCTTGCATGGCCAGCAGTAAAACTAGAAATACAAAACGAAAGTAGGTTTCCTGTTTGAGAAAGTAGTTTAAAATTGAAACTAATAACAAGTGATATTTCGAAAATGGTCAACTCTACAAGAAAAACGTATGACACAAATTATGTGTTTAAACAAGATCTATGCTTTTGTGTGGTAAGAAATAGTCTATCTCTTACGGTTTACTAGTTTTTCAAAATTTATCCAGAATAAAGAAGCCTTCAGAGGCTGTTTCCAGAAAATTTAAATTCAAGGTATACATTTTACGTTTGATGTAAATATCTTGGATTATGGGATTTTAATCAAAATCTTTAGAGCCATTTTTGATAAAAACAAAAATTTTCAATATAAAGGGTAATTTGGACCTTTATTGAAAATTTTCATATCCCATCTTTGGAAGGTCTAAACATAAGTAACAATAATGGTATTTAACGGCTTAAGAGCTATGCTGCCAACTCGCACACATTAACCTTTTTCTAAAACTTCTTTTTCAGGACTCAGGGGAGCTTAAAATATATTTCCAGTGAAATCTGGATATCGATTTTTGGGTGGAATACAATAGTTTCTCTAGCTACTATATATGTGCTAGCGAAAGTAAAAGGCAAATGTTTTACAAAGGACAACAAGCCTATACACACTAAAGAAGAAGTGTTATCTCTCATGTGCCATTAAAGATTTTGTGTATATGAAATTTCGGTTTCTTGATTATGATATGGGTATAATTGATGCTCTAGTTGTATCAGTGGATATATTGCACTGTTGCCATGTCGCTTTAGTTTTTTTAAATGCAGCAGCATTTTCCAGAAATTCAAATCTACCAAACGCTTGTACTATTATGCAGTTACAACAGACCCACTTTCCAAAAAGTTTTGAATACTGAATTCTGAGAGGTCTCTGTTTCTTCTGTGATTCCACACTGAAACCAAGGATTTACTACCTGCGGTCGAATGGTCAGCATTCTGGCTTCTCACCCAAAGATTCCAGGCTTGATTTTTGGCAGGGGGGAGGGAATTCTTTTTTTATTATTAAAATCGTCTTCTAGTCCCAGAGTCTCCAAATATGCTTGTGAGTTTTTAATACTAAAACTGAAAACACAACGTTAAGAAACCTTACAGTTCAGTGAGAAATCACCAGCAGTTGTTTCTAAAGTAAAGCCCCATGAGCACAGAAATTAAAGGGGGGCTATGTAAACTTTAAAAAAAAAAAAATGACAATAATATTCTAATCTTTGCGTAAAGCTCCACCTCTTCTTCCTGTTGCTTCACGATGAAACTTTACAAACCACTGCACATTTTGTTTTAATCTTGAAGTTATAATTTAATTCTTTAGAATCCTTCCTGGTTTAATAAAACTTCCTTCTGCACTCAAAGAACACCAAAACTGGTACCAAATATGCCTGTTATAAGAAGTTACGTTCCATGTGTTGAGACACCCTCTGAGTGACAACAAATCATGAGATGTGTCTTGTGAAAGTGAGACACGGCTACTTTTTAATCATTACGTAAGTAAGTGAAATGTTGGTCGTGATCAAGGTCACCTTTATCTTGAGTCGGCAAATTTTATTCATATGAAAGCGAGACAGGTCTTGAAAATTGCAAGTTTTGAAACGCGTCTTACTTTTATTTATACCACCCAATGAGAGTAGTTACTATCTTGCATCAACTGCCCTACAATAGAGGTTAACAAGGATATGATTTCTTGGAGTATATGAAGTTTTACAATAAAATTGCACTGTGGAGTAATGAGCAGTATTTGCATGATGTACTGAATCTACTGGAAATGTATAGTAATGCGAATTCTACAAGTAATATTGGTGTACCAAAGTCATTGTTGTAAATCTTGTTCTGCAAAACAAAATCTTAATGAGCATATGTTAACAGATTTTACGACTGTCCAAGATTTTGATAACATTTAGATCTATGTGTCATCTTTTCAAATAGCCTGTCGCACACTAGGGTTCCAGAATCCCAATGTATGTTTGCAAATTAAATAAAGAAGTGTGACTTGTACTTTTGGTTAGCTTCTACACATGAATATCTACAGAGTAACATAATGAGCTGTTAACATCAAGGCTAAAAAGTTAGGTCTTTAGTTATAAAGCAGTCCACCAGTGATTAAAATTTTCAGGTTAGTACACGTGCTAGTTTTCGTTCATGGGTGACATTACAGCACAAATTGTAGGTGGTGAGTCAATAATATACAAGTTTTGTCTATTTTTGCATGTAAATTGTTAATACCTTAGTGTGTTAGTGACATGTCTGCCTCGCATTCAACAGGCCTCAGGTTCAAATATCAGTTGGAGTGAGATACCTATACAAGCTTCCCCCCCCCCCCCCCATGGAATCTTCTGTTATACCGGGTTTGGATCTTGGGATCATTATGAGTATTATCCATTTCATTCTATCATCCTATGGATCATACCAGGTTAAAGTAAAAAAGTTTAAAAAAAAAAAATTCTTGAAGGAACTAAAGTAAGTAAAAGTAATTTAATATTTATGGGAATTCTCATGGAGAGAGTATTGAATTCCTCAGAAATCTTTCACATTGACGTATCTTTTACTGTGAGGACATGGTGTCCAATTGCCTGCATTCCATAATACCTTAATTGCTTTTTGTTTTTTCTCTCGCCAACTTTTGGTCATGTTTTCAACCTATTATTATATAAATAACTTTACAAACTACTAGACTTTTAACCTAAAGTTAATTAAATAAATGTACTATTCTAAAATTGCAAACTATCACCATGTGATTGGCTACTGTTGTGAACAAAAGAACAATGAAAGAGAAAATGCCAGCTGGTTGTGATCAACTGCATGTTCATTTATGCATTCCTTCATACATCTGAGTGGCTGTGAGTCAGCTGAGCCATGTTGCCACACATTTTGAAAATAAGGAAGTGCTTAGCATTGAGCAATACCGTTTATGAAGCAAATGGTAATAAGCCATTCCTTATCAAAGAAAAATATTTATTCCTTAAGGATCTCTTATTCACATAAGTGACAACTATGAATTGGACCCTTAGTATTGCAAAAAATAAATAGCTCATCCAAAGATTCAGAGTATTTGTTTTCATGCTGAATATAGTTTTTCTTTTTACATACATTTAATGACTTATGTTACCTGCTTTTTGTGACATTCTTCATTCATGTCAGCTAAGATCAAATGTTGCACAGATTTTTCACCCAGTAATGATACTATTGCTGTGCCAACAACGGATTTTGCCTCTTGGTATCGTAATGTAGATTGTTTGCTTTTGATACAAGGGGGTAAACAATGTGCCTTATTCCCACCCCTGCACTGAAGCCTCTGCAGCTTATTGCACAGCTTTACTCCCTGGTTGCCCTAATAATTAAGGTTTGTGCCCTTCGAAAGGCTTACTAATCCTTTTATTAGGTTCTTGTGTGATACAATATCTTCCATTTGTATACCCAAAAGTAGCTTTTATATGCAAATGCATTTACATTTGAAAATCAAATGAGAGGCTGTTTCTTTCTCGTCATTGCAGATTACACTTAGGCTCACTTTTATGGTACCCTATTTTGTGTAGGTGCTTCCTAAAATGGCCTTGGCCAGTCATTAATCCAGGTACATATCTTACCTGATTCCTACTTAGTTTTAGGAATTCAGTTGCTCTTTTCATACATGGTTCCTTTATCATAAGTTCTTCATGTGTCTATATTGGAGTTTTCCTGCAATACTTGGTATGCTGGTCTTTAGTCCATTTTTGTAATACCTTTTTAACCATTGATTTGGTTATACATAATACAGGTTCAGGCCCTTTAAAAGGTGTGTCTGGTCCTTTCCTGGCAAGCCCTTTTATGCCTTGAATGCCAGAATGTCCTAGTACCCATACCAGGATTAACTAATATTTATCTCCCAGTCGGTTTAATGCCTCCCAGCAGTTGACAACCAACCTGGAATTTGATTGATTAGCTTGCATAGCTTTTGGGGCTGTTTTACTGTCAGCAAATGCGGATGGTTTTATTAGCATATCCCCTCTGCCGGTTCTCTTCCAGGTAGCATCTAATAGCATACAATTTTGCCTGGAAAACTGTAGCATAAACCCCTAGAAGGAAAACTCCAGTTCTGGTTTCACGTCACAGATCCATCCTAGAAGCATCCATGTACCACATCAGATTCACGGACTGTCCATAGGGAAGGTCTTCTCTCGCTCTCCAATAATCACCTTGAAGGGTTCATTGAAATTGTAATTTGGTTGTGTGCAGTCCCCAGGTATCCACATGACCAGGATTGATTGCAAATAGTTCAGAACCTCAGTATGGCTTCCACACTGTAACCATTCACCACATTGTACTAGTCTCTGAGCTGCTGAAATGGTCCTCTCTAATGACCATATGTCAAGAGGAGGGACATTAAGCAGGACTTCCATTCCTGCAGTTGGGGTACTGCTAAATGCACCAATCATTGCAAGGCAGGCTAATCTCTACCAAGGGCACTCTTAGCCCCATGTTGATGCACTTTTTTCCACCATATAGTTAACCCATAACTTATTATGGGTCTTAACTATTATTGTGTATATCCAGTGTGTCACTCTGGGTGCTGGTTGTTAATCCCCATGTTCTACCACATGCTCTGCAAGTGCATGTTAAGGAACTCAGCCTTTGTGCACATGTTCTTGAGGTGGGGAGACCAAGTCAATTTAGAATCTAGCACAATTCCTAGGTATTTAACTTCCTTCTCCACCTTAATATCCTTCCCATGGTTTTATTTTCCAAAAGGTATTTTATATTTTTCTTCTTGTGAAGAAAGTTAGTTGTTAAGCTGTGTCGCTAACATCACTTCTCCACTTGTAAAAGTGCAGATTGTGCCAGTGTTTGAATGTTCTCTTCAAATCTGCCAAGGATAAGTATGACCACATCTGCATATCGCAGTACAAAGTATTCCTGTTTAATGTCGTCCACAACTAGGTTCCACAGTAACAGGGATACAATCCCTCCCTGCAGGCATCCCTTGGTTGCTTCTACTGCTAACCTTTCCTCAAACATAGATGCTTCTATCATTTAGTCCTCCAGCATGGTTCTTATCCAATTACATAGTGTTTCTTCTACCCCATCAATCATTGATTTGAAGTGAGTATTATTAAAAGCTTCCTCAATATCAAGGAAGATTCCCAAAGCTGTTTTGTATTTATCACCCTCTCCACCTTCTGTACTAGATGGTGGAGGGCCATTGATAGGCATAATAACAACTCCATGGCATGACAGCTCACAAGGAACCTTGGCCTTTCGCCCAGCTGCTGCATCCCCCATCTCAGTCCATGACAGACATCATGGTGGAGTGCAGTATTAGGGGGTGAGACAAGGTCGGCACCTCAAACCCCCCCCCCAGCCGGTTAATGCAGTCTGAGGGACCTAGAGCCGCTGCTTCTCCATCAAGTAGTTCCTCAATTGGCCCTCCAGGTGATAGGCATAGTGTTTCTTACTTAATGGCAAGTTTATCAGTTTCACCTCCCTAATATACCTGTCAACCAGTTTTTCTAACATCAACATAAAAGACATAAAACTAATAGGTCTAAAATCCTAAAAAGGTTTGTCTTTCTGGCTTAGGTGTGTCTTAATTGTTTCCATACTTTAGGTGTGTAACCAAAAGATTTTGGTTAACAATGGAATTATTCCTTCTGCAAAAAAGAATAGGGCTGGAAATATTTTGTCTACTCAAGGAGATCTTTAAGTGGCTTTGGTACCCAAACTTGACACCTTGGCACGTTTGAAAACCCTGCTGGCCAGTATGACCAGCAGGTCTGCTTTCTCCCAAGATGTCCTTTAGCCACTGCACCGTCTTTTCATCCTCACATACAGCAGCAATAAATGCACCTTTGTCCAAATGTGCCCTTCTAAATTTCAGGCCTTCCCCTGGGGTTCCCCTAATTTTCTCGAAAAGTGCAATTTGGATTTTATCTGATTGTTCTTCAGTGAGTTTTCTTTAAGGGTATTCCTTTAGAATCACTATCACTTTATGCCCTGTAACAACTGTGCTCTAGGTCTCCTTAGTTCCTTTTTGCTCAGGTTTTGGTTGCTTGGCAGTTTGCTACTGACTGGTACTTTGGTCATCTGGGGTTCTTTCCAGTCTCGCCCTTTTCTTTCCTTTCTCATAGGTTTCAGTGTACCTGCCCCTGCAGATTTTGCCATAGGTCCCAACCCTACTTTTTCTTTCCACTCCTTTTTTGTAAGCCAAGTTTTACCTTCTTCTAGCACCCTTTGCTTCAGTAATTTACTTCGTTGAGCCCCGAAATCCCTTTGGTTTTGATCTGAACCAGCTTTTATACTACCTTTCCAATGAGTCTGTCTGCTCTGGCTTAGATTCCAGTTGCAGTCCCTCCATTGGTTCTTTTTCTTCCATCTGCATAAGCACAGGTATGTGTGTATCTGAGCCAGTTGAGGTCTGTGTACCCTCTTTTGACCCAGTAGGGGATAAAGATTTTAAATCTGTGCCAATACTGTCCACAAGAAGTGAGGGAACTATATGTCCACACTAGCAGAGTCTCGCATACTAAGGTAAGGCTAAAATACTCGGGAATTTTGCCTAGTGTCCCTTAGGCTCTGTTTAGGGTACAACTCCAATATTCCAAGCACACCCTCGACATGGGTCACTTTACGCCATAGGGTTAGGTGGGTGCTTTAGTTTCCTTCCACTTGGGTAGATCAAACTTCCCCTTACGCCAGAGCTCGCCAGGAAAGTTTCTGGGTCCCAAGATGGAGGTATTTATCCCCCCCCCCCCACCACAAAAAGGACGTATCATCCTATAGGGTATCCACCCCTGTGGGATGATACCAGAACCCATGAGGGGGAACAAGATGTTACCGTTATGGTATGACAAATACAAATAGTATGGCAAGTGGTTAACCACTTTAACAAAATGTTATAGAAAAACCCTGAATGATTTGTAAATTGGAGAGGAGGGACAAAATCTAAAATGTTTGTTTCATGTATAGTGCAGGAGAGTGACAAGCCATCAATGAAAGTAGAGTATAACCTTGATTTTGTTTAAATAGAGACTAAGTAAAATAGAAGAATAAGCAAGGTAATGAGTGAGTAATGAAAGCTCCAGTGAAAAATGAAAATACTTCTATGCTGCATTGGGGTCTATGGATTCCAGTCTGGTTTGGCAAAGGGAGTTTCCCAAGGTACAGTTTTAAGTATATTCTGGGAAGTTTCTTCTATCCTAAAACAAAAATAAAAAAATGGGAACAAATTCCTAGCAACTAATGCAGCACTAAAAGCTGCTAAAGTTGAATGGCAGCAGCATTACATATTTCCAGATACAATTGACGTAATGGGCTACCAATGTACTGATTCAGAAACCCCATGTGCCTGTTACAAATTTATTAACAAAAAAGGGGTTGCCAGTGTAAACATCCATGCCATGTGTAATGCAAAACTAAATGTTATTAGTATAAACACAAAATTGCCCAGATTTCTACACGATACCTACATGTGGAGAAATTCTTTTGCCTCCCAGGTAGTGCCTGGGAATACCTACTGCAAATGTACTACTGCTTGGAGATCCATTTGTGGCATTGCACTGTGGCTCATAACCCCATATAAAAATCTTAAAACAGTAGAAGAAACCTCATACAATAGGTGCATTAGCAGTGAGTGGGTTGTTATAGAATGATACACTGGCCAACTTAAGCAGCATTTCCCTTTCATTCAAAATAATTGGAAAGAAGAGCTAGCATCTGACGAATGTATCAGAGTGAGAGGACAGTGTAGGGGGGATAGGATTGCAACAATGATTCATGCTCGCTAACAATTAAAATTGATCTATTTTATTCTAATTATTAAGGAATTAATTTTACAAATTATTGAATATTACATTAAGAACAATTGTTCTTATTTTGCAAGTATAGTCATGCAAAACAGCTTTCCTGTTCTTTGTGCCTTTTAAGAGAAACTAGTAAACAATGGTTACAACAATAGAAACGTTTTAGTATGACCATAATACCAGCTTTACAATGCATACATAAAAAGAACAGCAATTTTTAACTAAGTACAGTGTTTCATCTTGTACATTAACTTGCTATCTTTGAACAATAGCTTTTCCCTATCTAAACCTAAAAGTACATGGGGAATACCTCATCAGTATCAAGGCTTACATTTTCTTGGGATTCACTTTCCAAGGCTTCAAGATTTGCTGGAAGATAATTAAATCCAATTTCTTTCTCTCCTAAATTAATGAGAGAATCAATTTAATTTCCATTAAAATATAAATGGATTATTGCTGTTTATTTATATCAAATTTTTTATGATTTATATTCTTTGTAGATTAACATGTATTCCCTATTAATTGTGCAATGTAGTTAAATTAATTTGCTATTGTATTGTAGTCTCTCAAATATAGCTAACCTTAAATTATTTCACACTAAAAAGAGCTTTGTAGCGTTAATAAATTGGAGAATAATCAAAAGCTGTCTTTACTATTCTCCTCTGTTACCGAAACTAGGTGGATTGGATTCCACTTGAATAAGATCTAAAACAACCCTGTCCAACGTGACCCCTGAAATGTGATTTTCTAGCACCCTTCATGAGCTAAATGTTCTTTCTAAGGATTCCTAATTTTAAATCAAATTTTATGACAAAATTACTTCCTTCCGGACATCTTTCTACTATACACCTATGACTATGAAACTTTCTTTTGAACATTCAAAGCTGTACTTATTATTTTCCTCAACAAAAAGTAGACCTTAACACTGCAATTGTTGGGAATTTGAGACAGAGTCACTTTAATTGCAATAAAGTTTTATCACAAACAGTAAGTTCACTCCTTTAAACATTGCAGTTTATAGCAATAGTGAGCAAGGGGTCGGTTTGTTTATAGCTATACTGATAGCAATGAAGGAATCGTGTTTTTAAACACACATTCAGTATAATTTAAGAGATTGTGAATGCAGATTCAGTTACGCATGTTGTGTTGGATGAATGTTCTCAATATAATGTGGCTAAGAGACAAAACTTACATTTTAACAGTGACTGAGAGCAGCATTGTTTTGTGGAATTCAGAGGAAAACCTGTGTGTTTATTATGTAACAATAGTGCATCTGTTCCCAAGAAAAGTACTGTAGAACATAATTTTTTGACAAATCACAAAAACTGGAATAGTGAATTTCCTGTTAATTCTAAATTACGACAGCATAAAGTTAGACTTAAAATGTAAATTAACATTACAGCAAAGAGTATCTACAAAGCCAGTTCAGCAAAATAGTAACATGACAATGGCCTCTTACAAAGTCTGTTATGTTTTAACGAAAAGGGGGGAAAAAAAAACTTCTAGTGATTGGGAAGTAATTAAAAAAGCAATGTTCAGTCCTGTAGAATCTCTGTTTGTTGGTCACAAAGATAAATCTGCACTTATTTCTTCTATAAAAGGACTTCAGTTTGTCTCTTGAAACTGTTGCTAGACATGTTGAACAGATTTCTAAGGATTTAGAATCTCAGTTCTATCGGGATCTGCGTTTGTGTGAATATTTTTCGCTTCAGTTTGATGAAAGCACTGATATTTCTAATGTTGGACAGTTGTATTTATTTATTAGAATGGTCTTTCATGACCTACAGTTAAAAGGAATTTGTAAAAATGCTGCCACTTTATGAACATACTAGGGGAGAAAATAGATTTAATGTATTCCTAAAATTTGCAAAAAATAGTAACATTCCACTCTCTAAACTTGCTATAACAAGCAGATGGGATGACTTCAGTGGCTGGAAAGAGTATGGGTTTCTTGCTCTTTGTGCTAGATAGGGTTAATTTCCAAAATTTCTTTCTTATTACTGTATTATCTATCATGTGCTAGGGTTTTAAATTTGACTATGTCATGAAAATCATAACTTGTGTAATAATTAGTAGTAAATCACATTAGGTCATCTATTTGTTATGCAGAGGTTGCTTAATAAGGGGAAAACTATGGAACAATACTGCAGTCTTCTGGATCAGATAGATTTTCTGAAATCATCGCCTGGGCAATATTGTCAAGAGCTTGATATCATGGCTCCTAGAATTAGGTTTCTTGACCAATATCATCTCAAAATTAAACGAGCTAAACCACAAATTGCAAGGGAAAAATTTGCAACACTTCAGCCATGATAAGAACTGTAAATGCTTTTCAGAGGAAACTAAACTTAAATTCTTTTTTTAAATGTGCAATCCATATCACATTTTCCAACTTTGAAATGAGTTATGGAAACCGTAAATATTGGCAAATGTGATGTTCTATCCTGTGCCCAGCATCTTAAAATTCTAGTCACAGAATTTAGTAACAGGTTTAGCCAGTTTTCAGCACTTGAGTCAGTGATTATGTTTATCAATAACCCATTCATTTATGTTGACATTGCTGAACTTGGAGGTAGGATATGAGAGATCTTTGGAAATTGTAATCTTGAAGAATTAGAAGTGGAAATTTTAAATCTTCAAGAAGATATATCTTTGAAAGCATGTTTATCAAGTTCAAGCAATTTCTGGAATCAGGTGGACAGGAATAGATATCTCATCATTGGTAGTGTTGTTTTGAAAACTTATTCCTTTTTAGTTTTTGGTTTGACATATCTTTACAAGGTCACATTTTTGTCTATGAGCTTCATCAAGAATAGGTACCGATCCAGTTTGACAGTCACATCTAGATAATGCATTAAGAGCAGCTTGTTCCAGCTACACCCCAGATTTTTCTGCACTTTAAACCGAACATGCACTGCCAAACTACACATTAATTATGTAAATGTAAACCTAAGCAATTTGAATTATAATTCTTTGAAATACATTCACATCAATACATGTTTGTAGTAGTGGTAATAGTAACGAGTGAGTCAAAAAAGAATGAAGCTGTGCTGTGTTTTGCCTGTCTGCATCCTCTGCACTCATTGCCATCTGTCACTATCATAGAAAGGCATGGATGTAACCATACATTTTTAAACTACTTTTAAATGTTTTACTTACCAGCTTTATGAAAGAAGATGCTGAAATTCCCCACCATTGTCCATACATTTTTGGCACCTCTTTAGGAAACTATCCATCCCTTGCAGTAGCTCACTTGAGAAATGCTGGCAATTTCCTTACAGATATTTTGTTTTAATTCTTCCAGGGTGTGGTGGTTTGTATTGTACACTTTATGTTTTAAGCTACCTGAGAGATAAAAATCGCAGGAGGTTAGGTTGGGGGATGGAAAGGGCCACAAATCTGAACTATTAATTCTGTCCTGAAACATACTCTCAATTGTGCTCATCAAAGGTTGGCTGCATGAGCTGTTGGAAAGTCTTGTTGAAAAGAGGTAAAATCATGCTCTTGTCTGTTAATTCTCTAAAAAAGGAACAAACATGTATACACATATCCATGGACATCAACTGTTGACTCAAAAACATTGGACCTATAAGACTTTCTATGATAATGGTGCACCATGCACCAAATTTACATCATGAAGGGGTATTTCATGAACAATATTAGGTTTCTCAGATCTCAAATAATGATTATTTTGTATGCACACATATCCATAAGCCTCATCCATGAAAATTATTAAATGTGGGCCTCTTTTGCTATTATATACACTATTGAAAGTCTATTCATAAAATGTATGCTGAATTACAGGACCATGTGGTTGAAGAGCATGTGCCACGGTTATTTTATATTGTTTTAACTTCAGCCATTTAGTACCTCTTTGCACAGAGCCATAAGAAATGCCTACCTGTTGTGAAATACACCTAAGCGACTTTTGGAGGAAATTCTCCTAATGATGACTGATGTCGTCTAATGTTTCTTTGGTAAGAACTGTACACTGGTTTTTAGATTTCTTATGTGAATACTTCCTGTGGCCTGAAATTTATTATAAAGTTCATGGTTTGTTGTACAGTCTGGAACTTTTATGCATGGAAATATTTCTGCAAACCATACTTTAATTTGGAAAGCTGACCGAGTTAACACAAATGAATCATAAATATATCCTGTGCAGTATAAAACATATGCTGAGCCATAATATGCTTTGTGATTAAGTACAGAACAAGATAATAAATCACTTGTAGTAACTGAACTAAAACATCATTGTCAGCTCAATACTGCAATTCCAGAGCAGAACAAAGCTGCGTCTGAAGTGTGACCTTGTTTTCAGCAGCAGTGGGGAATCGTGTGTCCACAGGCCCAGTGGAAAAACACTTAAAGTTGGTTCAGAGGTTTTTGACTCACTCAGTAGTAAAAGAAAGTGGTTGTGTTGATGGTGATGTCTGCACTTCATTATGTATGAGTCAAATGTGCCTGAGCACATGAGAAATTTGGACAGCAGTGATCTAAAAGCTTGTTTTCCCAGTGCTTCAGACTAGGCATGTTGTCTTTCAATCACCTTCTCTTTAGGAGGCTTTTCATATTTCTTATTTTCTTCACTCTCTGGTTTTCTGTTAGGCAGAGATTCAGATTTTCTTTTGGTTTCTGTGCACTTTGGACATAGCAGATGCCTTTTGCTGCTTGCCCTCAGGTAGCTGCAATTTGATCAATACCTCTTTATGGATGGTTAATAAGTTCATAAAACAGGATGCAACTGATTGCTTTCATCAGTCATTTCTGATATACTGCCACAAAAAACCTAAACTGATTCAAATGTTTACTGCTACCCGACAGTAATGCATTTGCAATGCAGGAAGATGGGAAACATGATTCAGAGACTTGCAATCATAGGGCCAAGGCTCAGCATGTAGGGAAAACTTTTATTAACCATATCTGTGACTCATAACCCACTGCTACCAATAAATCGCTTTAGCTACATGCCATGGCTCGTGAGTTATTGCTTGCTTTTGTTATATCACCCAATGTTTACTCCAACAACAGATAGAAAGATAGAAAGGTTCTGCATAATTTTCAGAGGAAATTTAATGAAAAATGTTTAATGAAAGATGCTAATCCTGTGTCCTCAGTTGTGAATCAAAAGTATAGTGTCAGCTAATAGTTTTTCTTAAGCACTGTAAATTAAAAGGAGGATAATATTTCACAAATGTATAAATGATCTAAATAATTGTTACATTAGTGGGGAGTTCACTTTAAAAGTACAGATATTAAATTTGACTCTCTGAGCTTATGAGTGTTATTTTGACAATAAGATAAACCAGAATAAGTTTTGGCCTCTACGAATTTATTTTGCCAAATGTATGACTCCATTAACCAGGCTGATTAAAAGGGTCCCGTCATGTGCTTTTTGCAGTTCCTAGGACATGTTAGGAACCTAAGGATCATATATTTGTTAGTAGCAGTCTGTTGCCTCTGGAATAAGTTTGTTACAAAGTAACAAATTGTTAAATATCCATCTTTAGAATCAGCAATTCAACCATTGCTCATGGACCAGGTCTTCCCATACCAACTTCACCAGATAACAGAAATGTGACTGAAGATTTTGAAAGTGTTAATGACATTGGTAATTACAACAGAATGGCCCAGATTTTGTGAAAGGAGTTACCATAAAGAAAATGCATTTTCTAACAGAGGATCTAATTGATTTAGTTTGTGATCATGGGTTATCCAAAAGTAAAGCCAAGTTACTTCTTTAAGATTAAAATGCTGGCACCTTACTTGGATTACAATTTGGCTTTACCAAATTTTGTTATTTCTTGTGTACATGGTATAGTAGAGCTGAAAGCAATCATTATGTTAAAAAAAGCTGGCCAAAAAGTGTGTTTCAATCCAGGATAGGCAAATGATGTTCATAAATCACTTGTAAGTGCTAACAAAATCTTATTGCCTCCACTACACACTAAGCTAGGTATGATTAAGAACTTTGTGAAAACAATGAATCATGATGAAGTTTCCACAGATCAGTGTAGCAAAACTAAGAGGGAATATGTTTTGGCCCTTAAATTAGAGAATTGTGAAAGATTCACAGATTGAAAGCCTATTAAATATGCAAGAAAGAGCCGCATGGTTCTCTTTCAAAAACATTGTTATAAACTTTCAAGGAAACTACAGGCCTGAACATTACAGCGAACTTGTTAGTGAGTTGATTGAGAATTATGAGGTCATGTGTATTTGAAAATACACATATTGAATTCCCCTCTTGACTTCTTCCCTGAGAATCTAGGCATTGTCAGAAATGAACATGGCACGTATTTCATCAGGAAATCACTAAAATCAAAAGATGCTGCCATGGAAAATGGACTCCAAATATGTTGACAGACTACTGTTGGACACTCAAGAGATATGTTTCTCAAGCAAATTACAGTCAAAAGGCTACCTCACATTCATTTTAGGTATGTAAAAAGTATTCTAAAGTGTTAAACATTAAAATCTGTAATTACCAGAAATGTTATTCATGCTATTACTCAAAAACTATAAGTGATGGAAGAGTTCTGTAAAATTATTTGAAATCATTCAAAAAATGTCAATAAGAATCACAATTTATACTTCTTTTAACATTAAAAATCTTAAATTTTGTTGACGTGCTGTTTTTTAATGTTTAAAATGTTCTCTCCTAACAGTTATTGCTGCCATATGTACACACGAAAGCTCAAGAGTTTTGTAAACTCAGGACTTGATAAATGGTGGCACCACTTGGACTATTGGATCGTCTTTTCTTTCCTCTAAGTTCTTTGTACTTTATCAATAGCCACATCTGTGTCTTATGTGTCAATAAAAAATTTGGCAATGCTACAATTATGATAATAGTATGGCATGTCAGTTGTCATCTTGACCAAGATCACAACATACAACTTATTTTGTGCTGTAGTAGATTCCACAACTTTTGATTTCAAATAAAGCACAAAAGTGAAATGAGTGACACTACGAGGAACATTGTAATATTGGCCAGTTTCTTATTAACGTTCTGTTTCCTCCTTTTACACCAGCTAGCCATGATCTTTCCCATGATCATTTTAGGCTGACTGCTCATCTGAAGTTGTGTGCATAATCTGATATTCGCTTTGACATTTTCAGTTTGAAAGTTTGAGTATAGATTTTTGATAGAACTGCAATTTCTGAATGAATGTTTCAGGAAAATAATATGTGGAAGAACCATGAATATGGTTTTATTACAATGTTACAATACACTACTTCTGGACAGCATACTCAGAATGATTGGGGGGGATTGAGACTCAGATTAAGCTTCTACCACATACCATATACATATTGCATCAGAAAGCTGATAGTTCTTAACTTTGATGCTTTAATGTATTACTGATCTTAGTAATTTGTGATACAATAGTTATTCACTACTATTTGTGGGCTTGACAGTAAAAGTTTAAAGCATGGTCTCAAATTCTTACAAAACTGATGAAGAGAAAATCAAAATTCATCCAATGTATACAAAGGTATGTAAGCTTTGCTCATGGGAATGTTTTCATAAATAAAAACTAAAAGCCTATTCTAAAGTGTGTTTTAATCTAAATAGAGTGCATATTAATCTTTGTCTTCAGACATTTACAGGATGCAAGGGGAATAAACATTCATAGCCTAAGCAGTAGCTTGCTAAGCTTTGGTGTTTTGCAGCCCCATCTTTGACCTTGAATAATCATGTCCCACCCTGAATAAACTTAAATTGGTGTCAGCAGTATGGCACATCGAATGTACAATTTAGACATATTCTTCAGTCAGAGTCTTTTGAGACACCAAGGGGTAAAGGTAGGAAACTGGGTCCCTGTTGCCAGGTGTGCTGGGACTTAAAGCTAGTCACATGACTTCCTTATCTCCTCCTACCACTGCTTCAAAAGACAGACCAATACCTATGTATGTGCAACTTAAACAATGGTATGACATTTCATATCAGTCTTTGACCAATAGCCGTTTGAGACACATGCAAATTATCCGAATTAGTTTTGTGTTAATCTTTTTTTCATTGTACCAGTCATCATAATACCATTGCAACATGAAAATATTTTATTAGCATTAGCTTAATGGTTGCTTTGCATTTCTGTAACTGGAACTGAAAAAGGCTAAAGGGGTCCCATTATATTCAGGAAAGATCCAGAATAATGTCTGATAAGTAGTCATGGATTAGTACTGTCAATAGATATACTCTGCACCAACCTAGCAAAACTAATTTGATTTAACAAAGCAGCTGTCTATAATGGCTTTTAGAAGACTGCAAACAGTAAGAGCAAAAATAGTAATACCAGAGCGAATACTAGAACAATGTTTTAATTATTTAGGCTGCAGTGTCTTATACTTAAAAAATGATGACATAATAAGCAAAATAAATAAATTTACCCAGATATGTGGTACCATCAAACAAAATTTAATTTACACAAGGAAAGTGACAAAAATAATATTTTACAAACTGAAGACTGTTCCTGTGTTAATGTATGGATCTGAATATTGTACAATCACCAAACAAATGGAAAGAAAGATAGAAGCTGCAGAGATGCGCTTTCTAAGACTCTAGCAGATGTACACTAAAAGACAGGAGGAGGAGTGAAGACATACTTAGAGAATTAAAAATGTTCAATCTATTAGAAAGAATCAGAGAAAATCAAAACAATTGGGAACAACATGTGGATAGGATGAATGAATACTACTACACAAAGTTGGCTTTAAAATATACACTAAAAGGTCAACAAAACATCAGCAGACCTAAAAGGAGATGGATGGAACAGTTTAAATGAAGAAATTGGAACAAGTCAAAAGGCTTAAATCATGAAAGATGATGATGGCGACAATGATGGCTGTCTGATTCCTTAGCCATGTCATATAAACAAGAAATTGGAATTGTTAGTAACCTCTCACCAAAACCACAGTCATGCATACAGCAAATACCAGCTAAAAAGAAAGGCAATGCTTTGAGTCAGATAGCAGTAAATAATCTACTACAGATCATTGGATATGAAGAAAACTTGTAGCTCTGTTGTCTAAAATTGAAGAGGAAAATATTATTTTCTCTACCACCTACCAGTAGGAAGAGAGCTTACTACCTATTCCACTCAAAAATTTATGTCAATATTTCATCAGAAATACATTTAAGACCCCTGAATAAATAAAACAGCACAATTTTAGACAAGATCCTGAATATGCCATGTACTTGCCAGATCTTTAGAGGCAATAAGAGAGATTCTTCACCCTGATTTTGAAAACCTGTATTTGTACTCCTGTGTCAAAATTCAAAGAAAGACCCAGAGGGATTTTGCCCTGAAATATATGTATTAAAACAATCCTTTTCCACTAATTTTATCAGCCATTTCCATATAGAAAATTAATATTCAATTAATGTGCATATCTTGATGAACTATCATACTACAACTTTTCATTGCATTGGTCAAAATACTCCCATAAAAACCCTAACACAGTCGTGTGTGGTGACCATTCAGACAGCCAAAGTTATGAATATTAATTTTTAAGTAAACAATAATAAATCAAAGAACAGGGTTGCCGTGATAAAAATCACAAACAGCAATAGTACAAATCAAAGGAATAAACATTAAGGATAAAAGCACAACTTATAGCAGTTTAAATTAAAGGTATTCATATCAAAGATAAAAATTGCAACTGGAATAGTTACTGATATGCTATACTTCATAAAGTTACCTTAGGTAAAAGTTAACAGAAAATAGCTAATTCCTGGATTTAAATTCTCTTTTGACTTGATTGGTAATGACTTCTGTAAGGTAAAGGGAATTGAAAACCCATCCATCTCTTCTGGGAAGCAAACTAATTAACTTCCTGTTTCTTTTGAACGTTCCTTTTTCTTACTTCTCTTAGTAAGTGAGCTTCAGTTGAGATGATTACAAAATGAGAAAGTCTCTCTTGTCTCCAGTAGAATTCCAAGCAACTTTTGATTCTCTTCAACACTGAAAGCAAACTTTCTACAGAAAATACACTCCCAAGAATTGTAAACAGAATTATACCTAACATTTTAAACTGCGGAAAATTTTGTTTTAGCATTGAATTGGTGCTCAGTAGTTGAAGCTCTTTCACAGTTTTCTTTCTAAACTCTCGTACTGTACACCACAGTCAGTTTTTTTCCCAATCAAATGGTATTGAAGTACTTTCCATATGTATATTTCTTTTTATGGTGTTTAATGCTTGCTCTTACTACACATGGCACTGCAAGTGATGACACTGATGATTCATGGAATGGAGATGGCAGGGGGAAACTGCCCCTGTGCTGCTTTGTCCACCACAAATCCCACATGCGGTTGCCTGGGATCAAACGCAGGCCACCTTGGTGAGAGGCGCAGCCTTTCTATACGTATATAAGAAACTTTGAAAGCTGGTTTTGGGGAACTAATACATAGTTTTCATGTGAGAATAAGTTAAAGTTCTCAATTTAGAATAATCTTAAAACCTTACATCCAAACAGTTATTAACATTATCCAACACTTTAGAATAGAGAAGTTTATATTTGATATTTTCCTCTCTGAAGATACTTCTAATTAAAACATAGTTTATTGAAAAATCTGTCATTATGCAATGCAGCTATTGAGCGGCGAGTTTTTTTTTTATGTTCTATTGATATTTGTTTTGAAGTATGTTATACAACACATTGATGAAAATGAATATTTTTCTGAATATGTTTAAGAGAAGAACAAATTTGAAATGGTATTAAAATATCTGGATCAATTTCTTCAGGTATTCTAACATAGCACTAAACATGTTACAAACTTGAATGATTTTTCTGCTCACAGTGTTTTACCAAGTTTGACAAGTAATTCCATTGAGTTGAACAAAAGTAATATCAACAATATCATGTTTTATAGTTGGTAAAACCATCGCTTTAAACACAGTAGATGTTTCTAAGCAGGTACTGTGCTACTCTGCAGTGTACTTCAACAGTTCCACACAATTGCCTTGATTAATAGAATTTGTTGCTTGACCATGTCAAAAGGTCAATGCTTACTGCATCAATTAGTATTTTAGAGATAACCCTGTTTTTTGTTTATGTATATTTCATTTTAAGCTGGTCGTTAAATGCAATTTTGATTTCACTTTCTCTAAAAGCAGCTTGACGATTTTAGATGATCAACAGACAGTACATGTTCAGCTACTGATTACCAAATTTCTCATATCCATTTACCTAGACTTATACTCTACATTACACAATTACTTACTGTTAACTCCTTTCTCAAGCTGGCTTCTTTGGGGCAGTGAAACATGCATATGACCCTTGACCTTCAGAGGTATGTGCACAAGTCTTTTGCTGCTTAGTTGAAGCTGCAGGGAAATTGCTTCAGCTGGCTCACAATCGTTGTTGGTAATGTAACGTATTACATCTACATGTTTGGGAGAATTGTTATACTTTATGCAGATATTATTGAATAATTATGTGATTATAATGACATATATTATTAATAAATCTGGTATTGTCTGTCTCCATGTCGTTTGGTCATGTTAGTATGCTAACCTTCAGTTCAATTCTCACACTGCAGTTGTTGCCGAAGCAGTGATTTGGTTGCTTCCCCTGAATGCACACCTCTGGACAAACCACACTATGGGTGCATTCAGCAGGCCAAGTGCTGCAGCAGTGCTTTATTCAGAGGAGCTTTCAGGAGGCCTGCCGGGGCAGACTGCTGGATCAGCGAATGAAGCAAAGAAATACTTCACTTACCTTTTAAATAAATCAATTTTCAGTAATATAACATCGTTAGGTAACTTATTGCATAATGGCACTTATAACAGCTCTGCTTGATTAAATTCAGCCTTGCAAAAGGTATAGTCAAGTGCATCTACATGTACTGAAATGTATCTACATTTCCTTTGCATATGTAATATTAGTTCATATAAATACAAATTATATAATGTCAATATACATTCTTTAATAAACAATGGCATGGCAGGAGCATATGCAGGAAACTTGGTTAACAATCAAACCACATTTTCCTGTAGCAAGAGGTTTACCCACTGCATGCACAGAGCAAGGTTGCTTGCTCTAGCACAAAATCAGGCAAGCTAGTGATGCCTGGTTTAATACAATTGGAAACATAGACAAAAATATAATTATACTCATATAAGAGGTATTCTGCTAAAAATCTCACATATAATAAAAAAAATGAGTATAGATAATAACTGTAAATATAATTAAATTTACATTTTAATCTGAATGGAGGTCACTTGAGGCATCCTTATTGGTCTGTAATCACTGTTCTAAGTTGCCACTACTAGCAGAAAGAATTAAACATGTGTTAAGGTGAAAAGACACACCATATTTTGTTTTACTTACATTTTAAGTGTATAGTGTAAATAAATGCAGCTTTTGTGTAGCATATTTAGTAGAACTTTTTTTTTGGGGGGGGGGGGGAATTGCCATAAATTCCAACCAGTGTTGAACCAGAAAGGCTACTACAGATTGTGATAAGTATTGGTTTATTTACTTTTTTTTTTTAATTTTTTTGTCATCACAGAAGTTTTGCAGACAATGTAGGGATTTTTCAGAACCAAAGTAAGTGCTACTTAAAATAAATGCACTGCACTAATGGAGTAATGTTTCAGTTATCTTTGGTAAGTAAGCATAGGCAGTAATCAACACAATATTATCGAAACATAACCTATTTTTCACTGGCAAATTAACCCTTCACTGGTGACATGATGTCTCAGAGATGTATGGTGTGTATGCCCTATAAAAATGCAGCATATATATTTTTGAGTTCATGCTATTTTATTTGAAGAAGTACTCTTTAACCTCTTAACATATGTATTCATATACAATATGATGGTTCTTTTTTCACCTAATTTTTATTGACAAAATGAAATATTCAGTTCAGTACAATAATGACAGTAACCTTAAAATTGTGTGCTCAACAATGGAAATTTTCATTGCTGAATATCCTGTAGTTTAAAATCACAGATATACCCGTGATTTGCTTATCCCCTTTTTCTTTTTGAAATTACATTAACAAAAGTGAATTTGGGCATTGAAGCACTAAAAAATGAACAGCAACCCGAATTAGAGTCATTATTTATATGTTTGCGGCTGTGTGGTATACCCTGAAGTAAGGAACAATACATAAAGCTACTCCACATCTTTACACATGTATCTAGATTCCTTCCGTGCCTTCTTTTCTTTGGCATTACACACACTACTGCACATCCTACATGTTCTTGTTGGATTCTGCTTCTTCTCGATCGGAGGAATCGCTGATGGAAAATGACATGCAACAAGTCCAGTTGGGGTTGCCTTTGGTGATTGACGGCCCGCTGCTTTTGGTGTTAATTGCTCCCTCTGATGTATTTCAATGAGCTGCTCAGCAACAGTCATGCGAAATTCTAGGTCACTGTGCTTTGCTCCATGGTTTTTATACAGGATAAAGGCATTCCATTCTGCCAATTCCAAAAGATGAAAAAATATCTTATTGTAGTACTTACCCCTCTTGCATGGCAATGGATTATTTGTGATGTGCTGGTCTACTTTATCCACACCTCCCATTATGTCATTATAAGCAAATAAAGCTGCTGGTTTGACAATTTCTTTGTTTCTTACTTTCCGTGTCTGCATTTCTGCATTGTGGATAGTGGACAGCAAACAGACGTCTATCTTATCTTTCCATTTCAGTGCAGTTAGTTTACCTCGCTGAAATGCTGCAACCTCCCCTTTCTTTAGTTTCTTGGTCCGGAAAGAAAGCGGCATTTCTTTCCTTGTTGGATGCACAGTGTCATACATATTGATTCTTTTGGTCAGCAGAAGGTCAGCAAGCTGGGGAGAGCTATAATAATTATCTATAATCAAGCAGTATTCCATGTTTAGCAAGGGTTGCTTTAGCGTCATTACAATTTGTGATGACATTGGCAGATATTTATATTCTTCATCAAATTTAGTGCCCTTGCCTATGTAAATTATTAGGGACCAAACATATCCAGTCACTGACTCACACAACATGAATGTTTTGATGCCAAACCTAGCTCTCTTCAGTGGCAAATACTGGATCCATCCCAGTCGCCCTTAAACAATATCAGGCTTTCATCAATGGTGACATCTCTCTCTGGAATGCAGCTTCTTCTAAATTTAGCCAACAGGTAGCTCACAATAGGCCATACCTTATTTAGTTTGGGTTGTGGATGACTTTCTACATTATAGGTTGCATTGTTGGAAAAATGTAAATGCTTTTTCAAACTGACAAACCTCTGGAATGGTAGAACCTCTCTAAATATTGGTGTGGCTAATGTAGCTCTTTTAGTCCAGTACATCTGGTATGTTGGTTTTTTTGACAATGTTTTGTAACAGTATTACAGCAACAAATATGTACATTCCATCGATGGTTGTTTCCTTCCATGCTGTAACGTTTGTTTGTGTTGCATATCTGTTGGTCTCGGTAACCAAAATTTGCATGAATTCATCGTCAATGAATTGTCTAAAGTAATTCAAGACATCATCAGTACAGGGTTGAAAATTAATTTCAGGTTTACTGTAAAAGAAAACCATGGTGGAGCAGGTGACAGTGTCCTAGATGAATCCACTTCGCACCACACTCTGGCATTCGCAATATCACACTCAGGCGAAGTTGATTCATCACCTTCTTCTTCTGAACTCTCAGACCCACTAAATTCAATATCAAACTCATCTTCACTCTCCATTTTTATAAAGCATGAGGAAATGCCACAAGAAACTGCGAGAACAGATTATAACACTGGCTGCTAGTATCACAGAGCTGGAATAACTGCATGATTCAGAGACATCTCTTGGCAGAAGTATACATTTCAAAGCAACAGACCATAGCGATATCTATGAAAATATCAAAGAAGTGCCAAAACATGAGATAGAACGAGTAACTTAGACCTTTTAAAATGTATGCCGGTCAGAAATGATAAGCCCAAGCATACTTGGCGCTCTCTTATTTTGTCAAATTTGAAAAAACGAGTATACTCGTGGTTTTATGTTAAGAGGTTAAGCAACAATTTGACATATTATGTTGTTAACAACTTGTATAAGTTTTAAAAATTGAGTAGCACATGACATTTTAATGCACCTATGATAAAAAAGAAGCACATCATATCATTTGTTTGTTTAAACTCACACCCTACATTGTCTTAGATGTAAAAGTGTACTGTTTTGTGATTTAGTAACACTGATTGCAAAAATATAAATCCATGCAAGCTTATGTTATATTATATAAGTTTTTGCAAAAGGCTAAGTATCAGTTTTTTCTCCCTCTCATGAGGTGCATATTATCTACATGAAACTAATCATCTAAAACAAATTTACACATGGATTTCTGATGCACACTGATATGTTGCCTCTGTACAGCCATAAGAATATATTCTGTTTGATACTGAATCAACAAATTTTTCATGTCTCAATAGCAAGTTGAATAACATCTTAGATTTCAGGATGGTCTTTAAGATGATATTTCTCTTGCACTTTACTTATTTAACATTTTTCCACTGTATGATTAGCAGAGCCATTTTAGGAGAAAATATATAATTATAGGAGTCTTAGAGCTTTTGTCTTTACTTAGGTATGCCAGATTTCTCCTCGTCTATAACAGTTTCTTCTATGCTGTTATTTTTATTTTCTTCATTAGATATACAATTTAAGTTTCTATGGTTGTATCATGTTCACTGTTGATTATTACAAGCTCGCTCTCCATTGATACCTCTATTTGGTCATTCAAAAGTTTGGAAATGAAATCAGGGTAGTTTAGTCTGAGAAGTGTAAAGTTCCGACACCATATGTCATTGTAAACAGTGCTAACTTTTAAAACAGGGACTGATGAAAAAGTCATGCAAACAGTGACGTTACATCTCAGAGATGCCTTGGAAACTTTGTGTTTTCGTAACCCATTAACAGCAAAATGGAAGTTGATGCAAGTGTTGGTGGAATGGTTGCTAAACTAAGATAGGAAGGTACTATAAACATCACTGGATAGCGATGCTTACTGATCAATAGGCACTAATTCATAACATCAGCTAGGTTTGAGATATGTCATGTCACCAGTTAAGGGTTAAGAAATTGTAGGTAAACCATACAAACCAAAACATCTGATAGTTCTATGCTAAGCAATTAACATTTCCCATTATCAGTATCATCATCTTCATGTAAAAGAAATAAAACCTTAATAATTTATTTTCACTTTACTTCATATTATCCTTCAACAGAATTATGTATATTTAAGCAATGCATTTATGTAGAAATATCAAGAAATTGCAGCTATTTTCAGCCTTTCTCATAATCCCCACAAATCAACTAATCTAATGCAAATATTGGTAAACCTAATGTTTGCTGCAAATAAGAAATATATTTATCATGCTTCACTATTAGGTTCTGAAATATAATCAAGAACACATCTTAGTTTTTTAATAAAGCATTAGTCTTTTTGCAACTGAGCAAACTTGCATAATAGAGGTGTATGCTATTTAACAATACACTTTTGATCCACAAATTTCAGCAGCCACAAAAGTCATTATTTCTGTAGAAAACAATGCTCCATTAATGTATCCAAATATGGCAGATTATTCACCCATGGTTTTTTAAAACTTCATCTGTCATTTTTTGGAAACAATATTAAAAAGATAAGCTGATATTCTGTCACATCATGTAAAATGGCTGGATGAGTTTCAGTTGCTCACATTGTCAATCTGTTTACTACGACATGTATGCATGTGAGTTGGCCAGACTAGCACATCTAACAGCTGGTGTGGTGCCTATAATTACAATTTTTCAGGTAGTACTCATTAGTGTGCAAACTATCTGACAATAATGTTTATGAGTAAGAGTATGCAAAAATTTATCACCAAGGCAGAAAAAGTTAATGCAGCACATTCCTTTTGCTCGCCTTCTCATGGCCAGACAATACATCCACTATCAATGTAAGCATATATTATGACTTCACATTATGCTAGATAGTGACGTCACAGCTCAGTCACTCACATCTACAGTGTTTTCAAAAGCCTTGGAAAACGGCCTCTGAAATATACTTTTGTTTTGTTCAAAATCGCATAACATCACAATGCAGTATCATTTTCTGTTAACTTAAGGATGAAATTTCATTAAAAATACTTTATCTTCCAACATCTTCCCTATTTGAATGCATTGTACCTTTGGGATGTTGGATATTGGACAGAGCAGACATATTTGTTCTCCACTCCACATAATTCAATGGCGGGTGGCTCGATTAGTGTTTTGGATAAATTTTGTAAGAGGTGTAAAGCAAAAGTAGTTAAAAGCAGTGGCAAATTCTCCTATATACCGCATACACTGCTAGTGTACTAAACTTGAGAGTGTTCAAAATTACTCTTAATAAACATGCAAGATAAACAGAATGTAAGTGTTACTGAAGCTAGTGGTCCTTATGACTGTGCAGTAGAACATGTGTTAAAGACTGGATTTTGTAATTTTGAATTTTCTGAAAAACTTAAAATAAAAAGCAATGGTACGCCCACTCCTGAAATCCCAGGTCTGATTGTAAAATGTCAAGACAGAAAACAAGAGTATAACAGACATTTCTGCATTAGCAATTATTGGTTGCCCCAAATTATACAAACTCTATTGTTGGCCATCTTCTTTTTAGTAATGACAAAAGCAGTACCACGTGGTCTTAAGAAGGATTCGACAATATAGTTTCTCAAACAAGTTCATTAACTAAGCATGAAAAAACAAAAAATTACACATTTTGTGCATTCACTCTTTGTAATTTTGGCAATATGCAAGTAGACCTGCAGCTAAATGCTCAGAAATCATTACAAATGTCAAAGTATAATGAAATGGTGACAAAGAACTGAGAAATATTGAACAGACTCATTGATGTTTGTCACTTAGGGAACCAGGAATTAGCTTTTAGAGGACACGACAAGTCAGAAAGTTTCTTTAGTTGAGGCAGTTATACAGAAACACTGTATTTACTCAGTACATATGATCAACTTTTAAATGATCGTTTAAAAAAATGCTACAATTTTCCAGGACACTTTGTCATCCATTCATAATATTTAATCAAAGCTGATAGGGGTGTTTTGATTAACTGTATAACAAAAGAACTTGCATCCGCTAATTTTTTGGACATTCTTCTAGACACGGGCTCAGACATAGTGAACAGATCCCAACTCTCTACTACCATTTTACGCTATGTGGACAAATTGGGGAAAGTTAAAGAAAGGTTCATGGGCTTTATAGATGTCAGTGCAGACAGATCTGCTGAGGCACTTTACAACCATGTACTTATAACAGTTAGAGAATTTAATTTTTGTAAGAAACTTGTCGCTCAGACATGTGATGGTGCGGCCATAATGTCTGGTCAATTAGGTGATCTGCAATCTAAAGTAAAAGTGGCATTTCCTCCTCAGGGGCATTATTTGTTCGCTGTTACTGTCATATCCTGAATTTGGTTCTGCAACAGGCAGAATGTATTACGATATGTCTATAAGTGCAGATTTTTTTTTTTTTAATTCTATCAGGGTATTTTAATTTCTTTTCTCATTCCACTAAAAGAATGGAAACTTTGCCTGCTTTTATGAATAAAAAGTTACCAAAAGCGGCTCCAACACACTGGAACTTCAATTCACGCCTTGTCAACACTGTACAAGAGCAATGAGATAACCTGATTTTATTCTTTGAATTCATAACTGAACCAGAAAACAATGTTGATTGAAAACCTGATACATTGGTTAATGCACAAGGTTTTCTTTATTTTTTGGCAATTAGATACTCTCTTCCTCCTCAAAACGTTTTCGGCAATATTTGTTCATACTATACGTTCTCTTCAACATATTACAAGGCAAGTCTATGGATATTGCATATTTCCCTGCAAAGGTAATCCAGACAAAAAAAAAACACTTTAGAAGAGCTAAGAAGAGAAGCGTTCCAAAATATTTGGCGAAACATTTCTACTGAAATGATAAATGAACATGCACAAAAGAATGAACCAAGTAAAGTTACTGAAGTTATGTTCAGGAGGATATTCTATCAAATAGAAAATAGGTTTTCCAACTACGAAAGTTTTAATTTCTTTGCTCTGCCTGATTCCTCATAATTTAAAAATTACAGAACATCTTTCCTGATTACTATTGCTCAAAATTGTTGGACACCTATGGCTCAAATTTTGATTTGGTACATCGGAAAAATGAACTTAGTGTTGTGTACTCTGCTGAAGGTTTTGAAGGAAAGTCAGTAGGTGAAATAGTGAAAATGATGAATGTAAGAGATCTGGTGTGGACTGTGCCTGAAGTTTACAAATTAGCTTGTCTAATTCTAACTATACTAGCAACTGCAGCTTCTATTGAACAGTCATTTTCCACTTTAAATCGAGTAAAATTTCAAAAGAGTGAACATTTTCTGTGCAGCTATCACAAATGAGCATGCTTAAATAGGTTTTCTATACTGTTTAACGCCCACCTTTACTACACATGGCACCGCAGGCGATGGCACTGATAATGCATGGAATGAAGATGGAGCACCAATGGATGGTGCATAGGATCGTGGATTCGAGTCCCGCTTTGGGCATGGGTGTTTCTGTGTTTGTAAATGTGTCTATGTTTGTGTATGTATATGTAAAAGGAAAACGTTAAAAATAATAAGGTCTACTAAGGAAATATAGGAAACTGGAAAAAATGGAGAAAAAAGGAATACAGCACCGGAGTCCTGACAAGTCTCCGGAACTGTATTTTTTTTTGTCTTTATTTATATTAATAAGCCGGTCCCCATGGCCACGCTCGCTAAAGCGTCTCGCTTTGGTGTTTCGTGGGCAGGGGATCGTGGGTTCGAGTCCCGCCTTGGGCATGGGTGTTATATGTTTGTGCAATGTGTATATGTTTGTAAAGAAACAGTAAAACCAGTAATCAGTAAAACCTACGGGGGGAAATGTAAATAGGGATACAGTGCCGGAGTTCTGATCAGACTCCGTTACTGTTTTAAAAAAAAATGGAATAAGAAGGCAGGGGAAACCCGCCCCTGCGCCGCTTGGTCCACCACAAATCCTGCATGTGCTTGCCTGGGATCGAACCCGGGCCGCCCTTGGTGAGAGGCGAGAGGTATAACCCTCGGCCTCGGCATGGCCCTAAATAGGTCGTTATCCAGATGATTGTAATTATTAAATCACATCCATCGATCAAAAGTGACATTCCAGAAGTAACCTAAATATAACAGTCATAGTCACAGTCATTTGAAACATGCTAAATATTAGTTTCATTTGTGGACGCTCTTTAACCGATGCATCACATTTTGTTCAGATGCCTCTCGAGGTTCTTTTACGTGCCGTAAATCTACAACACGGGACCAATGGCTTTATTTACCTTCCGAAAGAAGCCATGCTAAGGATGTTTAAGCCCGAAAGAAATCCACCGCCCTCCGTCGGGTTTGAACCCGCGACCATGGGAATCAGAGGCTAGCATGCTAATTGAGTAATACTAATACAAAAATGTTTTTGTACGTTACAAACACACACACGAAATGCTGTTTCTGAGAAAGGTTGTTTAGTGAACCAAATGTTTGTATTTCCAGAATTTTGAAATTCATGATGCCAAACATTGCGACTGTTGTAAACAGAATCTGGCAAATATATTCCGTAATGATATTGTATTTATATTTCAATCCTAACACTTGTAGATCATTTTTATCCGCTAATAATAAAGTTACTATATTTCTAAACATGTTGTATTCAATTTAATGGAAGAACGGTCATGAATGAAAGTGCATAACGCTTAAGCCACGATAATCTTGAATAGAAATTTCAACATTTTGAGAATAACATGTCATTTTTTGTCCATCGAGATAAACCACGGCGAGAACTGCGAGCATCATTCGAGTAGCGATTGCGTAGCATCCGAGAACTTGCCAATGCATACAAGCTGATTTCGATTAGCACAACCATGGCGAGAACTGAGAACTTCTCTCGAGTGACGATAACGTAGCATCCGAGAACTGCTTATGAAGAGGCTGATTTCGAAACCATTGTGATTACAGTATTCGAGACCTTGTTCTCGGATGAAGCTTTCGATTCTCTAGAGTATTCGAATGCAGAGGATTCGATTCTTGAAAACATTCGATTCTGCCCATCACTATGTAAAATGTTAATGTTATGCCGCCCAGTAATTCTGCCTTGGAATCCTACTGTAAATTCCCACCATCTAGTTTCATATTTTCACAACACCAGATGGCACTGTTTAACGTGTTGGCTCAAGGGCACTAGAGGGCAAGGAGTCTTTGTTTTTCAGTGCCTTGGATCTACAGTAGTCCCCAGTTTAATGGTTATCGCAAGGTTGCCAGACTGGGCGATCTCGGGCTCTATTCTACACCAATAATTCTCTATTAAACGGTGCAATAAAATTGTCCAGTGGCGCCTTGGGATAAGACGGTACTAGCCTACTTCATTTCCAATTCGATTTAATTTATTTTTCATTCTTTTAAGTGCATTTAAACGACATGCTAGTGTAAAATATGTGTAGACATATAGACCTCATCGTCAATTTGTTAAAAAAAAAAAAAAAAAAAATAATAATAATAAAAAAAAAAAAGCTTTGGTTATGAAACATTTATGAAAAAATCTAGGCTAAAGCGGTAATCAAATCTTTTAAAAGCTGGTCGCTATGTGAAATAATTGAGGTTCGGTTCGATTTGCATGGTCCTGTTTGAGAAAAGTTAATTACTTTAAAGTTGAAACCAATAACAACGAATATATCGAAAATGGGAAACTCTACTAGAGAAACGTATATGATAAATTATATGTTTTAACAGGATCTACATTTTTTTGTGTAGTAAGGTTTTGTCTATCTCTTACGGTTTAACGCTAATGCAAAACTCAACAAGAATAAAGGGCTCTTCAGAGGCTATTCCCAGAAAATTCAAAATATACATTTTATTTGTGATGTGTGAATATATTTAATATACGGTACCTCAATCAAAATCGTTAGGGCCATTTTTGAGAAAATAAAAATGTTCAAAAAATGGTCTATGTAAAGGGTAGTTAGGGGTGTGGGGATTTTCTTGAAAGTCTTCGTGTCGCACCCTTGAAAGATACTGAACTTAACCGACTTTTCGTTTTTGAGCTATGCTGTCCATAGAATGGAATACGGATTTTTTATAAAAAATCTTTTTTTCGGATTCAGTGGACCTCAAAACACATATTTCCGGTCAAATCTCGGTATCGAAATCTTGGGGTGGAATGCAATAGGTATACCTCCTCTACCCATTACGTACGTTGTACATAAGGGATAGAGATATTACAAATTCAATAATAAGAGAGACATTTCTATGTGATTTCGTAGTTCATTAGAAGCCTATGCTTAGGAAAAGTAATTAATATTTCACTAATCTAGCCTATTCCGTGAGATGGACCCAAGCTATGGTAAAATGCCAAAATTCACAACATTCACTTCGGCCATTCTTGCGTCAAAAGATAACGGATAATAGGAACGTAGAGTTGGTACAGCTTTTATGACTCACTGCAAACCACTATTCAAAATGTTTGGAATTTTGCCATTAGCCTACGAATATATACTAGCCATATTGTTATTTGTAATAAAAAACACAGAAAAGTTTACAAAAATGCAATTATACATAACAAAGAATCTAGACACAGACAGAACTTACATAGACCAACAAATAATTTGCAGACATTCCAAAAAGCTGTTTACAACAATGGTATAGTTTTATTTAATCCACTTCCAACTCCTTTAAGAAATCGCATATGAACAAAAGCAAGTTTAGGCCAGAATTAAAAGGACGTTACTTTATTTATTCACTCCTTCTATACCGATTTCATATAATCAAAAAATATTGGTTAGTAGTTAATACACTGCGGTAAATATAATATAGATGCATATTCTAATAATGCATACTGTACGAATTGGTTTTTAGAAACAGACATGTAATGGTAAATTATGCAACATTGACACCTCTGAAAAATTCAATATCAGAGTTAATCTTTGTAAATGAATGTATCAATAATAATCAAGAGTAACCAATAAATGTAATTTCTAACTTGATCTACATCTTAGAATTGGACTTGTGTCTAATCTCAAAACAGGATCCACAAATAGCAATGCAATGTAATGTAGAGCGATGACATCATTTTAATATTCACGTAAAATTCAGGAGCATTAAACAGCCGATGTCTTGCAGAAGTGGCTTCCAACTTACCTTTTCTGCTTGTATTTTTGGGTGTTAAAGCAATAACTATCACCCCATCAGCACCTACTGCTGCTGCTGAATCTCCTCCTGTCAATAATAATAATAATAATAATAATAATAATAATAATAATAATAATAATAATAATAATAATAATAATAATAATTAATCATCGTCGTCGCCGCCGCCACCACCTCCTCATCCTCATCATCATCGGCGGCTCGTAGCTAAACAGAGGGGTACAATTTAAAGATTAACTAAAATTGCAATTAAATTGAGTGCTATTTATGGACATTCTTTAACTGCTGTGGTTCTCAGTATCTCATTCTATAATAGAAAATAAAGACAGCTTAATTTTGCTCAGAATCCTCCTTATCAGTCTTGAGGGTTTTTTACATGTCGTAAGTCTACTTACATGGGACCAACGATTTTACTTTCCTTCCGAAGGGGGCCATGCAAAGGTTTTTACGCCCAATAAAATCCATCACCCGCCGCCGGGTTTGAACCCGCGACCTTGGCAACCAGAGGTAAGTATGCTATCCTTTTTACATCACGGAGGAGGGCGACTGATTAAAATTGGTGGATACTAAAAAGTATTAGTGGAAATGCAATGTTAACTTGTGATAAAGACACTAACCTTTCTATTTGTAGATGAAGCCCATCCTTCAATCCTTTGCTCGAGCAAATACTTCGATAACTCGGTGGTTGAAGTCAGGAACTGAACGCAACATATTCCCAGAAACTTGACCCTGAATCGCCAACTTATTTGTTTATCATATGCAGGGTGACCAGACGTCCTCTTTTATCCGGACATGTCCTCCTTTTCAAACGTTTGTCCGGTGTCCGGGCGGATTTGTTCAAAATCAAGAAATATCCCACTTTTTGAAAATTCTACACTCAATCTATTTAATTTTCCCCTCTGTTTTATAGTTACTATCAACACTTAGAATGTGGTCTTTGGCTTTGCCAGTAAAATCGATATATCGAATCAATAGATCCATTTCCGCTATTTCGCGTTGCTGCTATCGTGTCCAATATCACCACGAGAGTTGGACTGTTTTGCGTGGGCTGTTGTATTTTTATTCTCTAGACCACGTGGTCCTATATTACTTGAAACTTGATTACTGTCTGTGCATTCAAGATGATGCCGAAACGGCAGTGTAAATTTTGCTATACTCTAGGAGCCAAATATCCTGCTTTCAAGAAAGGAAAAAGCTACTTCGAAGCAGAATGCACAATTTGTGGACCATACGTCTCAGTTACAAATAAAGGCATGCAATTATTTTATGCATTGTTTCTGGTTCTAAACTTGTATTTCTTTATTTGTTTATTTGCCTATGTATTTATTCTTGTAGTTAACATTATGTTGTATTCCATGTAAGCTGAGTACGTATATGCGCATGTAAGACGAAAATCACAGGCCTTCATTATTTTTGGGCACCTAGCTATAAAGTAAAAATTCTTAAATAATAACTTTCAGTAATAATATGAAGTCACATATCATTTATTTCTTGCAATAGGTAGGCAAGATTTGGAACACCACATTGCAACCCAGAAACACAAGAAAAATCTCCAAGGTTGTGGTTTAACATCCAAGATAGACAATTTATTTAATCAGCAGCAACAGCAAGCAAGTTCTGCATTAGCTCATCGGGTCCTTGCAGGAGAAGGTGCCCTAGCTTTCCATACTGTTAGACATCAGTTTAGTTACAGGTCTATGGCACCAACATTAAATGAAGTCATATTCTTCGATTCTGATGTAGCAAAGAAGATTTCATCAGCCCGAACAAAAACAGAGTGCATTATTAATAGTGTGATTGCTCTTCATGCTGTAGATATCTCTATTGAGTATTTAAAAGGGATATCTTGTTTTAGTGTTTCTACTGATGCTAGCAATCATGGCCATATAAATTCTAATCCAATATTTTGATTATAAGCAATGTGGCATTAAAATGAAAGTATTAGAACACAAATATACTCCAAATGAAACTTCTGAAACTGTTGCTAGCTACATGACTGAAACCTTGCATAACTTTGGTGTTGCCCATAAGTGTGTAAGCATTTACTGGGGACAATGCTAATACAAATTTTGTGGTATTAATCGAAAAGAGGGAAACAATATTTACAGGAATTTAAAGAAGTCTTTAAATGAAGACTTACTAGGTATTAGCTGCCCTACTCATATTTTGCATAATGCAATATGCATAGGACTGACTCTTTATCTGTAGATATGGATTGTTTAATTATTAAACTGTGCAATTACTTCTCAGTTTATACTGTGACAACGGAACAACGGAAATATTTCTGTGAGTTTGTTCAAATTAATTATTAGCAAAAGTAGATGGTTGTCTCTTTTTTCAGCTGAAGAAAGAGTGTTAGAAATGTGTTCAGGATTGAAATCGTATTTATTATTTGAAGGTAAGCCACCTAAATTTATCAGCCAGTTCTTTGAGAACAAGTTATATATATTACATGTATATACCATATTTATGGTATACACATTCATTGATGGCTGTGTTCCAGTCAAAGATACTGGAAATAGAAAGAGAAGAAAATTCTGTCGTTGAAATAAGAAATTCTAGAAACAGTGTGTAAGGTCCTGGAGAACAGACTGTAAGAGAAATACAGTTGCTTAAAAGTAAGAGAGATTTCTAGACAATGTTAGGCCAGAAGGGCTTGATGAGGAGGCTGATGCTTTCATGGATGAAGCTTTGTTGTTGTATGAATCTTGCTATGAGTATTTGAAACGATGGATCCAAATGTTTGATGAATTTGCATGTCTCTGAAGTATAATATTGAATACAATGATGTTGGAAAGTATATTGTTTATTTGCAAAGAAAATATAGTTCTCTAGAGATTGATGATGTAAAATATTTCAATCAGTTCTGTATCAAAAAATTTCTATCTGAGAATATTAATGATTCTGATTTCAGCAAGTTACTTTCTAGTCAAAAATGGGCTAAGTATTTCAATGCTGGTCAACTAGTAAAATCTTATTCTGAATTGTTAAAGCTGGTGGTGTATTTTTTTCTGTATACCAGGTCATAATGCAAACGTTGAAAGAGGTTTTCTCTAATTACAACATAGTAGACTGATGATAGAAATAAGATTTTAATTGAATCAACAAAAAACACTTATTGATGGTTCAGTATAATTTAACAAATTTTTCTAAATATCCACTAAATTTTATAAATGTCTACTGGGCAAACCACAGTTGAAACAAATCGGATCATCGGAAAAATATCAGCAGCTTATGTAAATGTTAGAGTGTGATGTATGTTTCATTTAATGTGTGTGTAGGCCTTGAGTACAGTATAAGCTTAAAGTTAAGTTTTCTTTTGTCCCATTTTTTCTCCAAATGTTCTACTTTTTACAGCAGTCCTTCCTCATTTTTAGTGATATGGATCTGGTCACTCTAATCATATGTCAATAACATTATCAGTAAGGTGGTCCTGCTGCAAATTAATGCATAACTTGTCTTTATATCAGGTTCTGTTGTACATCAGTTTAAAAGATTCTAGCCTACAGTACTAGTCCACACGATCTTAATAGCTATGTCAATTATAATATTCCCGATGTTTCTTTTCATAAACGAAGCTCCCATCTCTCTCAATAAATTATGGAAACCACTATTGGACAAAGCGTCGCCCTCCGGGGTGTAATGGTTACCATGCTAACTTCATATACCCAAGGTCGCGGGTTCAAACCCGGCGGAGGACGATGGATTTTTTTCGGGCGTAAAAATCCTTAGCGTGGCTTTCTTCGGAAGGGAAGTAAAGCCGTTGGTCCCATGTCGTAGATTTACGGCACGTAAAAGAACCTCTAAGAGAACTTTCACGCCCAATATAGTATTGGACGCTGATAATTACAGCAGTTAAAGAGCGTCCATAAATAAAACGCCATTTCATTTTTTACAACCAGGCGTATCGGAAAATATGTGAATATTTTGGGAAAGTATGTGACGACGTGTTTATGTCATTCACAGGTTGAAGAAGAGTCCTGTCCGTTGCAGTACAGTCGCTGCAAATGCAACAGTAGCAATCATGTCATAATGAAGGCGAAGACGTCATAAAACTTTTGCAACTGAGAAGATAAGTCATAATCAATGACAATTATTAGAAAACAAGTGTTTATTGGAACAAGAAGTTGGGAGGTTGATAATCTCTGTCCGAAATAATAGCGATGTATAGGAACTGTAAGGCATATTTCAGTGGCAATTAAATGGACGCTGCTGATGACGTTTTTGGCATCATACTTCTACCACTTGAATAAATAGCCTCGTTACAAATGATTCCAGTTGTACAGATTGATCCGAACTCCAGAAATTGGTGATATGATAGAAGCTGTTATTTAACAAGAAACATCATTGACTAATTTAATTTGCTTTCTTTATCTAACAAGCATGTGCATGGCAAGCAGAGATGGCATTGTATTCCTCCCAAAACTTCGATACCGGGATTTCACTCGAAATACAGGTTTTGAGGCACCGAATAAAATATCATCATTTCTAGAAAAAGGAACGTGTGTGTCTTTGTGTCTCTTATGAACAGCATAACTCAAAACTGAATTTAAACAAGTACCAAACGTGATATTTAAATTCAGTATCTTCCGAGTGTTCGACACGAAGATTTCCGAGAATCTCCTCTTAACAACACATTAGTTATTTACACAAAAAATAAAATTTATACCTTGAATTTCTGGCAGTAGTTTATGAAGTTATCTTCGTTCGGAAGGAAAAGTTTGTACCTAGTCTTGTACAACTGGAAATTTTAAGCGATAGAGAAAATGACTACACAAAAAACGTAACGCTATTCAAAGCACACAATTTTTTGTGGCATGAGCCATTTCCAAGATAACCGTTATTAATGGTACGAATTGTTCGATACTTATTCATTCCTTTAAATTCCTGTCGATTTTCGGTTGTTTCTCGCGATGTCAAGGAAAGAAGATGTAATTTTAAGGCCAGCATATAGCGCCTAGTTCTATAGTTCTATAGCATTTAATTATCGCGATCCCCGTTATACCCTAGCGCAGTGTTTCCCAACCTTTTGAAGTTCACGGCATCCTTGGGAATAACATTAAACACTAGGGGCACTCTTCCTTGAATTAAAAGAAAATTAAGCTTAATATGTTAATTTATTGAGATATTATATAATAATAACGTACACCATAACATAATACAGTAAACTTTACTACAATCACTGAGTAAAAATACATCAATAAATTTTGTTCGATTAATGATTAATCAGAAACTTGTGATTGATGCTTAGAGCACAGATATGTGATGTCGGGTCTTACAGTTGACAGTGAAACACGCAAATCATCCTCAAGGTTATTCAGTCTATTTCTTGCTTTGCATTTTATTGTCACCATAGCAGAGAAGGCTTGCTCGCATAGATAGGATGTTGAAAAGGGCAAAAGTGCGTTAATTGCTTTCTTCATTAGGTTAGGGTACTCCTCTCTCCGGTGAAGCCAAAAACTAGCCACCGACGCCTCACTCTTGGTGAACTTACCTTTGAGTGTGGAATCAGCGCAAAGATCAATAAATTCATCTCGTTCGCAAGCAGTGAAATCTATTTCCTCTGCACTATCTACGAAATCAAATGGTGAGACAACCCAGTCGAGACTCGTAGTGGAAATAGTTGGAAAGTACGCATCTATTGCATCTTGCAATCTTGATAAGTGATCACAAATGCGGTCTTTCAGCTTACCCAGATCTTTATCTCCTGCCACATTAAGAAGAGATGGAAAGTTCGACAGATCTCCTTTTTGAACTGCAGACTTCCAAGAACTAAGTTTTCTTTTAAAACCTTTCATTTTATTGGTTGAGAAGATTATTGTTTCATGTCGACCCTGCATCGAAACATTCAGTTCATTCAGCTTATGAAAAATATCTGCCAGATACGACAGTTCAAAACACCAGGAATCACTTAGTAAGAGCTCATGATATGTGTCTTGATTTTCATCCTTAAAAAAAGTTTTTAGCTGTTCTTTAAGTTCGAGAAACCGGTTCAATACACGACCCCGCGACAACCACCTTACTTCTGTGTGAAGTAACAAAGAGGTATGAGCTGCATCCGTTGCGCGACATAACTGTTAAAAAATGCTGCACTTTAAAGGTCGAGACTTCATATAGTTCACCATTTTCACAACTTGGTTAAACACTTCAGCAAAATCTTCTTTACACGCTTTCACGACTAATGCCTCTCTATGCAGAAAACAGTGAGTTATAATAATGGATGGATTTTCATTGAGAGCTCTGGCAGTAAAACCTTTAATTTTCCCAGACATAGATGGTGCACCATCTGTACATATACCACAACAGTCTTTCCATGAAAGATCATGGTTATTGAGATAAGAATTAATAGAAACGAAAATATCATGGCCTGTGGTTGTAGTCTCCAGCGGCCTACAGAACAGAAACTCTTCACTAATATCTTTTTCATCAATATATCTGACAAAACCAAGGAGTTGCGGTTTGTCACCAATATCGAGACTCTCATCTAATTGCAAAGCAAATGTTCTATAAGTTTTTATTTTCTCCGTGACTTGTTCGTTGATATTGCATGACATTTCAGATATCCTGCGGCTGATTGTGTTGTAGGACAGAGGAACTTTCGAAATTAGATTAGCTGCACCTTCGCCAAGTATTGTTGAAACTATAACTTGACATGCAGGGCCAATGATTTCCTCTCCAAGAGTATGAGGTTTCTTTTTTTTAGCTATCAGTTCTACTACTTTAAATGAGGCTTCAAGAGCAGTATCACCTATGGTCATTCTCTTTACCATTCGCACAGCTGTTTTCTTCTCCGCTTCTAATATATGTGAAAAATACATTACACTTTTCTGTGACACACTAGGGTGCTTTGTTGTAAGATGCCGCATCAGTTTGCTAGGTACCATGGCCTCGTTGCTAAGTGTTTCGCCACAAACTAAACACACAGGGATAGAGTTTTGCTCGTTGTTATTCCACTTAAATCCATACGCTAAGTAACTGTCTTGGTATGTTCTTTTCTTTCGTTTGTCTTCTTTATGTGGTGAATTCGACGGTCCGGGAGAAACTGTAAGATTTGGCTTCTTAAAGCAAGCAGTAGGAGTCGACTGTTCACTTTCACTGTCCTGGCGTTTACGTTTAACAATGAACTTATCCATAGCTAAACACTGTGAATCAACCCGAGGAAGACAACTGAAATCGCCAAGCGGCGTACACTTTTATATATTCATCTGTCGAAGTCTCGGGAATGTTGGTGAGGAAGCGAGTAGTCTCGGGAATGTTCGGCAGGGTATAGCTGTAATGCCATCTGTGGGATACTAGTATAACTGAATTATTGAAATGAATCGACCACTATCACCATCTGCCGTGCATGAGAGTAATTGATTTGACTTATTTTATTTCAAGACCTTACAAGACTTAAGGCTTCAGTAGAAGGTATTTTTTTTTGTTTATCTCAATATCTCGCGGCACCCCTTAGCCAATCACACGGCACCCTAGGGTGCCGGGGTACACCGGTTGGGAACCGTTGCCCTAGTGTATGGACATCGGTAGAGAAAGTACTGCATTCCATCCAAAAATTCCACACCAGGATTTCACAAGAAATATACGTTTAAGGTCCCATATATATAAATGCTTTTAGAAAGGTCTCTGTGTGTGCATTTCGTGTCTGCCTCACATTCAAGACGTTCCGGGTTTGAATCTTGAGTTGGCGGTGAATTTCACGGTAAAGTTTTTTAGGGGTTTTCATTTATCCTGAGAAAACTAGTTTGAAATAATTTTTAAGTTCCATGGACCTTGAGCTCTTTTGAGGATCATTTCACTCGTTTTCTTCAACGTCCGATATGTTCTACCAGGTTATAGACCATTAAACTAAATTTAAAAAAATAATGCCCGTATGTGTCTTTGACCAACATAAGTAAAAATGAAAAATCTGTGAAATACCGAACTTGATAATTGAGGGGCTCAGTGCCAGAGGGAGTTATCCCACACATTGTGAAAAAATGAGATTTTTTTGTTTTTAGACAGCTTCTGCCGTCTCTCATTATTGTAGAAATCTTGGTAATATTAGCTGTTTTAGAGTGCCATCTATAGTAACTTACAGAAACTGAGTCATTTTCCAAAGTGAGAAAGTTTGTGCCAGATGGGGATATCCCACTATGAAGTTGCTTGCTATTTAAAGAACAATGCCACCAAACTTACAGAACGTTAATTATTTTAATAGTATTGTTTATTGTTTAAACTATAGGCCAAGAAATGATTTTAGGCCTTAATACGTGAAACAGAATAGTATGTAAGATTATTATTAAACATTAAGAATATTGTGTAAATAGTTGAAATTTTAGGCATTATACTATGCTGCAGATTATTCTGTTTTTCAAAATGGGGGTAAATAGTATAGCTAGTGAAGGAAATAAACGAATATGCAAGCAAAACATATAGAAAAGAGTTGTTACTAAACGAAAAAGAAACAATGGTGAGGAATATGAATAATATCATGTTTAGTTTCTCTCTCTGCATAAGTAAATTTTTAGTAAATAATACGGCTTGCAGTGCTAAATAAATAAAAAAACTGTTAAATATCACTTTTTTGTATTTTCTAGGACATTTCAAAATGTGCATCAAATACTGGATTTAAAAAAGTTGTACCTTGATATTACATTTTTCACCAAATCAACAACTGTAATAAAACTCCTTTTTTTCTCAAATTTAGCTATTTCTGGGAAGCTCCCTCTGGCACTGAGCCCCTCAATTAAGTTCATCTTCCAGGGATGTGACACGAAGATTTCCAAGAAATTTCCCGTAGCCCAAACTACCCTTTACATGGCAAACTTTTCGAAAACTTTGATCTTCTCAAAAATGGCTCTAACGATTTTGATTAAAATACCATATATTAAAGATATTTACCTGACAAATAAAATGAATACCTATCTTGAATTGTTTACCGTTTTTAAAGAACTTTTTATTCTGGATTACTTTTGCATAACGGGTAAACCGCAGAGAGATAGGCAAAACGTGTAGATCTCGGTGTATGCTTTTTTGTTTTTGTTTTGTCGGTGGAGTTAATCATTTCCGAGATATTCCTTCTTATGTGTTTCAGTCTTCTGAAAAATGAATTTTTAATTTCTGTTTCTTTTGTTTTATTCCTGGCTTTGCAATGACAACCAAATTTCAATCACATAGTGACCAGCTTTTAAAAGATGTCGACTATCGCTTTTTCCTAGCACGTCTCCTTATTTCTCTTCTACTGATAAGGAAGCAAGTAATAACACCATTTTTGCTACTCTTTATCTTGATTAGCATAAAATAGATAGAAGAGTAGGTTTGTGTAAGAATAGTTTGTCGAAAAATTGGCAGAGAAAGTCATATGAATGGAGCACATCAGAGCTTTTTATTTCTTTTTTGTAAGTTAAACGCTCTGGAAGGTAACAAGGACAATGAATTAATGAAATGGTCGAAATGAAGCACAAATGTGCCCGAGGTTGCAGCTTAGGTTACTCGACGTAGGTATTCTCAGGATAAGAGAAAACCCTGGGAAACCTGTACCCAGGTAACTCACCGTGACTGAGGCTCAAACTCGGGACCTCTTGAATGTTAGACAGACAAACTACCACCACACTTCAGAGGCAGAAGCTGGCGCAAAAATATGTAACAAAATGTGTAATGTAACTATTAAGTTCTATCCCAATTACAGTATTTTTCAGAACATGATAACCTTCTGCCAAAGTCTGGGATTAGGGGGTTTGCGGTTGGAAACCAACCCTCGCAGTTGCCAAGTTTTCCACTTACCGGTCCCTTAACTGAGGCGCGAATCTCGACTTGAAAGTTGAGTCTGCAGGCAACAAGAGATTTTACTACGTTGCCTCGCACCCTTAGTACTGGGTTGCCGTTTGCTTGCTAATGGTTATTGCCCAGTGGCAGGGGGAGCGTTCCCGTTTGAAGGCCATCATGTTTGGGAGAAAACTATAAAATTAAGTAGATAGGAAAATAGAATTTTATAAGAATAATATGTAATAGCCAACATAATCTAAGTGAATATTTATGGTGTAGTAAGGAATGACGAAGTCTGTGGTAGCTTTTGCGTGGAATGGAATCGACTCTCATGACTTGCAGTTCACGATTCAGGGTGTCATTGTCACCAAGGTGCGTCTGCCATTAACCGTAGAAACTATAGGTACCGACTTAGGGGTGGGGGCAAGGCACCTTCTGCATCCCCTAACTTACAAATCCAGGGGCATTGCCTCTGAAATAATTTTGCATGGGGCCTACCTCCCCACCCACCCCCCCCCAATATTCAAAGATACTCATTAAGAACACTAAACTTGTTTAAATAGGGAGAATGGGGTTGTAAATGATTACCCTTATTTAAAATGCAGATTTCAATTTTTACAAAAGAAATAGTGATGCAACTTAGGTTTTAGTTAACGTCCCATCAGCACACAAATTCCATCGTAGAAAACTATTTTGTAGCTTTAATATCTGCGATAAGTTTTCGAAGTAAATCGTTTTGAGAAATCCATTACAGGGAACGCAGTGCATCCATTTTCTAATTCGTAACTATCCTCACGCTTAAGTAATAGCAAACTGTTAATTACCTTTGTCATTTGTGTAGCCACGGGTGGGATCTCCGTGTAGTCGCCTAAATACTGTTGCTTTCATCCATTGCCATCATGAAAATGACATGAACTTATATCTTTTTTCAGTGGTATAAGCAAGAATAAACGCTCTCTTCTTAGATGTGTTTAAACACCAGTTCTTACTTTGTACGGCACCACAGATGGTTTACACAGATAATACATGGAATGGTAATTAGGAAAGGAAATATTCCAGACCTAAATTTAAGGTATTTTCCCTCCCTGGCATTTGCCAGTTATGTGGCCAGAGAATAACCTTAAAAAAAGAAATATCAGTTAGGCAGGATGATCCTGGTTGGATTTTAATTGCAGATCATGAATCCATGTGTTAACGATCTCAGCCACCTCTTTTGGTAGGAATGAACTGAGTCGTAACACAATTTCGCCAGAAGCAGTAAGCTAAGACTCAACAGAGTTAGCGTTATTTTTCTTCCAACTTGCGCCGTCCATCCACATTATAATTATCATCGTCGTAAATACTATGATTAATCAGAAATTTTATTACTGTCACTTACTTGGACGATTGGTCGAGATCTCTGGTCATCAGCGTCAGGTGGACAGCTTACCTGCAGCACTGGTAAATTTCTCCTCGGCTAGCTGTTTCATAAGACCCAGACGTCGAGCTGTTAATTCAATACTTGGGGTTTTCTCAGGGTTTGTTTATTTCTCTCAGGATTGTTTGGTCTCAGGGCGTATGGATAAGTTCAGAAGGCAAGTTCAAAAGCTGTTTAAGTTTCAGACTTTAATGTTGGCACTTATTATCCTGACGAACAGACACTTACAACATCACTAACACGAAGCGAACTTCACTCACTTTAATGATGATTACCTTACTAACATTTTCTTACAAAACTTAGCGTGGTTTTTCGGGAGCTATCCGATACAACGTCTAACTTCCATGACTTTAAGATGTCTAGTGACTTTCTGGTGCTTTGGAAAGAACGCGATGTTTCTCAACCGTTGGCTTAACCTACTTATTCAAAATTGTTTTACCTTATGGGTGACGTATAGTTTTTCGATTCGTTTCTTGAATCACGTGGCTAAGAAAGACGGTTAATAGAAAGTGTGTGCCTCTCCCTATTTACAAGACCTTATTGTACTAAAGTCAGGCGTCTATTGCTCTGACAAGGAATATTTACAACCTTCGCCTTTCTTGAACTTTCTCTTCGCACAAATACAATTTCTGGAGTGAAATTCCCTTCGTTCCTAACAAGTTATACTGAAGTTTCTATTTCAGTAAACTATTATTCCAAATATATTAAATATCCCTAAATTGAATTATAAACACCTAGAATGAGTATATATATATATATATATATATATATATATATATATATATATATATACATATATCAATAACATGAATGACATACCTTTGATTTATGATCTTGATCATTAGCTGATTATAAATAACGTCTCAAACTAATCATCTTTTGTCTAATTTTCAGGCAACTCAAAATATCGGTACTATATTACGAAGAATTTAAATTGCACAAAAAGTTATTAATGCCCGATATTTTTTACAATCCTGCCCCCGGCCAAATGTAGAACAAGTCGGCGCTTATGAATATTGTACTCACATATACAGTTTTGAAGTGGAAGCTTATACCTGATGAGTAATTTATCATAATTTCGCAGTTTTAGCTTCATTTTAAGGGGAGGTAAGTTTTGGTGTGATAGAAAGAAATTGAAATAATCGTGCTAACGCATGCGTTTGGAACAAAGGAAACATTAATATAGTGTGTCTTGGATATCCTCCACACTGATATAAAAGAACACGGTTTAGTGTTGCTCTTTTACCTCTCCATGGAAGAGGTTCTTGTTCGTTATTGCCAAAACAAGAATTTACTCCTGACACGAAAGCGTTTCACAGTGCCAATGGCTCTCAAATGTTCGGGGTTCTTGCATTCCACCCAAAAATTCGATGTCGAGATTTCACCAGAAATATTTGGTTTGAGGTCCCCTAAGTCAGAAAAGAGCATTTTTAGAGAAAGATGTGTGTGTATGTGTGTTTGTTGACAGCATAACTCAAAAATACCAAATTTGGTATGTATCTTTTGTATCGTCCAAGGATGCGACACGAAGATTTTCAAAAAAATCCCCCACCACAAACTACCCTTACGTAGACAAAATTTGAAAGATATTTGCATCATAAATAAAATTGGTATTTTGAATTTTCTTGGAATAGCTTCTGAAGACCTCTTTATTCTGGATGAGTTTTTCAGAATGTTGCATAACGGTTAAACCGTAAGGGATAAACAAAAAATATAGATAGATCTCGTTAAAACACACAATTTATTTCGTATATGTTTTCTATGTAGAGCTGACGTTTCTGAGATATTCATTGGTATTGGTTTAAATTTAAAATTTAAACTACTTAAACATTTCTCAAACGGGAAGTGACGTTTCGTTTCATCTCTCTTGTTTTACTGCAGACCATGCAAAGCGAATCAAACTTCAGTTGTTTCACATAGGACCAACTTTTAAAAGATTTGACTCTCGATTTAGCCCAGTGAATGCCCTTATATCACTTTTACATACAAGGAAGCAAGTAATAAGACCATTCCTGCTAATGTTTACCTTGATTAGCATGTTGTAGATAAAAGAATAATCTTTGTTAAGGAAGGCTGTATGTGTAACAGCTAGAGAAACTCATGTGTATAGAACACATCAGATGGTTTTCTTATTTTAAACAGCGGAAGGCCCTTTAACCTCGTTGGTCATATCTGGTGATGATATTGTTTCTTACGAAAGGGAAGCCATGCTAAGAGTGCTGCCATCGTAAGCGAGTGTAAATTGTACCAGAAGCTATCTCAAATTACGTCGCAAAAGGTTATTTAACTATCAATTGTGTTTAAATAAAAAGAAAACATCACAATTGTGAAGCATATACTCACGTAATTAAGTTGAAAGCAAGAAATGCGCTGAAGGTAAAACACTGTGTAAATTGGGTTTTAAGCCAATTGCGTTTGTAACAGATTTTAATGCCCATGAATATTACAGAAAAGAAACCTTACCCTATAATTTCAGTAGAGTTGGTTTACCAACCATTCCACGACCTAGATAGAACTCTTGCTGAAATAAATATCAGTTAAAAACAGTCATTTTTCATAAAGCTAGCATCTTGATCCCTGCTAACATCTGCTTAAAGAACCACATTATTGGGGCTGACCATAAAGACGGCACCAAGTCCATGGAGCTTTATCCGGGTAACTCGCCCTAAGCGAGATTCGAACTTGAGACCTCTTGAATATGAGGCAAACACGCTACCTCCGCACTATCGAGGTGGGCAGTTTAAATGTGTTAATATGCTTAGTTGTTGCGTAAATAACTAAAGTTGTGTAAAAATTAAAGTCCCACATTTATTATTTATTTCTTCAAAACTAACATTCCAATTAAAGTTTCATTTCTACAATTTATTAAAATACTACCAAAGAGTTAAATTTTAAATTGCTAGATTTTTTCAAAAATAATAAATATAGCTATACAGCAATTCATCAAAACATAAAAAATAAAATAAGTAGTAACATGCCTGAAAATAATTGAAAAGTGTGCATCATAGAAACCGATTCTGGATGGTTTGGATTCGTTTCATTTGGGTGTCTGAACCTGAGCGGCAGATAGTGCATACGTACATCCACATAGATTTGATAATGGAGAAGTACATAAATCTGTTGATGTGTAGTGGTAATGCATTTCTCAGTAAATGTTTCAGCTGATGAATTTTCTTTCTGAGCCTTTTTATGAGATCATTTATATATCTCCTCGTTAATTTGTTATCTAACATGAGGCCTAAATATTTTACTGTTTCAATGCCAGGAATTTGTTTTCCTTTAGAACAATAGTGTAGTCTATAGTCTTGCATTTTTACGTGAATTTGACGACTTCAGGTGCTTTGGGGATTCATTGTTGTTATCCATTTCGTGCACCAAGTGTTAATATCCTGGGTAAATGTTTGAAGTTTCATTATGACACCTTTGGCATGAAATATACAAACTTCGACAAATTTATATTCCTGATAATGGTACCCTAGTGTGTTACAATCAGTAAAGGCACTTTACAAATTTAATAATTTCTCTCCACGCTTTTATTTGAGTGTGAAAAATTACGTACCACCCGGTAGTAGCTCATCAGTGGTACGCATACAATAGGTTGAGAGCCCTGAGATAGCTTATTATTTTCGTTAATTCTACATCAGGTGACCCAACATGTGCAGATAGCCCCTCGTGCAATAAAACGATTTCAGAACTCAACGGGGCTATTCGAAGCTAACACGGTCAGTGGCGGTGTGAACAAATGTTGAGAGCGATCTGCGTTCTACTCCTCTCGCATACCAGTGAAAACGGTAAGGGAATCACATTCATCGAGAAGCAGTTACCAGATTTGTATTAGAGTCCGCCTTACATTTCAGTTACAGAGCCTTTATATTCGAAAGTATCAGTATCCAGCGATAGTTTTGTAATTGTGTGCACGATATTCTTATTTAACATTAAGGACTAGATCCACTGTATAATAAATCAAAATATTAAGGCGCTGTAATAAAAACAATGTTTAAGAGCTTGTATTGTGTCACTGTAGTATTATTATTATTATTATTATTATTATTATTATTATTATTATTATTATTATTATAATAGTCATCATCATCATCATCGTCATCGTCGTCGTCATTATTATTCTAATTATTATTACGCACTATACTACAGCAGAATAAATCAAAACATGAAAACACCTTAACGAAAAACATGCAAAAATGAGAGCATGGAGTGCTTTACTGTATTATTATGTATTATTACTAAACATAGTAGAGTAAACCCAAAAAATGAAAGTGTCGTAACGAATCATTTAGAAAATCAACAGCACGTAGTATTTAACGTTGTTGTTGTTGTTCTTCTTATTATTATTCTTTATTGCGCATTATAAACCATCAGAGTAAATTAAAATTAATTAATTCTGACAATAGTATTAATGATGATAATAGTACAGCAAAACACAGTGAGCTCACGTCTTTGCATATTTTTCGTTACGATATCTTCATATGCTGATGTACTCTGCTAAGCGTTCACTGCGTAATAATATCATTTATAACAATACAGTAAAACACTACGAACACTAAGTGCTTTTCGTTGCAATGAATTCACGTTTTGATTTACTGTGTTAAGTGTATTCTGCGTAATAGTACTAATGATAACGCTACAGTGAAACACCACGTGTTCTTTATTTGCATAATATTTTTCGTTATGATGTTTTCTTGTTTGATTCCTTCTGCTAAGCACAATTATATTAAAATATAATTAATATTAATGATAATAATGCAGTAAAACACTAAGTGCGTAGTTGCGTATTTTTAGAACATGTTCACGTTTGTTTTATTCTACTAAGAGCATACTATTAATGACAATAATACAATGAAATGTATAGTGTAATATTAATGACAATTTGACACTACGTGCTCTCGTGTTTTTTTTTTTTTTTTTTTTTTTTCATTTAGAGGTTTTCATGTTTTGATTTATTCTGCTCAGCTTAATAACACTAATAATGACATAGTAAAATATTACACGCTGTCGTGTTTGCGTATTTTTCGTTATAATGTATTCATGTTTTGATATATTCTGCTCAGCATAGTAATATTAATGTTAACAGTACGTACTACCGTGTTGTGATATTTTTTCGTTACGAGGTTATCATGTTTTATTTTATTCTGCTAAGCGTATACCGCGTAATAATATGAATTATGATAATAATGCAGTGGAACACTACGTGCTCTCCGGTTTGCATGTTTTTCGTTACGACATTTCAAGTTTTAGTTTATTTTGCTAAGCGTACACTATATAATAATATTAATAAAACAGTGAAACACTACGTGCTCTCGTGTTTGCATGTTTTTCGTTAAGATGTTTTCATGTTTTGAAATATTCTACTAAGCGTTATTAAATGATATTAAGCATAGTACAGTGAAATACTTAGTGCTCTCGTGTCTATAAGCTTTTGGTTTCGATGTTTTCATGTTTTCATTTATTCTGCTCAGCGTATTTTGAGCAATAATATTAATAGTAATAATACGGTGAAACACTGCGTGTTATCGTGTTTGCATGTTTTCATGTTTTGATTTACTCTGCCTAGCGTGTATCTACTGCATAATAATATTAATGATAATAATACTGTGAAACACTGCGTGCTGTCATGGATTTTTTTTGTTTTTTTTTTTTGTTGCGGCGCCTTAAAGGTTTGTTTTACCCTACAACGGATCTAGCCTGTAACTTGAAATAGAAACATCGCGCACACAATTACAAAACCAGCTATTGGTGTATCCATAGGTGAATTTATCAAGCATATAAAGGCTCTGTAACTGAATTGGAAAACATTTAACAAAGTTTTCGTCTATTTACAATGTTGTTGTAAATCATTATGGACGTGTACAAGTCCGGAAACTGCCTCTCGATGAGCGCGATTCCCTGACCGTTTTCGCTGATGTACAAGAGGTGTGTAACGAAGGTGGCTCATGCTATATTTTAACACCGTCACTGACTGGTGTTTGCTTCGAATTGCCCCGCTGAGGTCTGCAACCATTTCATCGTTCGTATGGTTATCTGCACACCTGAAATACGGCGTTGTTGGGCCACCTAGTAGAAGTAGAAATTATTGTATTTCAGCAACAGCTCCAAGCTTTTCAATTAAAAATGCCAAGTTATAAAACAGCAGTAAGTTACATCTAAAGATCTTACTTGTACCGCAGAGCAGAAGAGCAAAATAGTAGTATTTGGTCTAACGTTTAGAGAGAAACACTTCGTGCATGACTTACGTGAGATCTAATGCGGCTACCGCCACACCAGGAAGAAGGGAAAAATTAAGGAACTACACAAGGCTGACAGCTCACAGAGACATGCGGGTGTCAGTATTAGTTCCTGGTTCAAAGACCTATCCCAGTGCTGGTGCTGCCCAAATGGCGATCCGTCCAAACAAACAGTTGTATCGCGGGGGATATTTTTCCTCGGTGCAGGCATCCGCGTCATCTGTCCGGTAACTTCACATGCCCCAAAACTTAGAATACACACCTGAATAAGGGAAGGATACGGAATGAAAGAGAAACGAGGCAAAGGGCATCATGGTAGAAGAGAAACGACATTACCATTCACCTATCGACCAAGGAAAACAACGATTTCGTATTAGCTCATGATTCTTCGCTCCGTTCAAAGTATACTGGAAGATGACTTACTCTGCTATGTTGTCTATTTATAGCCTAGATTTATATGTAGAAATACGAAATAAATGTGATGTTACTACAGTTTGGATGCATGCTTTTAATAAAAGGAAAGACGTATACCTCTATTGTTTATCCCCTCTATAATGCTGTGTAGATATGTGTAGTGCAAGCACACTTAGGAACCCTCCACTTGAAAATGACATCACTCACACACTTGTCTGTCTGACGTGTAACGCAACGGATTACTTTTAATGCTGTTACTATATCGCGCAAGTGAAGAGTTGGCGCAACTTTTTAGCTGGATCTACGATTATTGTGTGCAATTATTCCGTTCTGGAATCCCTTACAAAATAACTGCTGCATTATTTTCTTTTACCTCAGATGCTTTTAGGAGAAAATAATTGTGTCTCATTCACATGACTTTCTCTACCTATTCTGCAACTAATTTTTCTTAAAAAAGCTATTTTTTCTATCACGCTAATCAAAATAAGCATTAGACAGAGATTGTCTTACTACTTATTTGCTTGTAGGCTATGGATAAGTAAGATGCATTTAATTGGGCTAAAGAGAGAGTCAAAAGATGGTCGCTAACGTGATGTATTGAAATTCCGTTCTCTTTGCTTCACCAGCAGAAAGAAAAACGGAAAAATTCATTCCCATTTGAGAAAAGTATAAGTATAGACAAATTGAAACTAGTAACAAGGAATATCTCTAAAATGGTTCACTCTACAAAAAATGTATGTGACATAAATTGTGTGTTTTGGATAGATCTAAATTTTTGTGAAGTAAATTTTCGTCTATCTCTTGTGGTTTACCAATTATGTCAATGCCGCCAGAATGAAGGGGCCTTCAGAGGCTATTTTCAGAAAATTCAGATATATATTTCATTTACCATGAAAATAGCTTAAACGTGTGTAATTTTAAGCAATACCACGAGAGCCCTTATGAGAAAATCAAAAATTTTAATAAATGTTAAATGTAAAGAGTAGTTTAATCCGGGGGGCGGGCATTTTCTTGAAAATCATCGTGTCCATGCTTGTAAAATCCTGAATTTCTATATCAAGTTTGGAATTTTCGTTTCGAGTTATGGTGTTCACAGACACATAGGGTCACACACACACACGAGCACACACGCACACACTCATTCACGCTCACTCACAAATTGTCTTTATTCTAAGAATACTTTTTTGGATTCAGGAATCTCCGGTGAAATCTCGAAATCGAATTTTTGGGTGGAATTCAATTTTCTCCCTACCATAACGGAGCGTGATGGCTCAGGTGATTTTGTCTGTGGCCGTATTCGGGAGGTCGGGGTTCGCTTCCCGTGGCCGGCCCATAAGTTTTTGGGGGTTTCCGCGGGTCACTAGGCGAATGCTGGATATGCTTCTTTCATCCCCCGAATTTCCTGTGTCCCCACGTGGTTTCCATTGTTATTTCATTCATTCTTCATCCCACTGGCTTCTTTCAGGTTTGGAAGTGTCTGTGGTAGTGCTCTGTACGGCGTGACATAAAAAAATTCTCCGTCCCCCAATTTCGACTGGCTACCGGGATGCCGTTCCTGGCGGGGGCGCTGAACCCTACATGGGGCGGGAGGCTCCGGTCTACCTATTCGACTGTCAGGGTGCTTTAATTTGGAAACTATAAGGATCCTGTCACTTCCGTGCCGTTGCTCCTGGTCCCGATCGCCCGGTGTATCCTCCTACCTCATTCCTCACTCTGGGGACGCCCCCTCGTGGAGGCGAGGGTACAATAACCTCAGGTTCGGTATCAAGAGCCATCCGACAAGTGTCCTGTCCCCCGACTACATATAAAGTAAAAATCAACAGTAAAACCGTTATATTATGTACTTCCTATTCATCTAAACGTTGCGATGAATTTGTTAACTGTTTCATTGTTCTGTATAAAGTGATTTTCTAGAACCTTTTATGAAGTATTTAAACAATATTTGAGGCTTTAGGTATAACAACATTAAATTAAGAGCTACCGAGGGCTCATTAACTTGCAAATAAATGCTAAAGCAATCAAATACGGACAGGATGGTTTTGGCAGCAAAGAGTGTCGGGTTCCGGGAACTGCGCTGTTCAAAATCTCCGTAAGTTAAGAGGAGCGGCTTTTAATAAGAATAAGCTGTAATTTCCTTAATGCAATTTCCATGAAGTCTACTGGACTCGTTTTCAGACAGTAAATATATGATTTGATGGATTATATCAGAGATTTTTTTCTTAAATCCAATACCAAAAGCCGATGTGTTAATTTACACGACTTATTCCAACTGCCATTTATTTCCACAATGCTTCTTACGCAAGCTGTTTTCTATTTGCTTCATGATAATTGTGATAGAACTTTATATATCTTCGCTGCATATTTAATTATAGGAGCTATTTCTACAAATCCATAGTCAGGTGTTTAAAAGAGGCTAGCCATGGCTTTAAAATTGGCTACGCATTTCATAATATCGCGATAAACAGGTGAAGAACTACTAGACTTTGAACTTGAACAAGCATTTAACAATTGAAACAAATATTAACGTCCTACATCTCAAAAGTGGCTATTGTCACCAAAAAGTAATTGTTTTAAAGATATCTGTTTGTTTTGTTGTACATTTTTGTTCGTATCTTTACGTACCTATGTATGTCAGTTACACAAAATTACATAAATTTACTTTGAAATGAAGTGGACTTTTGCGGAATACAGCAAGAAAATTCAGTTTGTACATTTTATTTTCCATATAAATAGCTTAAACGTGTGTAATTTTAATCAATACCATGAGAGCCCTTATGAGAAAATCAAAAATTTTAATAAATGTTAAATGTAAAGGGTAGTTTAAACCGGGGGGCGGGCATTTTCTTGAAAATCATCGTGTCCATGCTTGTAAAATCCTGAATTTCTATATCAAGTTTGGTATTTAACGGAATTTTCGTTTCGAGTTATGGTGTTCACAGACACATAGGGTCACACACACACACGAGCACACACGCACACACTCATTCACGCTCACTCACAAATTGTCTTTATTTTAAGAATACTTTTTTGGATTCAGGAATCTCCGGTGAAATCTCGAAATCGAATTTTTGGGTGGAATTCAATTTTCTCCCTACCATAACGGAGCGTGATGGCTCAGGTGATTTTGTCTGTGGCCGTATTCGGGAGGTCGGGGTTCGCTTCCCGTGGCCGGCCCATAAGTTTTTGGGGGTTTCCGCGGGTCACTAGGCGAATGCTGGATATGCTTCTTTCATCCCCCGAATTTCCTGTGTCCCCACGTGGTTTCCATTGTTATTTCATTCATTCTTCATCCCACTGGCTTCTTTCAGGTTTGGAAGTGTCTGTGGTAGTGCTCTGTACGGCGTGACATAAAAAAATTCTCCGTCCCCCAATTTCGACTGGCTACCGGGATGCCGTTCCTGGCGGGGGCGCTGAACCCTACATGGGGCGGGAGGCTCCGGTCTACCTATTCGACTGTCAGGGTGCTTTAATTTGGAAACTATAAGGATCCTGTCATTTCCGTGCCGTTGCTCCTGAACCCGATCGCCCGGTGTATCCTCCTACCTCATTCCTCACTCTGGGGACGCCCCCTCGTGGAGGCGAGGGTACAATAACCTCAGGTTCGGTATCAAGAGTCCTCCGACAAGTGTCCTGTCCCCCGACTACATATAAAGTAAAAATCAACAGTAAAACCGTTATATTATGTACTTCCTATTCATCTAAACGTTGCGATGAATTTGTTAACTGTTTCATTGTTCTGCATAAAGTGATTTTCTAGAACCTTTTATGAAGTATTTAAACAATATTTGAGGCTTTAGGTATAACAACATTAAATTAAGAGCTACCGAGGGCTCATTAACTTGCAAATAAATGCTAAAGCAATCAAATACAGACAGGGTGGTTTTGGCAGCAAAGAGTGTCGGGTTCCGGGAACTGCGTTGTTCAAAATCTCCGTGAGTTAAGAGGAGCGGCTTTTAATAAGAATAAGCTGTAATTTCCTTAATGCAATTTCCATGAAGTCTACTGGACTCGTTTTCAGACAGTAAATATATGATTTGATGGATTATATCAGAGATTTTTTTCTTAAATCCAATACCAAAAGCCGATGTGTTAATTTACACGACTTATTCCAACTGCCATTTATTTCCACAATGCTTCTTACGCAAGCTGTTTTCTATTTGCTTCATGATAATTGTGATAGAACTTTATATATCTTCGCTGCATATTTAATTATAGGAGCAATTTCTACAAATCCATAGTCAGGTGTTTAAAAGAGGCTAGCCATGGCTTTAAAATTGGCTACGCATTTCATAATATCGCGATAAACAGGTGAAGAACTACTAGACTTTGAACTTGAACAAGCATTTAACAATTGAAACAAATATTAACGTCCTACATCTCAAAAGTGGCTATTGTCACCAAAAAGTAATTGTTTTAAAGATATCTGTTTGTTTTGTTGTACATTTTTGTTCGTATCTTTACGTACCTATGTATGTCAGTTACACAAAATTACATAAATTTACTTTGAAATGAAGTGGACTTTTGCGGAATATAGCAAGAAAATTCAGTTTGTACATTTTATTTTCCATATAAATAGCTTAAACGTGTGTAATTTTAATCAATACCATGAGAGCCTTATGAGAAAATCAAAAATTTTAATAAATGTTAAATGTAAAGAGTAGTTTAATCCGGGGGGCGGGCATTTTCTTGAAAATCATCGTGTCCATGCTTGTAAAATCCTGAATTTCTATATCAAGTTTGGTATTTAACGGAATTTTCGTTTCGAGTTATGGTGTTCACAGACACATAGGGTCACACACACACACGAGCACACACGCACACACTCATTCACGCTCACTCACAAATTGTCTTTATTCTAAGAATACTTTTTTGGATTCAGGAATCTCCGGTGAAATCTCGAAATCGAATTTTTGGGTGGAATTCAATTTTCTCCCTACCATAACGGAGCGTGATGGCTCAGGTGATTTTGTCTGTGGCCGTATTCGGGAGGTCGGGGTTCGCTTCCCGTGGCCGGCCCATAAGTTTTTGGGGGTTTCCGCGGGTCACTAGGCGAATGCTGGATATGCTTCTTTCATCCCCCGAATTTCCTGTGTCCCCACGTGGTTTCCATTGTTATTTCATTCATTCTTCATCCCACTGGCTTCTTTCAGGTTTGGAAGTGTCTGTGGTAGTGCTCTGTACGGCGTGACATAAAAAAATTCTCCGTCCCCCAATTTCGACTGGTTACCGGGATGCCGTTCCTGGCGGGGGCGCTGAACCCTACATGGGGCGGGAGGCTCCGGTCTACCTATTCGACTGTCAGGGTGCTTTAATTTGGAAACTATAAGGATCCTGTCATTTCCGTGCCGTTGCTCCTGGTCCCGATCGCCCGGTGTATCCTCCTACCTCATTCCTCACTCTGGGGACGCCCCCTCGTGGAGGTTCGGTATCAAGTGCCCTCCGACAAGTGTCCTGTCCCCCGACTACATATAAAGTAAAAATCAACAGTAAAACCGTTATATTATGTACTTCCTATTCATCTAAACGTTGCGATGAATTTGTTAACTGTTTCATTGTTCTGCATAAAGTGATTTTCTAGAACCTTTTATGAAGTATTTAAACAATATTTGAGGCTTTAGGTATAACAACATTAAATTAAGAGCTACCGAGGGCTCATTAACTTGCAAATAAATGCTAAAGCAATCAAATACGGACAGGGTGGTTTTGGCAGCAAAGAGTGTCGGGTTCCGGGAACTGCGCTGTTCAAAATCTCCGTAAGTTAAGAGGAGCGGCTTTTAATAAGAATAAGCTGTAATTTCCTTAATGCAATTTCCATGAAGTCTACTGGACTCGTTTTCAAACAGTAAATATATGATTTGATGGATTATATCGGAGATTTTTTTCTTAAATCCAATACCAAAAGCCGATGTGTTAATTTACACGACTTATTCCAACTGCCATTTATTTCCACAATGCTTCTTACGCAAGCTGTTTTCTATTTGCTTCATGATAATTGTGATAGAACTTTATATATCTTCGCTGCATATTTAATTATAGGAGCTATTTCTACAAATCCATAGTCAGGTGTTTAAAAGAGGCTAGCCATGGCTTTAAAATTGGCTACGCATTTCATAATATCGCGATAAACAGGTGAAGAACTACTAGACTTTGAACTTGAACAAGCATTTAACAATTGAAACAAATATTAACGTCCTACATCTCAAAAGTGGCTATTGTCACCAAAAAGTAATTGTTTTAAAGATATCTGTTTGTTTTGTTGTACATTTTTGTTCGTATCTTTACGAACCTATGTATGTCAGTTACACAAAATTACATAAATTTACTTTGAAATGAAGTGGACTTTTGCGGAATACAGCAAGAAAATTCAGTTTGTACATTTTATTTTCCATATAAATAGCTTAAACGTGTGTAATTTTAATCAATACCATGAGAGCCCTTATGAGAAAATAAAAAATTTTAATAAATGTTAAATGTAAAGAGTAGTTTAATCCGGGGGGCGGGCATTTTCTTGAAAATCATCGTGTCCATGCTTGTAAAATCCTGAATTTCTATATCAAGTTTGTTATTTAACGGAATTTTCGTTTCGAGTTATGGTGTTCACAGACACATAGGGTCACACACACACACGAGCACACACGCACACACTCATTCACGCTCACTCACAAATTGTCTTTATTCTAAGAATACTTTTTTGGATTCAGGAATCTCCGGTGAAATCTCGAAATCGAATTTTTGGGTGGAATTCAATTTTCTCCCTACCATAACGGAGCGTGATGGCTCAGGTGATTTTGTCTGTGGCCGTATTCGGGAGGTCGGGGTTCGCTTCCCGTGGCCGGCCCATAAGTTTTTGGGGGTTTCCGCGGGTCACTAGGCGAATGCTGGATATGCTTCTTTCATCCCCCGAATTTCCTGTGTCCCCACGTGGTTTCCATTGTTATTTCATTCATTCTTCATCCCACTGGCTTCTTTCAGGTTTGGAAGTGTCTGTGGTAGTGCTCTGTACGGCGTGACATAAAAAAATTCTCCGTCCCCTAATTTCGACTGGCTACCGGGATGCCGTTCCTGTCTGGGGCGCTGAACCCTACATGGGGCGGGATGCTCTGGTCTACCTATTCGACTGTCAGGGTGCTTTAATTTGGAAACTATAAGGATCCTGTCATTTCCGTGCCGTTGCTCCTGGTCCCGATCGCCCGGTGTATCCTCCTACCTCATTCCTCACTCTGGGGACGCCCCCTCGTGGAGGCGAGGGTACATTAACCTCAGGTTCGGTATCAAGAGCCCTCCGACAAGTGTCCTGTCCCCCGACTACATATAAAGTAAAAATCAACAGTAAAACCGTTATATTATGTACTTCCTATTCATCTAAACGTTGCGATGAATTTGTTAACTGTTTCATTGTTCTGCATAAAGTGATTTTCTAGAACCTTTTATGAAGTATTTAAACAATATTTGAGGCTTTAGGTATAACAACATTAAATTAAGAGCTACCGAGGGCTCATTAACTTGCAAATAAATGCTAAAGCAATCAAATACGGACAGGGTGGTTTTGGCAGCAAAGAGTGTCGGGTTCCGGGAACTGCGCTGTTCAAAATCTCCGTAAGTTAAGAGGAGCGGCTTTTAATAAGAATAAGCTGTAATTTCCTTAATGCAATTTCCATGAAGTCTACTGGACTCGTTTTCAGACAGTAAATATATGATTTGATGGATTATATCAGAGATTTTTTTCTTAAATCCAATACCAAAAGCCGATGTGTTAATTTACGCGACTTATTCCAACTGCCATTTATTTCCACAATGCTTCTTACGCAAGCTGTTTTCTATTTGCTTCATGATAATTGTGATAGAACTTTATATATCTTCGCTGCATATTTAATTATAGGAGCTATTTCTACAAATCCATAGTCAGGTGTTTAAAAGAGGCTAGCCATGGCTTTAAAATTGGCTACGCATTTCATAATATCGCGATAAACAGGTGAAGAACTACTAGACTTTGAACTTGAACAAGCATTTAACAATTGAAACAAATATTAACGTCCTACATCTCAAAAGTGGCTATTGTCACCAAAAAGTAATTGTTTTAAAGATATCTGTTTGTTTTGTTGTACATTTTTGTTCGTATCTTTACGTACCTATGTATGTCAGTTACACAAAATTACATAAATTTACTTTGAAATGAAGTGGACTTTTGCGGAATACAGCAAGAAAATTCAGTTTGTACATTTTATTTTCCATATAAATAGCTTAAACGTGTGTAATTTTAATCAATACCATGAGAGCCCTTATGAGAAAATAAAAAATTTTAATAAATGTTAAATGTAAAGAGTAGTTTAATCCGGGGGGCGGGCATTTTCTTGAAAATCATCGTGTCCATGCTTGTAAAATCCTGAATTTCTATATCAAGTTTGGTATTTAACGGAATTTTCGTTTCGAATTATGGTGTTCACAGACACATAGGGTCACACACACACACGAGCACACACGCACACACTCATTCACGCTCACTCACAAATTGTCTTTATTCTAAGAATACTTTTTTGGATTCAGGAATCTCCGGTGAAATCTCGAAATCGAATTTTTGGGTGGAATTCAATTTTCTCCCTACCATAACGGAGCGTGATGGCTCAGGTGATTTTGTCTGTGGCCGTATTCGGGAGGTCGGGGTTCGCTTCCCGTGGCCGGCCCATAAGTTTTTGGGGGTTTCCGCGGGTCACTAGGCGAATGCTGGATATGCTTCTTTCATCCCCCGAATTTCCTGTGTCCCCACGTGGTTTCCATTGTTATTTCATTCATTCTTCATCCCACTGGCTTCTTTCAGGTTTGGAAGTGTCTGTGGTAGTGCTCTGTACGGCGTGACATAAAAAAATTCTCCGTCCCCCAATTTCGACTGGTTACCGGGATGCCGTTCCTGGCGGGGGCGCTGAACCCTACATGGGGCGGGAGGCTCCGGTCTACCTATTCGACTGTCAGGGTGCTTTAATTTGGAAACTATAAGGATCCTGTCATTTCCGTGCCGTTGCTCCTGGTCCCGATCGCCCGGTGTATCCTCCTACCTCATTCCTCACTCTGGGGACGCCCCCTCGTGGAGGCGAGGGTACATTAACCTCAGGTTCGGTATCAAGAGCCCTCCGACAAGTGTCCTGTCCCCCGACTACATATAAAGTAAAAATCAACAGTAAAACCGTTATATTATGTACTTCCTATTCATCTAAACGTTGCGATGAATTTGTTAACTGTTTCATTGTTCTGTATAAAGTGATTTTCTAGAACCTTTTATGAAGTATTTAAACAATATTTGAGGCTTTAGGTATAACAACATTAAATTAAGAGCTACCGAGGGCTCATTAACTTGCAAATAAATGCTAAAGCAATCAAATACGGACAGGATGGTTTTGGCAGCAAAGAGTGTCGGGTTCCGGGAACTGCGCTGTTCAAAATCTCCGTAAGTTAAGAGGAGCGGCTTTTAATAAGAATAAGCTGTAATTTCCTTAATGCAATTTCCATGAAGTCTACTGGACTCGTTTTCAGACAGTAAATATATGATTTGATGGATTATATCAGAGATTTTTTTCTTAAATCCAATACCAAAAGCCGATGTGTTAATTTACACGACTTATTCCAACTGCCATTTATTTCCACAATGCTTCTTACGCAAGCTGTTTTCTATTTGCTTCATGATAATTGTGATAGAACTTTATATATCTTCGCTGCATATTTAATTATAGGAGCTATTTCTACAAATCCATAGTCAGGTGTTTAAAAGAGGCTAGCCATGGCTTTAAAATTGGCTACGCATTTCATAATATCGCGATAAACAGGTGAAGAACTACTAGACTTTGAACTTGAACAAGCATTTAACAATTGAAACAAATATTAACGTCCTACATCTCAAAAGTGGCTATTGTCACCAAAAAGTAATTGTTTTAAAGATATCTGTTTGTTTTGTTGTACATTTTTGTTCGTATCTTTACGTACCTATGTATGTCAGTTACACAAAATTACATAAATTTACTTTGAAATGAAGTGGACTTTTGCGGAATACAGCAAGAAAATTCAGTTTGTACATTTTATTTTCCATATAAATAGCTTAAACGTGTGTAATTTTAATCAATACCATGAGAGCCCTTATGAGAAAATAAAAAATTTTAATAAATGTTAAATGTAAAGAGTAGTTTAACCCGGGGGGCGGGCATTTTCTTGAAAATCATCGTGTCCATGCTTGTAAATTCCTGAATTTCTATATCAAGTTTGGTATTTAACGGAATTTTCGTTTCGAGTTATGGTGTACACAGACACATACGGTCACACACACACACGAGCACACACGCACACACTCATTCACGCTCACTCACAAATTGTCTTTATTCTAAGAATACTTTTTTGGATTCAGGAATCTCCGGTGAAATCTCGAAATCGAATTTTTGGGTGGAATTCAATTTTCTCCCTACCATAACGGAGCGTGATGGCTCAGGTGATTTTGTCTGTGGCCGTATTCGGGAGGTCGGGGTTCGCTTCCCGTGGCCGGCCCATAAGTTTTTGGGGGTTTCCGCGGGTCACTAGGCGAATGCTGGATATGCTTCTTTCATCCCCCGAATTTCCTGTGTCCCCACGTGGTTTCCATTGTTATTTCATACATTCTTCATCCCACTGGCTTCTTTCAGGTTTGGAAGTGTCTGTGGTAGTGCTCTGTACGGCGTGACATAAAAAAATTCTCCGTCCCCCAATTTCGACTGGTTACCGGGATGCCGTTCCTGGCGGGGGCGCTGAACCCTACATGGGGCGGGAGGCTCCGGTCTACCTATTCGACTGTCAGGGTGCTTTAATTTGGAAACTATAAGGATCCTGTCATTTCCGTGCCGTTGCTCCTGGTCCCGATCGCCCGGTGTATCCTCCTACCTCATTCCTCACTCTGGGGACGCCCCCTCGTGGAGGCGAGGGTACAATAACCTCAGGTTCGGTATCAAGAGCCCTCCAACAAGTGTCCTGTCCCCCGACTACATATAAAGTAAAAATCAACAGTAAAACCGTTATATTATGTACTTCCTATTCATCTAAACGTTGCGATGAATTTGTTAACTGTTTCATTGTTCTGTATAAAGTGATTTTCTAGAACCTTTTATGAAGTATTTAAACAATATTTGAGGCTTTAGGTATAACAACATTAAATTAAGAGCTACCGAGGGCTCATTAACTTGCAAATAAATGCTAAAGAAATCAAATACGGACAGGATGGTTTTGGCAGCAAAGAGTGTCGGGTTCCGGGAACTGCGCTGTTCAAAATCTCCGTATGTTAAGAGGAGCGGCTTTTAATAAGAATAAGCTGTAATTTCCTTAATGCAATTTCCATGAAGTCTACTGGACTCGTTTTCAGACAGTAAATATATGATTTGATGGATTATATCAGAGATTTTTTTCTTAAATCCAATACCAAAAGCCGATGTGTTAATTTACACGACTTATTCCAACTGCCATTTATTTCCACAATGCTTCTTACGCAAGCTGTTTTCTATTTGCTTCATGATAATTGTGATAGAACTTTATATATCTTCGCTGCATATTTAATTATAGGAGCTATTTCTACAAATCCATAGTCAGGTGTTTATAAGAGGCTAGCCATGGCTTTAAAATTGGCTACGCATTTCATAATATCGCGATAAACAGGTGAAGAACTACTAGACTTTGAACTTGAACAAGCATTTAACAATTGAAACAAATATTAACATCCTACATCTCAAAAGTGGCTATTGTCACCAAAAAGTAATTGTTTTAAAGATATCTGTTTGTTTTGTTGTACATTTTGGTTCGTATCTTTACGTACCTATGTATGTCAGTTACACAAAATTACATAAATTTACTTTGAAATGAAGTGGACTTTTGCGGAATACAGCAAGAAAATTCAGTTTGTACATTTTATTTTCCATATAAATAGCTTAAACGTGTGTAATTTTAATCAATACCATGAGAGCCCTTATGAGAAAATAAAAAATTTTAATAAATGTTAAATGTAAAGAGTAGTTTAATCCGGGGGGCGGGCATTTTCTTGAAAATCATCGTGTCCATGCTTGTAAAATCCTGAATTTCTATATCAAGTTTGGTATTTAACGGAATTTTCGTTTCGAGTTATGGTGTTCACAGACACATAGGGTCACACACACACACGAGCACACACGCACACACTCATTCACGCTCACTCACAAATTGTCTTTATTCTAAGAATACTTTTTTGGATTCAGGAATCTCCGGTGAAATCTCGAAATCGAATTTTTGGGTGGAATTCAATTTTCTCCCTACCATAACGGAGCGTGATGGCTCAGGTGATTTTGTCTGTGGCCGTATTCGGGAGGTCGGGGTTCGCTTCCCGTGGCCGGCCCATAAGTTTTTGGGGGTTTCCGCGGGTCACTAGGCGAATGCTGGATATGCTTCTTTCATCCCCCGAATTTCCTGTGTCCCCACGTGGTTTCCATTGTTATTTCATTCATTCTTCATCCCACTGGCTTCTCTCAGGTTTGGAAGTGTCTGTGGTAGTGCTCTGTACGGCGTGACATAAAAAAATTCTCCGTCCCCCAATTTCGACTGGCTAACGGGATGCCGTTCCTGGCGGGGGCGCTGAACCCTACATGGGGCGGGAGGCTCCGGTCTACCTATTCGACTGTCAGGGTGCTTTAATTTGGAAACTATAAGGATCCTGTCATTTCCGTGCCGTTGCTCCTGGTCCCGATCGCCCGGTGTATCCTCCAACCTCATTCCTCACTCTGGGGACGCCCCCTCGTGGAGGCGAGGGTACATTAACCTCAGGTTCGGTATCAAGAGCCATCCGACAAGTGTCCTGTCCCCCGACTACATATAAAGTAAAAATCAACAGTAAAACCGTTATATTATGTACTTCCTATTCATCTAAACGTTGCGATGAATTTGTTAACTGTTTCATTGTTCTGCATAAAGTGATTTTCTAGAACCTTTTATGAAGTATTTAAACAATATTTCAGGCTTTAGGTATAACAACATTAAATTAAGAGCTACCGAGGGCTCATTAACTTGCAAATTAATGCTAAAGCAATCAAATACGGACAGGGTGGTTTTGGCAGCAAAGAGTGTCGGGTTCCGGGAACTGCGCTGTTCAAAATCTCCGTAAGTTAAGAGGAGCGGCTTTTAATAAGAATAAGCTGTAATTTCCTTAATGCAATTTCCATGAAGTCTACTGGACTCGTTTTCAGACAGTAAATATATGATTTGATGGATTATATCAGAGATTTTTTTCTTAAATCCAATACCAAAAGCCGATGTGTTAATTTACACGACTTATTCCAACTGCCATTTATTTCCACAATGCTTCTTACGCAAGCTGTTTTCTATTTGCTTCATGATAATTGTGATAGAACTTTATATATCTTCGCTGCATATTTAATTATAGGAGCTATTTCTACAAATCCATAGTCAGGTGTTTAAAAGAGGCTAGCCATGGCTTTAAAATTGGCTACGCATTTCATAATATCGCGATAAACAGGTGAAGAACTACTAGACTTTGAACTTGAACAAGCATTTAACAATTGAAACAAATATTAACATCCTACATCTCAAAAGTGGCTATTGTCACCAAAAAGTAATTGTTTTAAAGATATCTGTTTGTTTTGTTGTACATTTTTGTTCGTATCTTTACGTACCTATGTATGTCAGTTACACAAAATTACATAAATTTACTTTGAAATGAAGTGGACTTTTGCGGAATACAGCAAGAAAATTCAGTTTGTACATTTTATTTTCCATATAAATAGCTTAAACGTGTGTAATTTTAATCAATACCATGAGAGCCCTTATGAGAAAATAAAAAATTTTAATAAATGTTAAATGTAAAGAGTAGTTTAATCCGGGGGGCGGGCATTTTCTTGAAAATCATCGTGTCCATGCTTGTAAAATCCTGAATTTCTATATCAAGTTTGGTATTTAACGGAATTTTCGTTTCGAGTTATGGTGTACACAGACACATAGGGTCACACACACACACGAGCACACACGCACACACACGCACACACTCATTCACGCTCACTCACAAATTGTCTTTATTCTAAGAATACTTTTTTGGATTCAGGAATCTCCGGTGAAATCTCGAAATCGAATTTTTGGGTGGAATTCAATTTTCTCCCTACCATAACGGAGCGTGATGGCTCAGGTGATTTTGTCTGTGGCCGTATTCGGGAGGTCGGGGTTCGCTTCCCGTGGCCGGCCCATAAGTTTTTGGGGGTTTCCGCGGGTCACTAGGCGAATGCTGGATATGCTTCTTTCATCCCCCGAATTTCCTGTGTCCCCACGTGGTTTCCATTGTTATTTCATTCATTCTTCATCCCACTGGCTTCTTTCAGGTTTGGAAGTGTCTGTGGTAGTGCTCTGTACGGCGTGACATAAAAAAATTCTCCGTCCCCCAATTTCGACTGGCTACCGGGATGCCGTTCCTGGCGGGGGCGCTGAACCCTACATGGGGCGGGAGGCTCCGGTCTACCTATTCGACTGTCAGGGTGCTTTAATTTGGAAACTATAAGGATCCTGTCATTTCCGTGCCGTTGCTCCTGGTCCCGATCGCCCGGTGTATCCTCCTACCTCATTCCTCACTCTGGGGACGCCCCCTCGTGGAGGCGAGGGTACATTAACCTCAGGTTCGGTATCAAGAGCCCTCCGACAAGTGTCCTGTCCCCCGACTACATATAAAGTAAAAATCAACAGTAAAACCGTTATATTATGTACTTCCTATTCATCTAAACGTTGCGATGAATTTGTTAACTGTTTCATTGTTCTGTATAAAGTGATTTTCTAGAACCTTTTATGAAGTATTTAAACAATATTTGAGGCTTAAGGTATAACAACATTAAATTAAGAGCTACCGAGGGCTCATTAACTTGCAAATAAATGCTAAAGCAATCAAATACGGACAGGATGGTTTTGGCAGCAAAGAGTGTCGGGTTCCGGGAACTGCGCTGTTCAAAATCTCCGTAAGTTAAGAGGAGCGGCTTTTAATAAGAATAAGCTGTAATTTCCTTAATGCAATTTCCATGAAGTCTACTGGACTCGTTTTCAGACAGTAAATATATGATTTGATGGATTATATCAGAGATTTTTTTCTTAAATCCAATACCAAAAGCCGATGTGTTAATTTACACGACTTATTCCAACTGCCATTTATTTCCACAATGCTTCTTACGCAAGCTCTTTTCTATTTGCTTCATGATAATTGTGATAGAACTTTATATATCTTCGCTGCATATTTAATTATAGGAGCTATTTCTACAAATCCATAGTCAGGTGTTTAAAAGAGGCTAGCCATGGCTTTAAAATTGGCTACGCATTTCATAATATCGCGATAAACAGGTGAAGAACTACTAGACTTTGAACTTGAACAAGCATTTAACAATTGAAACAAATATTAACGTCCTACATCTCAAAAGTGGCTATTGTCACCAAAAAGTAATTGTTTTAAAGATATCTGTTTGTTTTGTTGTACATTTTTGTTCGTATCTTTACGTACCTATGTATGTCAGTTACACAAAATTACATAAATTTACTTTGAAATGAAGTGGACTTTTGCGGAATACAGCAAGAAAATTCAGTTTGTAGATTTTATTTTCCATATAAATAGCTTAAACGTGTGTAATTTTAATCAATACCATGAGAGCCCTTATGAGAAAATCAAAAATTTTAATAAATGTTAAATGTAAAGAGTAGTTTAAACCGGGGGGCGGGCATTTTCTTGAAAATCATCGTGTCCATGCTTGTAAAATCCTGAATTTCTATATCAAGTTTGGTATTTAACGGAATTTTCGTTTCGAGTTATGGTGTTCACAGACACATACGGTCACACACACACACGAGCACACACGCACACACTCATTCACGCTCACTCACAAATTGTCTTTATTCTAAGAATACTTTTTTGGATTCAGGAATCTCCGGTGAAATCTCGAAATCGAATTTTTGGGTGGAATTCAATTTTCTCCCTACCATAACGGAGCGTGATGGCTCAGGTGATTTTGTCTGTGGCCGTATTCGGGAGGTCGGGGTTCGCTTCCCGTGGCCGGCCCATAAGTTTTTGGGGGTTTCCGCGGGTCACTAGGCGAATGCTGGATATGCTTCTTTCATCCCCCGAATTTCCTGTGTCCCCACGTGGTTTCCATTGTTATTTCATTCATTCTTCATCCCACTGGCTTCTTTCAGGTTTGGAAGTGTCTGTGGTAGTGCTCTGTACGGCGAGACATAAAAAAATTCTCCGTCCCCCAATTTCGACTGATTACCGGGATGCCGTTCCTGGCGGGGGCGCTGAACCCTACATGGGGCGGGAGGCTCCGGTCTACCTATTCGACTGTCAGGGTGCTTTAATTTGGAAACTATAAGGATCCTGTCATTTCCGTGCCGTTGCTCCTGGTCCCGATCGCCCGGTGTATCCTCCTACCTCATTCCTCACTCTGGGGACGCCCCCTCGTGGAGGCGAGGGTACAATAACCTCAGGTTCGGTATCAAGAGCCCTCCGACAAGTGTCCTGTCCCCCGACTACATATAAAGTAAAAATCAACAGTAAAACCGTTATATTATGTACTTCCTATTCATCTAAACGTTGCGATGAATTTGTTAACTGTTTCATTGTTCTGCATAAAGTGATTTTCTAGAACCTTTTATGAAGTGTTTAAACAATATTTGAGGCTTTAGGTATAACAACATTAAATTAAGAGCTACCGAGGGCTCATTAACTTGCAAATAAATGCTAAAGCAATCAAATACAGACAGGGTCGTTTTGGCAGCAAAGAGTGTCGGGTTCCGGGAACTGCGTTGTTCAAAATCTCCGTGAGTTAAGAGGAGCGGCTTTTAATAAGAATAAGCTGTAATTTCCTTAATGCAATTTCCATGAAGTCTACTGGACTCGTTTTCAGACAGTAAATATATGATTTGATGGATTATATCAGAGATTTTTTTCTTAAATCCAATACCAAAAGCCGATGTGTTAATTTACACGACTTATTCCAACTGCCATTTATTTCCACAATGCTTCTTACGCAAGCTGTTTTCTATTTGCTTCATGATAATTGTGATAGAACTTTATATATCTTCGCTGCATATTTAATTATAGGAGCTATTTCTACAAATCCATAGTCAGGTGTTTAAAAGAGGCTAGCCATGGCTTTAAAATTGGCTACGCATTTCATAATATCGCGATAAACAGGTGAAGAACTACTAGACTTTGAACTTGAACAAGCATTTAACAATTGAAACAAATATTAACGTCCTACATCTCAAAAGTGGCTATTGTCACCAAAAAGTAATTGTTTTAAAGATATCTGTTTGTTTTGTTGTACATTTTTGTTCGTATCTTTACGTACCTATGTATGTCAGTTACACAAAATTACATAAATTTACTTTGAAATGAAGTGGACTTTTGCGGAATACAGCAAGAAAATTCAGTTTGTAGATTTTATTTTCCATATAAATAGCTTAAACGTGTGTAATTTTAATCAATACCATGAGAGCCCTTATGAGAAAATAAAAAATTTTAATAAATGTTAAATGTAAAGAGTAGTTTAATCCGGGGGGCGGGCATTTTCTTGAAAATCATCGTGTCCATGCTTGTAAATTCCTGAATTTCTATATCAAGTTTGGTATTTAACGGAATTTTCGTTTCGAGTTATGGTGTACACAGACACATACGGTCACACACACACACGAGCACACACGCACACACTCATTCACGCTCACTCACAAATTGTCTTTATTCTAAGAATACTTTTTTGGATTCAGGAATCTCCGGTGAAATCTCGAAATCGAATTTTTGGGTGGAATTCAATTTTCTCCCTACCATAACGGAGCGTGATGGCTCAGGTGATTTTGTCTGTGGCCGTATTCGGGAGGTCGGGGTTCGCTTCCCGTGGCCGGCCCATAAGTTTTTGGGGGTTTCCGCGGGTCACTAGGCGAATGCTGGATATGCTTCTTTCATCCCCCGAATTTCCTGTGTCCCCACGTGGTTTCCATTGTTATTTCATACATTCTTCATCCCACTGGCTTCTTTCAGGTTTGGAAGTGTCTGTGGTAGTGCTCTGTACGGCGTGACATAAAAAAATTCTCCGTCCCCCAATTTCGACTGGTTACCGGGATGCCGTTCCTGGCGGGGGCGCTGAACCCTACATGGGGCGGGAGGCTCCGGTCTACCTATTCGACTGTCAGGGTGCTTTAATTTGGAAACTATAAGGATCCTGTCATTTCCGTGCCGTTGCTCCTGGTCCCGATCGCCCGGTGTATCCTCCTACCTCATTCCTCACTCTGGGGACGCCCCCTCGTGGAGGCGAGGGTACAATAACCTCAGGTTCGGTATCAAGAGCCCTCCAACAAGTGTCCTGTCCCCCGACTACATATAAAGTAAAAATCAACAGTAAAACCGTTATATTATGTACTTCCTATTCATCTAAACGTTGCGATGAATTTGTTAACTGTTTCATTGTTCTGTATAAAGTGATTTTCTAGAACCTTTTATGAAGTATTTAAACAATATTTGAGGCTTTAGGTATAACAACATTAAATTAAGAGCTACCGAGGGCTCATTAACTTGCAAATAAATGCTAAAGAAATCAAATACGGACAGGATGGTTTTGGCAGCAAAGAGTGTCGGGTTCCGGGAACTGCGCTGTTCAAAATCTCCGTATGTTAAGAGGAGCGGCTTTTAATAAGAATAAGCTGTAATTTCCTTAATGCAATTTCCATGAAGTCTACTGGACTCGTTTTCAGACAGTAAATATATGATTTGATGGATTATATCAGAGATTTTTTTCTTAAATCCAATACCAAAAGCCGATGTGTTAATTTACACGACTTATTCCAACTGCCATTTATTTCCACAATGCTTCTTACGCAAGCTGTTTTCTATTTGCTTCATGATAATTGTGATAGAACTTTATATATCTTCGCTGCATATTTAATTATAGGAGCTATTTCTACAAATCCATAGTCAGTTGTTTATAAGAGGCTAGCCATGGCTTTAAAATTGGCTACGCATTTCATAATATCGCGATAAACAGGTGAAGAACTACTAGACTTTGAACTTGAACAAGCATTTAACAATTGAAACAAATATTAACATCCTACATCTCAAAAGTGGCTATTGTCACCAAAAAGTAATTGTTTTAAAGATATCTGTTTGTTTTGTTGTACATTTTGGTTCGTATCTTTACGTACCTATGTATGTCAGTTACACAAAATTACATAAATTTACTTTGAAATGAAGTGGACTTTTGCGGAATACAGCAAGAAAATTCAGTTTGTACATTTTATTTTCCATATAAATAGCTTAAACGTGTGTAATTTTAATCAATACCATGAGAGCCCTTATGAGAAAATAAAAAATTTTAATAAATGTTAAATGTAAAGAGTAGTTTAATCCGGGGGGCGGGCATTTTCTTGAAAATCATCGTGTCCATGCTTGTAAAATCCTGAATTTCTATATCAAGTTTGGTATTTAACGGAATTTTCGTTTCGAGTTATGGTGTTCACAGACACATAGGGTCACACACACACACGAGCACACACGCACACACTCATTCACGCTCACTCACAAATTGTCTTTATTCTAAGAATACTTTTTTGGATTCAGGAATCTCCGGTGAAATCTCGAAATCGAATTTTTGGGTGGAATTCAATTTTCTCCCTACCATAACGGAGCGTGATGGCTCAGGTGATTTTGTCTGTGGCCGTATTCGGGAGGTCGGGGTTCGCTTCCCGTGGCCGGCCCATAAGTTTTTGGGGGTTTCCGCGGGTCACTAGGCGAATGCTGGATATGCTTCTTTCATCCCCCGAATTTCCTGTGTCCCCACGTGGTTTCCATTGTTATTTCATTCATTCTTCATCCCACTGGCTTCTCTCAGGTTTGGAAGTGTCTGTGGTAGTGCTCTGTACGGCGTGACATAAAAAAATTCTCCGTCCCCCAATTTCGACTGGCTAACGGGATGCCGTTCCTGGCGGGGGCGCTGAACCCTACATGGGGCGGGAGGCTCCGGTCTACCTATTCGACTGTCAGGGTGCTTTAATTTGGAAACTATAAGGATCCTGTCATTTCCGTGCCGTTGCTCCTGGTCCCGATCGCCCGGTGTATCCTCCAACCTCATTCCTCACTCTGGGGACGCCCCCTCGTGGAGGCGAGGGTACATTAACCTCAGGTTCGGTATCAAGAGCCATCCGACAAGTGTCCTGTCCCCCGACTACATATAAAGTAAAAATCAACAGTAAAACCGTTATATTATGTACTTCCTATTCATCTAAACGTTGCGATGAATTTGTTAACTGTTTCATTGTTCTGCATAAAGTGATTTTCTAGAACCTTTTATGAAGTATTTAAACAATATTTCAGGCTTTAGGTATAACAACATTAAATTAAGAGCTACCGAGGGCTCATTAACTTGCAAATTAATGCTAAAGCAATCAAATACGGACAGGGTGGTTTTGGCAGCAAAGAGTGTCGGGTTCCGGGAACTGCGCTGTTCAAAATCTCCGTAAGTTAAGAGGAGCGGCTTTTAATAAGAATAAGCTGTAATTTCCTTAATGCAATTTCCATGAAGTCTACTGGACTCGTTTTCAGACAGTAAATATATGATTTGATGGATTATATCAGAGATTTTTTTCTTAAATCCAATACCAAAAGCCGATGTGTTAATTTACACGACTTATTCCAACTGCCATTTATTTCCACAATGCTTCTTACGCAAGCTGTTTTCTATTTGCTTCATGATAATTGTGATAGAACTTTATATATCTTCGCTGCATATTTAATTATAGGAGCTATTTCTACAAATCCATAGTCAGGTGTTTAAAAGAGGCTAGCCATGGCTTTAAAATTGGCTACGCATTTCATAATATCGCGATAAACAGGTGAAGAACTACTAGACTTTGAACTTGAACAAGCATTTAACAATTGAAACAAATATTAACATCCTACATCTCAAAAGTGGCTATTGTCACCAAAAAGTAATTGTTTTAAAGATATCTGTTTGTTTTGTTGTACATTTTTGTTCGTATCTTTACGTACCTATGTATGTCAGTTACACAAAATTACATAAATTTACTTTGAAATGAAGTGGACTTTTGCGGAATACAGCAAGAAAATTCAGTTTGTACATTTTATTTTCCATATAAATAGCTTAAACGTGTGTAATTTTAATCAATACCATGAGAGCCCTTATGAGAAAATAAAAAATTTTAATAAATGTTAAATGTAAAGAGTAGTTTAATCCGGGGGGCGGGCATTTTCTTGAAAATCATCGTGTCCATGCTTGTAAAATCCTGAATTTCTATATCAAGTTTGGTATTTAACGGAATTTTCGTTTCGAGTTATGGTGTACACAGACACATAGGGTCACACACACACACGAGCACACACGCACACACACGCACACACTCATTCACGCTCACTCACAAATTGTCTTTATTCTAAGAATACTTTTTTGGATTCAGGAATCTCCGGTGAAATCTCGAAATCGAATTTTTGGGTGGAATTCAATTTTCTCCCTACCATAACGGAGCGTGATGGCTCAGGTGATTTTGTCTGTGGCCGTATTCGGGAGGTCGGGGTTCGCTTCCCGTGGCCGGCCCATAAGTTTTTGGGGGTTTCCGCGGGTCACTAGGCGAATGCTGGATATGCTTCTTTCATCCCCCGAATTTCCTGTGTCCCCACGTGGTTTCCATTGTTATTTCATTCATTCTTCATCCCACTGGCTTCTTTCAGGTTTGGAAGTGTCTGTGGTAGTGCTCTGTACGGCGTGACATAAAAAAATTCTCCGTCCCCCAATTTCGACTGGCTACCGGGATGCCGTTCCTGGCGGGGGCGCTGAACCCTACATGGGGCGGGAGGCTCCGGTCTACCTATTCGACTGTCAGGGTGCTTTAATTTGGAAACTATAAGGATCCTGTCATTTCCGTGCCGTTGCTCCTGGTCCCGATCGCCCGGTGTATCCTCCTACCTCATTCCTCACTCTGGGGACGCCCCCTCGTGGAGGCGAGGGTACATTAACCTCAGGTTCGGTATCAAGAGCCCTCCGACAAGTGTCCTGTCCCCCGACTACATATAAAGTAAAAATCAACAGTAAAACCGTTATATTATGTACTTCCTATTCATCTAAACGTTGCGATGAATTTGTTAACTGTTTCATTGTTCTGTATAAAGTGATTTTCTAGAACCTTTTATGAAGTATTTAAACAATATTTGAGGCTTAAGGTATAACAACATTAAATTAAGAGCTACCGAGGGCTCATTAACTTGCAAATAAATGCTAAAGCAATCAAATACGGACAGGATGGTTTTGGCAGCAAAGAGTGTCGGGTTCCGGGAACTGCGCTGTTCAAAATCTCCGTAAGTTAAGAGGAGCGGCTTTTAATAAGAATAAGCTGTAATTTCCTTAATGCAATTTCCATGAAGTCTACTGGACTCGTTTTCAGACAGTAAATATATGATTTGATGGATTATATCAGAGATTTTTTTCTTAAATCCAATACCAAAAGCCGATGTGTTAATTTACACGACTTATTCCAACTGCCATTTATTTCCACAATGCTTCTTACGCAAGCTCTTTTCTATTTGCTTCATGATAATTGTGATAGAACTTTATATATCTTCGCTGCATATTTAATTATAGGAGCTATTTCTACAAATCCATAGTCAGGTGTTTAAAAGAGGCTAGCCATGGCTTTAAAATTGGCTACGCATTTCATAATATCGCGATAAACAGGTGAAGAACTACTAGACTTTGAACTTGAACAAGCATTTAACAATTGAAACAAATATTAACGTCCTACATCTCAAAAGTGGCTATTGTCACCAAAAAGTAATTGTTTTAAAGATATCTGTTTGTTTTGTTGTACATTTTTGTTCGTATCTTTACGTACCTATGTATGTCAGTTACACAAAATTACATAAATTTACTTTGAAATGAAGTGGACTTTTGCGGAATACAGCAAGAAAATTCAGTTTGTAGATTTTATTTTCCATATAAATAGCTTAAACGTGTGTAATTTTAATCAATACCATGAGAGCCCTTATGAGAAAATCAAAAATTTTAATAAATGTTAAATGTAAAGAGTAGTTTAAACCGGGGGGCGGGCATTTTCTTGAAAATCATCGTGTCCATGCTTGTAAAATCCTGAATTTCTATATCAAGTTTGGTATTTAACGGAATTTTCGTTTCGAGTTATGGTGTTCACAGACACATACGGTCACACACACACACGAGCACACACGCACACACTCATTCACGCTCACTCACAAATTGTCTTTATTCTAAGAATACTTTTTTGGATTCAGGAATCTCCGGTGAAATCTCGAAATCGAATTTTTGGGTGGAATTCAATTTTCTCCCTACCATAACGGAGCGTGATGGCTCAGGTGATTTTGTCTGTGGCCGTATTCGGGAGGTCGGGGTTCGCTTCCCGTGGCCGGCCCATAAGTTTTTGGGGGTTTCCGCGGGTCACTAGGCGAATGCTGGATATGCTTCTTTCATCCCCCGAATTTCCTGTGTCCCCACGTGGTTTCCATTGTTATTTCATTCATTCTTCATCCCACTGGCTTCTTTCAGGTTTGGAAGTGTCTGTGGTAGTGCTCTGTACGGCGTGACATAAAAAAATTCTCCGTCCCCCAATTTCGACTGGCTACCGGGATGCCGTTCCTGGCGGGGGCGCTGAACCCTACATGGGGCGGGAGGCTCCGGTCTACCTATTCGACTGTCAGGGTGCTTTAATTTGGAAACTATAAGGATCCTGTCATTTCCGTGCCGTTGCTCCTGGTCCCGATCGCCCGGTGTATCCTCCTACCTCATTCCTCACTCTGGGGACGCCCCCTCGTGGAGGCGAGGGTACATTAACCTCAGGTTCGGTATCAAGAGCCCTCCGACAAGTGTCCTGTCCCCCGACTACATATAAAGTAAAAATCAACAGTAAAACCGTTATATTATGTACTTCCTATTCATCTAAACGTTGCGATGAATTTGTTAACTGTTTCATTGTTCTGTATAAAGTGATTTTCTAGAACCTTTTATGAAGTATTTAAACAATATTTGAGGCTTAAGGTATAACAACATTAAATTAAGAGCTACCGAGGGCTCATTAACTTGCAAATAAATGCTAAAGCAATCAAATACGGACAGGATGGTTTTGGCAGCAAAGAGTGTCGGGTTCCGGGAACTGCGCTGTTCAAAATCTCCGTAAGTTAAGAGGAGCGGCTTTTAATAAGAATAAGCTGTAATTTCCTTAATGCAATTTCCATGAAGTCTACTGGACTCGTTTTCAGACAGTAAATATATGATTTGATGGATTATATCAGAGATTTTTTTCTTAAATCCAATACCAAAAGCCGATGTGTTAATTTACACGACTTATTCCAACTGCCATTTATTTCCACAATGCTTCTTACGCAAGCTCTTTTCTATTTGCTTCATGATAATTGTGATAGAACTTTATATATCTTCGCTGCATATTTAATTATAGGAGCTATTTCTACAAATCCATAGTCAGGTGTTTAAAAGAGGCTAGCCATGGCTTTAAAATTGGCTACGCATTTCATAATATCGCGATAAACAGGTGAAGAACTACTAGACTTTGAACTTGAACAAGCATTTAACAATTGAAACAAATATTAACGTCCTACATCTCAAAAGTGGCTATTGTCACCAAAAAGTAATTGTTTTAAAGATATCTGTTTGTTTTGTTGTACATTTTTGTTCGTATCTTTACGTACCTATGTATGTCAGTTACACAAAATTACATAAATTTACTTTGAAATGAAGTGGACTTTTGCGGAATACAGCAAGAAAATTCAGTTTGTAGATTTTATTTTCCATATAAATAGCTTAAACGTGTGTAATTTTAATCAATACCATGAGAGCCCTTATGAGAAAATCAAAAATTTTAATAAATGTTAAATGTAAAGAGTAGTTTAAACCGGGGGGCGGGCATTTTCTTGAAAATCATCGTGTCCATGCTTGTAAAATCCTGAATTTCTATATCAAGTTTGGTATTTAACGGAATTTTCGTTTCGAGTTATGGTGTTCACAGACACATACGGTCACACACACACACGAGCACACACGCACACACTCATTCACGCTCACTCACAAATTGTCTTTATTCTAAGAATACTTTTTTGGATTCAGGAATCTCCGGTGAAATCTCGAAATCGAATTTTTGGGTGGAATTCAATTTTCTCCCTACCATAACGGAGCGTGATGGCTCAGGTGATTTTGTCTGTGGCCGTATTCGGGAGGTCGGGGTTCGCTTCCCGTGGCCGGCCCATAAGTTTTTGGGGGTTTCCGCGGGTCACTAGGCGAATGCTGGATATGCTTCTTTCATCCCCCGAATTTCCTGTGTCCCCACGTGGTTTCCATTGTTATTTCATTCATTCTTCATCCCACTGGCTTCTTTCAGGTTTGGAAGTGTCTGTGGTAGTGCTCTGTACGGCGAGACATAAAAAAATTCTCCGTCCCCCAATTTCGACTGATTACCGGGATGCCGTTCCTGGCGGGGGCGCTGAACCCTACATGGGGCGGGAGGCTCCGGTCTACCTATTCGACTGTCAGGGTGCTTTAATTTGGAAACTATAAGGATCCTGTCATTTCCGTGCCGTTGCTCCTGGTCCCGATCGCCCGGTGTATCCTCCTACCTCATTCCTCACTCTGGGGACGCCCCCTCGTGGAGGCGAGGGTACAATAACCTCAGGTTCGGTATCAAGAGCCCTCCGACAAGTGTCCTGTCCCCCGACTACATATAAAGTAAAAATCAACAGTAAAACCGTTATATTATGTACTTCCTATTCATCTAAACGTTGCGATGAATTTGTTAACTGTTTCATTGTTCTGCATAAAGTGATTTTCTAGAACCTTTTATGAAGTGTTTAAACAATATTTGAGGCTTTAGGTATAACAACATTAAATTAAGAGCTACCGAGGGCTCATTAACTTGCAAATAAATGCTAAAGCAATCAAATACAGACAGGGTCGTTTTGGCAGCAAAGAGTGTCGGGTTCCGGGAACTGCGTTGTTCAAAATCTCCGTGAGTTAAGAGGAGCGGCTTTTAATAAGAATAAGCTGTAATTTCCTTAATGCAATTTCCATGAAGTCTACTGGACTCGTTTTCAGACAGTAAATATATGATTTGATGGATTATATCAGAGATTTTTTTCTTAAATCCAATACCAAAAGCCGATGTGTTAATTTACACGACTTATTCCAACTGCCATTTATTTCCACAATGCTTCTTACGCAAGCTGTTTTCTATTTGCTTCATGATAATTGTGATAGAACTTTATATATCTTCGCTGCATATTTAATTATAGGAGCTATTTCTACAAATCCATAGTCAGGTGTTTAAAAGAGGCTAGCCATGGCTTTAAAATTGGCTACGCATTTCATAATATCGCGATAAACAGGTGAAGAACTACTAGACTTTGAACTTGAACAAGCATTTAACAATTGAAACAAATATTAACGTCCTACATCTCAAAAGTGGCTATTGTCACCAAAAAGTAATTGTTTTAAAGATATCTGTTTGTTTTGTTGTACATTTTTGTTCGTATCTTTACGTACCTATGTATGTCAGTTACACAAAATTACATAAATTTACTTTGAAATGAAGTGGACTTTTGCGGAATACAGCTAGAAAATTCAGTTTGTACATTTTATTTTCCATATAAATATCTTAAAAATTATGCCACTTTAATCAAAATCGTTTGACATGTTTTCTATAAAATAAAAAATTTCGAAAACATTTCATGTAATGAGCACTTTGGCTTGGAAGCATTTTCTTTAAAATATTCGTATGCCATCTTTTGAGGATAATGGACTTCAATACGAAGTTTGGTAATAGCCGACTTTTCGTTTGGCAGTTATGCTGTTCACACACACGCGCACACAACGTTTTCGTCTGTTTACATTGTTGCATATTATCACGGACTCTAGTATAAGTATGGAAACTGGCTCTCGATGAGTGCAATTCCCTCATCGTTTCCTCTGATATGCAAGAGGAGTAGAATTCAGGTCGCTCTAACTATTTGTTAACACTGCCATTGGCCGGTGTTTGCACTGAAATGCCACGTTGAGTCCTCCAGCTCTTTTACCGCACAAGCGTTATCTATACACTTTAAATGCGGCGCATTTGGATCCGGACCGAGTGCTCCCAATGACGACACCAGGATAACCTTATAAAATTTGGAAATCACCAAACCGCAACTCCCGAACACTGTCGCCTGGTCCTTCAGCCTAAAAAGATGAGTAGGGAATTATGGGGAAAATAAAAATCCGGGGGAAGAAATGATCTACCCAGCTTTCGCATAGCAACCTGGGGGAACCCCCTCAAAAACTCATTGGTCAGGCAGGCCAGCTACGGGGATCGAATCCACGATCCCCCGAATAAGGCCCGCAAACCAAACCGCCTGAGCCATCCCATCGGTAGTAGTAGGAAGTCCGCGTGCGGTCATGTGTGTGTGTGTGTGTGTGTGTGTGTGTGTATGTGTGTGGTGTGTGTGTGTGGGTGTGCGCGCATGCGTGTGTCTATGAACACAATAAAAAATCTTATGTGCCATTTACATAACTTTCTCTAGCTGATCTCCAAACAGACATTTCTTGCAAAAGATTATTCTTTTATATACACCCTGATAATCGAGATAAACATTAACAGAAATTGTTGTATTACTGCTACTTTGTAAGTAGAAGAGAAAATATGTGAATGCATTAGGCTAAAGCGATATCCATATATTTTAAAAGCTGGTCGCAATGTGAAATATTTGTGATTCGGTTTCCTTTGCATGGTCCCGTTTTGAGAAAAGTTAGGTGATATAAAGTTGAGACCAATCACAAGGAATATCTCGAAAACGGTCCACTCTACAAGAAGAACGTATATGACATAATTTTTGTGTTTTAAGGAGATTACATTTTCTGTTATGTACGTTCTTGCATATCTCTCACAGTTTTATGCAAAACTCTGCAAAACCCATCCAGAAAAAAGAGGTCTTCAGAGGTTATTCCCAGAAAATTCAAGCTATACATTTGGTCCGCAATGTAAATGTCTTTAATATACCTACGGTATTTTGATCAAAACCATTAGAGCCATTTTTGAAAAAAAAATATGTCCATACATTTTTTTATGTAAAGGCTTGTTTGTGGTGGGGGATTTTATGAAAGTCTTCGTGTCACATTCTTGGAAGATACTTAACATAAATACCATTGGATTCATTGTTTTTTCACACTAGCCGTATGTAGGACAGGAGTTGGATAGGTAGAGTCAGACAATGCCATAGCTGGGATTTGAACCACGGATCTCCCGATCTCTAGCCGGTTGCTCTGCCACTGTGCTACAATGGCAACATGGGATTTAAGTACTTACAACATTGTAAGTCGCCATTGGAGTTGTCATTTCCACACCCGGAAACATGCGAGTCATTTGCCTATGCCGGCATGTTGCCATGGTAGCTCAGTGACAGAGCAACCGGCTAGAGATCAGGAGATCCGTGGTTCAAGTCCCTGCTATGGCATTGAGTTTTTCAGTCTGACTCTACCTATCCATACATACCATTTTTTGTATTTATCGGTCTCTTCGCTTTTGAGCTCTACTGTCCACAGACACACATCCATCCATCCATCCACCCATCCTCCGTGGTGTAAGCGTTACCATGCTAGCTTCATATATCCAAGTTTGCGGGTTCAACCCCGGCGTAGGACGATGGAATTTTTCGGGCGTAAAATGCTTAGAATGGCTTCCTTCGAAAGGGAAGTAAAGCCGTTGGTCCCGTGTCGTAGATTTACGGCACGCAAAAGATCCTCATGACTGATTAAGAGGCCTCTGAGCAAAAGTAAGCGGTCTTTCACGCCCAGTATAGAATGGGACGCTGAGAATCACAGCAGTTAAAGAGCGCTCATAAATAAAACTCCATTTTATTTATCCATACATCCAGTGTTTCAGCCACAACAAACCTGAATCCAAATTCTAAAAGCTTCTGCTTTTCGCTTGTATATTCATTGCATGTATTAGCCTACATATTACTTTTAAGATTCGTTATGATTTGAAGATAGAACTCACTTGTATAAATAACTTCCCCACCCCCGGAAGAATAGATAAAGAAAAGCATGAGATAAGTTATTTTGCTAACAGCTCTCTTTGAGATCATAGCAAACCGATTTACTACAATTTAAAAGATATTCTCTATAAAGTGAAGCATACATCAATTTCATAAATTCACGTTTTTGACGGTGTTTCACATTACGCTTTTAGCTCGTTAGCATGCTAATTTACCATAGATAGGTAAAAAAACTACTTTAGTTAAAATCAAAACAGGCTCATATTTAAAATTAAACTTTATTTGTTTAGCTGTAGTTATGCTTTTCTGAACCAAGTTTTATAATCTTAACCGATTGTTTCCACGTGTAACATTTTAACATCTAGTTATAAATGTAAAATTATATCCTAAATGTAGTAAGTCGCTTATGTTTGTAAAATTTTGATGACCTATTCATAAATGTCAAATTGCATAAGATACTTAATAAGAAAAAAAGAAGCAACTAAACAACATTTAACTTTTTTATGAACAAAAATTAATTTAGATTTATCTATATTCTCACAGACTTTAGTAAAGAGTAAATCAGAGTAATTGCAATGCTCAATACGTTTTGGAACCTAGGTCATATGTCTGTGTGAAATTTCCAATATTAATGAATCTAATAATAAAGCTTCTTGGGTCTAAGCCGGTAGATATTAGCGAGCTGCAGAGTTTTGTGAATATACCTTTCTTCACAGCTACTTTTGTTTGTTCTATTTACATTTAAATCCACCCAGCTCATTCAAATGCTCAACGGTATAGCAAACATTATACCTAAATATTTTTTTCCTAGCAAAAAGTGCTTCTCAGATTCTAGACGATGGAGGATGGTGCCACTTCACGCCTGCAATTTCAGAGCGAAATTACTCTTCTGGGGTCATCAGTGAGAATCATAATAATCGGTGTCCTTTACAAGTTCCATTGGAACAAATTAGTAACCAACAACACATCATATTTCAAATAAACTCAAAATTAAATTTTCATAAAAAACGAATAAGCTTCCGTTTACCACCATGTACCATAAATAAGATAATTTTGATCTTCTTGAAACTCATTTTGAGCTAAAATGGTGGACGATTTTACCCCCTTTTATAATGTCTTTGTCGAGATGAGAGAGGAAAGGCGTGACGTCACAATGGCTGGAGGCGGGGTTATAATGGTGAGCTCTGGAGGGGAGGATACAACTGGACAGATTGCGACCTTGGGGTCAAAAGACAGATCTATCCACCTAAACATCCGATGGGACAATGAACCACAGGTGGAATTGCATGTGCGGTAAACACTGAAGGCTTGAGTGCTGTGTCAACGCCCTCAGGAATGTATTCGAAATACAAGATAATGCCAAAAAATTGGGAGTAGACACTAGGGTTGCAAGGGCAAAATCAAAATTAGAACAACTTAGAGTAGATGGAATCGGTATAGGATTTGTTGGACAAGATGAGCAAGGGATGTGTCACAAGTGTTCATGATGGGAGATTTTATTGCTGTTGTTGAGTCATGGCTAGCTGAAAAAAAGCCGATACAGTTAACTGTTTTGAATATTATAAAAAATGTGTTATCAGAGTGAAAAGGAAAGGTAGATTATCGCGAGGAATTTCCATTTTATAAAGAAGGAGAGAACATTTATGGTAACAGAAAAAAAGTGGCTAGGCAGCGAAATGACTTTACGGTTAACACTAAGCATTACTAAGCAAAGTAAAATGTGCACAGGGGTGGTATAAATCCGATAGGGTCATCAGACTTTCATAATCCTTATATATGAAACCATAGAGAAGAATTGAAAGCATTAGAAAATAAGTACCTACTTAAATGCTGAATTTGTGATAGTAGATGAGTTTAATACTAGAATAGGAGAAGAACAGATTCAGTTAGCTGATTTGGAAGGAGATATGGATAAAGAAAATAAAATTGAAGAGCGCAACAGTAATGATAAATGTTATAATAAAGAAGGAAGGAAATGAATTACGTTTTGTGAAGAACATAATCTTATAATGTGCAATGATCAAAGGTGGAGGGATAGGCCTGTGGAATTTACATTTATAAATGAAACCGGGTAGTGTCATTGATTAGGTATTGTGCTCTATTGCAAAAGGGTAGGTTCCTTAGAGATTTCAAGGTGATACTTGACATTTCAGGCAGTAACCATTTTCCAGTAATCCTGAGATTGGTGTTAATAGTAGCAGTCACGAACTAAAACCCTGTGATTATGATAAATTTATACACAGCTTTAAGTGGAAGGAAATGGAAAAGGAATTCTTTGGCCAAACATTGAGCTCTAGCCAAGGAAGGATAGAAGTGGATGTAGAACACTCACTAAGTGAAGGGAAAATAGTGGTAGCAGTAGTACAGATGATTTGGAGTGTGAGATGGACTGGAAAAGGAATGATGATAAAGGAAAGCACCAGATACAACAGTAAGGGGTGGTACGATGACTGTAGAATGATAAAAGAAAGGGTAAAAGAGAGATATGGAGATGGAAACAAACTGGAAATTAGGTAGACAGACGACTAGGAGTTAGAGAATATAAATGTTAATTGGAAAAAAAGAAAAAGAAAAAATGGGATGAAAAAGTTAACAAGATGCCTACACATAGCAGGAAATACAGGGGACAGCAGAATAATTTGGTTAATAATTAAGAGAAATACGGCGCCGTGGCAGAGTGGTTATACCGCTCGCCTCCTACCCAGGTTCGATCCTAAGCGTCTGCATGTGGGATTTGTGGTGGATAAAACGGCGTATGGGCGGGTTGTCTCCGAGTCCTCCGCTTTCCTCCACCACTCATTCCATCAATCATCCATAATCTTTCTTATCATCTATTTCGCTTTCATTTCATATCATCCGCTTCCTCACGCTCATGCCTGGCTACGGGCCGACCACTCGTTCCAGGTTCTTCATACTTGGTTACGTACCGTTGACTCCCCCACAGGCTTCTGGCCGCTAGGCATCCTTTTGGAAGTCCTAGTGGGGTATCATTCCTACATACGGGGACAGTAAGCCGACTACGAGAAAAAAAAGTAATTAAGAGAACTTGTAAGAAAGAAGTGAGTCTGAATAAAATCACATCAACTCAGTGCAGGCAATATTTTAAGGAATTGTTAGGTAATTTTAAACATAAAGCAATTTAGTTTGTTGGTAGGGGCATGGGTCCACGTAGAACAGATAGACAGAGGTATGGAGGAGTCATAGGTAATGGAACAAATTAAGAAGGTGGAAAAACAAAGCATATGGAACTTATGAAATTCCAGGTGAGTTTTAGAAAGTGTGCTATCAAGATGATAATAGAAAGCAAATATTAGTCAGGCTAAACAATGTGAGATTCCAGAGGCGAAAGATACATGGTAGCTCTCGGAAAGGGCCTATTGTAGCCATATTTAAAGGGAAATGAAATATTAATAATCTAACCATTTATTATTGGGGATTAGTCTGTTATCGGTGTTGGGGGAAGTTTTTACAGCAGTGTTCACAGATAGGTTACACAAGTGGGCAGAGATGGAAAATAGGTTTTCAGAATTTCAAGCAGGATTTAGGAAAGTCAAGAGAACCGTTGATGACCTCTTTATGATAAGAATATTGCTAGATAAATATTTGAGCAACAAAAGGGGTAGTTTATATATGCTTTTTGCTGACCTGTTGAAAGCTTGCGATACAATCGACAGGGGGGAAAATATGCATTAAATTAACCGACAAAAGGAGGGAGTAATAAGTGCATTGGGATAATTAAGAGACTTTATGAAGAAAATTAGCTTTTTATCAAACTCCAGCAGAATAGGATCACAGAATGGGTATCTAATATGCCTGAGACAAGGGCGTAAACTAAGTCCTATTTTATCTAATGTATTCATTGATATTCTATACTAAACTGAAAAATGAAAGCTTCCATAGTCCTGAAATCAATAATAGGAATTTATCGGATCTTGTCTTTACGGAAGATTTAGTAGCAGGTGCAATATCAATCAGAGGATTGTTCAATCGAAGCAATAAGTAGATATTATAAGAAATAGGGTTAAAGTTAATAAGAACAAATCTAAACTTATGGTTTTCAAAAGAGGAAGCAAGTGTGACACGCGAGACAAGAATATGCGCAAAGTAGCAAAGTTACTATAGTGTTTGAGGCAGTTGGAATGTAACTACACGCAGAACCTGTGATGCTCGAAACTAGAATTCTCGTAAATATAGTAAAGTTATTAATGTGATTCACGCAGTTGCAAAAGTAATGTCACGCGTAACCTGCAACGCCGGAAACAAGGGAGACACGGCAGAAAGTTAAACTGTCTACAACTATTCTGCACGTAACAGTAGCACTCGTCGCCGCGTAAATTTTAGTTGCCTTTGTGCGCGTTACACCCTTGTTCGAGGGAAATTGTCGGAACATAATCTCGCCAGGAACTTTCTCGGGAACGCTTGTGAAGAGAAATAAACCTTGACTGAACGAAAAGTGCCAACGTTATTTTAAGTTAATTTCCCGTACCACTACCTGGAGATCCTCGTAGCTCAAAACCTGAGCTAGATATAAATAGGTCTCAATCGCTCGTTGCTGAGCCCACCGATAGCCGAGAACGCTTTATCAATGGACTAATAGTTCAATAGGTATACTAACCTATAAATGTAGATTACGTATTTCAAACGCAAAATTTTGCAAACTGCCACTCCTCAAGGACCTTTCTGTTCTTGCTTTCCGCGAAATTGTCCAGTAGGTGATTTCTAAGAGCACTGAGCAGATGTGCTCCCTCTGATTTACTCAAAGTGCAACCTGTTGGTGATGCCTGATGTAGATCTAGCCCACAATCTAGCCGTTCCGGTCTGATGGCTAGATTCACGTTTTAACTAGAGAGCGCATTTGATTACGTAAGGAGTGAAGTTCATCACACATTTACTTGTAGACGTAAGCAGCACGTGCTCTAAGAACCAGTTTTTGAACAACGAACACAAAATAAATGCAGGCGGGACCATAACGGCCTTTGCAAAATGAGATGTTTATCGTTTGCATGTTATATTATTCTCGTAATAAACATTACTCAAAAACATTGAAATGCTATGTATGAGTTTATTTGCAATTCTTATATCTATGGTATTAAAACATCACAGTACAATTAACGTTTATATTAATGCACATTTACAATATATTTTGTGCTCAAATTGTTGGTTTGTAGATATAGTAGTTAATCTTTCTTGTAGATGCTACCTGAGACTCTTCAACATGGTCACACTTAATGGAATGTTTGAAAGATTTCGATGTGAAGGTCGTAAGATGTTTTATTAAGCGGAGTTTATGTTGAGAAACACTTCTCTCCGCACCTCTATCAGCGAGCTCCGATCCAAACTCTTCTACAAATAGCTGCACTTGCAAACGCCGTACTTTTAATGCGTTCGTCAAATATCTAAAACGCAAAACAGGAAGAGTGGATAAGTCCAGTCCAGAGCAGACTGTGAGTGTACCGACCTACCCTCTGTCTGTGACTTTATCAATCCCCGTAGTGCTGCTAACTTTCAATCCTTCAAATGTTACCGTCTACTCACTCTAGTTATAACAGTTAAACCCGTTTGTAGGAGCTATCAAAAAGACTTCAGTTATTCTTACTAATATTCTTCTTAAGTTTTCTTAAGGCAAACCGAGCGAGATGGCTCCGCAGTAACGTGTGAGGCTCGCATTCTAGAGAACTAGGGTTCGATTCCGTCGACCACAAAATCTGAACTTATTGTTTCGTTGTTTTCTCCTGTCGCAAGGAGCATGATGAGGTATTTTCTAATCTATATAGATTTCCTTTCTGTCGTTACACTTTAAATCCATTTCCTTCTCTTGTTTCTTGATGTGTGGCGGTGCCGTACAGTTTGAGCTTTTCCCGTGGACACTAGTGGACTGCCAGATTGAACATGACGTTCGTCGCCCTCTGGCCATGTTCAATGGTGAGAAGTATCTTCTAGACAGAGACTGTTAAAGACTTCAGCGTGTCTGTCTGGTCTGTCTACTTACGACCTGTATAGCTTCCTATTATTACCTCAATTCATCCCTTCCTCTTGGGATGCAGCCGCAATAGATATTCCACAGGTCGCAGTGCACGATGTGTCCCGCACCGCTATATACCATATTAGGTAGATTCAGAATGTGATAAAACCATTGTGTGCATCCCGTCCACACTAGAACTATAGCACAAAAATTTGGCCTAGACTGCATTATCATCTAACTATATACTCTTATTAGAAATTAGGAGAGGCAGTCGGAGGTATATCCAGCAGCTGGAACACAGCACTGCAAATAGGTAATGGTGGGGCATATGAGCTTGTGACGGCACAGGCAAATGGGACAATGTCGCAGCAAGTCCTATCAGCTGAGCCATGTAACTCACGTTCCAGTGCAAGGTACTCTCCTCGTTTGTATATTTATGCCAGTATTTCCATTGTTATGGTGTCTGTAGCAATTTAATATTACATAAACGTGCCAGATATGTGTGCAGTACCAAGGTGCACAAGAAACTATAACATAATAGAAACTGAAGAATACAGTTATATTGTTTTCGATTACCCAATGAATCCGTACTAAAGAGTTAACGGATTCACACTGTTCCAGGAGCAGACTGGTCACCATTTAGTAGATCTGCGGTATGTGAGAAAGATTTTCAGGGAAGTTACGCAAGTTTTACTGAGAAATATGCTGAATAGTTGAAAATGCATGTTTTCGTAAACGCGATCATCCAGATGTTTCCGAATTTATCTACATATATAAACTGAAACTAAACGAAAAAATCCACAGTGAGAAGAGGAGAAATTTAAAATGTTAAAGATGTATGAAAAGAAATAGGTAGAGGAAGAAAACCGATTCAGGATTTTTTTAATTTTACAGATAATGTATCTCATAACCGCTCAAAATAATAACTGGGCGATTTGTAAAAACAAATCGCATTGTATAGTGTATTAAACTTCATATAACTAATGCTCCTAAAATAACTTTCGATCTCAGAGTTAACAAGGATCTTAGTGTAGAAGTGGGCATAAATTCTCCACGCCTACCAAATGTGTCTTAAAATGTATTGGTTCTAACGTGGCAAGGTGCAGAAATGTGTTAATCGTAGAATGTATTCAACTTTCATCCCCAATAAGACACCTGCGATTATTATGTTTCACCAAATATTAACAATAAAATCGCTCTTGTAGTCCAAATTGCAGCCTCCCTACAAGTTTGATATTGTTAGTAAATTATGAAAATATTAGGTTCTTTATTTTATCAGTTTAAACAAATGTTAAGATTATGTTCTGAAGAAAAATTAAATGAAAACAAAGAGGTCTTTCTGTACTCATTTTAATTACACTGTAATTGAAAACACAATATTCACTATCAATAACATGCTATTAATAATAATTACTCAAGGACAAAGAAAGAGCTTTTAAACAAATTTAACAATAAAGGTAACTTAACATGTGAATTTCTCATATAAATCAAAATCCCTATTAATTACTGATGTAAGCTTTTATCTAATTAAACTGTCCCATTCTCCACAAAAACAAAAGCAGCCTTAAAAGAAAATGTCCATTGTGTAACGACAAGTCAGTAGCCATGTTGTGTCAAGATAATAAATCAGTTCTGTTTATGTAAAATGCGAAAAACATGGTATTTAACGTACTATTTGTAGCAGGACGACAAAGAACTCGTTGCGGTATATTGCCAGATAGGGAGGGCCCAGCCATGACTAGAGACGGTTATGCAGGACCGAAGCCTCCCAAACCCAGATAAGTTTAGCGGGTGACAACCCCCAAGCCTCCCGCAAAACCGGTGTAATTAGCCAGCAGGTGGGGTGGAATGCGTATGCCTAATTTCTTCCTTTATTTCTTTCAGTGTACGGCAAATTAGTTCACAGTTAACATGTTTTCCGACGAGACTGAAATTACGGTGAGTAGGACAGGCAGGAAAAGTCTTCTTCGGAACGGTTACACTTTCGGAATCCAGAAGTGTTTAAAAAGTAGAGTAGCGCGATGGAGTGCAATGTTAAACGTTGCAAAAGTTTTATTATAACCTTTTCCATTGAAGAAATAGATGTCCTGGATATTCAAGTGGACCATAACCACGCGGCACCACCTAGTGAATAAGTGTATTTATTGACATAACAATATCATACATTGAATTTCAACAATCGCAGGGTCCACAGACCGTACGTGCTTCTGTAATACACGCTAAAAAGCAATTAAAACAACAACAAAGAATTAAGAGTAAACACGAAAATAAAAAAAAAACAAAGGTAATACACAATAAAAAGCAATATTAAAACAACAGCAAAAAATTAAAAGAGTAAACCTGAAAATAAAAATTCAAAGATATTTAAATATAGCAATTTAAATTTACAACACAGAGTACACCTTATTCAGAAGCATAAATGTACCCTCTTATAATAGATAAAAACATTTAAAAGAAATATATACACATAATATATACACAATATATAAAACCATAACACAACAGTGATCTCTAAGTATGACATTACATATATATATATGTGTGTGTGTGTGTGTATGTAAAACATTGAAGTCACTTTTGTTTAGCTGTTCTTATCCCTCCCCCTCTCCTTCCCTATTGGCAGCCTTCTCTGATCTCAGCTGTCTTGCCTTAAGTATAAATTTACCTAGCCCGTCCTCGTCTTCCGTGCCTGCCAGTAGCGTCCAACATGACAGAAAGTACTTTGTAATCTGAAGAGAAAAGGTACGGAAGATATATTTAAAAGGCCGTAAAAACTAATATACCGGCAACTGAAGAGAGAAAACACGGAACAAGTAACCATTGTAAATCTTCCACTAGAAATATGTAATACTTCATCAAATATTATAAACACCAAACTGGAACTGCTTTTCTTTTGGTACTAGAGCCGTATTTCTTTGTTATTAATCATAAACGCAAAAAATCTGATGTGTTCCATTCACATGACTTTCTCTACATCTCTGCAACAAATTATTGTTAAAAAGCTTATGTTTCTATTTACTTCAGCTAATGGAGAAAACATTAGCAGAAATAGCCTTATTGCATGCTTCCTTGCAAGTAGAAGCGAAATAAGGAAGTACCATAGATTAAAGTATAGTCAAAAGATGGCTGCTGTGTGACCGGACAGGAGTTCCTGTATGAGAAAAGTATAGGTTTTTCAAAGCTGAAACCAAAAAACAGGAATATCTCAAAAAAGATCAGCACCACGAAAAAAATGTAAATGTCATAAATTGTGTGTCTCATCCTGATCTACATTTTTTTTTGTATAGTGAGTTTTTGTCTGTCTCTTACGGTTTACCAATTATACAAAATTCAATAAAAATCATCCAGAATAAAGAGGTCTTTAGAGGCTATTCCCAGAAAATTCAAGATCTACATTTTATTTGGCAAGTAAATGTCTTAAGATATAAGGGATTTCGATTAAAATCGTTAGAGCCATTTTTAAGAAACTCAAAATGTTCGAACTTTTTTCCACGTAAAGGGTAGTTGGGAGTGGGGGATTTTCTTGAAAACCTTCGTGTAGCATCCTTGGAAGATACCAAACTAAAATATTAAGTTTGGTTTTTATCGGTCTTTTCGTTTTTGAGCTATGCTGTCCACAGACACACAGACACACAGATACACACACACACCTATACACACGGACCTTTTTATAAAAATGCTTTTTTGGATTCAGGGGGACCCAAACATGTATTTCCAGTGAAATCTCGGTATCGAATTTTTGGGTGGAATGCAATACCTTCACTTTACTTTAGAGAAAGTAAAAATGTAACATCTTCCACTAGAAGTATGTAATGCTTCATCAAATATTATAAACACCAAACTGCAACTATTACCTGTTTCAACCGGAAGGCTACCTGCTTTGGGGAGGCTTGGGGGCTGTATAATTAGGAACATTTTAGGGTCCGGGAGGCTTTGGGGCTATTTTTCTGACCGCGGGAGGCTTCGGTACCGCACTCGCTGGACGACGGTATGCGTTCGCAAGGGCCGGGTCCCCTAAATGTCATCAATCCTGACTCTGGCTAGTCCTGCCTTAGCCACTCACAACTTGGGGTTTCGGTACAGACAGATAGTTTTCAAGTATGCTTAAAAGCGACAGCCCCTTGTCAGAAATTTACTGGCCTGTATAAAAACTCCTGCGGGTCGAAATTTCGGCACACAGACTGAGTTTTTTTTTTATGATTCTGGCAATTACAACATCGTTAACAAACAAAATATTTTTTGCAAACCTGGGATCACGGGGATAAGCGAGATACTCCCAGGGGGCCCGAGTAAAAACGCCAAGTGCCAGGACGAAATCCTTCCAAAGCACAAATTACTATCGTCCTCCCGCAACACACCAACCGCCGTTGCCGGTTCTACAACCCTGAAACAGATTTGTTGTGGCAAGGGTATCACTCCAGCATTCGTCTACCTACGCGGGGAATCCACAAAAAAAAAAAAAAAAAAAAAAAAAACATACTGTATGTGACCGGTCGGAAATCGAACCCGGGCACTATTGAATGCGAATTTCATGCGTTATTGCGGAGCCATTTCCTTTGGTATGCATATTTTCTTATTACGTAATAGTGAATACAGCCTTGTTGTCTGAAGAGGCCCATTGTCTTATCCATAATGTTCATCTACGGATGAAGAAACGTAAAGCTAAAAGTCTTTCTGCGTAAGCAAATGCAAATGTGTAACAGTTTGAAATACTTGCCAGAAAATAACTCTGGCTGAAATCTCGCCTTTACTAAAGCTGTGACACCGACTGTGAAATTTCAAATATCTATATTTTGTTATAGAGTTTTCTGTAATTTTACTATAATTGCATTCTGATATGTTAATGTGTACACCAAATTTCATTCAAATTGAATAAATGCTTTGCAAGACATAATCAAATTATTATTAAAATTATCAATTATTTCATGAATTTCATTATGTCAATGTATTGCATAATCAAAATGTCCTAGCATCTCAAAATTTGAGAAGTTTGGTTGTTAGTATTATCTGAATTGGAGCTTTGAATACACAAAATCTTTAAGCGGTGATATTTTAATAACTTTAATTTATTATGATTTTTTAAGTTAGAAATTTTAATCTCTAAAGGTAATCATTTTGCGAAAATATATACCTATTTTAAAATTCATTTAGACGTTACAATAATTTTTTCGTTTGTAAAATTACAATATATACTTCTGCACTGAGACTCGTGGAAAATATGAAAGTGTGAAATTGTAGTTTTGAAGAAAATGCTGTTTCATGAAATAGTGTGCTAGGATACAGATATATAGTACGATCTTTAGTTTGGATGCAGGTCACAAAGCAAAGGGAAGACAGCTAAATGTTGATTACCTTTAGATGCCCAAAGTTTGCAACAACCATTTACTATAAAAAACGACTTTCGATTATTTGACCGATTGTAGTCAAAATTTCACATCTAGCGTCCCTTAAGCCAGACTTATTTGCTGCATCTAACAAAGTCGACAAAGCTGAAGAAACGATATTGCGCAAGAAACGAAGCAAAAAAAAAAAAAAAAAAAAAAAAAAAAAAAAACAAGCGGAAGTTGTTTTGTATACCGTGTGCGGCATATTCAGTGTCCCGTCATTTCACGGACTGGAATAACGTCATCAGCAGCTCTGGTTTTAAGCCTGTCGATTCGCCATTACAGCAGTAGCCAGCTAAGCAAGTGGTGCGAACGGAGTGAGTCCACCAGCATCATGTGGAGAACTATTTTTGTGAGTAAAACCATACTAAACAATAACTCATTTACCAAAGGCACAACAAACACTATTTTTACGTCAAAACTTTTGGATACTCGATATTGAATTTTGGATTAGTATTACACATGGACTCATCCATAAACATTGTAGATCAGGAATACATTGTAGTTTTGCCATTTTGGCCATTCAAATGCCCAAATGCGACGTTTAAATGTACGTACTTAAGTGTTTGCGAATAGTATGAAAACTTTGTTTTATCATAATACAGCTATCTTACGCTGCTGCCTCATTCAAATTCTTCCCATAATGCAATTTTTGCTCACCCGCTTTCAGAATATCAGTTTACGTTCCTTGAATGTGAATGACGAGGTCGAAATAGCCTTTTCTTGATATCAACTTTATTTTTGAATTTAAGGCTCTAATAATTCAATAGAATATGATTGATTTTTACAACATTTATTGTTTATATTTCAGGGATCTTTAATGTTACACAAAATTTTAATTTTTATTGTAAACAGCTGTATTCGAAGGATAATATGAAGAAGAAAAAAAACTTCCGAGATATGGGGCTTGCTAATCTGTCTCATATTTTAGAGGTCCCAAGTTCATATCTTGGTTAGGTTGAGTTGTCCTACGTGGTCTAGGAAAAACATGTTAGCCTCTGGTTCGTAAAACCGCTGGTCCAAACCCGGCGGAGATCGATGGACTTTTTGGGGTCTCCGCGTCCTAAGCATGGCTACCTTCGTAAGGAAAGTATACCTAGCTGTTATGTAGTAGACTTATGGCACGTAAAACCTCAAGCCTCATAAAGAAGCCTCTGAGCAAAATTATGCAATCTTTCCCCCGAATATTGAATGGATGCTGAGAACCTTTGCAGCTGAAGACCATTCATAAATAAATAAGCAAATAAATAAATAAAAGGGCTAAAGGTTCGCTTATCTTGGAAAGACAAATGTCATGTATCACCAGTTACATTCATTCCTCATTCGATCTGAAGAGGTTAAATGACGTTAAAGTATGAATAATACATATGGGTTTCTCTATCCTTTATCGTTTATTATTGGGTGTCCAAACTATTTTTACGAAAGCTTAATACTTTCTCTATCACCTTCTCTAGCTCAATAGCTGCGCTAGAAGGTATTGTATTTTTTTTTGTCACCCTCCCTGGTGTAATGGTTACCATGCTAACTTCATATACACAAGGTCGCGGGTTCAAATCCGGCGGAGGACGATGGATATTTTCGGGCGTAACGATCCTTAGCATGGCTTCCTTCGGAAGGGAAGTAAAGCTGGTGGTCCCGTGTCGTAGATTTACGGCACGTAAAAGAACCTCAAGTCTGATAGAGAGGCCTCTGAGCAAAATTAAGCGGTCTTTCACGCCCAGTATAGAATGGGACGCTGAGAACCACAGCAGTTACAGAGCGTCCATAAATAACACGCCATTTTTAGGTATTGTATTTCAACAAAAAAATCGATATTAAGATTTCACCAGAAATATATGTTTTGAGGTTCACTGAGTCCGAAAAAAAATCATTTTCAGAAAAAGGTCAACACGCGCGCGTGCCTTTGTACAGCATACCCCCAAAACGAAAAGACCGTTAAATACCTGGTTAAAGACAAATTCCCCACCCCAGCCGCATATCGAACCCGGAACCTCCAGGTGATAAGTTAGCCGCTGACCACTCGACTACGGAGGCAGTCATTCGGATACTTTGTCTTCCCAAATTTGACCCTTAAATTTATCATATGAAGACGCATGTTTGGTGTCGTAATGTCGCTTTATGTTGCATTCCTAACACCGAAGCTCTTTAACTGAAAATTAAAAATACTGCTTTCTTGTTTACTTCAGTAAAAAAAAAAAATATTGATTTGTCCACTTTATTTTAAATGATTCTAACTTCGTCTGAAACGTTTGTTTTATTGTCGCTAAACTTTGAAGCCATAATGATCACTTATAAAAGTCGCAGAATTAATTATATTCTTCAAACCTCACACTAACACTGACATTACAATGTAAGCGAAAACTACAAAAGGGAAACCAACTTAGAAGTTGCACAACGCAACGATAAAACATCTGACACACACTTACCTTTGAAAGTAGCAACTTTACCGCGCGGTCAACAGTGCACGGAGACTTCAAAGCTATGTGCGGTAGGTAGGATCATAAATAAAACTCTTAAAACGGATGTAACTTCTCATGTTTTAGAGTAAGAGGATGACTAATGAACTTTCGCAAACACGTGTGTTGGAAACGGAAAAAGTCTTGCTCTTTCAAGTTTATCTTATTCCAAATAGAATTCCATCACTGCGGGCCAAATGCGGTGTATAGAGCAAATATCATTGCGGACCTCGGGTTGGACACACATGCTCTGGTGTATTATTTTTATACATTTAATTTATTTATTGCTGTATTATATTAAATAAAACATAAGTAGTTTGAGGGATAATTTATGAAAACAACTGCAGTAATATACAAATATAACTTTTACGTTTCTTCATTAATATATAATTGTAACAGTCTCACTGAAATTATACTCTACATACGAAAGTACATGTATATTCTTGCGAGCCTGTTTAGAAATACCAATAAAGACGGTCAAAATTTAAGCTTTTCAGGTTTTTTATTTGAAACTTCATCACATATAATAATATTCCCTGAAACAGTAAATGACCCAGAAATAAGAAAACATCCGTTATACCGTGCCCCCGGTTTCTTCGTGAGCTTTGAAATGCTATCTAGCATGCACCCTACTACATCTGTTGCTGCTAGATGTGGATTGATTTTCCAATAAATAAATAAATAAATAAATAAATAAATAAATAAATAAATAAATAAATAAATAAATAAATAAATAAATAAATAAATAAATAAATAAATAAATAAATAAATAAATAAATAAATAAATAAATAAATAAATAAATAAATAAATAAATAAATAAATAAATAAATAAATAAATAAATAAATAAATAAATAAATAAATAAATAAATTACTTTTCAGATGGTGTGGGTTGCTTATAGATAAGTTATATAAATAGGAAGTAAGTAACATTGCAATCCCAGATTGTAACTGGAGATAAGCATTGAACTTGATTTTCCGAAACTTTTATTATATTTAGTAATTAAGTCACTTCTTCAAAATCATACACACAAGCTTTATTTATATGTGAACATATGTAAGTTGGTTACAGAGTGAATACAGCTTCCGGCTTGGAAGACTAGGGTGTCGAGAGGATATAACAGGAAAAAAATCGATACAGAAGTGCCATGGTTCGGGGTGATGATTTTTCGTAAATGCGATTTGGCGCGAAATATTCATAAAGCCTTGTTCTCTTGTATTTTCATTTTTCAAGACCTCTAAATCACATTTTAATGTGATCTGAAAATGTGACAAAATGCGAAAGTTATACTAAAATGGGATATAAATGCGAAACCGCCGACTTTTTAAAAGTTACTTTCTTTCTTTCTTTACTTTCTTCTAGAAATTGCATCTGATGAATTTGTACACCTTTGGAATGTTTATGATTCTGACTCACGTGTTCACCGCACTGTTCTGGAATGCGGAAATAATCCCCTCACCCCACATCTGTTTGTAAAATACACATTATAAATCCGAACTTCACATACAGAAATAAATAAATTTCAGTTAATAGCTCCATGGCACGACAGCTCACGGGGAACCTTGGCCTACCGCCCGGCCGCTGCGTCCCCCATCTCGGTCCACTATAGACGTCATGGATGGGGTGCAGTATTGGAGGGTGAGACGTGGTCAGCGCCTCGAGTCCCCCCGGCCGGTTAATGCGGTCCTCACGACCTGGAGCCGCTACTTCTCCATCAAGTAGCTCCTCAATTAGCCCCCCAGGGACCTTACGAGGCTGAGTGCAGCCCGGGCCAGGTCTCCCAGCGGGGGAAAAATCCCCACGCCGGTACTGGGGATCGAACCCAGGTCTCCCGCTTTAAATTTCAGTTATCAAACTTAAATAACAATCATATTTTCTTGTTAATAAATATTAAAGAATGGGACTTCACTTTATTTACAATAATTTTTGCATAAATTTGTATACAATAAATGAGAATAAGAAAACATGTTCTCAAATGAGGACACTGGCCATATGTATACATTAACACATGATTTTTATCTCATACGCTTACTGTTTATGTCAACAATATTTTATTATTTTGTCATTGTTGTGAGTATCAGTGTCATTGTTATTGTTGAGAGTTCAGTTCCCGTTTAAGCCCGTCGCACATATTACCAAATTTTGTCTCTTTCATTCCCGTCGCGTAGGTCTAGCCAACAAGTGCTAAGATAGTGAGATCGGAAATATGTATAAAACAGCGGACGGACAATTATAAACAGGAAAATTTTCACTTTCTCTAGCTCCGTATGTAGGTACAATGTACATAGTGGATAGAGAAGTTATTGTATTTCACCCAAAAAGTCGATACCGAGATTTCACCGGAAATAAATGTTTTAGGACCCTCTGAACCCAAAAAAAGAGTATTCAGAAAAAGTTCCGTGTGTCTGTCTGTCTGTGCCTTTGGACAGCATAAGTCAAAAACGAAAAGACGGTTAAATACCAAACTTGGTACTTCAGTTTGGTATCTTCCAAGGATGCGACACAAAGATTTTTAATAAAATCCTCGCATCCCTAACTACCCTTTACATAGAAAAAATTTCGAAAATTTTGTTTTTCTTAAAAATGGCTGTAACGATTTTGATTAAAATACCACATATTAAAGCCATTTCCATCGTAAGTAAAATGTATATCTTGAATATTCTGGGAGTAGCTTCTGAAGACCTGTTTATTTTGGATGAATTTTGCTGCATTTTGTATAACTAGTAAACCACAAGAGATAGACAAACACTACACAAAAATGTAGATCTCGTTAAAATACACATTTTATGTCATACAATTTTTTTTCGTGGAGTTTACCGTTTTCGAGATATTCCTTGTTATTAGTTTCAATTTTAAAGTACTTTGCTTTTCTCAGACAGGAACTGGTCCGTTTTTCTTTTGTTCTACTCCTGGCCAAGCAAAGAAGCGATTTACAATGACGACCGCATTACGACAGCTTTTAAAATATTTGACTATCGCTTTAGCATAGCGTATCCCTTTAGTGACCTTCTACTTATAAGGAACTAAGCAATAAGAACACTCTGCTATTGTTTATCTCGATTAGCGTTGTGTAGAAAGAAGAATAATCTTCTGTAAGAAGGTTATTTGTAGAGCAGCTAGAGAAAGTCATGCGAGTGTAACACATCAGATTTTTATATCAGTGGTGGTGATATTTCAATATGTAAATTGTGTAATCAGCGTCCAGAGTGGCAAAAGAAATACGTTTTAGACAAGCACGTTAAAAGTCGGGGACATATCAGTACAAAAGAATGTTTTAAAAATAAATTAGAAGAGGAGCAACGTGGAGTAAAGTGACAGGCCACCATTCAAATAATGCACGATAAAGTGAAAAATGCAAAATTCGTAAAAAAAAAAAATGTTCAAGATACAGTGAAAATGCTTTTGGAGACTAACACAATCGGGAGTACTTGTCAAAGTTAGTACCTGTTTTAATGTTGGATACAACATAATTAGTTTTAGCTATTTCTTAAAAGAACCGAGAGTAAATCATAAATTTAACGAGCTCATTTCCACGTCTACACTTTACAAATACATTAACATAAAATAAAATCTCTAAAAATAGAAAAATTAATTAAACTAGGTTTGCCAAAGATCACAAAATCATATTTTATACTTATATTAATTAATATGTCATTCATATTAATTATTGTAGCATAACACAAATGTTGTGCAAGTCGTTTTAGCTAATTTATTTTAATTTTGCGTTCGGGTACAGCCAGGATCGAAGATCTGCCAAAGGCAACTAATTAAGGAGTGCCTACAAGGAAAGCCCATTGACGAAACTTCAGACAAGCAGGGGAGATATGTTTTGCAGTTTTATTCCGAAAAATGTGCTATAAAGCGAATCAGGACGTATTTCTATATATCTGTAATTTTCTTGACAAAGCATATGGTACTACTTGTAGCAGAGCAATCATTAACACTTAGAAAGAATATGATATTTCATATGACAATTTACTTTGGTTGATATCAAATTCAGCTCGATACATGGGTCATGCTTTGGAGCATTGCAGACTAATTGGTGACTATCTTATGCAATTTCAATGTTTTGCGCACAAGGAGGTGTAATTTTAAAAGAAATGTCGCAACTAAAGCATTTTGTTTCTAAATTAAAGATGGCTTTCCTACATTCGAGAAAAATGAAAAGTAATTATATAAATTTTCTCGAGGAAATTATCGAAATCTTGCAGCAGTAGTATTTTCTTTCCCCGTACTCACATGCTGGAATTCACGGTTTCAATTTGTGGAATATGTCAACAGTATCTGGATGTTTTAAAACAGTTTTTTTCTTTAAATGTTTGGATGAAAATGTTTTGAACAGCAGTTCTTCATCCCTTCTATATACTTTTAATGATGAAAATAATTATTTTGAAATACAATGTCAGGTTAAATTTGTAGCTCTGGCCTCAGCTACAATTAGTAAACTAATTACTCAGTTGGAGGGCTCTTCCTTCCCTTTTGTGGGATGGGTTTATGCACTGTGCTTAAAGGGTATGCTACAGGATGGTTACCCACAGACATGTTGCACTGCATGGACTCTTTTGCAAATGAGAATGTAAAAAGAAATGAAAAACATGTTTATGGAGTGTGTGCTTAAATGCAAAAAACAATTGAGCAATCATATGCAAGAAAAAGTGACAAATGTTTTTTTCGAAGAGGTTGGTAAGTTTTTTAATCCAATCACTACTGGTCGAGTATTTTCAATAGATTTGGAAGATTTAGCTGAAAGTAAAAGAAAGATCCAGTTTTTTCGACTTGTTAACATGGATAGTTTTGTTGAGGGATATGAATATTTCCATTCCCAGCTACTAGAAATTATGCAGAAAAATAAAGATATAGATTGTCTGCAACTGCTGCTGGCTGTTAAGTTCAAATACCCGGAGTTTGCCCAAGCAGCTCTGCAATGTATCTGGGGTCCTATCAACAGCACATATGCTGAAAGATATTTCAGTAAATATAATTTAATTGTAAGTAACAGGAGAACACGAATGACAGAACAAAATGTTGAGTTTTATGATTTCATTTAACAGTGTTACTGATTCATGAACTCGCATGATCAAAACTAATTATAATGTTGTATTTTCTTTTATTTTGCATCAGTGTAGATTTATCTTTTTTGTGTACTATTCTTTGCTGGCATTAATCTATTCTGCTTTTTTTTTTTTTTTTTTTTTTTTTTGCTTCAAACTATATTAATTTAAAATAAAGTCACAGTTCTGTTTACGCGCATTTATCTCACTACTAACCCTTTACTAATGTTGTGATATTAATGCCACATTAAAGCTTTTTTCATGAGAAAATATCCATTTATTAGAATAAATTCAAGGTGTATTTTTTCTTTAAAATGCTATAAAATGCTGAATTGAAAATGTATTAATGCTACAAAATGCTAAAGGTACAAATCAAAATGCTAAAAATCACCACCCCTAGCCATAGTTAAACGGATCGATCTGAGAATCTTCCAAAACCCAAAGTACCTGACTGTGTTTTTAAACATTTTACCATTTCTTAATATCTGTTCTATTCTAAGAAGTGCGGTTACAAAGTTTGGTACATACATAGTAATTTATTTTTGAGCATGAATTTTAAAACACAATTTTAAGATATTTTATAAAAAATATTTTTACGATGGAATTTTCACAATACATAAACAAAATTTCAGATATACATTACCTATGCTTTTTTATTGAACTAGATAATAATGTTTCTAAGGAAAACAATTTTACATTTATTGTTTTAAAGTACTTTTTGTGCAATAGGAAGTTTCAGAAATATATTTCAGAAATTGCAAAAAATATACACTTCCAGACTTGGCTGAACATTATGACATAGCACATTTGTCTCACACTAATAACTGCTTAGCAAGATTTAGTAAGCACTGATAAAAAACTATTTCCGAAGTTTCGCTATAATAATAACTTTAAAATTGCATCGTAAGGAGCACTTTAACAGTTGGAAATATCTAAAAATATTACAATCCAGAAACACGAATTGGTAAACGCGCCTATATTTGCAAGTTTAACATTCTATTAATGTATTTTTCATATAATGGTATAAATTTGTATTTAAAATGTATAATTTGGAAAACGATTAACATATGTGCACTACGGTTTGCAAATCCTTTCCATGAAATTTTTGGGAAATAAGAAAAAACATCAAACATGATACCGCGCTCTGGCATTAAGGATATCTTAATCGTAACGTTAGTTGTTCAGTTGGAAGGTAATTTGACGTGGGCATCAAAATTAAAGAAAGGGTTGGAAACCATTGGGATGGGAGACATTTGGATGGCGGGGCAGGAAAACAGGCGAAGTATTTGGAGAAAAATTAAGAACCGCCTCTGTGATATTGACAGACAGCAAATAATTGCGCAATGCACAGAGAAGGTGTCATTAGAAGTACAGTCTGGGCTGAAATCGGAGTGGGGTATGGAGCAATACATCAAAACAGGTACCAAACTCATTAGAGAGGGGCTCGCGTGGATTAGACTAGCAGCATGGAGGAGCACGAAAATTCCTGACGAGAATGGTATAAGAATCTGTCCCATTTGCGAGGAGGAAGAGTCGTGGACTCACATCTTGGCAAGATGTAGGGGTACGGAGGAATGGCGGGAAAAATATTTGCCGCGATTTTTTACCACTGCGAATGTAGGGATAGAAGCATGTTGGACGCTACTGGCAGGCACGGAAAACATGGACGGGCTAGGTAAATTTATATTTAAGGCAAGACAGCTGAGATCTGAGGAGGCTGCCAATAGAGAAGGGGGGGGGGGATAAGATCAACTAAACAAAAGTGACTACAATGTTCTACATACATGTATATTATATCATACTTAGGTCACTGTTGTGCTAGGGTTGTATATATTATGTGTATATATGTCTTTTAAGTGTAATTATCTATTATAAGAGGTGCATTTATGAAGGTGTACTCTGTGCTGTAAATTTAAATTGATATATTTGAATATCTTTGTATCTTTATTTTCGGATTCACTTTTACTTTTTATTGTTGTTTAATATTGCTTTTGACTGTGTATTTCCTTTGTCTTTTTTTATTTTCGTGTTTACTCTTTTAATTCTTTGTTGTGGTTGTTGTTTTAATATTGCTTGTAATGTGTACTACAAAAGCACGTACGGTCTGTGGACCCGTGCGACTGTTGAAATTCTATGTATGATATTGCTATGTTAATAAATACACTTATTCATTCATTCATACTAAGATAATCGTATCCTTAGAACAACATTGCCACAACTAAAGCTTGGATGTTTTACAACGCGAGTTCACCCTGTTCTCTACCGTAAATCGGAACCACCATGTCTCGAACTAGCTTCAGCCAGAAGTTACATTAGAATAATGTATTAATATCACGAATTAAAGCTTCAAATGCAAGTTTCTCAAAACTGTGCTTTTTTACTTCTTGCAGTGTTGTTCTACGAGTGCGCTAGGTACACAAAAACATGGCTAATGAATTGACCGTAGGCTATAATGAGCAAAACAGCCTAAATTGTAATTGTTTTAATATACTTGCCGGATTCTCTTGTCCATCTTGTCCATTTAAGGCCCGGAATTTGTGATCCAGTGTTCCCTGCGGTCAACACGTACCTATAACGTAAACAAAGCCTAGGCCACGTCGCCTTTCACCGACTGTTATTAACTAGATATCTGATATGACAATATTTTCCAAAAATATTGATAAAATACAAACTATGCGCGATTTAAAGGCCTCCAACCTATTCTTATATATAGCTCTAATGCAAACAATTGTGCACAACGCACTTGCCATTATTGCTTTATTCTTCAGATTTCGTAGCTATTTGATTTTTCTATGGTAGTGAAAATGTGCAGATATTTCTTTATTTTATGTTTTTAATTTTCTATAATTATGTTGGAGCTTTGACTTTAGAAACAACCAGCTTATTGGCTGTAGATTTGTACTTTTTATTAGGAAAATCTGATATTTACTCTCACAGAGGATAGGAAATTATTCACATTCAAATGTCACCGCCCCAGTCTGGAATGTAACTCGGTACCTCTTGGTTTAATTACACTAACGCTGATAGACAAAACTGTTGGTATCTTGTTCTTCCTTGGTTACCTTTAACATCTCCTAGTAAATGGATAACTTATTAAACAGGGCCCGGATTGAAATGGCACGATGCCTTAGTTAATGTGCCATAGCCATTGCTAACGTGTGCAGAAAGACTTTTGTGTCACACGTCCCTAGATTAAGAAAGTGTGTATTTATTAGATTATCTTTGTTATTTTATGTTATTTTCTCTTTAAGGGTATTTTTGTCAATATTACGATATTATTTTATCATTTTCTTGCCTTTCCGTTTTTATTTGTACCTTTCTTGCATTTATATTATGTGTATATAATGTTTTATTTAGACATTTTACATAAGGATTACTTTTCAAGCATCATAATAATCATTATTAAACTGAAAAATAAAAATGGTCCTTTATATCCTTTTTTCTCAATCTTGAAAAACAATCACATTCCTATTTACTGATTAAAATGGAAAGGGTTGATGTGAGTGGAGAGATGGTCATTGCCTGGGAAGCAGGTATAATTTATATTTATGAATTCATGTCCCAAATCAGGTATGAGACTAGTCACTTTTCTCTTTTTCATGTGTAGTCTAGCTGTTGTTGTTCTTGTGTCGAGTCATAGTCCATGAAATCCTCTTAATTCCAATGAATTTTATATAATCTGAGAAAAAAAGTTAACGCTACAGGGTTTTAAGATCCCCTTCAAAATTTTTTCTTGGTTATTTTGTTTTCAGATTCTTCAAACTCAAAACATGCAACGAATGTTTTTAAATACGTTTTCCAAATTAGCCATTCATTATTCTTATAACTATTTTTCTACTGTATAGCAGGTCTGCCCATATATAAATTAATTTATAACTTAATACACACTATTTAATACATCAAGCAAATCCTAGCAGTTAAGCGATTTGCTGCAAAATGTTTTTACACATTTTTATAGTTTAGTTTAATTTATACGTAGCTTTACAGATATTTAAAGGGAATCAAAATCCGGTCCCTCTTACTGAATAGTGCTATGAAAACTACAGTTGTTTTGTTGATGTTAAACTTGTTTCAGTGTTGCATTTCTCTCTTTATAACGCAGATAGTTACCATGATCCAGCTGTTTGTCTTCAGCTACATTATATCTGAAGTGTCTTTCACTCTTACGCAAATGAGACAGTTTTTGAAGATGTATCTTCCAGTTTATTATGATATCCTACAATCATTTGAAACAAACTTCACTGACATTCCATTGGTAAGTTTTATGTCATATTTTGCACTTTCAAATATGTATAGAAAGCAAAAGGGAATATGATATATTTATGCAAATGAATGACTATTATAATATGTGTACTATATAGAAAAAATATATAGGTAAGTATTTTAAATACGCGCCCACGTTTATTCCATTAACACTGGACTTCCCGCCGAACAGACTGCAGCAGGATTTTAGGAGTACCTTTTATCTTCTTTCTTTCCTTGCTTACCCTCCTCGTATGGGAACCCCCCCCCCCAAAGGACTTACAAATCAGTGCCTGTTGAAGATCATAAGCTCTTGATCAGAGAAAAGTCAGGATGGGTGATCATCCTAATGCCTGTCGTCCTCTATGGTCTAGGGGTAACATGGTAGCCTCTGGTTCCCAAGGTCGCGGGTTCAAACCCGGCGGAGAGCGATGGATATTTCGGGCGTAAAGTCCTTAGCATGGGTCCTTCGGAAGAGAAGTAAAGCCGTTGGTCCCGTGTCATAGAACCTCAAGTCTGATAAAGAGGCCTCTGAGCAATACTTAGAAGTTTATCAAAGTTTGAGACAAAACTTTCATATATACCGAATAATAACTTCAACATTTCATAGTATCTGTTTCATTTAATATAAGCTCTTTACAATTAAGGTTTACAAAACTCCACTTTCCTTCTACTTCATTTTGTTGAATTTTCCTAAATGCATTGACGTTTCTGCTTTATGATGACGTAGCTATATCTTCAATTTTATTTTCCAATGTAAAATTACAAATAAAATTTCCATTCCTATATATTCTTACTAATTTTTACCTGCATTATTTGATACTTATACCACTGTAAGGAAAATGTTATTAAATCTTCACTTGCAGGGTCTTATCGATGTTTATCTCGGATAATTGCAAAACATAATTATTCATTCACATATTTGAGGGAAAACAAGCGTGGCACAATAGATATAAGCCAGTTTTTCCTTGTAATTTGAAGTGGGTCGCAAAAGTAGGTCTCATAGTCTTTGAAATTGGTAGCACCAAAATGAACAAAATGTTTAAAATAGCAATAAAACTACCTTTGCATGTTTAACTTTATAGGGTGACATAACCGTTTTGTGTACATATTTCAATTCCAAAGACATAAGACTATTAAACATTTGGATAAAAGTTATCGATATGTTCTCATTCACAAGCAATAGGTACTCCCTGATGGTAGTATGTTATAAATACCGCATTTTCCTTAAAACGCTTACATGTATAAGAACTTAGTGTTATTTGTGATAAAATGAAGGAGCTGTCAACTACAGCCTCTTTTTAAAATACTTCAGAAATACATATACTTTATACGTTACTGCTAAAAATTGTACAAAGCAAAAATTATTATAGGTAATTGCAGTGCATAAAGTATATTTAGCACTTTATAAACAAAGCAGTAAGCCTATGGGTAGTTGCTTATTCGGGCTGTTCAGATATAATGATGATTCACAAAGATTCCAATGACTAGGTACAATTTTTAAAGGGTATATTTTATTACTGAAACTTCAAAAATTTGAATAAAATCAATGTTGTCATACAATACCGATTTTAAGCTTTTATTATTACTTTTATTATTATTTGTTTAGCACACAAGAAAGGCATGTATAAATTGTACTTGTTCAATTCACAAACAGATACATCTATAATACAAACACACACTTATGCAGTCAAGGAGCTACAGAATTTAACCAACAAACTAACAAGTGTTACAGAAGAGTATTAGGGAGTACTTTGATGTAGAAAACTTACGTTCTTTGAGATTATAATTTAGGTATTTGCATTAGAGCAACATCAGTAACGAGCCACTGCGTCTCTGATAGAGCTTCCCTGAGTTGCAGCTTGCAGGTAGTCGTAACATGTAGTTGAACTTTAAAAAAAACAAACGCAAGGAGCTAAAATTGGGTTCACTCTAAGCATACGCCATTCGTTATTTGTGTGGGGGGAGCGTTTAACCGCTATACGGGGCTTGAACCCGGTATCACCAGTTTGAGAGCGTAATGATTGCGTTATCACTACAGATAGCCGTTACTGCCTCTCTAATACGAATGAACTTTGGTCAGAGTCCTTTAGGACTTTAGAACAGGGCGATAAGGACATACGTGTCTGCACCGGCGCTATCACAAAATTCCGCCACACGTACCGACTGGGCTCGAGAAACCTCTTCCTTACCTTTGCCCTATCCAATATCACAAAATACAGAGAAAAGAATGTCAGAATATTGACCCTTGATGATGGAGCATTTTTCAGTAAAAGCAAAGCTCGTAATTTCGGAAATACCGAAATAGTACACAGTTTATTCGCGATTTGGAAGAGAAATATTCAAATGATAAAAGCATTATGTAACTTCAAAGTCTGTCGTTACATACCATACAACCCATGAAAGTTTGTTGGTGAATTCTGTCACTTCTATGTTATCGACATAAAACACACAAAACAAAACAAAAAAGACACGTTTTTGTATTCTGCGTCTCTCTCCCCAAATATGATTTGCTTTTCTGAATGTTTTATGCATAGTTAGCATTAAATTTTCTTTTTTTTAAATGTTTCCAGGGATAACTTTTACTGTTATTAACTGTTTGGTCCAGAAATTTTTTATTTCAGTCGCTATTCTGTAAATGCAGTGAATTAAAACCTGATAATGATTTAGACATTTTGGAACTTCATTTCTGTTTAAAATGCTAATTGATGAAAATGTGATTTTTACAGGGCCAGCCACCAAATATTTAGGGATGAAGAAGTGTGGAGATAGTCGGATAGTCAATAAGAAGATTATTGTATGGATTATTGCATTCTCTTATTTTTCCATATTCATTTAGTAGCTTTTAGTAACTCAACGGCTTACATGCATAAAAATTGCTAATACTTTGGAGGAAAACACAGTAAACTTGAATTTACAAACGCCTGAGATGTAGAAGGTTCTGAAGTTTCATTCAGAAAATGCATTGTGATACTCAAAAGCTATCCATGTAAGCAGAAAGTTGAATTTATGTTTTATGTAGCAAGAGAATGTGATAAATAAATACTCTGAAACCTTGAATTTGTTTCTGATTTATTGCTCTTTATTAAATATAAACCTTTATACTTTAAACTTAAAATGTTATCATTGCGTAACAATTAACCCACAGAACTGTGGACATATAAGTCTAATATTAATAGAATAATAAACAAGTTGATGCATTGTGGTTTTCTGTCTCTCTTTGAAACACTGTAGCTAAATATGTATTTTACTCTATTTTAGATTCACAAATTTAATTATTAGTGATGTATGTCAGGCAATAAGGCTTTTACACAGTAACATCAGTAGGTAACGAATTATTACGCACTCTCTGTCATCTGAAAGCAAAATTAACATACTGTAACGGAGACATTTAATTTTTAATTGTTATACAGGTTAGCTACAATGCCCTAGAATAATTTCCTTTATTCGAGAGTTGCTTGGTGGAGTTATCCACTTAAATTCTGGATGTCTTGAGCAGTCACTATATTAGTCAGGAACACAACAATCCACACGATTCGTGTAGTGAAGGAAAAGTGGTGATATAATGGGTAGATGAGAATAGCATAAAATGATGGTAGTATATAACACTATTGTGGCATTTCCGTAGTTGCGATATTCTAAATATTGCTTATTCCTAAGCAATTAAGGGAACGGTCTCGTAAATGGGAGGATCGCGATTCCAATCTCAACAGGACTTTTCCCTGACTCAGATTTTCTACGTTTTCCTCAGATTTGATAATTGGCAAATGCCGAAGAGGTACGCTAAATTCAAGTTTGGAAGGCCTCTTTCCTCAAATTTTCTTTCCTAATTAACATTAAATTAAATTTACTGATATATATATATATATATATATATATATATATCACCATAGGCAATAGACACACACAGTAAATTATATATATAGTAAGAACCCGTTTTAAACCCTATTCAAAATAACAATTGATAACATTTTGTCATTAATGTATTATTATTATTATTATTATTATTATTATTATTATTATTATTATTAGTAGTAGTAGTAGTAGTAGTAGTAGCAGTAGTAGTAGTAGTAGTAGTAGTAGTAGTAGTAGTAGTAGTAGTAGTAGTAGTAGTAGTATTAAAAGCCCGTGTTCCTCGATATAATTTCTTATGCAAAGTTTATAACGGCCCTGTGTTCGTTTAAATTTATTTAAGAGTAACTGAGCTTAGCTAATGAATAATTGTTCCCAGTCGTATTTAGAAGGTGTATTTGTAGCACATATAACGCACTTCGTTTTTATGGTTTATGATACCAATAATCACACAGTAAATCTATAAGCTGTAATCAAACGAAATGTGCATGATATCCCAGCTGAGAAGTATTGGTGGCAATTACTTGACAGCGCTTATTGATAACAATTTCTTGGGTGCATTTTCTGTGTTTATCATGTGTAGTCTTCTTGTCAACCTTCTGTGCTGTCAGTAATTTCCAGCATGTATAGGTAAAAAGGTTTGGCTGAAATCAGTTGCAGTTCCAAGAAAGGATTATTTGATGTCCAGAACAGTCCAGAATTGTTCATCCAAATAATGCCGAGAAAGGAGCTTTGCACCTCTGTAAAACAAAGTCTGATACAGGCGACCAGCGCATCATATCGTATTCTAAAATTGCTCGTTACTATCATATCTTGGTGTATAAGAAAAGAGGGATATTACTATGTCTCTATGCGATGTCTCTAAAATGTTCATGTCTGTATTCAGCCGAATATCATTAAATTAGATTTTGTTTAACCAACTTCTTCAAGAAGAATATAAACAAAATTTATAATTCTTTGTTCAGTAATCAAATTAGGGCATTTTAAAGCTGAGAAATCTACATAAATATAATTGGCCATTTATTTCCTATTCGAATCATTTGAAAAAGGGTCCCTCAAAGGCGTAAAATGTCAAACGTGCTAACCAATTGCTGATGGGCAGAGGTTCTATACACCGTGCATCGGTTCGACTCGGATCGATATGCATATTTCGCAGTGAAGAAGAAGCAGCGGCGAAGGTGTGGAAGGGGGAGGCAGGCGCAGCGAGTAAGATGCGCATAAGGAAAGATGGAGAGAGCACTGTTGCTCAAAATTGAAGAATGGGGGTTTGTAGTGTGGTTAGCTTTGGCACCTGCGCATGCGCCCCGAGAGGCTCTAATTTAAAACACTAACTTATTTCATTAAACAGTTTTACAGCAGTACATATGATTTTGTGAATTAAGCAGAAGAATGTTAACGCTTGTGTATTAGCTTATTACTGTCATAACTGTTTTGCCTAGAGTTGTGGCCTCGTTTAAAAGCAGTTCTGTATTGTGGTATGATTTCTAATCGGAATATCATATAATATAATATGTGGTAGGTATCATTGCCAAAATTGGTCGGATTGGTGACAAGAATGTTTGTCAGAAATATACATTTTTGTTTTGAAAAATTATACTAATTCATCAGGCCAATAGAATGATAGGTTTATTTTTCTTATGTTACATGGAAAGACAAATCCATTATCATTTGTACTAAACTAAACAGATGTTTGGCAATATTAATGAAATAAAGGCAAATAGCCAATTGCAGTTTTTCATGACATTGACCTGGCTTATATTTACTGTAATGAAAAGTACTGCACTCGTAATTGCAAAAGAAAACAAAAATAACAACAAGTATTGTTTCCAATAAAATTGATTGAAACATGGAAAGCAAAACTATATTTTATGTCCGAACCATGAACTTTTATCAAGAGCTATAACAATTTCCAAGCTTTCTCGACCATTTCGTCAAACGACAAAATTGCTCTTACTGATTCTCAACGGTTTTGGCGTATTCCTTCTATCGGAGATTCCATTGTATGGAAACCAGCTTTTTGGCTGCTGCCGGAGAAGGTCTATTCAGGTTTTTGTCTGAATTTGCCTAGGCATAGACCAGTTGCAACCACTTTCAGCCGATGTTGGTGGTGCTTCAAAAGTTTAGATGCCAGCGAACTTATCAGTTGTTTGTCAAGCAGTGAAATGTGAGACGTGTTGAACAGTAGTGCGAGAAAAATTACCATCACTAGCTTTAAATTCGGCTAAGCAGCCATGACTGTTCCACTGTGCTGCCCTGGTATGTTGCTTAAATATAAAGACATCTCCTGGTGGTTGTGCAAAACGGCGATCGTAGCAGTAGCATTCATTAGGAATGATAAACGCATGAAAAGGAGCACAGACAGTGGAAATGTCTATTTATCACGATGTATCATATTTATAATAAATTGGGGGTTTCGCTTGCAACTATGTGGTAAATAATAGAGCCCATGCCCGTATCTTTGCTTCATAAAACTAAATTAGTGAATGTAATTGCATGTACAACCGTCAAAATGTCCACTCCTCAATAATACAGGAGTTGAGTCACGAAAACCATGACCGTTGAGGTTCTGCCATCAATTTAGTAATTGTGTTGGGAAGTTATGTACAACAGTAACTATATGTGTGATTTGTGCACTTGCATCACACAAAAGGCTACGTTAACTAATTCATGGTTCAAACAATAGTTCCTGTTCATAGTACCAGGGCAAAAATGGAGTGGAAACCTTTCCATTATCTAACTTTTTAGTTTAATACTATGTACTAATTTGTGTCTATCATAACTGTAAAGTAAAAACAACAATTACTTGTTTCATTAATTATACACAATTACTTTAGTATGGTTCACTGCTTACAAACCTAAACCACACAGATATTCTATAATGTGTGATAGGACGATTACTGATTTTACCTTTATACTTATATTCATAGCTGTATGTACTTGTATACGGGGATTTTTAAGCATTTAATTTCAGATTATTTTATATTTATGTCAACTGATGCATAAGTTTGACCTAGGTTGTGCAAATGTTGCGTCTTGTTTTGCTATTTGGAGGATTACTTAAAAATGCCAAGTATCCTGGACTTTAATTTTTACAAATTAGTATGCACAAGAGTAAAAGTTAACATCCAAGTAACTCACCCCAAGGTATTAATTAGTTCCAGATTATTAAAAACATTTGTCAGTGCACAAAGCAGCAGTTCGTAAAAGAACATATTGAAGTAACTGACCTTAAGGTATTAATTATCTAGCAGATCATTAAAAATATTTGTCACTGCAGGATAAAGCAAAACTTCATATCCAAGCAAGTTACCCCAAGGTATTAATCAGGTAGCGAGATGATGATTATTATTATGATTAATATTGTTATTACTATTATTATTATTAGACAGATATGGTGCCTATGGCATTACACAGCTAAACTTATTTAGACAGCTATTTTCTGCTTGTTGTAATGCATAAGAAACATAGCAGTGATACTGAAATAAAAACAAACTGCTTTGGTTTAATAGACAGTACATTTTTCTAATCAGGTCTTGTTGGAAAGATTAGCAGGAAATGTATTCTGTTCATTCAAAGCCAAATGGAAGGATAGAAAGCACAATATCTCTTTATTGCTATTTGCATAAAGTATGACTTAGGTCAATCAGTTAAGTATAACAATAACCACCGTAGATAAAGCAACAATATCCATTCCTCCAACATCAGCATTTAAGCAGATAAAATAGCCATCAGTTTACTACTTTTCATAACTTTACCCTAGTATGTATATATATATCCAACTATAATGTACAATACGTTTTCCCCGTTACATTAATGTTTTTCTTCCAAAATATACACCAAATTAAGCAGATAAATCTAGTAACTATACCTTATCTAATAAGCCACCTCACTGACTCATATTAGCGTTTTCCAATTTAGATAATATATGTTGAATCAAAGCAAACAAAACAAAACTGTCTTTCTTTTTTCGTGATGTTATTTCCTGCTAATTCATCAACTAACAGCACATGATGTCTAACTTCCAAGTTATTGCCAAAATGGGTGCAGCCAAATTAAAACTCGGCCCAGATTGGTAGTTTTTAAGTGTGCTTAAAAGCGACAGTAAATTTATGAATGTAAAAGAGCGCCTCCATGGTGATATTCTGGTACACCGGTGGTACTGGTATAATCCTGGCAATTGATAGTGTCGCAGATAAAGTATCTATTAACTTTTAAAAACATTATTTTTGCCGAATGCATTTAGGCTGCCCTGAAAAAAATGACAGAAAACATTGCAAATATATGTTTATATATCATTCATCAGCATTTCATATGATTTAGATTACGAAATGCAAGAAGAATATTCTAAATATAAGAAATATTGTCAACAATACTGTGGATTAAGCGTAAATTTATATAAGCTTATACTGAAATACTGCTGTGTTGTCAACACACATTTAATTACAAAGATGCAAGGTGGTTGGAGTAAATAAAATAATAAATTAGTGATAAAGAGTCTGCAATGCTGTATGTAGTATAAGTTATGTAGTGAATGTCAAATACATACTGTAGGAAAAAGGGGGAAAGATTACTAATTTGCCAACTACTAATTATAAAACTGCTTTTGAAACTGTACACACCGAGCAAATAACTGTGTATTATGCAACTCTTTCAGGAAGCTAAGCACCCACCTAATTTTCCTTTATGGCAGAGAAAGCAAAAGCAGGATTATGTTACAATCATACTGTATTTTTATACTTAAATAACCCCAAAATTATCCTGCACACTTTGATTTCTTATTCTTTGGCTTTCCTTAACTGCGAAACCATAGCTGGGTGTCACTTTGTGTGACAATTGAACCTATATGAAAAGTTGCAAAACAGCAGGAGGTATTCTCATAACCTGCAGCGTTAACTGAGTTTAGCCAGCGCCTTACACCGCAATGAATGACCAGGAATGCTCAGAAGATTTCCTAGCCAGTAAGAGCATTACATCTACAGACATTAGGACTATCTAATTTAGACATTGAAATGAACGTTTAAAACGTTCATTTAGTTTGCACGACAGGGTGTAAATTTAAAAATTACGAGCACTAACGCAGAGGGGTGCAGATTATAATTACATTTTATGTGTTTGTTGAGGCACATGCCACATATGTTTTATAGAGTATTCTACTTTATTCCAGCTTTACTTACTTTAGCAAATAAACCAAGCATAACATAAGAGCTGGTGATTGTGGTTAACATACAAATGCCGCTTCAAATCCTGCATTCCTGTTTCATTAAGAAGTATACATTAGCTAATTTTGCACTGGCTCACAGTTTATCTGTATGATAGAATCTGAATCAGATTTAAAGTTATTACAACCAAGCGGCAGCATGCTTCATGCAAGGTACTTTAACTGTAGTTTTATTACTCTCTTGTTCTGGAAGTCATGATTTTTTGGGAAGCAAAACAGCTTAATCAGGGCAACCGCCAACAGCGCATTTTTCTTTCAGAAAATACTTGTACATCTTTTTGTTATGAAATTACGGCTACATTATCTTGATCAAATCAGACTACCAGCATAAACCTTGTTTTACAGTCCAAGTATGTAATGGATGAATATTTTTCGTTTTCATAGCTTATCGTCCCCTTAATTAGGACTGACACCTCCCTAGGACTTAAAAGCTGATTCCTAAGAGTCAGAAGCCTGTCGGGAAGCCAACGGCACGAAACATGGAACGAGTGGACGGCCCATAGGCATGAGCATGAGGAAGTGAATGATATGAAATGCAAGCGAAAGGGATGATAGGAGCTGTTGGTGAACCGGAGGACCCGGAGAAAACCTGCCCAGACACCGCCTCGTCCACCACAAATCACACATGCGGGTGCTTTGGATTGAACCCTGGCCTCCTAGGTGGGAGGCGAACGGTCTAACCACTCGGCCATGGCGCTGCCATGTTGAATATACGGAATTAATTCAAATTTAGTTATTGCTTTATAGTTTTATATTAGTATTTTGTTTTACTTGATCCATATTATGATGCCCCTTTTTTAATGGCTTTTGGTAGACATTATTGAAACATAGTGCACATCTGTTGAAAGTTGGAAGAGAGAGGTATCTTTTGAGAGTAGCACAGTAAGTTTAATGTGCAGGCCTCAAAATGTTCCTTCCGGATCGGGAATCGACATAGCACTGGAAGTCGCCAGTCCAGTTGACTCATGCTGGTACTGCCCTTTTTAGCCCGCGCATTCCTCAAACGTGGTGTCGTTCTCAAAAGCAAACCCGCTATCTTGAATGACCTCATCGCATTCTCTACCCTCAAGTTTCTCCGTTTCACCATAACATTGCAGTGGTAGTAGGCGAAGTGATTAACTGGTGAAAATATTTAACGAGAGCAGCAAAATGAAGGCTTTTGTGTTGTTGGTGAGTAAAACTTTACCAAACAGTAACACATTTACTGGATAAGCAACGAAAACTATTTAACGCGAAATGTGCTTAGATAGTTGGTATTGTATTTTCTTTAAAACTCCAAAAGTAGATAACTTCATAATACAACAACAATAAGGAATCATCCTCAAACATTGTAAATAAGGATTAAATTATTGTTTTGCTATTTTTGACATTTAAATGCCCAAACGCGATGTTTAAATGAACTTGCGTAGGTGTGTGCAAATAATATGTGAAATTTTATAAGTTTATTTTCTTATAAGAAAATTTTCTTACGCTTTTGCGTCTTTATAATATTCCTCTTCAACAATTTTTGTTCAGCTGCTTTCTATATACGTTCAGTATTGGTTCATTGTAGGTAAATGATGAGATGGAAATGGTGTTTTCTTATTTTTGGATTTATTGTTTTAATAATTTAATACTATATCATTGAGTTTTAGAAAATATATGCTCTTCTATTTCAGGAAGTTTTAATGTAATTTTTATTGTAAAAACCATTCCAAAAAAAATACACAAAAGAAGAAAGCCACTTCCGAGATGTGGGGCAAGTATTTAAGCATTTCAATCAAGAAATCCCGAGTTCGAATTTAGGTTAGGTTGAGTTTTCGTCTTCTGTGAATTAGGGAAACATGCCAGTCTCCCAAGGTCACGGGTTTACACTCGGCAAGGAAGATGGGATTATTTGGACGTAGACATTTTTAGCATGGCTACTTTCGGAAGGGAAATATAGCCGGTGATGATATGTCACAGATTTACGGCTCGCAATAGAACCTCCAGCATAATAAAGAGGCTTCTGCGGAAAATTAGGCCGTCTTTCACGCCCAATATACAATTGTATGCTAAGAACCATAGCAGCTAAACAGCGTACATACATACATACATACATACATACATACATACATACATACATACATACATACATACATACATACATACATACATACATACACTCTCACACACATACATACATACATACATACATACATACACACACACATACACGCACGCACGCACACATACATACATACATACATACATACATACATACATACATACATACATACATACATACATACATACATACATACATACATACATACATAATATGTAAACACAAGTAAAGACGAAAAATTGGGTTTATTGACCCGGATATGGGTTTTTCCGAAATTTTCCCTCATCCTGAAAATGCAAATGTCATGTAGCTCTTAAGCACTATGGACCCGGTCTCATTAGAGCATCATATCACCAAGTTTATTCATTCATCGTTCTTTATGGCTTACGGGGTTATATAATGTTAAAGTGTGAAAAATCTTATATGATACATTCACATGGCTTTCTCTATCCTCTAACGTTTATTAGTGGGTATCCAGAATATTCTTACGAAAGCTCATTTTATCGGATAATGGCGACTAGTTAACTCGAATCTCAGTTATAGCTGGGACGGAATTGATGGAGAGACCATAACGCAAACGCAGCCTTCAGGCAAGGGTAATTACGCGGTGTAGGTGCCCTTTCGTGGGATATTGAAGGTGAAAGGACACACACCCATACCATCCAGCGCTGAGAAAATACCCACCTGGGTTCCTGGAATCGAGCCCAGGTACCCCACGCCAGAGGCAGGTGCACTGCCATGCGCCAGTGGGACAGATGCGCTTCACTTTGGGATAAACATGCGCAGAAATACCTGCATTACACATTTCGTTACAGATACAAAGGTAATAACGATGTTCAAATACTTAGAACTGGACGCTTATGCTTACATAATAATTCCATACTCTATCCATGCACTCGAGAGAAAGAATACTTGAAAACCGACTGAATTTAAAACAGTGACAAACTACTGAACAATTCTATCCATATAAGGGATTTCTATAAATGATTTCCGGCACAAAGTTGAGTGCTTTAAATGGATCTACGTTTTTGTATGGTAAGCTTTTATCTGTCGCTTAGCGTTTATTAGTTTACAAGACCAATGACCACACTAAATTCCTTCCGAAGGAATAGAACTTCACTGACTTTTCCCAGAAAATGCAATATATACATTTTATTTAGAATGTAGATAACTTAAATAACTAGTATTTTACTCGGAATTCATTTTTATTTTTGAAAAAAGAAGTTAATATTTCTAAGAATTTTCCATGTAAACGATAGACTGGAGTCAGGGAATCCATTTAAAAATTTTCCTGTCCCATCTTTGGTATAAAATGAACATAAAAGCCAAGTTTTGTGTTTATTGAATACTTTCTTCGCATTATGTGGTTCACGAAAAAACGCATGTATGCACCTTTTTCTAATTTTTAAACAGGGGATCACAAAATATATATTTTTACTTTCTCCATACGCACTATGTACATAGTGTATAGAGAAAGTATTGCACTCCACCAAAAATTCGATACCGAAATTTCACCGGAAATATATGTTTTAGGGTCCCCAATATCCAAAAAAAGCATTTTCACAAAAAGGTCCGTGTGTGTGTGCGTGTCCGTGTGTCCGTGTGTCCGTGTGTCCGCGTGTCTGTGAACACGATAACTCAAAAACGAAAAGTCGGTAAAATACCAAACTTGGTATTTAAGTTTAGTATCCTCCAGGGATGCGACACGAAGATTTTGAGAAAAATCCCCTCACCCCCAACTACTCTTTACATGGAACTTTTTTCGAAAATTTTTATTTTCTCAAAAATGGCTCTAATGATTTTGATTAAAATTTCGGATGTTAAACATATTTACCTGACAAATGAAATGTATATCTTGAATTTTCTGGGAATAGCCTCTGAAGAGAGTTTATTCTGGATGAATTTTACTAAATTTTGAATAACTGCTAAACCGTAAGAGATGGACAAAGACTTACTACACAAAAAATGTAGAGCACATTAAAACACACAATTTATGTTATATACATTTTTTTCGTGGAGTTCGTCGTTTTTGTGACATTCCTTATTTCTGGTTTCTGCTATGAAAAACGTATACTTTTCTCATACTGGAACTTGTCAACTCCTATCCATATAAACAAAGGAACTTCATTGACATAGCAACCAGCTGTTGACTTTCACTTTAACCTACGGTTGTCCCTTATTTCGCTTCTACTTACAAGGGTGCGAGTAATAAGACTATTTCTGCTATTTTTTTCTGATTAGCATAAAGTAAATAGAAGTACTAGCTTTTTAAGAATTATTTGTTGCAGGGACATGGAGAAAGTCATGTGAATGGTACAGATCAGATTTTTTTGTAGTGTATTCTTAACTTAGAATGTTTGGATTCAATGCAACGGTCCCTCTAAAGCATGTAGTGGGAAAGTAAAACTTGAGTTGCCCATCACCGTGGCGTGGAGGTAGCGTGTCTGCCTCGTATTCAAGAGGTCCAGAGTTCGATTCTAGCTTAAGGTTTGTTAACCAGATAAGGTTTGTCGAGACTTTCTCTCATCCTAAGAAGGCAAATATCATGCAATTCTAAGCTCTTGATTCCATGGCACTTCAGTTTCATTCATTGATCGGAAGATACGACACTAAAGTAAAAAGAAGTGAACTCTTTTCGGCTTTAACTATCTTGTGGTTCCATTTGATTCCGTATACACTCCGCCTTTAAATGCATGCTCCTATCGCTGGCATTCACCTTTGGAACGTATTCCGTATTGATATGTGTACTGATATCGTTGTGTTCCTTCGTATCTTTTTCATTTGAATCACACACGCATTCACACTTCCAGACTTTGGGAAGGTTAGGGAATACTCTTGGCCAACCTTTACATGTGGTTAAGTGGAATATTGCTCGGAAATGCAGCGACACTTCTAACCCCATGATTGATGTGCGTTGATGAGAATATCCCAGATATTACTGCAATTCTTTCCGTTACACTTAACAGACATCAACAGTAGCATTTGTGTAGAACTATCCAGTCCAGAGAAAGATGATAGAAAAGCTCTTCTGCAAAGTTTGTACCCAAGAAATTCCTCCGGATATTAAACTCAATGTCATCATAATAATCAGTTATTTTGAACTTCGAAGAATGGCAGTTTGGAAATTGTACTCTTCCCTAAACAAACTAGGATGACTTTCGTAACTTTTATCACCACTTTAAGTCTCAATAAAACATCTGAAGGTTATTCATCAAATACCATAGGTTGATGTATGACTACATGAAGTATGTATTCTATAATTCATGCCAGAATTAGCACATTAATTGAACACCTCGTGTGTAATATGACTAACTTCCATTTTAAATATAGGCTTATCTCTCACTGGCCATACCTATCGCTTCTTTGCTTTTTTGGATCTACCTTTTTCTTTTCCTCTAATTTTAATACCGTGTTTATGTGATAGTTATTTGGTCATTGGGAGGTTTGCTTCAGAAGTCCACAACAGTATAAAAGTTTATAAAGTGGGAAGAAAAATGGAGTAACTCTAGTGATGGGTCTGTTTATGTACTTTTTTTTTTTTTTTTTCCTACAGAAGGGCGGGGAAGGTAGCCTAAGCCACATCTTAGCTTAAAAGGTTGCATGAACACAACATTACAAAACTTAACTTTAGGAGCTTTATCTATTTTCAGAGTAGGCATATTATTATTATTATTATTATTATTATTATTATTATTATTATTGTTATTATTATTATTATATTTTCAGCAATGATATAAATACAGCTGATATAATGCTTTTAACATCAGAAACAAAACAATTTCCGTATTGAAGTCTTTAACACCAAAACAGTTACCCAATTTTTATGTGACTTTGACACACCTGTTCAATAAATTATCACACACACATACACACACCACTATATGCCTAACATATATTGTAGACATATTGGACGAGACATCAATGTTTTCGGAACACACCATTGCTGTCCGCATATTAACAACAGCAAAAAATAACTCTAAATGTGACATTTTTATGTATTTGATTTATTTATTGATTTTTATATTAAATAATACATAAGCAGTTTGAGCGACAATTTAATAAAACCATTTCAATTCTATAAGAAAATTAATATTTATGTTTCTTCATTAATGCATCATTTTGCTGGTCTCAATGGCATTCTGATCTACATACGAAAGTAGGAATAAAATATTGCGAGCCATTTTGAAATGCCAGTAAAAGAGGACAATATGTAACGTTTTCGAGTTTATTCTTTGAAACTTCAACATTCTATTCCCAAATGTACACTTAAAAGCTGAACATTAAATGATCCAGAAATAAGAAAATACCCCTATTGTACCGTGTCATTATTTCTTCTTGAGTTTTGATATGCTGTCTTGCATACACCCTACAACTTCTGTTTTTGCTAGATGTGGATTTGTTTTCCAATAAATGATTATTTTTCCAAATGGTGTGGTTTCCTTGTAAGCTATATAGATAGGCAGTAAGCAAAGTAGCAATCCCAGATTATAACTGGAGGTAAACATTAAACTTGATTTTTCTAAACTGTATTATATTTAGTAATCATATACTCAGATGTGAATCAAATAGTAAAACTTTGGACATTTCATTAACATTATATAGGCAAGCTTTATTTATATATGAAGACATGTAAGTTGGTTGAAGGCATATAAAGTGAACACCGGCTTTCATGATAAGGGTGTCGAGAGGAAACAGCGGGGGAAAGATAGATGCAGAATTGTCATGGTTAACAGGATCAATCTGTGAATTTTTCAAAACTTAAAGTACTTTACTGAGCTTTTAAACCTTAACCCCATCTTAATTTTTATTCTAAGAAGTGCGGTTCCACAATATTAAGCTATCTTATAAAAATTGTCCTTACGATGCAATTTTCATAGTTCATAAATAAATTTCAGACAAAAATTACGTACTTTGATTAGTTAGAGAATATTTCTATAAGAAAAACACCTTTAAATTTTTTTTAAATATTTTTTGTTCAAACATGAGTTTCAGCTTTTGTAAAATATATTATCAAACATGGCATCAAACTTGATGACATAGAACATTTTTCCCATACTAATGACAACTTAGCAATTTTTAGTATGTATTGGCAAAACTATTTTGGAAGTTTCACTATGGTAACTTAAAAACTATACGTAAGGAGGATTTAAACTGCTGAAAATGTTTAAAATATTACATGCCAGAAGTGCGCATTAGAGAACGCAGCCACATTAACTACGTTAACATTCTGTTAATGTATTTTCATAAAATAGTGTATATTATGTGTACTTCAAATGGATAGCTTTGAAAATTAAATTCATAGGTGAACCAAATGTTGCAAAAACGATTCATGAACTTTTAAAGCTAATTTAGAAATATCAGAATGTGAGGATTATTTAAATCGTAAGATTAGTTTGTTACGGCAGCAAAAATTGCACCCTTAGAGCAACATTAACACAGTTAAAATGTTTTATTTACATCCATTTCCTGGATCTTGGAACGGTTTTCTACCGAAAATAAAAACCAGCATATTTTGAACCGGATTCAGTCGGAAGCTACATAAGGTATGCATGTCCATATGTTCTTCTGAATATACTTAATATCACGAATAAAAGCTTTCAAATACAATTATCTCAAAATTGTACTTTTTGAGTTGCTGCAGTGTTGTTCTACGAGAAAAGGAAATGGAGTTTTAATTATGGATGCTCTTTAACTGTTGTGGTTCTCAACATCCCATTCTATACTGGGCGTGAAAGACCGTTTAATTTTACTCAGGCCTGTGGGTACCTTGGGCTTCAGATATAATGCACACAGAGCTAACCATACATGTATGTACTCAGTGAAGGTAGTACTGTCTGCAGAAAGAGTGCAGCTCTACATTGAGGCTGCTGGTGTACCATGGCTAGGATTAGCTAGAAGAGATAACATCTGAACGAGAGAAATGTTGTTGGACCATCGAAACATCAACAAACACCACGTGCAAAATAAGAATAAACTAAACGTTCCACAACTGGTTTAATATACTGTTTCTCCTATACCTAATAAACTGGCTAGACTTAGTCGGCTACCCTCCCTATATGGAGGGCTTAGCCCCGTAGGACTTACACGTGTATGTCTAGTTTGAGAAACTTGTCGTTGAATCTTCAGCATACAATCGCAATGAGGAATCGGCCCGTAACCCAGCATTATAGTGAGGAAGATGATATGAAATTCCGCGAAGTAGATGAAAGGAGAGGTATTTATGGAGCAGGTGGTGGAGCGAATGGCGGGGTAAACTGGAGACTCTTGAGAAACCCCATGTCCACAAATTTTACATGCGGTCTCCTGGGATTAAACTCTAGTCAATCCCCATGGCCGCGCTCGCTAAAGCATCTCGCTTTGGTGCTTCGTGGTGCAAGGGATCGTAGATTCGAGTCCCGCCTTGGACATGGGTTTTTATACGTTTGTGTATATGTGTGTGTAACAGAAGAAAACATCAATATAGTAATCATACAGCTAAAAAGGTTAGGAAATAGAAGTAGGGTATACAGCGCCGGAGTGCTGACCAGACTCCGAAACTGTATTTAAAAAAAAAATCTTGGTGAGAGGGGAGCGGTGTAACCACTCGTTCACGACACTGTCACTCCCAATAAATCACGACCATAATCTACAAGTGGCTGACTTTGCATTTCAATTTTTTTTATCAACGCGTGCACTTAGACTAACAGACTACACTCCTGTATTTCCTTCCTGCAGCCCCAGTAGGCACTGGGAACGCTGACATGATACGGCCTGCCTGATATGCTTTTGCGCGCTTTCCCTCTGTCCCCCGTCTGCACTTATTCCTCAGACAGGTAGTACAATTAGCGCATGTGGGGTTTGTGGTGGACAAAGCGACGCAGGGGCGAGTTCTCTCCGGGTTCTCCGGTTTCCCCCACCATCGCATTCCACCGATGCTCCATCTTCATTTCATGTATCGCCAGTGTCCTCGCCTGCGGTGCTATACGTAGTAAAAGCGAACGTTAAACACCATTAAATATACAAAAGAAGGCAAATGAGCAAATTCGTTTGGCTTAACTCGTTGACTGAATGTGATGCAGTATTAATGTTGAACTCGGAAGTGTTTTCTGAGCCTGCTGGAAAACTTGGTATATCGATTAGTAATTCGTTGGTCTCCGTGATGCAGTGTTAATATTGAGCCCGAAATAGTTTTGTTGGTCTGCTGGAAGATTGTTAACTTGAATGATACTGTGTTGGTCTCCCTTTTTTTTTTTTTTTTTTTTTTTTAAACAGTAACGGAGTCTGATCCCTATTTACATTTCCCCCCGTAGGTTTTTACTGATTACTGGTTTAACTGTTTCTTTTACAAACATATACACATTGCACAAACATATAACACCCATGCCCAAGGCGGGACTCGAACCCACGATCCCCTGCCCACGAAGCACCAAAGCGAGACGCTTTAGCGAGCGTGGCCATGGGGACCGGCTCCTTGGTAGTTGTCGAACGTCCGTTTGCTCACCTGTTTCTTCACCAGTTGCCATTTGGTTGAATTTCTTTCTGTGCTGTGATTTATGTTGCTGGGTTAACCTAAGGGTTTGCGAGTATGGAAATGTTGATATATTCCTAGCCATAAATATGCTGGAATAGCTGCCCTCAAATGTGTACTCTTTTTGTGGGTAGGTTTTGCCTTGCCCAAAGCAAAATTAAAGTCACTTTCACTCCTCCTCAAAATGCTTTTCAACCCAAACATGTGCTCAATTTTAAGGTACACAGGGAATGGAATTTCAAAGCTCTGTTGTTCATTAAATTTCTAAAAAACTTAAAAAATGAATGTGATTGCATTGCTATTATGTTAATATGAGTTCCAATTTTCAATCAATTGCAATATACACTTTGTAAGGTACTTGTATTGCATAATTTAATTATATAAATATATTTCATTATCAAAATTTGAGAGAATTGATTGATATTTTTTGAGTAGGACATTTAAGCCACACAAAAAAGCTTTATGTGGTGATAGTTCAATAACTTTAATCCGTTATGATATTGCAAAAAATGCTTGGATATTTTCATTTCTAAAATTTAACACTTTATATACTTTTTTAAAAAAATTACAAGTAATACCGGGATATTTTTCGCTTGTAACATTACAATAAGCACTTCTACGCATTGTGGGAAATGTTTGGTGTATTTAAACAAAAAGTGAGACCCGTGGAACATTTTGAAGGTGCAATAATGTAATTTTGGAAAACCACTGTTTTATGAAATGCTATGCTGGGGAAGAGATGCACTTAACGATCTCTAAGAGACTGTGGAAACTTATACGAGAGAACTCCTAAGTACTAATTCTCTATGGATATCCAAATAAATGTTAGAAAAGCTGTTTTATATACAGAAGCATTTTTGGTATTTTTGACCGAATATAGTCGAGATTTCACTTCCAATGTCCCTTAAGCGCATTTAAAATGCTTTCATTCCTATGCCGATTACCCTGATAGGGGATCATACACATTTATCATAAAATACCAAGCAGAGATATAAATAGCATGTGCTTGTTTGGTCGGAATCGGGAGTGAAATCTCCGAGGGGTAATAGCAATTTAAAAGGAATCCGATCATCACGTACCTTATGTTGATTTCTACTCCCACTGTAGGTTGGCGAGAGCATGGACGTCTTTGTTGACTTCGTTCTCAGGGGTGGTGTATCGTCATCGACACCTTTCCTGTGGATTGGGTTGCTGGGTACTGAGTAAAACTCACCATTTGCTTTTTCACCAAACACTGATTTTTTTAAATAGTTCCGACCTACAGCCCGAACCGAACAGAGACACACTTTTCAGTTTCTTATCGGACGTCGTTTCATAATGAAACTTCGTTCACAGACCTGAGGTTATTTTCTGTATCGCCGTGCGAGACATGGTTTCAATAATTGGGGTTAGGCCTCTTTTGAAGTCACGCGAGGGCCTTCACTGACACAGAATTTCCCTACATGTACAAACTAAAGCGCGTGTTCTTTTTCAAAGTCCCACCGGGACTCGGACTTTCCCTATCAATAGAAAGAGCTGAAGTGTTTGTTTATTTTCAGTCCCACAGGGACCTAAACCTGGCATGGACTTTACCTATCTGCAGTAAGAGCTGAAGTGTTTGTTCATTTTCAAAGTCCCTTAGGGACCTAAACCAGGCATGGACTCTACCTATCTGCAGTCAGAGCTGAAGTGTTTGTTCATTTTCAAAGTCCCACAGGGACCTAAACCAGGCATGGGCTTTGCCTATCTGCAGTCAGGGCTGAAGTGTTTGTTCATTTTCAAAGTCCCACAGGGACCTAAACCCGGCATGGGCTCTACCTATCTGCAGTCAGAGCTGAAGTGTTTGTTCATTTTCAAAGTCCCACAGGGACCTAAACCCGGCATGGGCTCTACCTATCTGCAGTCGGAGCTGAGGTGTTTGTTCATTTTCAAAGTCCCACAGGGACCTAAAACCGGCATGGGCTCTACCTATCTGCAGTCAGAGCTGAAGTGTTTGTTCATTTTCAAAGTCCCACAGGGACCTAAACCAGGCATGGGCTTTGCCTATCTGCAGTCAGGGCTGAAGTGTTCTGCCTGTCGGAGAACAGAGTCTGACATCTTGGAAGTCACCCCCCCCCCCACTCTCAACATATTTTCCGAAATTTGTTGAATTTCTTGTTATAGCACAAGGTTCTCATTTGCCAAAATTATTATTTGTGTTCTATATTGACCCGGACATCGCTTGACACTCCCATGGCCTCAAGGCAAAACCCCTGCTTTCTAACTGTATCTACTCCTCACTTCTGGAGTGATTATCATCAGCTCAGGAATGACTTAAGCGCATTATCTAGCAAAGTCTGCCAAGCATGAATATTTGCCGTTACTTTTAGCATACCTCGCTAGCTTGGGTTTTTCTTGGTTTTATGTTTCAAGGGTTTGTTCAGTACTTTTCAACATATGTTCTTCCAATAATATTACTATTGATTTTAGTTATAATTTATCTAAATATATATATATATATTTCTTTATCGTGTTTATTTATTTACATAGTTTATTCCGACTTGTAAATACAGGCTCAAGCAATATCGAAATTCTTATCACTGGAGTCCATTTTGTTGTCCCAACATGTTATCCACTGTGGTTGGAATGTTAAAGCATACTGAAAACAGATTTCGCTTAGTGAACGAACATTTTGTTAGTACGTATTTAAATGCTATTTTTTTTTTTTTTTTTTTGTAGTTTTAACGTCCTTTAACCCGGTTTGGTCATATCGGACGATGAATGCAATTGATGATATGATGCTCAAATAATCTCGGGGTCCATGGAGCTTAAAGTTACTCGACATTCGTCTTCTCAGGATAAGGGAAAACCCCGAAAAAAACCTCATCCGGGTAACTCACCCTAAGCGAGATTCGAACCCACGACCCTTTGAACGTGAGGCAGACATGCTACCACCACGCTACCCAGGCGGGCTTTTGATTATTGAAGTTAAATGTTGATCACACAACACCTTGTGCTAGGCACACAAGGTCCCAACTTTCGAATCTTAGTCAAGGTACTATGATTAGGTACGGGGGTAGAACTACTGTCTTCTAACACCGAGTGCATGTCAGTATTCAAGCCATGGCCGGTTTGTGTTCAAATGCTGCAAAGTTCTCTGTGCAACGTAACAGAATAACTCTCTGTTAGACATTTTGAAATAATGCAACCATTTGATGTTTCTACTGCGTAGGTCAGCTGTTATCGGTTTTCAAAGCGTGCTGCGCGACCCTTCTGATGTCCAGCGTTGAATTAAAATCTAAGAAAATCTCCGTGTGCAATGCTTGGAAGGAGGAAATATATTTTTTTTTTATTGTAAGAAAACTCTTTTGTACAATTAGGTACAATACAGTTGAGCTAATTAGATACACAGAACAGCATGTAATATGTGGTTGGGATACCATCCAGCGATGGGCCTAAAGAAATAGTACAAAGATACAAAGAAAGCAGCACAGAAAATAATAAAAGAGCTAAATGTTCAGTCGCAGATCGGAGTGCCAGCGGCGCTTCAGTCTTCGCCGTTGAGGTTCAGGAGGAAGATAAATATGGCGGAGAAGAGGATTGCTGTGGCGCAAACAGGATCGATGGAGCCTCTTGTAGCTGATGCGGAGGACACACATTACCTCCGGTAGGCCTATGTCAGCGTGCAGAGTTGAGTTGCGCACGTACCATGGAGCGCCAGTCATGAGGCGGAGAAAACGGTTCTGTGTGCGCTGGAGTTTGATGGTCTGCGACGGAGCGGCAGAACCCCATATCGCACAGCTATATTGCCACATGGGTCGAATTAAGGAAGTGTAGACAAGACGCTTGTACCGCAAAGGCAATGGCGAGGAACCGGACACAAGATGACGGACGTTGCGGATGCGATGACGAATCCTCTGCACTAGACTGGAGAGATGGGGACCCCAAGTAAGACGGCTGTCCAAGATAAGGCCGAGGTACCTTATAGAAGTCGCGGTGGGTATCTCCGTCCCATTGAGAGAAATGGGATGATGGGTCACGTTCGTTTTGTAGGTGAACTTCACAACACGGGATTTATGAGCGTTCATAGTCACTCTCCAACGTTGGCACCAGTAGTGAATTTGGTTGCAAAAGTCCTGAAGGCGGCTTGCCGCCGTAGCACAAGTACCCACACTTAGCGCCGCCACATCGTCGGCATAGTGAGCAATGGTGAGTTGCAGATGACTAGGAAAATCCGAGGTATAAGCCAGGTATAATAAGGGGCCCAGTACGCTCCCTTGCGGCACACCAGAGGAGATAGGAAGGGCCTTGGAAAATGTACGATCATGTTTAACAGAGAAGGTGCGATTGCGCAAATAGGACTGTACAAGGCGAAAATAAGTGTCCGAGAGATGCGGTTTGAGTTTGAATAACAATCCATCGTGCCAAACTTTATCAAAGGCCTTCTCCGTATCCAAAAACAGTCCTATGCATACAGATTGACGCTCATAGGAATCAAGAATAGCGTCAACGACACGATGGAGCTGCTGAGAGCAGGAGTGAAGAGAGCGAAATCCAAACTGGGTGTCAGGGATAATCGGTGTGAGCTGAGGCAAAAGACGAGGCAGAAGGAGACGTTCGAAGATTTTGGAGAGTAGGGGGAGTAAACTAATAGGACGATAACTGAGGGGATCACTCTTGACTTTATCAGGTTTGGGAAGAAGGATAACTGTAGCGTGTTTCCATTGATGAGGAATATGAGCTGTGCGGAGGATAGCGTTGTAGATTTGCGTCAACAAAACCAGCGCATTCCGGGGTAAATGAAGGAGTAAGGGTTGCACAATAAGATCAGGACCGGGAGCTTTGTGAGCTGAAGAGCGAGCGATGATGTTTTTAACTTCAGCAGGGGTAAAGAAGTGGTGGAAAGGAGTGAGCAACAAAGGTTGCGTGAGTTCTTCCTCCACACGATGAGCAAAGTCCGCGTCCAGCACAGGATTCGGGGAAAACTGACTTTCCAGGAGTTCTGAGCACAAATTTACCTTTGCAAGTGGCGTAGAAAACCAGGTGTTCCCAACCTTAAGAGGCGGCATGGCAGAAGAAGAACGTGTCAAAGTTTTAGTCTTCTGCCATAGTGACCCATCACTGGCTTTTAAGTCTTGTAGTCGGTGTTCAGCAGCAGTGCAGTGTGCAGCACGTAAGGCAGCCTTCAGCTCCCGAGTAGCGCGATTAAAATTGGTTTTGTGAAGCGGGTAGCGCGTGCGTTCCCAGAGTTTCCGACAGTCTCTCTTGATGGAGTGCAGTAGACGGATCTCGGGAGAATAAAATGGCACAAGACGAGGAGGACGAAGATCCTGGAGAGTACTGCTGGCAAGGTTAGCCGCACGCTGGATATTGCGAGTCAAGGTAGAAACAGCCACATCGACATCACGGGGTGACTTAAGCGGCACAGTCGTAATAGTGAGATCGGCAAGCAAAGAGGTGTACAAAGGCCAGTCAAAAGGATGGCGTATCAGGGATGGGGGTAAGTCTTTGTACTTCGCACCATCGGAGAGAGTGAGCAGGACTGGTAAATGATCGGAGCTCAGATCATGAACAACGGAGAGACGGGAACAATGACGGGAAATATTACGTCCAATGAAGATATCCAGCACATCCGGAGTCGTACCATCGTGTGGGTAAAACGTAGGTTCAACAGGAGAGAGTACGTCTAGGTGTAACTGATGGGTTGCAGCGTGTAAAAGTTTACCCCTAGGATTAGATAAGTTCGAACCCCATAGAGGATGTTTGGAGTTAAAATCGCCGCCGACCAAGAAGAGACCCTGGAAAGCATGAACAAGACCCCAGAAGTCGGTGAGACTGACATGATTCTGAGGAGCAGAATAGAAAGAACCAACTTGAATGCTTGCGGAAGTAGTAGACAGCTGAATCCGAGCAACCTGGAATGAGTCCTCTAGAAGAGGCGGAAGGGCATGGTGAGCCAGACAAGTTTTGATAAACACTGCAGAACCACCCATTCGAGTAGAGTTAGGGTGATCAGCACGATACACAGTATACCCAGGAAGATGGAAAGATATGTGAGGAGCCAATTTGGTTTCAGTGGCGAGTAGGAGATCTACGTCATAAGCCGTAAGGAAATGTAATAATTCATAAAACTTATTAGTGATACTCTGACAATTCCAAGTGCAGATTCGAAGGCAGGAAGGAATTGAATTAGCCATGAACACGGAGCAGAACAGGAATCAATTGCTGCAGGGTAGTAAGAAGGGGCTGTAGAAGAGCGAAGATAGAGTCCAGTCGAGCCATCAAGCAGTCCAATGGAGAACGGTCCTGTTCACACTGACGGGTTGCGGCTGCAAAGGGCTGCGTAGCACCAGGAGGGGAACCTCGAGAAACTAGAGACGACAGCAAAGGTCGAGCATGAAATGCAGGAGGACGAGGAGAGGCAGCTTCAGTGGAAGTAGGCAAGGTAGACTCCATAGGTGGGAAAGCATGAAGTGGAGGAACGGCAGCAGGAGAGGCACCAGAAACGGTACGTCGGGGAGAAGAGCGAGACTGAATGACTTGGAGGCGTCGATGAACAGGGCAGCCTTTATAACTCGCCGTATGTTGACCTTGACAATTCACACACTGCGGTGGCGCGTGAGGAGCCTTAGAGCACTGCACACTGGGATGATGGCCATCACATTTGACACAACGGGCTTGTTTGTGGCAATAATTACGACTGTGCCCAAATTCCTGACAATTCATGCACTGAATAACACCCCTTTTGGGTTTCGGGGGCTCCACCCTCACCATCGTGTAGTAAAAAACGATCGAGCTTATAGATGTCATCGTTGAGCGGACTGGGCTTGAGATCCACGAAAAAGAGAGGTAGCTTCGCCTTGGTGACGGGATGGTAAACTGGAGTCATCTGTGCGGGTGAATATCCAAGGGAGGACAATTCTTGCAGCACTAGAGCAATGTCTATAGTGGGATGAAGCCCACGAATAACCACCCGGAGGTTGTGATCATGACGCATTTGGTACGTGTGAAACTCGGCCTTTTGGTCCTCAAAATACTTTATGGCTGCACGATAACCGCCCACAGTCTCGAAAGTGAATTTGACCTTGTTGCTGTCCAGTGTAACAAGCTTGTAAGCGCCAACATTTGATGTTTGTAAGTGTTTGAGGACAGTATTCACGTTGAGTATATTAGAAACATAGATAGGAGGTGGCTTTGGGGGTGGGGAGACAGAAGGAGTAGGCGTACTTACGCCATGATCACCATCCTCTGAGGAAATATGAATCTGAAAGTTTCATGATTTACAGTCAAAGCTCAAACTCCATTTTACAGAAATATCATTCGTCTCATACGGCATTGGGGAAATAGCAACGTATGAGTTCTTGTCTTCTTTTTTGCATGTTTTGAACCAATTAATGGAAAGTATTTTGTTTTCCAAATTAAACAATCTGTTTTGCTAATAATAGCCGAAAAACAAATACATGATGTATGGCTTAGTCTAAAATAGATCCATGTAATATTATTGCACATTGCTGGTTTTAAAATACAAATTTAAAATATTAATTTCCTGTAGTTATTGGTGCCTTATATCACACATTTTAGAATTGCAACACTGCACTTGGTGTTAACTAGTTATCTCATATGATAAAACTTTCCAAAATATTGATAAAATACAAACCTTGCGCGTTTTAAGAAGCATCCAAGCTATTCTTATAGCTGTAATGCTAAAAGCTAAGTGAAACGTACTTGCCATTATTGCTTTATTCTTCAGATGCCGCAGTTATTTGATTTCTCTATGGTGGTGAAAATCTGCAGACGTTTCTTTATTTTTTGTTTTTACGCTTCTATAGTGATATTGGAGCTTTGGCTTTAGAAACATTCAGCTCAATGACTGTAGATATTTAACCTTTCATTAGGAAAAGCCTCACATTCCCTCTCAAATTCATTCTTTCAGACCGTGCGGAGGATAGGAAATTATTTACATTAAATAAATATTCCGTAGTCCCAACCTGAAATGGAACCCGGTATCACTGGGTTTAAGAACTATAACACTGAAAGACAAACTTGTTGGTAGGTCTAGATTTCTTCCTCCTCCTTTATAACTTTAAGTCTCCTAGTAAAATTTTAACGCATTGAACAAGATCCGGATTGTGATGGAATGATCCTTAAATTCTTGCACCATAGGCTTTGCTGATGTGGGCATAAATCCTGTTGTGCCGTACGCCCTAGATTAGGAAAATGGATGTTTATTACATTATTCTTTGTCATTTTATCTTATTTTATGGATGTTTTCAATTTTATATTATTTTGTCGTTTTCTTGCCCTTGCACCTTAATTTAATAGTCTTAATTTTATATTGCATATAATTATAGAATTATTCATTGTTGACATGTTAGAACAGAAATACTTTACCAACACCATAATTTTCACTATTCAACTGAAAAGTAAGAATAGCAGTCGCATATTTGAAAAACAATCAATGCCTTTTTAGTGGTTAAAATGGAAATGGTTGATTGTAGATTGAGACAAGTCATTTTTCGTTTTTCCCGGATAGTCTGATTGATTTTGTCTTTGTCGTTGGGTTGAGTCATACATAGATTGTGAAATCCTCTTTATTCCAATATATTGTATAATTTGAGAAAAAAAGAGTTACAGTTTTTAAGATCTCCCTCAAAATGCTTTTCTTCAATTTCTTTTGAGATTTTCCAAACACAAAACATGGAATGAATATTTTAAAAATAAATGCTCCGAATTATCTAATCCTTATTCTTATATTTTTCTACTGTTATGGCAGGCTTATCCATCCACAAATTAATCTATAACCTTATTCATGGTTATCTTAATATATTGAACATAAATCAGGAGTTAGATAATATGCTGCAAAAATGTATACCCAGTTTTTGAAGCATTTCAAGGCAATGAAAATCCGGGCCCTGGTTAGTACTGAATAATGATGTGAAAGCTACGGTTTGGAATGACAATGTTAAACATTTTTCAGTGTTACTTTTACTTTTTCTCTTTTTGACGCAGATAATTCTTCTGGTGCAGCAGTTGATCTTCTACATCTTTATGAGTGAAGTGTTCCTAACTGTCCAGATAATGCAACGGTTTTTGAAGATGTTTATTCCAGATCTCAATGATATGCTACAAGACGACGCAAACGGCACGTGGATCCGGTATTCTGTGCCAAGACGTTGGTAAGTTTTATGTTATGTGTAGTAAATATGTGTAGTAAATAAAAGGGAATCATAAAATGTTTATGCAAATGAATAACTATTATAATGTGTACATATAGAAAAAAATGTATAGGTAAGTGTTTTAAATACGCGCCCCCGTTTATCCCATTAACAATGGTCTTCCCGCCAAACAGACTACACCAGGACTTTAGGAGTACCTTTATCTTCTTCCTTTCCTTGCTTACTCTCCTCGCATAGGACTTATACCCCCTCTAAAGGACTTACAAACCAGCGCCCGGAGTCAGAAGCCTGTTGAGGATTATAGGCTCTTGATCAGAGAAAAGTCAGGATGGATTATCATCTCGATGCCTTATATTTATGTGAGGAAGTGGGTGATATGAATTGAGGGTGGAATGGATGATACGACAGATAATTGTGGGGCAATTGGTGGAAAAATGGCGGGAAAAACTGAAGAACTCGAATAAAAATCGCACAGCATATCCCACATGCGATCCAACATTTAGGTACGATTGCCAGAAACGACATTAGTTGTCTCTGTCATAAACACTTTAAACTGGTTAACTGATCTGGCGAAACTTTTGTCGACTTAACATTTAGAAGCCAGCTATATTTACAACTACGTCACAGTTTTCAGTAGCTATCCCTATTATAAATCGTTATACATTGCCGAGCAAAGATTTCAGACTTTGTATTCTCACTCTGCGAAAATGATAGATTACGCTACTCCTTTAGCAAATATTTTACATCCTTATTTCAATTCGAACATTCAGTTCTATATGAGGTTTTGGGAGTTAAACTTTATACATTTAAAATTTAGAACGAATTAAAACTTTGAGCTTAAGACACTATTTTCACCAACTACGTTAACTTTATTTTCTACTGTATAGATTGTAATTTTAATTATCTCCAAAAGCGTACACATTCCCAGCTAGGTATACTAGCTACTAAGTCATAAGAAAGGTTATCTCGTACAGTCTTGAAGTTCATGTGCTCCGCTTTATGATATTGACTAGCCATTGGGCCCTTGAGTTTATTAAGATTATTAGTAATGTATGCGAAACGTGTTTAGGAATAAAATAGAAATAAAAGTGGTTATTGTTATAATATTCTAAAAGCTGCTCTTTATTACTCGAGCAAACACCTCATTATTTCTTCCAACTGTTTCACTAAATATATGTTTGCAAACAAACGTGTTTATTTGATGGTTTCGCAACAATTCTGCCGTACAGTTTTCTTTCGACGCTCGCTACGGCTGCGGGTAAAATTGCACGTAACTGACCTGGGCACGAGGAACATTTTTCTTACATTGGTCCTATCCACTATAACAAATACTGTCAATGATGTACTGACCCTTAGAGACAGAACATTCAGTGAAAAGAAAACTCATAATTCCGGAAATACCGAAATGCTACATAACTTTTTCATGATTGTGGAAGAGAAGTATTCAAATTATAAACTCATTACGTAACTTCAAAGTCTGTCGTTACAGACCATAGGTGTTCCTATCCAAGGTGTTTTTATGGCATAAAAGTTTGTTGGTGAATTCTGTCACATTCCATATTATCGATGTAAAACACACAAAACAAATAATGACACGTTTTTGCATTTTGCGAAACTCTTCCTAAATTTGATTTGCTTTTCTCCATAGCTTTATGCGTAATTTGCATTAAGTTTCCATTGTTTAAATGTTTCCGGGGACCACCTTGTTAACTGATTGGTCTTGAATACTTTTATTTTTGTCGCAATTCTGTATGTGCAGCAAATTAAACCTTTTAATGATTTAGACATTTTGGAACTTAATTTTATTTAAAATACTAATTACTGGTAATTTTATTTATACAGGAATTGACTTCAGTTGCAGCTGAAACAACGAGTTCATTGGATTAAGAAGATTATTGAATTCTCTTTTTTCTATATGTTTAATTAATAGCTTTTAGTAATTCAATGACTTATATGAATAAACATATCAATTACTTTGGAAAACAATAATATAAACTTGAATTTATAAACACCTGAGATGTAAATGGCTTTGATGTCTCATTCAGAAAATGCATTGTGATACTCAAAAGCAGAAAACTGAATTTATATTCTATGTAACAAGAGAATGTGATAAATAAACCAACTGATACATTGATTTTGTTTCTGATCTATTTCTCTTTGTTAAATATATACCTTTACACCTTTAACTGAAACTTATAACCATCATTGTGTAACCAACAAAACTGTGGATATCGAAGTTTAATATTAAAACAATAACAAATAACTTGATAAGTTATGGTGTTCTATCTCTCTTTGTAACGTTGTAGCTAAATATGTGTTCTACAAGTATTTTAAATTGACGAGTGTCATTATTATTATTATTATTATTATTATTTGTAGTAACAGCAGTAGGTAACGATTTATTACGCACTATCTATTATTTGAAAACAAAATTTTCATATTGTAACTGGGACATTTAATTTTTAATTGTTATACTGGTTAGCTACAATGCCCTAGAATAATTTCCTTTATTTCAGAGCTGCTTGGCGGTGTTACCCACTTAAATTCTTGAGCAGTAATGATGATCATGAACACAAAAGCCCACATGGTCCGTATAATAAAGGAAAAGTGGTGATATAAGAATTAGATGAGAATAGCATAATATGATAGTAGTATATGACATTTCCGTTGTTGCGATATTCTATTGCTAATCCTAAGTCATTAAGGCAACGGCCTCGTGAAAGAGGACCGCAATTCATATTTAACTGACTGAGATTTTCCACGTTTTTCTCAGTCATAATAATTGACAAATGCTGGAGTGATATCCTGAGGTCAGGCCTGGAAGGCTTCGTTCCTCAAATTTCCTTTCCAGATTATCTTTCTTTCTTTCTTTTGTTTTCTTGCTGTATTCCTTTTCCCCCTTTTTCTGGTTCCCTACATTTCCTTTGTTGATCTATTAGTTTACCGTTTTCATTTTACTTACACATACACATATACACGTTTACAAGCACACAAATACCCATGCCCAAGGCAGGACTCGAACCCACGATTCCCTGCGTTACGAAGCACCAAAGCTAATTGGGCATGGTGTGTTCAGGAAACACCTGAATACAATGGAATCGTATGAAAGAGAACTCACTTGTCGTTTGTGCCTAAGAGACAATGAAACGGTAAAACATATTATGCTAGAATGCGAAGCTTTGGAACGCTCAGATATCGAATCTCTTGTGCAACCTTGCAACTAGGAGAAGGAGCTGATCTTGTGAGCCAGATACTATAACTTACAAAAGCTGTAGTACTTGACCCATAGATCACAGAAACAGGGATGCACAAAATGTCTTGATAGGTTGACGTGCTTAAGGGTAAAATCTACTTCCATTTATTGTTATTGGCATTGTCAAGCACCAAAGCTAGGCACTTAAGCGAACGCAGCCACCATGTCCATCACCTGTGGTGACGTATTTAGTACGAGTCGGTGTTAAATAATAATAATAATAATAATAATAATATAAATATTATGTGTTCTCCGACAAAATCACTTATGTAGCTCCTGTTTGGTGTTTGTTTAAATTTATTTAGGAGTGTTGTTCTCAGTCGTTCTTAGAGGGTGTATTTGGAGCAGATATTACGAACGCACTTCATTTTTATGGTTTATGATACCAATAATTACACAATAAATCTATAAGCTGTAACCAAACGAAATGTGCATGATATTCCAGCTGAGTAGTATAGTATCGGTGGCAATTAAGTCTCTTTACGGCCAATTATTTGACAGCTCTTATTGATAACAATTCCTTGGGCCCATTTTCTGTGTTTATCATATGTAATATTCAGTGCAATCAGTAATCTCCAGCGTGTATGAATTAAGATTTTTTGCTGAAATATTTACAGCTGCAAGAAAGGCACTTTCTCAGTTGTATATTTGATGTACAGGCCAATGCAGAATTGTCCATCCAAATATTGTCGAGAAGGAATGTTTGCATTTCTGTAAAACTAAGTCTTATACAAGCAACCAACGCATCACATTGTGTACCAAAATTGTTCCTTACCATATTATCTGGTTATATAAGAAAAGAAGGATATTACCATGTTTCTACGTGATGTCTCTAAAATGGTCATATCTGCAGTCAGTGTGAATATCGTCACTGAGGTTCTATACACCATGAATCGGTCCGACTCGGACCAATGTACATACTTCGCAGTGAGGAAGAAGCAACGGCGAAGTTGAGGAATATGTGGTAAGTATCATTGCTATGATTGGTGACATGAATGTTTGTGAAGAATATTATATTAATTTCAACGTGCCAATAATGTCATATTTATATTTGTATTTGTAAAAAGAGACATAAATTTATTAGCATATGTACTGAACCAAATGTATGTGTGGCAATATTAATGAAGTAGAAATAAAAACTATTTGCAATATTTTTCACGACACTGGCTTATATTTACTTTAAAGAAAAAACTGCGCTCATTCATGGAAAAGAAAGAAGAAATGATATGAAGCACTGTTTTTCTATGCAGAATGGAAAAGCATGGAAAGCAAAACTAGATTTTATGTCCCAGTTTTGACATTTTTATCAAGAGCTCCAACGATTTCAATCTTAACCGACCACTTCATCACATGACAAAATTATTCCTACTAATTCTCATTGGTTTTGGAGCATTCGCATGCCATCCATCTACAGGAGATTCCATTGTATTGAAACCGACTTGGTTGTAGCCGGAGGTCTGTTCAGGTTTTTGTGTGGATTCACTCATGACTCCTATTTACAGCTGATGACGGTGGCACAGAATAGAGACCATACAGAAAGGAAACTCCGCTGTAGTCCGTGCGCCAAAATTCAGTGCGCATGCGCGAATTCCGCCATACCTGGACCGAGTAAACAGCTATATTGTTCATAATATACATACATATACAAATATACATTTTCTTAATGTTATTAATTGTGTGTTTTAGCTACTGAGATTATACTGTACTCAATGGTTATATTATACACTACAAGTTAGAATATTTGTTGTCTCTTAAAGCTTTACTGCTCTTATAATGAGCAAGTAGTAAGAGAAAAGGCGGCCAATGCTGCTCAGCACCTAACGTAAAAATAATTCAAATACAATTAATATGACAAAGAAACATGGAATGTCTCCTGTAAAGTTAATAATGTGGTTTACATGTATTTGCATCAAGCTTCAGTTGTTTTTTTTTTTTTTTCTTTCTATGATAGGACTGATTCATTCTGCCTAATCATATTTACTGTCCATTCTGGATCAACGTATTAAGCTGTTTTATTATTTTATTAAATAAAATTTGGCAGCCCATTGAATCACTTGGTTATTTACTCTTATTTATATATTTTGATAACCATAATTTCATGTTGCTACAGTTTGTTTTGTAGATATGCTCAGCAAACAAAACAGTCTTAAAATGTGATATGTTCCATTCGTAAGACTTTATATAGCTGTTCCACAAACAAAATTTTCTTACAAAAGATGATTCTTTTATCTACATCATGCTAATCAAGATAAAAAATACCATAATTTGTCTTAATACTTGCTTCTTTGTAAGTAGAAGAGAAATAAGAGAATGCACAGGCTAAAGCGTTGTTAAATCTTGTAAAAGCCGGTAACTATGGTATTTAAGCTAAGTGTCTTCCAAGGATGCGACACGAAGATTTTCATGAAAGTTCCCAAGCTCAAGTACCCTTTACATAGAAAATTTTACGAAAATTTTGATTTTCTCAAAAATAGCTAACGATTTTGATTAAAATACTGTATATTTTATTTTGTACAAATAAAATGTATATTTTGAATTCTCTGGGAATAGCCTCTGAAGAGCTCTTTGTTCTGGTAGGGGTTTGCAGATTTTTGCACAACGGTTAAACCGTAAGATATAGACAAAAACTTACTACATAAAATGTAGATCTCGTTAAAACACACAATTTATGTCATATAGTTTTTTATGTAGAGCTGGCGGTTTTAAGATATCCCTTGTAATTGGTTTCAATTTTAAACTAATTAACCTTTCTCCAACGGAACCATAAAGGCGAACCGAACATCAATTGTTTCACATAACGACCAGCTTTTAAAACATTTGACCATCACTTTGGCGTAATGTATTCCCTTATTTCCCTTCTATTTACAAGGAAGCAAGTAATAGATCATTTATGCTAATGTTTATTTTGCTTTGCATGGCCTAGGTAAAAGAATAATCTTTTATAAAAAAAGTTTGTTTGTGGAACAGCTAGAGAACGTTATGTGAATGGCACATGTCAGATTTTATGCACTACGTTTTTGTCTATCTCTTACGGTTTACCAGTTATACAAAATTTATATAAAAGTAATCTAGAATAAAGAGGTCTTCAGAGACTCTTCCCAGAAAATTCAAGTTATACATTTCGTTTGTCATAAAAATATCTTAAACCTGCGATATATTAATCAAAACCGTAAGAGATAGATAACATCTTACTATACAGAGAATGTAGATCCTGTTACAGCCCACAATTTGTCATGCACATTTTTTATGGTGTTAACCATTTTCGAAATCCCCCCTGTTATTGATTAAAAATGTTCAAATACGTATACATTTTCTTTCGTGAAAATTACCACTCAGGTTTTTTTTTCCCAAGTTCTTGCAAATAGAATGGGATTTCAAAGCATCATATAGCTTCTGGCATCGAAAAGATTTGGCTCTAACTAAATGCGCAATTAAAATGTATCTCTATTAGCAGGAAACAGAATAATAAGCAGCCGTATAAATAGTAAGTGGGAGAGCAAGCAGAGAAAATCATGTGTATGCCACATATGATATTGTTATTACTCATACATATGTTCGTGCCTTTTTATTTTACACGTTTATGCTTAAAATGGTATAAACAGCGTTCGCTTTGCGTTTACTAGGTCCCAATATGGCGTCTAGCGCAGATTTTGGCTTCAAGCACATCAAAGGAGCCACCCTCGTGTTTCCTTTCTGTATACTCTATTCTGTGACGGTGGTGCATTCAGAAATTTAGATGTCAGCAAATTTATCAGTCGTTTGCCAAGCAGGGAAAGTGTGAGACGTGTTGAACAGTAGCCCACAAAGTGTTACGAGAAAAAACTACCATCATTATCTTTAAATTCAGCTAAGTTAACCATGACTGTTCCACTGTACTGCCCTGGTATGTTGCTTAAATATAAAGACATCTCCTGGGGTTATGCAAAACGATTACGGTTGCGCTAGTGAAGGTTGCGTGTACTATGATTCGAACTGTTTGATTGGGTTGATTAGACGCTGGGCTTCTGATCCCAAGGTCCCGGGTTCATACTAGGCCGAGACCAATGGTTTTAAAGTGTGTTTAAAGGTAAAGTTACTGGCATGTAAAAGAACTCCTGCGGGACAAAATCGCGGCACAACAGCAACACTGAAATGCTGACAATTGACAGCGTTGTTAACAAACAATAACGTGTAGTATATGCACTCATTATATTACGATTAATTCAGTATCATGCACTCCTGGGCCTGCGAACCCGACTGTCGACCTTATGACCGCTTATGCACGGCAGAGGTGAACGCTCACCCAATAGACCCGGCGAAATTGGGGTGCTATGACCAGGATTACGCATCACCCAGCTGGATTTTTTGGCCTAATTTTGGAACTGATCGCTGCCTATTGTAGCTCCTCACTTTCCTGAGGATGCTGTAATTGGGATTTAAAATCCCACCTAAGGTTGGAATCGAATATTTCGGGAGTTAAAATCCGCATTCCCACGGGTGGGATCGAACACGGGTGCGTTTTGCGGCCGAGCACCACGTTCCAGAGCACTGTGCCACGACGTAGGGTAGTGCTATTCAATGCACTTTTGTTTTATACTATAGTTTAAAACTCTAGTTTTGCTAACAATGTGTTAATGCATATGTTAATTAGCGCATACATTAAATGGGAACAAATTTCAATTTAAATGTACTGAGGTGTATTGAAGACAATATACCAGGTAAAAAACAATTACAAAATAGTTCCTTCCATATAGCCTGCGTGTTAGGTTAAATATCTGATTTATGTTTTAGTTGAAACCTTATACATAAACGAGAAAGCAAATAATGATAACAATAATATTCTAAACAGTCATGTTGGAGCAATAACTAAGAATAAATGGCGGGTGAAGTGGAGGGTAGAGAATAAGTGTAATTCACCATGTAATATAATTTTTTGTTTGTTTATTGTTTATTTTTAATATACGACTCATTGATAACGACTTGCACATCTGAACTTTCGCATAAGGTTTTGTTTCGATCGAATTCACGAGACGAAAATCGCAATGATTTTGAATACAATGCCATCACTACCTAATCTCTGTTCTGCTTGCTTTAAAGGCCTCTTTTAGAACATCATGAGTTTCTAAACAGTTAAGAGTTTTCCAGAAGTATGTATCGTTTGAATAACGTTTGCTTAATAGACGGTGAGATACTTTAGCTAAATAAATAACAATGTGAACGATTTAAGTATTATTTACCACAAAACTGCTCTATCCAGCCAGCAATATTTCTGGAGCTAAGTGGTTTCTGGCGTTTTTAGCTAACAAGACTGAGATGCTTCTTCTTTGGGAAGCATGGCTCAGGGCCATCATATGCAAACAAAGCTTTAAAGACTAATTAATTTTATATCTACCTCTACCAAATATGAGTAAATATTAAATTAAGTTTTACTATTTATGGCTAGCTTCATTGTTGCATAAACTCGACACTATAGTGAAACAAACATGGAACCAAGTTACTAACTTTCTAAGATATATAAGAGTTAAGAATCTCAAAGGAAGGCGTGAAAATACATTAATGGGTAAAAACTATTGGGGAGTGATATGTTACTCAAACATTATTACCTATATTCCTGTCTATCTCATACCGTGAGTGATAAACACAGAATAATGTCCGGAGAATTTACGTAAGTACAATCATTGAAGATTGCCACCAGGTATATCGCTTGGTTATCTGTTGGTAACTGCTTAAGGATCCTGCTCATTTGCTTTACAAAACAACTGTTTTTTTCAAATGTTAATACGGTAAAAATTATTTATTATTTTTGCATTATAACCAGAACTAGGACGTTCATACCGTTCGCCGTTCCGCAATTAGGTTGCGACCGGCCATCTCGCCGCATCAAAACAATTCATATATAAGAACGCACAGTGGAGAGGTAAACATACCTATTTTAGAGTAAACAGTAATGGCTTATGAGACATTCGTTAATGCACACCTATTTAGACCATTAATTATGTACAACATACAAATTATTTCATATTTGCGGGCTGACTCTGACTGATCCTTCTTTACATATGTGCATTATGATAAAGCCCAAGCAATTATAACGCGGATTGTAGTATTTACTGATCAAATGTAAAATAATATCCAAATAATAAAATTAATTTCTTAAATATCGTAAGACCCTTACTAGGTAAAAACCAAAGCAAGAATTAAACTAGATCTTTACTTAACTGCAGCAGTATTCCTAAAAACAATAATGTACTTCTGAAGCCTTTCAAATGAAAAACTCATTCTACGTTCCGAAAAACAAGATTAGTAATGCAAAAAATGTCATTCCACTCGTATGATGTGATCGGGGCATATTTGAAATATCTTATCAGTTCCCTATCAGCATCACCAAGCAAATATCATTTATTGGGATCTAAAAGTGCAGCGTGTTTGTAATACATCATATTAAACCTTGCATTATTTTCGATTACACTTTTCATTTTCATCTTTATTTCAGGTAGTGTGCTCGTGGTTTGCTAAATCCATCTTGACAGTTCTTCCACATGCCGCACAGATTCAGTTCAGCTCCATACCTCTGGACTGAAACAGTGTGCTAGTTGAGTGTAACTTTTTGAACTAATTTGCAATCACTAATATATTTCTGTGAAGCTGTTCTGTTACTAGACATTTGACAGTTTGTATACTAGAACTCCCATCGGTTTCTTCATAAGTACATGAAAAAGTACACTGCTAGAAAACTTACTATAGTTGTAAAACAAATTAGTTTTGCTACCTTCCTTGCCACCAACGTGGTTCTGTGTTATGCAGTAATAGCTGTTTTGCAGTAATAGGTTGCACTCTACGATGACCTTTGCTCATGCAAGTAGCGCCGCATGTTATTGCCTAGTCTGGCCGCTCTTGCCCTGCATAAGGAAATTGGTACGAACTTCCTAGCTCCGATTATAGCCAAAATGTTTAAGGTATCAGGAAAATATATTATCTTTTTGTTCTTCACACATATTCTATGTTATATACCTTATGCTATATATCATAGCTTTAAATTGTGCGCATTATGTTCGGATAGAATGTCTATATTTTAATTCTATCCGTGCTATAGAATATGTTTCGCAATCTCACAGTTAAAATAATTGAAGTTGCCACATTCACATCTACAAAGTATAATTAAAGTAGCTGAAACTGCAAATCTAAGTATATTAGTTGTCATTATAAGTAATGTAAATGCTTATTCATGAATTTTATATATTTATGCACTATTGGTACCGATGTAATTTTCTTTGCAAATGAGGTTTTAAACCTACAGTTTTGAGGCTGTTATAAAGCCGAAGAGAAACCACTCTGCAGACATGGGGAGCTCGGAAAATAGGGGAGTGGAATACTGCGCCAAATGCGAATGTCAACACAACTCTACCTACCAAGTCACAATGCTATATTTGCAATGTTATCGTCTTGAATTGAATACAATAGCACACTTTAGTAATGGAAGCATTCTTTACACACAACGGCATATGTTAATCCTGGAAAACAAATGAGAACGTACTCTGAATATAAGTTCGTACACCTTGATGTTAAACCCTTTTAAAACGCTCAAAATCATAATTACTGGTGATGAAAACATTTAAAAGCGTACACTACTTAAAAGGCGTCATTCAACTTGTATTGAAAGTAAACGAAAAAAATGTTTACAATGCTAACAAACATGCACGTGCATTAAAACTACCAAGGTATGTAAATGAATGTACTGGAGATATTGAAGAAATACAGCACTTGCGCATTTCTACAAATTAGTACTAAAAAAATTATGAAATTATTTTGCAATACAATTCCGAAAACATGTGAATAAATACTTTAGGTACAAAACCATACACAGCAGCAGTAATCACTTTTAAATATTCGCGATTTTTTGTTTTGTGCATGATAGAACGCTATACCTCTTATTTTCAACTGTAATGCACAAGGGGTAAGTTCGTCCTTGGTTATTTGAAAAAGAGAGAAGTACTCACCATCTCTTTGTTTATACGCCCTCGCTCATTTATGGCGAACCAGGCTGGACAGATGTGCCAGTGGCGGATGATCTTTCATCTGTCGTTCTCTCACTCTCTTTCAAGAGTTGCAACACCACTAATGCTTTCTTACCCTCATACCAGAGCAGTTAATTAGGGAAAATAATAGAGTTTGAAAATGGATTGACCTTCTAAAGGAAAGAAACCCAAGTGGTTTTCTGCAACCTTTAAAAAGGGATAGTAGAAAAAGTGGCAACTTAAAGTTCGTGTTATGTATGTATTTTATATTTGGTTGGATAGTATTGCTAGCAAGACTCAAAATACATAGCAGACTATTATGAATTAAATTATACCAGCGAATTGTTCTACTTTGGTTCATTATTGAAAGTAATTTTTTTACATCTGTTTGTGGAAACAAACATGGGCATTACGTGCTGCAAAATTTTTCAAGTTAGTATATGCATCCATGTTTTTTTTTTTTTTTAAAACAGTAACGGAGTCTGATCAGGACTCCGGTACTGTATCCCTATTTACATTTCCCCCCGTAGGTTTTTACTGATTACTGGTTTACTGGTTTTACTGTTTCTTTTACAAACATATACACATTGCACAAACGTATAACATCCATGCCCAAGGCGGGACTCGAACCCACGATCCCCTGCCCATGAAGCACCAAAGCGAGACGCTTTAGCGAGCGTGGCCATGGGGACTGGCTGGTTGGGAATAGAAAGTTTACCATTTTTTGTGCTTGTATATCCAGCACTGCACCTCCAAAGCTCATGCCACAATGCAAGAGGTAAACAAAGTGGAGAATAGTATAGTGAGTAAAGGAGGGGTAGAGAGTTTACTGCCGCGAAAAAAGTGGACCTCCTTCTGTGTCCCATGTAAGGAAACAGTCTAAGCCTTGCTTGTTAGATCTGTGGGGAAAAACAACTACCAGATATTTCAAGGTCTGTGCATGACAGTTACCAAATATGTGAATTATTCGTTTGCTAAAGTCTCATTTCTGAATATTGATTAAAATATTTGGCTGTACTAATGCTATTATATTACCAATATACCTTAAGCTACGTTAGAAACAAATCAAATGTTATCAGTTTCGACTTAACGGTAAGACAGGGCTTCTACTACGTGGCCCAGCTTCCCTGTATTGAACGTGTATCGGTATTCCTTCGTGAGTTAAAATGGCAGAAATCAACGGCAGTATTTCAAGTTAAAGCCGGTCAGTGAAGAAATGGCGTGTGCGACCTTCTTTTACCTCTCTTAAAGAGCGGGACGCTCACCATCTCTGCTGATACGAGGCAAACCTCCAGATTAACCGTAGAACTCGATTGTTTGGATTCGTTTCACTTAGGTGTCTGAAGCTGAAAACCGATACCACATCCATACTTTCACATAGCTTTCATTATGATTAAACTGTTGATGTGTAACGGCAATGGATCTCTCAGTATACGTTTCAGCTGGTGAATTTTGTTTCTGGTTCATTTAATGAGAACTTTTGTATGGTACTTTCGGGTTAATTTTTGTCCAAAATGAGGCCTGAATACTTTCTGTTTCTGTGTTAGGAATTTGTTTTCTTAGTAGAACAATGGCATAATCGATAGCCTTGCGTTTTCAAGGTGAGTTTGCTCACTTTAGATTTTTCGCTGGGTCTTGTTAATTTGACTGACTTACAATTAATAAGGGATATTCGCTTTACAAATTTAACTAAGTACTCACCACGCTTTTGTTTCAGTATGAAGCATTACGCACCATTCGTTAGTAGCTTATCAATGGTACGCATGCCATAGGTTGAGAACCCCTGAGGTTGTTTGTCATTTCCGTTGGTCCTATAGGTAGCACATATCAGATAAAACGAAGGCAGTTTGAGCGAACGTGTCACCTCCTTTGTATATCAACAATTATGCAAACTGTAATAAAGTTTACAGCTCCTATAATTGAAGAGTTAGCTCCAATACGGCCACATACCGGCATATGCCCTTTTTATGGAGAATCGTTTAAACGATTGGCCATATTGTTGTACAATACTCTGTGGAAAATCTTAGGGATATTTTGATTCTTACGTGTGGTAGCAGCGTAAGTATGATCAAATGACAATTATTGAAATCATCATTATGTAAATATTACTTTCCTGTGTGTGTGTGTATTTCAGAATGCTAGAAGGACAATAAAATTGCTGGTTATTGATGTCAGGTCATTACAAAGTGGTAATAATGAGTAATACTACTTTGAATACATTTAATAAGGTTGAACACTTGGTGGAAATAAGCCTATAAGTAAAAGTACTGGGAACAGTAAGTAAAGAAGAGAAATAGAAACAGAGGCTATGAGTACACGTTTAGTTCTGGTAAATTGACTCCAACACAAATGTTTTCATATGTTAGAAACTGCTGTTTGAGACAGTGCTGGCAAAATACAGACGTGTGCAAATTATTAGAATCAATGGTGAAATTTTTAACAATACCGTTTATTTTCTATTTAACAGAAATAACATTACAACATATTTTTTCCAACTCTTAATATTTTGTGTGCATTCATTTAGCCTTTATTACCATTTTGATACGTTTAGGCATGCTCTCTACAAGGATGGAACACTTTTCCTTTATTTCTTCATCTCTGGGCCAAATGCTTATCAGGCTCTCGATAAGCTGAACTTTTGTTGTTATTTTCAATTTTTTCAGTCTCTGTTTAACAATACCCCACAGATTCTCTATTGGATTTAAATTAAGGCTATTCGCCGGCCATGGTAGTATTTTTACATTGTTTTCTTTGAGGATCTGGGTTACAGGTTTTGCTCTATGGCAGGGAGCACTGTCATGCATGAACACAAAATCACCATTTGGAAACCATTCTTTACTTTGCGGAAATAGTCTTGTTTCTAATACACTTTTATACTGTTTTTGCTCCATAGATCCCACATCTATGTATAATCCTCCAGGTGCATGAACAGACATACAACTCCAAACCATTTTTGATGTTGGGTGTTTTACTCTTTGATCGACACACTGAGGGGAAAATGCTTCTTTATCTGTCCTTCTCACATATTGGTTGCTCTCTTCACATACTTCAAACATGGATTCATCTGAGAAAATTACCTGAAACAATAAAAACCTCTATTAACTTTAAACAGTTTTAAAATTGCTCAAAGATAGTATAACAAAACCAGTAATGAAAGAAACAAATTTAGGTTGTTTAGTTCATTTGCATAACATTTACATGTACATATTTTTATTTTATGCTATATGCAATTTTCAGACTATTTACCTTTCTCCAAAATTCCACTCGGTGTTTCTGCATCTCTTTGGCCTATTCTAAACTTTTTTTTTTTTTTCCATTGCAGGTGTCAGTTTAGCCTTTTTGCGAGGCCTGCGTGCTGGTAAACCTGCTTCACATAATCTTCTGCGAACTACTGAGGCTGATATTTCTGTACGGTACTGCTTTAGTTGATTACTGAGGTCAATGCTGGTTGCTGATCTGTTTTCTTTGAATTGTAGGTGATAGCTTTCTTTTCCTCCCGCATTTTCCATTCATTTGTGAGGTCAAAGTCTCATCGAATTTTAAAGCTTGATTAGTGCGACTAACAGATTTTTGTGAAATACACAATTTCTTAGCTATTTCACGTTGTGAATAAAGAGTTTCCTTCAAAAGATTCTCAGTTACAGCTACTTTCCTTGGGGATAAGTCAGCAGTTTTACCCCTAACCTCACTTTTGAATAAATGTGAATGTTAAGGATAAGATACACGCGCTACCTGGCTTGAGATTAATTAATAATAAACATTGAGGATATATTAGCCATAAAGTACAATAAAGGCAAATATTAACCATCTTTAGTTACTACATTCACCAAATGAAAGCAATATCACCAAACAGTTGGATAAACAGGCATGAAGAAAATAGCTGCTCTTAATTCAGAGCTACCACCATATTACAATAAGTAAAAAAAAATCCCCAGCTATTATTATGAGAGAAGTTTCATTGAATATGCTTCATATTATAGCAAAGAAAAGAATTACGACAAATTGAAGTAGGTTACGGCGGTAAATAACTATTATCTTGAATGTTAAACTGAAGCAAAATAAAAAAACATGAATTAATCTAATAATTTACACACGTCTGTAATAATAAAGAAGACCAATATGATATGTATTGTAGATTTTACGGAAATTCAAATAGAGAAGTGCAAGATTCCATTCTCTCTAACTGCATAATACATCAAACTCTGAAGACACTGTCAACGAGTCCTCTGAAAAAGTGACAGAACATTTGGCATTATAGTATAAGGGACGGTGTTTCTGAAAAGCAGGTATGTCAGAAGTTCATACTAAGTCTTATTCAAGTCAGTATGAAGAAGATTAGAATAAGTAATACAAAGCAAGATTCTTCACAATGATAGTTTTGAAGAAAGGAGAGGTAAGCACATGAACAGGCCAAGAAAACTAGACCCCACAATATAGGATCAGATTCTGCTACACTTAAGTCAATAACCCACAAAAAAGTCACTATTGTCAAGGAAAATCGGAACGATTGTATTTTGATGATCCTCGTCTCAATGTAAAGAAGTTATATGAACTGTTTTGCACCTACTGGAAGGATAACAATGGACAACACTTAGAACGAAATATAAGACATATTTCAGGTTTTTGCGTCAGAGGTGTAACTTTAGCTTTTGCCATCCCAAAACTGACATTTGTGACTGTTGTGTGGAATGTGAAACAAAACTAAAGCAAAATGTTAATGATAGCTACAACGTGGAGTACACAGTTCATAAAACAAAGGTTAAAGCTTATAGCGTTTTTAAGAAGAAAATATTAGATGCATCGAAAACAAATCCAAGGTGTCTTGTGTTGGAATTTGATTATGCACAAAACCTACCTTTACCTAAGCCATAGGTGAGATGAAAGTTCCACAAGAAGTTGTGGTTAATATATTCAATGTACATGTACATAATGATAAATCTTCACTCTTGTACTTCTTCATGGAAAACCAAGCATAAAAAGTGCAAATTCAGTTACTTCACTCCTTTACAACACTCTTGAAACAAAGATAAAAGAATTTACAGATGTGAGAGAAAAAAAAATAGGACTATGATAGAGTTTTGCCTATGGGTGTCCAAGATGTACAATGCTAACATCCTTCAGTTATTTCCTGTTCGTGGACATTCCTTTTCACAATGTTACCGGAACTTTGGGCCAGTCAAATTCTATATCAAGAAACAGTCTACAATCACAACAGCTAAACTTACCTGGAAGCTATGGTCCTGGCAAAGAATAATCCACCATTCACAGTTATTTTTAACAAAAGCTTGCTGAAGAACTGGTGCCTTGAAGCCAGTTTATGAAACAAACTATGAGTAAAACCAACTGTTTCAGAATACAATCGTATGTGAATATCAAATACAAAGTAGATGGAGCAATGCTGGCATCAATCACGTAGGAACCAACATTTCAACCTTTTCTGGAAAGGAATATCCAACAATATGTTGCATACTATTCAACTTGACAGAGCCATAATACCGGAAGTGAAGAGAGCAAAATTAGCTGATGTAAACAAATTGTACAAGTTTATGGATTAAGAGAGTATTGACTGGATGGACACAATACTAGAGTAAAATGCACCCAATTTCCTAGAAGATGTTAGTGTTGAAGAAATGATTGATGAAGGTTGCATTTGAGCAATATATACTACAGGGTGGGCATACCCAGTGAATAAGCAATACGATGATGTTATATGCCTGTAGCACTGTTCAGTTATGTGTTGAACAGTGTATATCTTATTGGGTTTGGTAATTCTATATAAAAAGGGCATATACTCTGCATATGAATAAGTGTAACTTTTAATTTCAAACTTACATATGTACACATATTGTGCGCCTTATTAGTTTGGAGGTCATATGTTTTCTTTGTTGGGTTAATAGATGGATTTCTTTTGTGACAAACTAATAGTCAACAAATCTTCGACGCTTATTTCCCAAAACCTTCTGCTCAAAGCGATATACACGAGAGAATGATTACTGCTGCTTAAATCCAGCTTTAGTTATTAATGCTGCCCCAGAATTCTCTTTGTATCGGCGTCCCTGGTGGCTTCCTCGCATTAAGCAAGCGGATTACAGGTAATCAAACTATGGGCTTCTACCGCAAGGGCTACCAAGGTATATTGCTGTACTTTTATTGTTAACAATAAAGGACCTTGGCCTGTTTCTACTATAAATAAATGGATATTTACACAAAGAAGTCATAATCAGATTTGATGCATCTACAATGTGGTAAAAATAAGGGGGTAATAGAGTAACACATATTTATTATTGTAAACATTTATAAAAAATAATCCTAACAGTGGTTCATTTTAGAAGACGCTACGTATAAACCACTCCTAATTTCATATCCAATTCAACCAAATTTTAAATCCGTGGACGAATATTAAACCGCTTAAGAAGGCAAAAATAAAATTTGGCCCTCCATATCTGGGTGAAAGTATAAAATAAAGAGACTTGCCATAAAATTACTGTTAATTTTTTCCGGTTCATTATTTATCAACAAACTATGCTTCTTAAACTTATGAGTATAGGAGGCACCCAGTGAGTGTTGTACTATTGCGCAGTAGGAAGATAAGTTTTAAGCGTAGTGAACGTTAGGGACCACCAATAACTGGCACTACACGTAAGACATATAGACCTTTGTGCTTCCAACTCGCCTCTAGAGAGGATGAAGTGGAGACCCGAAGGGCAACAAGCTTCAAATGACGATGTGTGCTAGCCAGGACGGAGTCCCTAACAATTACAAGACGACACCAATCCTGTAATCGGCTAGACAATTTTACAGAGAAATGAAAACATATCTAGAATGGGAGCAAATTGATTATTCAATGTCGTTGTTATCACAATATTTAAAGAAAAAGTATAATGTGTTAACGCCGCTGTAAATTGTCAGGATCATATCAACACCACAGGAGTGCCAGAATTTCGTCCCGCAGTAGTTCTTTTACACGTCCGCAAGTCTACTGGAATGAAGCTATCGCTTTTAAGCACACTTAAAGAGCATCAGTCTGGGCACGCCTTGATCCCGCGGTCTTGGGACTTGAAGGCCAGCACTTAGCCAACTGAGCTACCCACACCAACTATTGTTAGTAAGACCATAACAGGATTCCATAATAATAACAGAAAAGTTTATTTTCAATACTTAGCTTTTTCAAAAAACGCGATTAGATGCTAGACTCATAACCTTTCTGCATTTAATGCACTATTGTCAGAAGAGCAAATAGATGATTTTGCTTTATTCAATGTGCGGTGTTAAGATCGTGTTGACGTTGGGTGCTATATGCAGTGTTGTCTTTTGCACCACATTTAAGACGCCTTATGCGGTAAGCGCAGATTGAAGGCGTAGGCAAGACTCACTCTACTACCTATGAGTAGACCCACTTACCTGGTAAGGTGAATCTACTACCGTTGAATTTGCCTTGGTTTTGCTCATCCTGCACGATGATCGACTCAATTGGGGTGGTGCAGCTAATGGGGGTAGTTCAGGGAGTTATCTTATAATGATTAAAATTATATTCTTTCCTGGAGTTTATTCCTTACTAGGAGAAGCGAGATAAGCACATTTGCCTTACAATAATGCTAACTTGTACACCTGTTACGAATTCTAACACTTGGCTGATCACACGTAATTACAGTCTCTTCTTCCTTAATTATGCGCTATAATATATACATTAGTACGCGTCACTGACTTTAAATTCGTTACACGTTACAGTGTCTAACTTTGTGTGAAGAAGTTAAGTTCAGCCTGACGACCGACAGCATAACAGCGACAGATAGATCAGCTAGTAACAGAAAGCTCGCAACGGACAGATTATTTTCACGGACAGATCACGATGTGCCTTCTTGGGTTCTTTATATACAAAAAATACCGTTATGGCGGCCTCTTTTTGATTGGACAGAAAGGCCGCACAATTGACGTAAATATTTCCCAAGAGTCAATTTCCTTATCCCAGGGTGCACTGCAAACCTCATGTGACATGTCTTGTACAATGAAGAATTACCGACTTCCGAATTTTACTGTTCACCCCCGTTGTAATTCGAGTGTACGTGACTGGACAAAAGAGACCTTTCTAACAAAAACGCTTCTCATCCCCTTTCACTCTCTTGGCGTCAGCTTTGTTCTCCAGCTGAGTTTTCTCAGTTAAATAAATATATGTATACTCTTTTAGCTTTACATTGACATTGTATAAGCTCTGGCTTATACAATGCTTGGTAAACTAAAAACAAACTTGATTTTGTAATTGTTTGTTTTTTCAAAAGCACAGTTGTAATTATTTACGCTCATGCCTTTCTGCAATGAATGCCCATTATTAAACGTAATTATATGCCGTACAACATTATTTTATTTATTTTTGAAATGTTGCATCTACTTACTTTACAGCCTTCATGTCACGTTTCCAGAACATCTAAACGGTTCTAGAAATAAATTTTGCATTATGCATTTTATTTTTGAGAATGTTAGAAATTCATAATAACAAATTCAGTATCTTTGTTTATAAACACTTTGGTTTCCTTTCATGAGATCTGGAGAGAGGTAAACTTCTAAAATGAAATGAAATCTGATATTCTTTATTATATTTATCATTAGGAGTCATTTGGCCATCATAAACTCTCTGCTTAAAATTTGACTTATTCTTGAATAAGGAAATTTTCCCTTCAATTACGACCTCCGTTTTTTCACATTGATAGGAAGTTTACCTAATGGTAATTCAGAGTTTGTAGGAATTTTAAATCTAATTTTTAGGTTATGCAAAGGTGAATTTTTTACAGTGTTTAACGTCCACTTTTACTTCCATGGCACCACAATCAATGACACTGAGATATATGGAATGCAGAAATGGCGGGGAAACCTGAGAACCCTGAGAAAATCTGCCCCTGCGCCGTTTTGTCCACCAAAATTTCAACATGCGATCGCCTGGGAGGCTAGGGTTCTAGCCACTCGGCCACGGCACGGCCAAAGGTGAAAATGTTCCCCAATTAGGCCGTTAATGAATTTAAAACTAGTTTTAGCAGTATATTTAATGGAGTATTCATTACGCCTGTGTAGACTGCTTCATCTAACTCTAAATATGCCAATTCAATTAAACTTATTCTCATATTAAAATTAAACTAAAAAGGAACCTGACGAATCGCCTTTCTGCAATGGCCGATTCAATTCATGTGCGGAAGCTAACCTCTGAGTTGAAGTTTGGCTGATGGATCTTGCGGTGCCGTTTCATCTACTCGAAAACCTCTAAAGTCAGAATTTCAAACCCCTAGTGACTTGTGAACGTTTTAGTTTGCCTTTTTTCGGAACCTCTGTTAAGCATTGCTAACAGTGTGCCTCCACCGAGCTACTCCTAAAGGTTGTATCTCAGAAAAAGTTATCTTGCAATTTTTACCCCACACACAATACGTGTTACTTCACCGAAGTCTTCCGTCACGTGATTACTCACGTATTCTTTAATTTCCTATTCAATTTCTTATAGGTATTTCATACGTATTGGCAGGGAAAATGTCTCCAGTGCACTTATAAGATAAGTGTTTAACCGGAAAACTTGTGTAAGTTGGGAAATGTATTATGTGATATCTTCATTCGGAACGACTTTTACATAGATTTATTTGTTTTTTCACACAAGCCGTGTATAGGACAGGAGTTAGGCTTTTATATAGTTCTGTAATCATATGATTAATATATTTTAAAGGAGGGAGACACCTAATGTTCTACGACACCATAATGGATACATTGTAGTTACATCCTCTGGGAGGTAAGGATGAAATGATGGAGTCTGAAGAAGCCGCAGGCAGCAGACAAACATGCCACAGCGGCGCGCAGAAATCTCTAACATTTCCAAGTTTAAATAGTCATGTACCATAAGGGAGAAATTCCAGGAGGGTGGCACAGTGCCTCTGGCAGGTGAGACAGCGCTCTCTGGCGTAAGATACATTTCCAGAACGAAAGGAACTACACCATCTGTTTGGCACCGCCCACACTACAGAACTTGAAAGCTTACCTGAGACATGAAAGAGAAATTAAATGGGATAAATTAGGAAAAGGAGGGTCCTGGTAGTGATAGAGTAACTAATGTATATAATTAATAATTTTTTATAAAATAACAATGGAGCAATAGAAAAAAATTGAAATAAATTATTTCATATTTAAGCAATATAAATATAAAAATGTAAATGTTAAACTCTGCTACTAGTTAAGACGTCATGATAAAGGCAAGTAATTAGCTCGAAGTCAGAGTAAAAAAAGTTATTAGATTCTAGAAATCTCAGTAAACAAGGAAATTCATTTGGCTCAATCGAATAAGTGTGTTCACAAAACTAAGGGACGCGCACGTAAGCTATATCTAAGAATTAACACAGTGGAATAATAATTGGGATTGAGCAGTCAAAGAAAATGCAATGTCTTGACTTAGATGCTAATATGAGCTGTAAATGTTGGCAACCGGAACATAAGAACAATGGTGGGAAGTCTGATGTTGGCAGAACTTAGATTATAATATACGGGCATGTATTTCGAAAATTTGGTACCTCTGGCGCTTTCTACGCTTCTAGACATACAGCTTCTCGAGCTTCAAGTGTTGGTAGCGTAGCGCTAAGCTATCTTCGGTTTAGCAGTTATTGCAAAGGGATTCACCGATTGCAGTTTAACGAGTCACGGAGCTTAAACTCATAAATTTACTAAGGAAAGAAATTCGTCCACAACGAAAAGTTCTTAAACTCTGGAAACTAACATATCTATTACTACACAGTTATGATTTCTGTTGCTTAGATTCATGAAAAGTTAAGTAATCATTTTAAACCGATTTGCAACTCCGTAGAATCGTATCAGTTATTAGCCCCTATTAAATATTTTCAGAAAATGTCAATGGAGTTGTCTATTCTCGCCACAACCACACATATCGTGTGAGAAAGTTCGCACACTTCCGACTACTGGAGCAGCTAGCTAGCTGGCCGTGGGAATTCTATTACACTAGAATATTCCACCCCAGTGTTTGCCTTGGCTACCATGGGTAAACCACGAAAAAAAAAAAAAAAAAAAAAAAAAAAAAAAAAAAAAAAAAAAAAAAAAAAAAAAAAAAAAACAGGTTAGAGTGAACACCCGCCAGGAATCTAACCCGGGACCTCCGAATGCAAACTACACACTTTACAGCAGAGTCATATCTTTCGATTTAATGTACAGTGGTAAACTTAAAGAGATAGGGTGGCACCGTAGCTCAGTCGGTAGAACAGCTGCGTGGTTTGCGAGGGGTCTTGGACTGAATTATTGGCTGGTGTGAAGGAGTTGTTCTCTAGCCAATATTATTCCCTATCCTTCTCAGAGTCCGGAAGTATGAATGGGAGTATGAATGCTTGTAATATCTAATGAATAACATTAAAAAATATTGAAACCCAATGACAAAAAAAAAAAAAAAAAAAAAAACGTACAGGAATTCACACAATTGCCGAATAGGCAATTTATTCCTCACGGAAAAGCCGCCGACTGGACCATGCAGTTTAAGTTGGGGTATAAATGGAACAATAAAAAATAAAATAATGGGAACAATAATATAAAAACAGCAATAATAATAGTAATACTAATAAGAAGAAGAACAAGGAGAAGAAGAAGAGATAGTCAAAGTCGTATACGCCTATAATGTAGATCCTCTTAAAGCAGACAAAGAATGTAGATGTCTTAAATTTATTTCAAATAACCTTTTTTTAAAACATCATTAATATATGTGTGTAATTGTTTTAAATTGTTTAATACTTTATTTCGTTTGCTGAATTACTGTCAACCCTCAGTTATTTCTCGCGAGGAAAGAAAATGGTATTTAAAGGGCAGTAGGTATATAGAAATCAGTTTTTAAAAATATGATGCTCACTATTCTCTTTGTATGTATTGTAGGGTTATAATGTGCACCACGTTACAGAGCCAAGTATGCAGCAGTATATTATTGGCCCCGTGCTCAGATGGGCGATGACGTTGACGGTGCTTAAAGATACACTCCACTACCAGATGAGTAGATTTACGTACCTTATGTTGTGCATATCTACTACCGTGGATGTGCTTCAGCTAGACTCAGCCTGTATGCTGGTTTGACTCACTCGGGGTGGAAGCAATGAGGGTAGTTTAAGGAGTGATCTTAAGAATTTGCTTAGACACACGTTACTTTTCCTTCAATTTATTGTCACTAGAAGACACAAAATAAGCACTTTGCTTTACAACCTGCAATTATTTACTAGGAGCTTTCTTTATCGACAATTCACACGTATTTTACTTATGACCCTTTTCTCTTTAAGTTCGTATTATATAATTAAGTCTAGTTGCGCGTCACTGACTTTATCTATTCACTACTGAGGGCGCCGATGACTAATAAGTATCTATGAGAGTTGTGTTGTTTAGATTGAAAGCCGATGTAACTATGTGACAGCCCTGACGTAAATTCAATGCTTCGAGGCAACTAACAGACAGCCCCGACGTAAACAAATAACAGATAGCCCCGATGTGCAGCAATCTTCTCCTTATATAGTAAAATTGCTCTCATGGCGGCTTCTTTCTGATTGGTCAGAAAGGCCGCGAAACTGTAGTCGATATTACCCAAAATACATAATTTTCTTTCCAGGATCCACATAACACCCACGTGACAAGTGTTGCACAATGAAAAAATACATTTTTCCAAACTAAAAGGGACTTTACCGTCACACGTAGCTCATGCGTGCCTGGACAAAAGAGCGTCTACTAACAATGAAGACCTCTCACTCCACTTTCCAAGTTTGGCGTAAACAATTCTCAACTGCTCTTACTAAAAGCTGATTTTTACACTCTTAATACATGAAATAATCGAGTATTTGCACTCTTTAAATATAAACTGATAAACAATTAATAAAAATGACCATGGTTATTATAGAGAAGCCAAATAACGGTCTCAGCATGTACCCATATATAACGACATTTATAACGAAACTTGAAGTAAATCGAAAAATAATCATTTGCCAGATTAGCTTGTAGAAGATAAACAAATGTTCACGATAGTGAATAGAGAAGGTAATAGAATGCAAAACATACGATTTTTGGAAGAAAAAAAAAAGCCCCGTGTGTGCGTGCGCCTGTGAATAGCACAACTCAAAAACGAAATGTTAGATGAATCCCAAGCTTGGTATCTGTTCAGCATCTTCCAAAGAGGAGACCAAAGCTTTCAAAAGAAAATCTTCCAAACCCAAATTACTCTTTACATGGAATACTTTGTAGCATTTTTAAATGCTCTGAAGACGCACTAATGATTTTAATTAACATATTTTATATTTAAGATATTTCCATGACAAATAAAATGTAGGTATATCTTGAATTTGCTGGGAGTAACCTGTAAAATCCTCTTCGTTCGGAAGGAATTTTGTATCATTTGTAAAATCGATGAACCCTATGGGACAAAAACTTACCAGAGTCAGACTAGAGGCCCTGGATTCGATTTCTGGCTGGGGAGGGGGAAGTTTTCTTTAAACAAAATCGTTCCTAAATACTCTCAGAAGCTGAAAGTATGGACGTGGGAGTGTTAAGCTTATGAAACCAATCCTGTGAGAATCTACAGTTCAGCGAGCAATAACATCATCAATTGTTTCTCAAATCAAAGCTTGCGTTTGAGCAGAATAATTAACAATTAAATAAAAATTAAATCATATTCCACTACAAAAATGTATACCTGTTAAAGCATGCAATTTATTTCAAACAACTCTTTTGGCATCAGCCATTTCCGAGATACCCGTTTTAATTGGTTTGAATTTTTAATAATTTTTGTGTTGTCAACATTCAGTTGTGTCTCGTGATATCATGAGAACCGAATGGAACTTCAAGTCCAGCAAATAGCCACCCGCTTTGAAGCATTTGACTGTAGCTTCGGATTTCTGTATCCACGTTGTATCAACAACGAAATGCGTAATCAATTTTTTATCCAGATCACGAGTCAACAAATCGCTTGATTTTGTATCGCAGCAATTAGGTTTGCTCCAAGCATGCAGTGGGTAAACACGTGACACCTGGGATTGTTTCTCATCATTGTACAGTTTGTGAAATTATTTTGCGGGAACAGAAAACAATCCAACACTCAGGTCATTGCCTCTTACATTTATGCCTGCCTAGAATGAATATCTCTTATTTATAGGAAGTGGCGGAATAAATTTTTAGTTTGCGGTAAAGGTCTGTACTCATAACATTCAATTTGAGGTGTCATCAACGCATACAAATGAACACGACAGTTACCAAGGAGAAGACGTTTCTTTCGAATTGTTTTATATACCAATTAATTATTAAGATGCCTGCTCATTTTCGGTGCTATAAATATAAAAGATTTGCATAACAAAATACTTCTTATACTGTTGTTCGATACAATGCGATTACATTGGCATTAACTAAGTTAAGGAGCTTGTTATTTTACTATGTAGTACTAAAATAATTGCCATTATTTTTGTAATAATTTATTTACAATTACGAACTACCACAAAACCTATTAAAACTGTTTATATGTTGATACACGAAATATAAACACTAATGTAAGAGACATAATAAGGTAGTTATTCTACCAATCATGAACTGCAATAGAAATATTCCCCTACGAAATGTGGATTACGCATGCATTTCCAGCGCAAAATGTTGCATACTCTTATCTGTTCTTGGTTTCCGCGCAGTTGGTCACGCAGTGCACAGTAGGCGATTTCTAGGAGCTTCGAGCAAATGTGCTCCCTCTGATTTACTCAAAGAGCAACCTGTTGGTGACACCGGATCTAGATTAAGATTAAGTAGATCGAAATTAAGGTTTTGTAAGAATAGTTTTTGTACCGATATAAAAATAAATCATAGTGCGTGTTGCTGTATCAAATCTGATTTATCTATTAGTGTTAAGAATTATTCGCCAATGAGGCAGTTTACGTTGAAATGCTTTTATCTTCTTAATTTATTGTATAAGATTCGTGTTTCTGTAACATAATGTGGATCTCCGTCTTTAAGCTCGGTCCCAAATAGTATGTTCGGTGTATCAAGCCATAGATCAACGTTATGTTCTCTCTAGGTATGAATGCTTGGACTAAGTTTTGTGAAGTAGTCTAGAAGGTGCAGGAATTTCTAAAAAGTATTAGGAAGGAATAAGTTCATCCGTCACTGAGATATCTCAGTCCTGTAGCTACTCATTAATTAACGCTTTATCAATGGACTAATAGTTCAATGGTAGGTATATGCCCACAATCTAGCCGTTCCGGTCTGATGGTTAGATTCACGTTATAACTAGAGAGCGCATTTGATGTGAAGTTCACTACACATTTACTTGTAGACGCAAGCAGCATTTGCTCTACGAACCAGTTTTTTAACAACGAACACAAAATAAATGCAGGCAGGTCCATAATGGCCTTTGCAAAATGAGATGTTTATCGTTTGCATGTTATATTATTCTCGTAATAAACATTACTCAAAAACATGGAAATGCTATGTATGCGTTTATTTATAATTCTTATATCTATGGTATTAAAACAGTACAGCACAATTAATGTTTATATTAATGCACATTTACAATATATTTTGTGCTTAAATTGTTGGTTTGCAGTTATAGTAGTTAATCTTTCTTGTAGATGCTACCTGAAACTTTTCATCATGGTCACACTTAATGGAATAGACAACACTATACAGTTTGAAAGATTTTGATGTGAAGGTCCTAAGATATTTTATTATGTGGCGTTTCTATGGAGAAAAACTTCTCTCCGCATCTCTATCAGTGAGCTCCGACCCAAGCTCTTCTACAAATAGTGCATTTGCAAACGCCGCACTTTTGATGCGTTCGTCAAAATATCCTTCCAGTAGTTTGGCATACTGTTGAAAACACAAAACAGGAAGAGTGGGTAAGTTAAGATCACCTCACTAGTCTAGAGCAGACAGTGAGTGTACGGGCCTACCCTCTGAAGTCTCTGACTTCATTAATTCCCGTAATGCTCTTAACTTGCAATCCCTCAAATGTTACCGTCTGCTCACTCTAGTTATAACAGTTAAACCCATTTGTAGGAGTTATCGAAAAGGCTTCAATCATTGTTACTAATATTTTTATTCTTAAGTTTTCTTTACACAAACCTTGAGAGATGGCTCCGCCGTAACCTGTGAGACCCGCATTCTATAGAACTGGTGTTGATTTCCGTCGATTGCAAGATCTGAGCTTGTTTTCGTTGTTTTTTCCGGTCGTTAGGAGCATGATGAAGTTGTTTCTAATCTATATAGATTCCCTTTCTGTCGTTTCGCTTTAATTCCATTTTCTTCTCTTGTTTCATGTATGCTTTTATGTTTCGTGGTGTATAGTGGTGCCGAACAGTTGGAGCACTCCTCGTGGAAACTAGTGGGTAGCGGAATTTATCAAGACGTCAATTTCCCTCCCTGTGGAGCTCCATGATAAGACGTGTCTTCTGGCTAGGGCTTTTTAGATACTTCCATGCGTCTGTCTGGCCTGCCTGCTTGCGGCCTGTAGCCTCCAGTTGTTCCTTCATTTCATCCCTTCCACCTGGGCTGTAGCCGCAATAGATCTTCCACAGTCCCCAGGGCGTGAGGTGTCCCGCTCCATTATATACGTATATGGCAGATTTAAAATTTGATAAAACCATTGTGTGCATCCTGTCCATACACTGGAACTATAACACAAAAATGTGATCTAGACTTTTTAATGGTGTTTAACACCCGCTTTTACTACATATGGCACCATAGGCGATGGCACTGATGAAACATGTAATGAAGATGGAGCACCGGTGAAATGCGAACCGGTGAACCCGGAGAAAACTCGCCCTTGCGCCGTTTTGTCCACCACAAATCCCACATGCGGTCGCCTGTGACCGAACACGGCCATCAGAGTGAGAGTGGTCTAACACTCGGTCACGGCGATGGCCTAGACATATATTGTTATTAGAATTTAGGAATAGACAGACGGATTTGTCTGCAGCAGCTGGAACACAGCAGCGCACTGGGCCGTATGAGCTTCTGACGTGAATTCTAGGAGGAAGGAAAGAAGAGGAGATCCGAAACGTATCCAGGACTTTACCGGGTCCCCTACACGGTATCAATTCTGACTCTGGTTAGTCCTGCCTTGGCTACCCACAACCTAGGGGTTTTTTTTTTTTTTTTTTTTTTTTTTTCTGTATCCCTATTTACATTTCCCCCCGTAGGTTTTACTGGTTTACTGTTTTTACTGTTTCTTTTACAAACATATACACATTGCACAAACATAGAACATCCATGCCCAAGGCGGGACTCGAACCCACGATCCCCTGCCCACGAAGCACCAAAGCGAGACGCTTTAGCGAGCGTGACCATGGGGACCGGCAGGGGTTCGTACAGACCGATGGTTTTTAGGCGTGTTTAAAAGCGACAGCCCCATGTCAATAGATTTACTGGCATGTGAGAGAACTCCTATCGGACGAAATTTGGGCACACCGGCTGAGTTGATATGATTGTGGAATTTGACAGCGTCGTTAACAAACAAAATATTTTTGCAACCCTGGGGTCTCGGGAATAAGTTTGACACTCTCAGGAAGTAAAGGGGCCCGGGTAATCTAACAAGTGCCAGGACGAAATCTTTCCAAAGCGCAAATTCTATCGTGTAAAACAAACCAACTGTCGTTGCCGATTCTACAACCTTGAAACAGATTTGTTGTGGAAAGGGAATCACTCCAGCATTTGGCTACCCTTCCGGGAATTCACTAAAATAACGCATACTGTATTTGAGTTTCCATCGGAAATCGAACGCGGTAACTATTGAATGCGAATCTCATACGTTATTGCGGAGCCATTTCCTTTGGTATGCATATTTTCTCATTACGTGATAGTGAATACAGCCTTGTTGTCTGAAGAGGCCCATTGTCTTATCCATAATATTTATCTATGGTTGAAGAAACGTGGAGCTAAAAGGGTTTCTGCATAAGCAAATGCAAATGCGTAACAGTTTGAAACACTTCCCAGAAGATAACTCTGATTGCCGCATCAGCATTACTAATTCTATTAAACCAGACTTCCTTGCCGCATACAACAAAAGACGAGAGCCGAGAAACGGAACGGAACTGTGGAAACAAAGAAAAGCAGAACCTGTTCCGTCTTTCTTGTCCCACGCATTCTTCAATTGAGCGCCATGTTCAAGCAGTAAAACCTCCAGCTTGATGACGTCATTGTAAGCTAAGCGTTGGACCTTCCCCCTGTGTCTGCGTAACAGAATAGTGGTGCCAGGTGAAGAGGCAACATGGTGCGAAGATCTAGCCAGTGCAGCAATCTGTGGATATTCGCTGTGGTGAGCAAACGTTACCAAACAGTAATATATTATTATTATTATTAAACAAACACGAGCACTGTTTTATGCAGGGTTACTTGATACTAAATTTTCGATAAAGTTGCAAAAGTAATAACTTTTTAGCATAACAATAGCATGGTGTCATCTTTAAACATTGTAATTCAGCATTCAATTGTAGTTTCGACTTTTTAAATATTTAAATGTGTAAACGCGACGTTTAAATGAACGTACTCAGAAGTTTGCAGATAACATGTGAGATTTTAAGATTTTATTTTCTCATAACCTAGTTTACTTACGCGTTTGCGTCTTTAGAATATTCATGAGCAATTTGGGTTCAGTTGCTTTCACAGTTTCAGAATACGTTTCTTGAGAGTAGATGAGTTCGAAGTAGCCTTTTCTTGATATCAGCTTTAATTTTGAATTTAAAAGTTTAATAATTCAATAGCACATGATTGATTTATAGAAAACGTATTTTCTAAAATATAGCTTAACACTTCGTGCGACACAGGTAACTTCTATTTTGGATATAAACTTATCTATCATTGGCAATGTCTATCGATTCTGTAATGTTTTGGATCTACGTTTTTATTTTCCTCTGATTTTTTAACGCTGGTTTCACGTGATAGCTCTTTGCTCAATGGAAGGTTTGTTTCAGAGGTCCACAACAGTGTACCCGCGGAAAACAAGATTATAAAGTGGTCAGAAAATTGGTGTAAATCTAGTGATGGGTCTCTTTTTGGAGTGGATTTTAATCTAGAGTTACTTGTGTCCCTTAAACCAGTTTTTACGCTGATTGTGCAGGTTTTTTCTACCTAAATATGTAAAGGAGCTTGGCAGTAGAGTTGGGTCGAGCGATTTTTACGATTCGTTGAAGATTCACTAATCGTCGCCATGCTTACTCTGTGTTCGACTTGTATTATACACGGGAATGATTGTCATATGGTAGCTCCTTTGGTATAAAAACGGTGATTTATATAAAAATGGCCTACTCTTTTCCATCTATTAAAAACATATTTGATAAAATTTCCTCAATTCGAAAAAATAAAACAACATAAAAATTTGTTCAAGTCTAAAATTGACACCTAAACTTCGACTGCATGTCGGTATTTGTGTCGCGTTTGCGTGCCATTAAGTAATGTAAGTTTTATAATGGTAATGGTGTAGCATAGATTCCGTCGTGTGCTAGCAAGTGCCACAACCTTGCGCATGCGTCACTTCCGCGTAGCCAACCTAAGTATCATACATACGCTGAATGTAACGTTGCAACCAAAACATTACAAACAGTTACAGCTATTTATAAATTTTCTTCAGGAATATTTGAGGTAAATTTTAATGTGTTAGAATAGTATGTTCCTATACTTATTATATTGAAGCATAATTGCATTATTTGTCGTAAAATTTTATTTCTGAAGTTATATATCTTGCTAATGTAGTGACGATTTAGCTGTGCGTATATTATATTTAAGATGCTGCAGTTGTAAGTTCTAACGCTTGCTTTCACATGTACAATAACTCATCCCTAAACAATATAAAACGCTCGCGGTAGCTACGGCAATGATCGGCAGTGTTCATTTTCTTGTGTGTATTGTATATTATATATAAAAACATATATAATTTATATATTTTATATTTTTATATATTCTTATGTTTAGCATCATGGCCTCAGCCCTATTTATTTTCTCATAATGGAATAAATGGTTATAACTCCCTGTGCACATAATCGTTCGCACTCGGCAGTTTTCGTCGAAGCTCGGCTTGGTACTTCCAAATGTGGAAGCAAAGGAAAAACAAGCCCTAATACCTTATCACGATTCTTCAAATCTGCGATTCTTTTTGAAGACGATACCTCCTATGGTTGACACGATTCATACTGTTTTCGAGTCATAGGATTCTTTTCGATTCTCGCGATTCTTTTTGAACGACGATTCATTGCAAGATAGACACGATTAATAGATTCTTTTCTGGTAGTCGTTCATATGAATGATTCGTTCATGAATCGACCCATGTCTACTTGGCAGGGAAGAGCACTTCTTAGCTTAGGAAAAAACCCTAAGAGTAGAAGCTTCTTAGAGTACATTTCATTACTATTATTATTATTATTATTATTATTATTATCATCATCATTAATATGTTTAAAGAACTAATGTAATGCAACTAATATAATGCAAGAAGAAGCATATTGAAGTTTGTAACACCAAGGCAAGTTACTACTAAGTCTTATGTAACTTTGACTTAATCTATTAAATAAGTTAGCTTATATAATGTGCTGTAGCATTGCGATGAGACTTCGTTGTCAAAGCGCTGCATTCTCTGTGAAAAAATAACTCAGCGTACAGCAGAAAATAGAAAACGAATGAAGCACTCTTGAGCTATCATAGTTTACGTATTAATTTTGCACAACTGTAATTACAGTTACATAACAAACAAAAAAAAAAAAAAAAAAAAAAAAAAAAAAGAAATGTGTTTTGTCCCTTCACATAACTTTTTATAGGTGTTTCAAATTCACACCATTCTTACAAAGGTTATTCCTTTATCTACATCGTGCTAATCGAGAGAAATTGGTCTTACCACTTGCTTCATCGTAAGTAGAAGGCAAGTAAGGGAATACGTCATACTAAAGCGATAGTCAAATCTTTTAAAAGCTGGCTACTATGTACGTAAATTTGGGTTCGGTTCTCTTTGCATGGTTCCGTTTGAGAAAAGCTAGGTAGTTTAAAACTTAAACCAATAAATATCTCAAAAACGGTCAACCCTACAAGAAAAACGTATATTACATAAATTATGTGTTTTAACGAGATCTACATTTTTTTAGTATTACATTTTTGCCTATATTTTACGGTTTAACCATTATGCAAAATTCTACAAAACTTGATTGAAGAGATATTCAGAGGCTATTCCCAGAAAATTCAAAATATAAATTTTATTTCTGATGTAAATATCTTTAATATACGGTATTTTAATCAAAATCGTTAAAGCCGTTTTTGAGAAAAACAAAATTTAAAACAAATGTCCATCTAAAGGGTAGTTTGTGGTGGTATTTTTTAATCTTCTTGTCGCATCCTTTTAAAATACTAAACACAAATACCTAGTTTGGTTTTTAACGGTCTTTTCTGAACTATGCTGTCCACAGATACACACACATAAACGTTTTTCTACAAATGCCTTTGTCGGATTCAGGAGACCTCAGCATATATTTCCGGTGAATCTTGACATCGAACTTTTGAGTGGAATACACTACTTTCTTTAGCTACTATGTACATTGACGTACATACGTGCTAGAGGAAGTAGTAATCTAATAATAATTTAATACATTACATATCTACGTAAATACTCATTGTAATTAATTAAACATTACCTTGTAAATTTAACATAATGTTGAAAATCATCATATATGTTACATTCTCATGACTTTACCTACATTTTGTCGTTGAGATGTTATTGGGTATAAACACTACTCTTAGGAAATTGCATTTACTTCATTTTAATTGAGATAGAGCTTACTAGCTGCATTACACATTTCGTCCCAGAGACAGAGGGAATAGTGCCAGCCTCTGTAGTGCTGTGAAAGTGTCTGCCTCAGATTCAAGAATCTCGGTCAGGGTGACTTACTTGGATAAGGCTTTTATTTTCCCTTCATTACTATTTTTTGGGGGTAATGTTTACGTGTGGCGCCGCAGGCATTGACACTGGTGATACACGGAATGATGATGGAGCACCGGTGGAATGCTGGGGGATGGTGGGGGAAAATGGAGAACCCGGAGAAAACCCGCGTCTGCGCCGCTTTGTCCACCACAATCGAACCCAGTCTGTCTAGGTGACAGGCGAATGGTCTAACCACTCGGCCATTGGGTGGCCTCCCTTCATTATCATGCACATAGTTTATAGAGCAAACATTGTATTCCACCCAAAAATTCAATACCGATATTTTACCGAAAATATATGTTTTGAGGTCCCCTGAGTCCTAAAACCCCTTTTAGAAAATGAATATGGATTGCATAGCTCAAAAACTAAACTACCGTTGATTACCAAACTTGGTATTTAAGTTTAGCATCTTCCAAGAAGTTTGCGCTTTGGTTTTGTGGTTAGAACGCTCGCCTCCCTCCTAGGCGGACAGTTTTCGATCCCAAGCGGCCATATGTGGGTTTTGTGGTGGACAAAATGACGTCTGTGCGGTTTTTCTCCGGGTCCTCCGGTTTCCTCCGGCACTCATTCCAATAATTGCACATCATCACCTTTCCTATTATGCATTTCACTTTCATTTCATATCATCCACTTCCTCACGCTCATGCCTGGCTACGGACGACCACTCGTTCCAGGTTTTTCATTCTGTTGGCTCCCCAACAGGCTTTTAATTCCTAGGCATTCGCTTGTAAGTCTCCAAGGGAGGTGTCATTCCTACATACGAAGAGGTAAACCAACTACGTAACGTAATGTAACTACGTATATTGGATGCGACACAAAGATTTTTAAGGAAATCCCCATCCCAAACTACTCTTTACATAGAGAAAATGTTGAAGTTTTGGCTGGTCTCAAAAATGGGTGTAACGATTTTTATTAAAATACCGCATATTACAGATATTTACATAAAAAATAAAAAGTATGTGAGAATAGCTTCTGAGGATCTATTCATTCTAGATGAATTTTGCATAACTAGTAAACCCTAAGAAATAGACAAAAGCTTACTGCACAAAAATATAGAGCTCGTTAAAATACACAATTATGTCACATACATTTTTGTTGAAGAGTTGACGGTTTCCAAGGTGCTTCTTATTAGTTTCAATTTTCAACTACGTAAACCTTTCTCAAACGGGGTTACCTTTACTTTCATCTCTTTTTTGTTTACTGATGGCCTTGGAAATCGAACCTACTTCAAGTGTTCATAAAGCGTCCAGCTTTTAAACTTTCTGACTATCGTATTAGCGTAATGTATTCCCATATTTGCCCTCTAATTAGTTACAAGGAATCAAGTAGTAAGACCATTTCTGCTAATGTTTATCTCGATTAGCGTGATGTAGATGATAGAATAGATACTCTTTTGTAAGAGTAGTTTGTTTGCAGAACGGGTTGATAAAGTTTCCCGGGGCTTTTCCTTATCCTAAGAAGACAAATTTCTGGTAACTCTAAGCTCTATAAACCCGGGCATATTTGGGGGTCATTTTACTCTTTTCGTTTATTCGTCGTCCAAAATGACGTTCCAGTTTAAATAATATTAAACTTAAAAAACAAATGACGATGGTCAAATGCTATAGAACTGGTCACCATATGCTAGTTTAAGATTGCATCGCCTTTCCGTCATGCGAGAAACAATTGAAAATCGATAGGAATTTAAAGGAATGTATAATTATTGAAGAGTTCGAACCATAAATAACGGATATCTCGGAATTGTTTCGTACTACACAAGCTTATTTGAAATAAATTGTATGTTTTGAAGAGAGTTACACGTTTGGGCAGTACGTTTTCAACTTTGCTTAAAATTTACCATTTACACAAGCTTATATAAATGTCCTTCCGAAAGAACAGGACTTCATAAGTTATTGAGAGAAGATCAAGTTATACATTTTATTTTTCTTGTAAATCTCTTTAAAATGTAGTAGTTTGTCAAATCATTATCCATTCTTCAGAAAAAAAAAAAGCAATCGACAGCGTTTCTTGTAAGGTGTAGCTGGGGGTGGGAGGATACTATTAAAAATCTTCGTGTCCTTTATTTGGAAGATACTGAATTTAAATATTAAGTGTGGTATTTATCGAAATTGTATTTTTGAGTTATACTGTTCAGAAGAGACATAAAAAGACATGGACGTTTTTCTAGAAATACTAATTTTTTATTCGGTGCCTGAAAACATGCGTTTCCGGTGAAATTCCGTTATCGAAGTTTTGGAAGGAATGCAATATTTCTCTGCCTGGTAGAGATAGCAAAAAGAGAGAAAGAAAACAAACTGATTAACAAATTCTGCACGTGGTGTATGATATAATTGATAATTTGTCTGGAGCGCGATCGAATTATACATCTGAATATTTCGAAAGAGGTGATTTATTCAAGTTGCAAGAGTATAATGCAAAGGTTTTATCAGCAGTGTCCGCTGAACTGCCATTGAAAGTTCACTATTCATCGCTATTATTTCCGACAGAAATTACCAAACTCCAACCGATTGTTCCAACAATTCATCTTATTTTCAACAACTACAATAATTATACATTTCTTTTAGTGTAGTGTGTTGCAAAATTTTTCTGACGTATCTGATCTCTCGCTGGCGATGAATAACATTATGACACGATTGATGTTATTGTATCTGCAGTGTACTGTAAACACACACGTATAGTTAACGTAAGATAGCTTATGTTACGATATATTGTGCATGTTTTCTGTATACAGTGAATTTCCTTTCCCTGTTGTTGCACCTCAAAACAGTAGGCATATTGGATGAGACGTGGTGTTTTCCAATCACTTTATTGCTGTCCACATATTAACAACAGCAACAAAAAATTTATGATTTTTTTTAACCCAGTGCAAAGAAGGGCTGCTCTAACTTTGTTTTGCTTTCTTGTTTTTGGTTTTAATTATGGATAACAGTAGTGGTATGCATGTAAATACTCTAAATAGCATATTCTTTTTATGTATTTGATTTGTTTATTGCTTTTATATTAAATAATAGATAAGTAGTTTGAGAGATAGTCTAATAAAACAATTTGAATTATAAAGGAAAATTAGTATTTATGTTTCTTCATTAATGCATTATTTTATCAGTCTCAATTATACTCTGCATACGAAAGTAGGGAAAGAACCTTGCGAGCCTGTTTTGAAATGCCAGTAAAAGCAGTCAACGTTTAAGTTTCTCCAGTTTGTTATTTGAAGCATCAATATTATATTCAAAAAGAAATACTTAAAACCTGAAGCAGTACATGACCCAGAAATAACGAAATTCTCCCGTTATTTATGAGTTTTGAAATACTATCTTGCATGCACCTTACTAATCTGTTTCTGCTAGATGTAGATTTGTTTTCCAACAAATATTTTCCAAATAGTGTGATTTCCTTGTAAATTATATAGATAGTGTTTTTATACTAAGTATCGTTGCAAAACCATATTATAACTGGAGGTAAACATTAAACTTCATTTTCGAAACAGTATTATCCATATATACTAAGCATTTACTCATATGTGAATCAAACTATTCAAATTTGGGACATTTTTTTATCGTTATATAGAAAAGCTTTATTTATTTGTAAATGTATGTAAGTTGATTGTATGCGTACAGAGTGAATACTGAAGTCCCGGCTTTCAAACCCAAAGTGTTGAGAGGATATAACTGGGGAAAGATCGATACAGAAGTATCGTGGTTAACGGGATCAAGTTGTGAATTTTTCAAAACTCAGAGTACCGTACTGGGCTTTTTGAACTTTTACCCTATTTTATTCTATTCTAATAAGTACGGTTATAAAGCTTGGTACACACATAAGTTCTTCCTAGATTATGAGCTTTAAAATACAATTGTAAACTATTTAATAAAAAAATTCCTTACAATACAATTTTTATAATTCACAAACAACATTTCATATATGCATGTTCATTGTTGAGTGAGAGAATTATTTTTCTAATGTAACTACTTTTAAATTTATAATTTTTAAATTATATTTGTTGAAATGTGTTTGATCTTTTGCAAAACTTATCAAACTTAGGTGAACTTGGTAACATAGCAAATTTTTCTCACACGAACAGCTACTCTGCATTTTTTAGTGTGTAGTGGTACAACTATTTTTAAGGTTTCACTCTAACAGCTTAAAACTACATCGTAAGGAGCATTTTATCTGCTTAAAATATTACAACCCAGAAGTGCCAATTGGAGAACGCGCCCATATTAACTGGTATAATATTCCGTTAATGTATTTTTCATAAAACTTCAAAAGTGTAATTTGGAAAATTATTAACGTAGTGAACCAAAAGGGGCAAAAATTATTTATAATTTTTAAAAAAATATATAAATTTAAAAAAAGCCTCAAACTTCATACCATGCTCTGTGGTCAGTGTTATTTAAATCGCAGCATCAGTTCTTCATTTTGTTATGATAGCAAAAGTCGTATCCTCCGAACTCTGAGAATGGTGGCGTAATACGGCCTGTCTGCTATGTTTCTTGCAGTTATTCCTCAGTCAGGCAGTACAGTAAAATACATTAAATATACTCCTGGCGCTGTGATTTTGCTGAAAATGTGAACGGTTCACGACACTCAGCTTCCCAGCCTGGAAGGGAACCCGGTACCTCTGGGTTTAAGAACTATAACGCTCATAGACAAACTTGTTTGTAACTCTAAATGTCTTGCTTTTTCTTTGTAACTTTAAAATCTCCTAGTAAAATGATAACGTATTGAACAAGACCCGGATTATAATGGAATGATCCATAGGCATCTTGTTGTGCCGTAAGCCCTAGATCAAGAGAATGCTTGTTTATTATTTGTCATTTTATATTATTTTCTATTTTATCGCAGTTTTTAAATTTTACGTTACTATTTTGTCATTTTACTGTCATTTCCGCCTTTATTTGGCAATTTTCTTGGATTTACATTGCGCATAATTATAGAACAATTTACTTTATGTAAGGTTTACTTTTCAAACATCACAATTTTTCTGTTCAACTGAGTAGTCGCATTCTTGGAAAACAATCACATTTCTATTCAGTGTTGATTGTTGGTGAAGAGAGGGAAGCAGGTACCAAACTAGGGATGAAGCAAGTCAATTTTCTCTTTTTCACGTAGGCTGGCTGATATTGTTGCTGTCCTTGTGTCGAATCATAGATTGAGATGTCCTCTTTATTCCAACTAATTTTACATAATCTGAGAAAAAGGAGTTAACACTATAGTGTTTAAGACCTCCCTTAACATAATTTTCTTGACTCATTCGTCAGATTCTCCATACACAAAACATGGCATTAATCTTTTTATATACATTTCCAAAATGATCTAATCATTATTCCTATAACTATTTTTTACTGTTATAGCAGGTATACCCAAGTATAAATTAAGTTATAACTTTAACCATACTTATTTTAATAAATGTAAAAGTCACAGAAGTTAGACAATATGCTGCATAATTTTATTGTGTCAGTTTTTAAACATTTGTAGCAATCGATAGGTAATTTTGAAATCATTTCAGGTAGGACTGTATAGTAATTTGAGAGCTGCAGTTTGATTTGATAATGTTAAACATATTTCAATATCACTGATAGATTTCTTTCTTTATAACGCAGATCATGCTACTGATCCAGCATTACTACGTCGTCAGCTTTTTGATTGAAGTACATGAAAATATGCTGAAAATGCTACAATTGATAAAGGCAATTTTGCAAGTTTACCATAATCAGCCGGACAAATTTGACGGCGGAAACTTCACAGGAATGTAATTTTCTGTGCCAAGCAATTGGTAAGTTTTATTTTATTTTAACACTCTGAGACATGTGTATTAAACAAAAGGGAATCATTACATGTTGATGCAGATATTAATTATTATAATAATTTATCAGATAGAATGTGTAGGTAAGCACGCGCGCGCTTCAGTAGAATTTCCTTAAATATTAATACCAGAGGAGTTGAGCCTTTTATTGAAAATACCCGGAACATTAAGGCATTTCTACCCTAAGCTATAAACTGCGGTTAATTTGAAAACTTAGACTTTAGTGGGAATCGTGATCTGCGATTCGTATAACTCCCTCTGAGTTCCTCAATATGTTGTATATCAGGAAATGTGTTTGGTGTGTGCCGGAAAAAAAAATTTCGACGTCTGTGTTTTAGGATGTGTTTGGTTACTAAGTTACTTTCAAAAACTCTCCTTACTTTACTTTAAACTTTTACATACAAACATACACCTTTTGGCTTACAAAACTCTTTATTTTCAATCCCTTATAACTTGATATCATTTGACCGAAATGACAGAAATTTCGACGCGGTAAAAAAAGAAAGGTGACATACAATTTTGTACATAAATGCTAAAGCTATTTTATAATGCTCTTTCTAGGGATTGCTGAAAGAAAAATACAAGTTTATACTTTTAAAAATGTGTCCTACATTTATTGTTATCGTTAGATGCAAACTTGCACCGCTTGAACGAGCTGCACAAAACCTTGGATACTTCCACTTCAAGAATTGGCAACTATTATGGGCTCCCTTTCAAGTTTCAACATTTTTCCCCTTGCATTATCATAAGCTGACTGAAATATCTGTAATATCAAAGAGCAAGGAATTGGGTGAGAAGTGTTGGATAGGTAATTCAAGGGGAAAGAGGAAGTTAACATTAGGGAGGGTGTGCTGTACTTTGTACCTTCGTGGCTTAAATGAAAAATGACCTATTCCGTTCCCTCGGCAACATTTAGGTACGAAATGGCACTATGTCACACGAACGTGATACGCCACACATAATTGAATAAGTTGCCTCTACCGCAACCACATTTAAACTTGTTAGCTGCTCAGGGGAAACGTTTTAGTCCTAAAATTTAGAACCCATCCACGCTTACAAATACTATATAGCTTTAAATGATTATCCCTATCAGGTTAGCAACCATTTGAAATATTGAGCAAAATATGGTATACTTATGTTTTGCCATTCTGCAAAATCTATAGTTCACCTTAAAGCTTTAGCAAATATTTTGTGTCCTTATTCTCAACTCTTAATGTTATTTGAGGTTTTCGGATAAAAACACTCTACACTTATAATTTAGAACGCATTCTAAACTTGAGTTTAAGGTACTATTTTCAGCAACTACCTTACCTTTATTTTCTAGCTCATATATTCTAGTTATAAATGCAAAAATGTACCAATACCATGCTGCAAATATGTCAATAAAGATTATGTTATGTAATAAACTAGATACATCTACAGTATTAAAATGTATGTACTCCACTTTATGATATTCATTAGCCATTAAGCTCATAAGTTCAAAAATATAACTATCAATGTTTGGGAAACGTAGTCAAGGAGTGAAATAGAAATAAAAGTGATTATTATTATGATACTCAACTTAAATACTTGCTTAGTGTTTAGCTATATTTTGGCCAATTTTGATCATTTTCTTCCTACAGTCATTTTTTTTTTTTTTTGGGTAGTGTTTAACGCCCGCTTTAACTACTAATGGCATCGCAGGCGGTTCCTACAGTCAGGCTAGATATTAAGCTTTCGAAACGTGAAGCACTTGGAATTATTCCGCAGTAAATCTTTGTTCTCCACATTCATTTACAGAGTTAAAACATAAAGAGGCCGTGTATTTACATTAACACGACCCTTTTACACATTCCTCAATATACTATTCTTACAAAAGCTCACTCTTCTTTGTACAAATGTTAATTGAAATAAACATTTATAGAAATGGCTTTTACTACAGATGACTCCACGGGAGAACAACCGAGTTAGATTGGTGTCAGAGAAATCCAATCCAGATGTTTGTAGCAGAATTGGAGAGAGCACTGTGTGCTGTAGTATTTTGCGTGTAGCATGTAAACGGTACATTCCCGGACATGAGTTCCTATGGTATATGTAATTGTATTTGTCCCCAATACAAGTCCTCAGAATCTGCAACCACGGGCATGCACCCACCCATCCACCCACCCAACCACCCATCCATCCACCCAACCACCCATCCACCCACCCACCCAACCACCCATCCATCCACCCACCCAACCACCCATCCACCCACCCAACCACCCATCCACCCACCCAACCAACCACCCATCCACCCACCCAACCACCCATCCACCCACCCAACCACCCATCCACCCACCCACCCAACCACCCATCCATCCACCCAACCACCCATCCACCCACCCACCCAACCACCCATCCATCCACCCAACCACCCATCCACCCACCCAACCACCCATCCACCCACCCAACCACCCATCCATCCACCCAACCACCCATCCACCCACCCAACCACCCATCCACCCACCCAACCACCCATCCATCCACCCACCCAACCACCCATCCACCCACCCAACCACCCATCCACCCACCCAACCACCCATCCACCCACCCAACCACCCATCCACCCACCCATCTATCCATCCATCCAACCACCCATCTATCCACCCATCCATCCAGCCACCCACCCATCCACCCAACCACCCTCCCATCCATCCACCCAACCACCCATCTATCCACCCATCCATCCAGCCACCCACCCATCCACCCACCCACCCAACCACCCATCAACCCAACCACCCACCCATCCATCCACCCACCCATCTATCCATCTATCCAACCACCCATCTATCCACACATCCATCCAGCCACCCATCCACCCAACCATCCATCCACCCAACCACCCATCTATCCACCCATCTATCCACCCATCTATCCACCCACCCATCCACCCAACCACCCTCCCATCCATCCACCCAACCACCCATCCATCCACCCAACCACCCCCATCAATCCAGCCACCCAACCTCCCATCCATCCATCCACCCAACCACCCATCTATCCACCCATCCATCCAGCCACCCACCCACCCATCCACCCAACCACCCATCTATCCATCCATCCATCCAACCACCCATCCATCCAGCCACCCACCCATCCACCCAACCACCCATCCATCCACCCATCAACCCAACCACCCACCCATCCATCCACCCACTCACCCACCCATGTATCCATCCATCCATTCAACCACCCATCTATCTACCCATCCATCCAGCCACCCATCCACCCAACCACCCAACCACCATCCCATCCATCCACCCAACCACCCATCTATCCACCCATCTATCCACCCACCCACCCATCCACCCAACCACCCTCCCATCCACCCAACCACCCATCCATCCACCCAACCACCCACCCATCCATCCAGCCACCCAACCACCCATCCATCCATCCATCCATCCACCCATCTATCCACCCATCCATCCAGCCATCCACCGACCCATCCACCCAACCACCCTCCCATCCATCCACCCAACCACCCATCTATCCACCCATCCATCCAGCTACCCATCCACCCAACCACCCATTTATCCATCCATCCAACCACCCATCTATCCACCCATCCAGCCACCCACCCACCCATCCACCCAACCACCCATCTATCCATCCATCCATCCAACCACCCATCTATCCACCCATCCATCCATCCACCCACCCACCCATCCACCCAACCACCCTCCCATCCATCCACCCAACCACCCATCTATCCACCCAACCACCCTCCCATCCATCCATCCAACCACCCATCCATCCAGCCACCCAACCACCCATCCATCCATCCATCCATCCAACCACCCATCTATCCACCCATCCATCCAGCCACACACCCACCCATCCACCCAACCACCCTCCCATCCATCCACCCAACCACCCATACATCCACCCAACCACCCTCCCATCCATCCACCCAACCACCCACCCATCCATCCAGCCACCCAACCACCCATCCCCCACCCATCCAACCACCCAACCACCCACCCATCCATCCACCCAACCACCCATCCACCCAACCACCCTCCCATCCACCCAACCACCCATCTATCCACCCATCCATCCAGCCACCCACCCACCCATCCACCCAACCACCCTCCCATCCATCCACCCAACCACCCATCCATCCACCCAACCACCTTCCCATCCATCCACTCAACCACCCACCCATCCATCCAGCCACCCAACCACCCATCCATCCAGCCACCCATCCATCCCCCCACCCATCCAACCACCCATCCACCCAACCACCCACCCATCTACCTACCAATCCACTCATCCACCCATCCACTCATCCACCCATCTACCCATCCATCCACCCATGCAACCATCCGTCCACCCACCCATCCACCCACCCACCCATCCACCCAACCATCCACCCACCCACCCATCCACCCATCCATCCACCCACCCATCCATCCATCCACCCACCCACCCATTCATCCACCAATCCACCCACCCACTCACCCATCCATCCACCCACCCACCCACCCACTCATCCACCAATCCACCCACCCACTCATCCACTCACCCATCCATCCACCCACCCAATCATCCATCCATCCATCCATCCATCCATCCACCTACCCATCCATCCATCCGTGCGTCCCTCCCTCCATCCATCCGTCCCTCCCTCCATCCATCCGTCCGTCCATCCGTCCATCCACCCATCCACCTACCCATCCATCCATCCTTCCGTTCCTCCCTCCCTCCATCCATCCGTCCGTCCGTCCGTCCATCCGTCCATCCATCCATATATACATATTAATTTTGCACCAGCATTATTTAGAATTCTAATCATCTTATACATATGTATTATTTATAAAATTTTCACTTTCAACGTTTTAGCAATGGTTAACTCAGATAATTTAGAAACTATCTATTCATAAAATTGAGAAAATACAAACGACAGATATAAGCCACTTTCCCCTGTGATTTGAAGTAAGTCGCGAATGCAGGTTTAATGGTCTCTGAAATTGGGTTAGTCGGAAGTGTTTAAAATGTTTAAAAGCATTGTGTAACATCATAGGCACTTAAACATTTAAAAGTGACAAAGCGATTTCTGTATTAAAGGTATGAGAGTATTAAACATGTGGATAACTAAATGATCCATAGGTTCTCATTCACAGGCAATACATTAAAAAACGATATTTTATGAGTTGAGAGTTAATTGTGCTAAAATAAAGGAGCTGTCAATTAGAGCTTCTTTTTCAGAGTAGTTCAGAAATACATGATTTTAAACGCTAAACATTGTGCAAAACAAAAGCTGTTATAGGTAGGTAGGGTACATAAGATGTGTATTTAAAGCTTTTGTGAATAAAGAATTAAAGTAATGAATATTTGTATTCGATAATAACAATAGCAAATATAAGCAATTAAACATTCAATTGTTCATCACATGTGACATTGAAATCATTAAGAATTGTAATGTTCATAACTAAATGAAACTCATTCCGTTGTTTCGACGTAACGAAGAGTTATACTAAATTCAAATCACTTCAAACTTTTTTAAGAAAAAGTACATTTTATGAGGGAATCTAGTTTTTGAACATGCCAAAAAGTACAGTCACATACGCTGCCATACAATATTTACCGTTTTAAAGCTTTTGTGATTGTTTTTCGTTTTCATTTGTGTAATTCACAGTCAAATATAGGTAGATATAGAAAAGACACACACACATATAGACACATCCAGGGGTTATAGATTTCAACCAATTAGCTTACAATAATCACAGAGGAATGTTAGGCGAACACTGTGATATAGAACATCTTTGAGATCATGGATATCTGCAATAGACAACATCAATAAGGAACCACTACGCAACGATAAAGCTCTCTGAGTTACTGGCTTGTAGATAATAATCGTTGCCATACTATTTTCAAACATCAGATGTGAATACCTTCATAACATGTAATTAAACCTTTAAAGAAACGCAATAACTTAAAATTGGGTTCTCTCTAAACTATTTATGTGAGGGGAGGGTTTAACCTCTATACGGGGATTGAACCCGGTATCACCAGTTTGAGAGCGTAATGATTGCATTATCCCTACAGATAACCGTTACTGCCTCTCTAATACGTAGGATACTACCCGTAAATTGGAGGTATACTTTGGTCAGAGACTTTTAAGGCAATAGAAGGGGTGATCAGGACGTACGTGTCTGCAACGGCGCTATCACAAAGTGCCGGCACACGTAACCGACCTGGGCAAGAGAGACCTCTTTCCTACATTTGCCCTATCCACGATCACAAAAGGCAGAGAAAAGACTTTCATTGGTGAACTGACCCTTGCTGACGGAGCATTTTTTTCTGTAAAAGCAAAACTCGTAATTTCGAAAACACCGAAATGATACATAGCTTATTTGCGATTGTTGAAGAGAAATATTCAAATGACAAAGTCATTACGTAACATCAAAGTTTGTCGTCACAGACAATAGATGCTCTATATCAAGATGTTCCTATAGCATCCCTCTTAAACCAATGAAAATTTGTTGGGAAACTTTGTCACATACTACACTATCGATATAAAACACACAAAACAATGACGCGTTTTTATATTATATGCAAGCTCCCCAAACATGATTTGTTTTTCCGCATAGTTTATGCCTCATTTGCATTAAATTTCCTTTGTTTAATTATTTCCGAAGACCACATTTACTTTTGGTAACTGTTTAACCTTGAAAGGTTTTATCTTAGTCGCTATTCTGTATGTGCAGCGAATTAAAACCTTATAATGGTTTAGACATGTTGTAGCTTCATTTCTGTTTAAAATT